>CM068356.1:36736287-37336287 GCA_034769755.1 Odontamblyopus lacepedii | reverse complement strand
GACGGTGTAAATGTGGCGTGCACCAGTAGCTGTGTCCCATTTATGTCCAAATCCTGAAATGCTGATATTGTATTAGGCCCGAGCGGCAGCTGGAGACGGACCTATTAGTACGGCAAAGCGACGCGATGCTAAGAGTAGCCGGTAAGCGCACTGACGGGAAGTGATGTGCACATAGTGACCAGAGACTCTCCCCATGACGCAGGAATGTGCAGGTGCTTTCCAAAAATGTGTAGTTTTAAAAAAGTGGAACATTGTTCTTGTAGAAAGTTTTTCTCCAAACCAACCCACCCATTTTTCATCCAGTGAACAGTGGTGAAAATTCAAGAAAATTTGCCCATTAAAACTTGGGCTTCTCTAACTTTCGATTATTTCCCATTTCCAAAACTCAATAAAATGGCGCATAAGTGCCTCACACAAGATATTGCATTAGGAAATAGGAACGATGGCAAAAAGAATTACACGTAGAATCATGAAATTTGAAACAGAAATAGATCATGACAAGACAAGTAAAAAAATATTATTACACCAACGCCGTGCGCTCCACCAGGGGACAGCAATATTGAATTAAAATGAACATGATTTTGCATTTTTTGCAAACTTCAAAGTTTTACTCCTCACCCGAATGCACATTATCTCAAGGGGTGGGACATTAAAAGTTATCCACATTTTTCACACACCTTATGGTCTCAGTGAAGCAACAAAAACTGGCCAGAATTTGAGAAAATTGTTCCATTTGCACATTTTAATCAGTTCTTAAAGTCTCTGCCCTAAAGCTACTTAACGTGAAAAAGATTTAAACTAAATTTAATATGGGGAGAAAAAAATGTCCAAATTTTATGCAAAATTCAGGTTTAACATCCCGATCTAAAAAGTCAACGACATCCGTGTCATATTTTTTACAGTGTTGCCGTAGCGATGACATAAACGCTCCATGTAGTGGTAAAATCACCGAATGGCACAAATTTTTGCTGATTTCACTCAAACTTGATTTGTGGGTGCCGCCCCCGATGTAAGAAAATACAACAAGAGCTCCTCCAGCGGGGCAAAATACGCCCGTACTTTGAATTATTGTATATAGAATTAAGTTAGAATTTGTCAAACCTAGTTAAAGATGAATTGTTGGTGCAGTTTGGAAGTTTGACATTCCTAGGTGAGACGGTTGTCGAGTTAGAGCGCGGACAAGAAATTGTCCACGGACAGACGGACAGACAGACGGATGGATAATCAATAGGGAAATCTGGCTCTTGCAGTAGGAGTATGAGTATGACATCATCACATTCTAGAATCGGAATTCCACCAATCAGATCGCAGCAACAGAACTTAAAGACACTACAAAGACTTCAAAGCTTTGAAGTGTCCACAGACGGATGGACGGACAGACGGACAGACGGACGGACAGCACCATACCATAATACGTCCCGTCTTATTACAACGGGCGTATAAAAATGGGTGCAATAGCGCCCCCTGGGAAATTTGTATGGAACATTATATTTGCATTTTGTTTCCTGTAGAGAAATAAAATTTGGTACACATATTTGTGACATTTTCTCGATCAAAAATTCAGTGACGCCCGTACCCTAGCCCACATTGTGTTGCCATGGCAACAAGCCAAAACCCTGTCCTCGCTAATGGGACGTCCTGACAAGAACTTTGCCGTAACCAAATGCATCAAGGCAATAGGAACAAAAAACAAAGGTACATTGTGTGACTTTTCCGTCTCCTGCTTATTTTCATGGATACATCATTGCTCCGCCTGGAATGTCCCACAGTGTGACATTAAACAGCTCTACTTTACATTTATTCAGTCACAGGTGGTTTTATATCTGTGGGACATTCCAGACAAAGCAATAACATGTCTGTGGAGAAAAGCATCCTCAGGAAAGTTACACACTGCAGCTTCAGTCGTACATGTGCTGTGTCGTGTGATTAACGCCGTGTTTGTCTGTGTGCTTTGTCCTCCAGGCTGCCAGGGGGCGTCTCTGTGGAAGATGCTGGGTTCGGAGCGTGGGGTGGTGGAAGAATGGCTCTCAGAATTCAAGGTAAAAGATTCGCCAAACAAAACAGAACAAAGAAAACACTTTTAAATGAACTACAGCAACGTGCAAGCGACAAAAAAATGTTTAAATGGACCGTATGAGGCTGTTTTCTGATGTTCTAATGTCGTTTCCTCGTCACAAACAGACCTGGAGTTGTTTCATTTTGTGTTCTTGAGTTTTTCTCTCAACCAGAAAACTCTGTTCCACCTTGTGATGTCATGTGGTAATACAGGAAGTGCTCCACTGTGTTTTTAAACTTCACACACCTTTGCTAGAATCATTGAGATGAACTACTGGACTAAAGGGAGAAGTAGCTCTGTTAACTTAAAAACTACCACTATATGACATCACCGGGTGGAACAGAGCATTTTGAGCTTTGGAGACGTAGACAGACTAATAATAAAGGGTTAATAAACATAATAAAGCATTAATAATAGTGCTGTTAATCTGTTAAAATATTTAATTGCAATTAATCTCATGAATATCATCGTTAACTCCCAATTAATCGCACATTTTTGTCCCTTGAATCATCATTTTAATATCCTTATCAACATAGAAAAGTGTATAGGCTTTGTGCAAATGTTTTTTTATTGCGACTGTGCTTGTGACTGAGTTTGTCGCCCCAGCTGCCCCAACCATAGAACTATAATCAAATCTATTATTAAAATATATTCTAGATCCATGTCCCCAACGCTGCTGCACTGAGGGTGCTGACAATTACATGTGGCAGCAGCTCGTGGATTTGCAGCAGCAGAGCGATGATTTAGAGGAGAAAATAAGTCCAGCGACAGAAATATCTATTAAATAGTGAGACCGATGTGAATCATGCTGCGATTCGCTCCTCCAGGAGAGAACAACAGCTCAGAGCAGTGAGGACAGGAGGAGAAAGTCTGAAACACTTCTGTTTCTGTCACAGTCTTTAACAAAGATAAGCGTGGATTTGCTGTATGTTTTGTAGTGACTTTATTTTGTGTTTTCCTCGTGTGAATAACATCAGCTTCTCAGTTTCATACAAATTGTTTTGCTTCCTGCCGGATCCTGTAGATTTTCTAACGTTACAGCCGTGGCCACAGCTTATGAAAAAACGAGTTCATTACAAAGAGCGTTAAAGGGACAGGTCTGAATTTTGGACACAGGGCCTCATTTCCTCGTGATCCAGACTGTTGGAGATGTGTGGAGACACTTTTTTAAAGATTCCATCCAGTCCTTGTATTTGGAGAGGTTAGGCTAGTGCATGCCTAGCACGGACACACATGTAAGGCTCAGTTTAACCCAGCAGTCATGACTTTAGTCACAATATGCACAAAACCATGAGTATAAAACGCCAAAACATCCGACAGTCGCCTACACAACAAAAGCTTCTGTGGAAACTCAAACCACAGCTCGTAGCAGCACTAAAGCCTGTAGAGATAAACAGAAACACAGAGAAAGCACTCGGCGGGGCACAGTTAGCATGGTTAGCATAGTTAGCGCGGATAACAGAGTTAGCACGGTTGGTTGGCTTTTCTCACCTGTAGAAGAAGCTTGAGGCTGTCGCATTTTGAGGTGAAACATCATCGATGACGTGAACCTCGCGTCTTGAGCAGTGGGTCAGACTGTTTTTAGTGGCAGGACGACTATGGCCATTGACATGCACTAGCCCAGCACCAGCAACCTCTGCAAATACAAGGACTGGAGGAAGATTTAAACAAGTGTCTGCACATGTCTCCAACACTCTGGATCACCAGGAAATGACGCCCTATGTCCAGCACGAGTTAATAAACAAGTGAAAGGAACAAAACACAACTCCAGGTCTGTTTTTGAGGCGGTAACGGCATTCTCACACGGCTTAAAGTTCATAAGACTCATTTCTGCATTATAAATGACCTTTAAATCCCTCGATCTCTGGCGTTCCGTAGAAGAGGTGTTTTACTGTTCATGTAGCTCATCGTTCAGAGGAAACGGCTCCAGAGCGAGTCACAGTCCAAGGAACAGTGCACTTTTGTATCATTACATTCATTTTGTATAGGTTGTACCAAATTCATATAATTTTGTGCGTTTCTATATTTACAAAATGCGTAAAATTTTGAATATTTCGATATCAAAATGCCTTTCATAAAACCTTTAACTCTTTAACCTGAAATTCATGTTGATCGAAATCTAAAAATACCTGACCTTGTTTACTCACCAGGCGCCGCTAAACCAGACTGTGTATTTGTTGCCCTACTTGACTTTGCTCTTTGGTTTCTTCTCTTTCTCTCTCTCCCTCTTTCCCTCCTTCTCTCTCCTCTCCTCTCCTTTTCTCCCTTCTCTCACTCCTTCTCTTGTTGCCCTACTTGACTTTGCTCTTGTGTTTCTTCTCTTTCTCCCTCCTCTTCCTCTTTCCCTCTCTTTCACTTCTCTCCCCGTCTCCCTCTTTCCCTCACCAATCTCTCCATCTCCCCTCTGTCTCTGCTCTCCCTATTTCTCCTTTCTCTCATCTTCCCCTCTTTATCCCCCCCTCCTCTCTCTTTCTCGCTCTCTTCATCCTTTCCTCTCTCCCTCTTTCCTTCACCGTCCTCTTCCTCCCTCCCTCTCTTTGTCCCTATCTCTCCTCTCCCTCCTTCTCTGGCTCCCTCTCTCCTCTCCTCCATCCTCTCATCTCTCCTCCTCCTCTCTCCTCCTCTCCTCTCTCCTCCTCTCTCTCCTCTCCTCTCCTCTCTCCTCTTTTCTCTCTCCTCCTCTCCTCTCCTCTTTCCTCTCACTCCTCCCCTCTCTCCTCCTCTCATCTCTCCTCCTCTCTCCTCCTCATCTCCTCTTCTCTCCTCTTCATCTCCTCTCTCCTCATCTCCTCTCTCCTCCTCATCTCCTCTCTCCTTTCCACTCTCCTCTTCGTCCTCTCTCCTCCTCCTCCTCCTCCTCTCTCGTCTTTGTCCTCTCTCCTCTCCTCTCTCCTCTCTCCTCCACTCTCCTCATCTCATCCTCTCTCCCTCCTCTTTCCTCTCCTCTCCTCCTTCCTCTCCTCTCCTCCCTCCTCTTTTCTCTCTTCTCTTCTCCTCTCCTCTCCTCTTTCCTCTCACTCCTCCCCGCTCTCCTCTCTTCCTCCTCTCATCTCTCTTCCTCTCTCTCTCCTCTCCTCTCTCCTCCACTCTCCTCTCCTCTCTCATCTTTGTCCTCTCTCCTCTTTCCTCCTCTCTCCTCTCCTCTCTCCTCCACTCTCCTCATCTCATCCTCTCTCCCTCCTCTTTCCTCTCCTCTCCTCCTTCCTCTCCTCCCTCCTCTTTTCTCTCTCCTCCTCTCCTCTCCTCTTTCCTCTCACTCCTCCCCGCTCTCCTCTCTTCCTCCTCTCATCTCTCTTCCTCTCTCATCCTCCTCTCCTCCTCTCTTCTCCTCTTTCCCCTCCTCTCTCCTCTTTGTCCTCTCTCCTCCACTCTCCTCATCTCCTCTCTCCTCTCTCCTCCTCTTCGTCCTCTCTCCTCCTCCTCTCCTCCTCTCTCCTCCTCCTCTCTCCTCTCCTCCTCCGGGTCTCAGGCTCTTCCAGAGACTCAGATCTCCAGTTTTGCCGGTGGCCTCCAGCAGAAGAAGTCCCTGGTGCCGGCGCTTTACAGAGTCATCCAGGACCCCAACAATGAGGTCAGACACACACACACACTTAAACACACTTAAACACACTTAAACACACACACACACACTTAAACACACTTAAACACACACAAACACACTTAAACACACACACACACTTAAACACACACACACACACACACTTAAACACACACACACACACTTAAACACACACACACACACACTTAAACACACACACTTAAATACACTTAAACACACACACACTTAAACACACTTAAACACACTTAAACACACGCACATTCTTTAGTAGTTGCACCTAAACCCTTCAGAAACAGAGTCAGAGCTTTATATTTGAAGATGAGGCACAAGTTCTGATCAAACCAAACTTTGCAGCGCGTTCGATCACATCAGCGCACGAGCTGTTTTTATCAGTGCTTATACTGTATGCAAATGAGCTGTATGCAAATGAGCCATGAGGTTTGAAGTTTGGTTTGTGTAAAACGTAAACAAATGTGCCAAAGCTGCATTAAACACATTATTACTCAAAGTCTAGAATGAGCGGAGGAGCGGAAATGGATCTGGTTCTGGTGGATTTTAGGCTTCGGTCGCTTTTTTGGGGAAGTTTTGACTTGTTTTGTTTTAGAAATAAAAATGTAATAATTCTGTGTTAGTTTTTCCAGTTTCAGGTGCGGACGATTCATGTACATAATGTAAAAAGAGTTTTAAAAGCTTCTGTACAGACGAGAATAAACTTTGGCTGAAAACCCCGAGGGCCCGAGTAAGACTGGAGTTAGAGACCTGGTTTAGACCTGGTTTAGACCTAGTTTAGACCTGGTTTAGTCCTGGGTTTGTACCTATTCCAGACCTGGTTCAGTCCTGGTTTAGTACCTGGTTCAGTTCTGGTTCAGTCTATAATGAGTGGAGGAAATGTAGAGCGGTGCAGAGGACCAATCACAGCCCTTATGTCTGCGTCGTTTTGAGGCGTCGTTAGAAAGTTCAGGAGGTGCAGGTCGGACGACACAAACACGTTTGGATCAGAACCATAAATTGGGCTTTACCGTCTCCTCCGTGAAAGTCTGACTTCGCCCTCGGGAACTTTCTCCTCTTCAGCCTCGTCCCCTCTCGACTCTCGGCTTCAATAAAACGTCTCCATCACAAACTTTTGGGCTCAACGTCACACACGAAGCGTCAGTCAGGTTTTTTTCTTCTTCCTCGCTGTGTGTGGATGGAAATCTCTGAGCGGAACCACGTTTGAAAAGGAGAGAGAGCGGAGGGGAGAAAGTCCTGCTGTGGTTTTAGGTCCTGATGCAGATTTTTTTAATAACGGTAATGAAACTGATACCGCTGATACCGGTACCGCCGACTTTGATGCCGCGGGAAACCGGCTTACCGCCCAACTCTAGTCCACACTTTGTCGGGATTGAAAAGGCTGATTTGGCGCCTTCGATGCTCATACTCGTTTCTGGTTAAATCGTCTTCAGTCCTCTGCAGCTACAGTGGCTAAATAACCGGGATCTGTGCTCTTTGCACGTTTTCTTGCTACGTTCACCATGTTTCTTGTCGCCGGCCAAAACATTTCCCAGCATGCAACACGGGCTTTTGTCAACAACGAAACTCGCCTATAACAAAACGAATGAAACGGAATAAAACGGCTTGTGTGACAGACTCGGTTCGTGCTCCGTCTGTTCTCTGCTCATTGACCAGGGCAATGCTGACAGCCTCAGTCGCACTAATGAGTGTGACGTGCTGCGTGTGCACTTCACTGACCGCTGGGACATACGAGCGCTGTCCGGCTGCTCCCCCGAGACTTTCAGAGTACAGATCCTGTTTCTGCGACACTGTAAATACACACAACCATTCGAACCGACTGCGGGGTTAGTCAGATCTAGAGGGACGGCAGTGACGACGGAGCTCTGCCCAACGTCTGTGGCTTGGAACAGGGTTAAACAATTATGTTTTTGACTGATTTACCTTGTATTTTATGGTGTAAAGCCCGATTCGCACGGGATGAGTACAACCTGGGGACGTCTGGTCATTTGTGCAATAAGAAAAGTCCGTAAATTATTCTATTTTACTGACACTGACACGGAGATCGAAAGAGAAAAGAACACGGAACAAATAGAAAGATAGAAAAAGTGCAATTACAACAACAAACGCTAAGATGCAGATTCGCACGGGACCAATTTGCAGCTGAATTTTTACTTTACAAATTACAGACGTGACGCATTCACACAGGATTAAGATCTCAGGTGTCCTCCACAATTATTACAAATCACCAAAGGTCCACAGGTAAAACTAATCCCGTGTGAATAAAGCTTAAGATGAGCTGTGGCTTATGAGATGACAGGATTATATTTAATGACAGGATTCACTGCTTTGATCTAATGTATTATATTATCATAAAACACACAGATCTCCCTCTTGTGGTTCAAGTTAACACAGTTTGCATCATGCAGTAGATTTATATTGTTTAATAATTGTCAGTTTTAATCAAATCGGACATGAGCTTTTCCTTTGTTCGGGCAGACCAGTCCAGCTCCCCTCGATTCATAGGGCTGGTGTTCATAGATGCAAAGGTATTTGTTCAACTTTAATTGTAAAAGAGATTGATATGAGAGTCACCAGACTGTACAAAAGGCCATAGACCCAAGACAGACATCAGAGGCACTGATGCAGTGGTCCAGCCCTGAAGAATCCAGCCTCACTGATAAAGCTGTAGCAGTGATCGGGCATCAACAGTTTCCTAGACGAGATATGGTTATGATCCTGACAAAACTGCACCGGATGTTTACCAAAAAGTCCTTGTTCCACATGTAAATCCCCTGTCCCTGCACCAGCCAACACCCAACAACTTAAACAACCTTAACAACTTAAACAACCTTAACAACTTAAACAACCTTAACAACTTAAACAACCTTAACAACTTAAACAACTTAAACAACTTAAACAACAATCAAGAGTTTTACTCCAGTATTGCTGCGCCTCCTGATATTCTGCCCCTGATAATGCTCCTGTTAAAGAGTTCAACTTTTGCAAGTCTCGCTGTGCCAAGAATGTCTCTCAAACACAGTCTGTCACAGTTTATTAAAGGTTATTAAAGGTTATTAAAGCCCCCGCCCACACTCAGGTCACCTGTGCCGTCAGCCATCTTGTCTCAACTCCCACCAAACATTATTTGGAATTTAAATGACCAACTTTGGACAGAAATGTTGGCATTTGTGTCTTTGCTTAATTATTATGTATGAGTATTTTTTACGTCTAGAATAAGTCTTACGTTAGTCTTAAAAGGCTCTATATGACTCTGAACTGACTTTAACAGTGCTGTAGTTTTGTTACATCATCAAAATCAGGCGTGTTTTCATAACCCTGCGTTTATGTGACACAGAAAACAAAACCAAATGACAGAATGAAGTGTTCACTCCAGAAGGTCACGGCTTGTTTAAACAGCTCATTGACTGAGCAGTTATTTATTAACCACCAGAGCAACAGTATTAAAGATATTTAAACCTCTGTTATGGACGACTGAAGGAGCACAGGGACACTCCTCTGTCGGGTTTTCACTGGAGTAACGAGCTCGGGGCTGAGGAACTGACTACAGCCGAGGGGGGAACAGAAATAGGAACAGCAAGAGTCAAAGTGTGTGAATATAAAACCACAGAAACCAGAAATTCAGTTCAGATTGAGCTGTATTGAATTGTTTTAATGAGATGAGCCCAATAAATATTTGTGCATATATAGTTAGGAAGATATAGATAATACATATTGAATTAATGGTATTATTTATAAGTAGATAAACTCAAACACATAAACACAGCAGAAATAAAATGACGGACACAATGAATGTTTGAGTTTGAATTTAGTAAAAAGAATATAATCTCAGCGCACGTGGACTGCAGCTGTAAACAAGTGCACACGGTGATGCGTTCACGGGCAGGGCGACATCACAAACACAGACAAATGACTCCACAAATAAATCCTGATGCAGAGCCACATATCAGGACATTTATCTGTCTGTAAACTGGATTAAATGGGCAGAATATAGAGAGTCTGAGCTGTATAACGAGGTAAAACATGTCCACGTGGAATATCGGCAAGATTCAGGCCGATAGCCGATATGTTTACCTCAAAAACAGACCTGGAGTTCTGTTTAGTTGCATTCACACGTTTGAGTAACTCTTTATTATTAGTCTGTCCATCTCCAAAGCTCAAAACGCTCTGTTCCACCTTCTGATGATAGTTTTCAAGTGAACAGCTCCTTTTATCTTTTGTTCAGTAGAAATGGGCGATCCCAGTGCTGAAATAGAGAAAAACTCAGCGTAAACATGCAGAGTTTGTGTGTTAAACATGTGTGAATGAGGCAAAACACAACTCCAGGTCTGTTTTATAGCGCAGATCAGTAAATAAATGAAGTAAATGCCCTGACCGGAGACTGTGCCGTGTCCTTCTGTGTGTTCAGCTGCTGGAGCCCGTGTGCCACCAGCTGTTCGAGTTGTACCGCAGCTCGGAGGAACGTCTGCGTCGCTTCACCCTGCAGTTCCTCCCCGAGCTGGTGTGGGTGTACCTCCGGCTCACGGCCAGCAGGGACCGCCAGAGCAATGGCTGCATCGAGGCCCTGCTCCTGGGCATCTACAACCTGGTGAGTCCCTTCTGGAAATCGGCTCCGATTCTTCTGCCCGTCTGTTGTTTTTGTCGTGTGGAAAAATCTCCTCTTACTGCAGGAGGAGTTCATGCAAAAACGGATATTTATGCCGGAAAAAACTATTCTTTTAAAGGTGCATTGCGCAGCTCTGATTTATTTATTTTATTTAATGAGGACAAAGCACATTAATGAACACTTTGTGCAAATTAATGACACTGTGTAAATATGCCGGATTTAGCTAGAGCAGTGGTTCTTAACCTTGTTGGAGGTGCTGAACCCCATTAGTTTCATATGTGCATTCACTGAACCCTTCTTAATTGGAAAAATAAAATATGTGGGGTTTTTTTTTCAAATTCAAACACAGGTATATATATTTTATTGGTGCACATGCGAATCCATATTACACACATTCGTCTGACCACTTTCTTTTTTTGCTCGACTTAGTTGGTATGAAGGGAAAATATTAAGAAACAAATGACACGACACCATCACCACAGTCACAAGACGATTGCCGCACGATATTTCCTGCAGCCAATAACGGCCAAACGGGGCGAGTCATCACCAATCATACGAGTCGGATGTGAGTCTGACCCCTGAACCCCTGAGACTGACTCACACATACACACAACATAAACCATTTACAATTTACAAAAAACAATCTACATACAGTATACTGCACACATTAAACCTCACCTATGTTGACAGGTTTGATTGATTTTGAGCCATTTTTTGAGCTCTGTTTGAAAGCCTTAAGGGTGGAACTCTCTCGTGTAGATGTTGGGGACTGTTCCAGTTCCTGCAGGCCTGAACAGAAATGGTGTTTTGTGTCTGTTCGTCTAAATGAACCTCACAGTCGCCTCTGGAGGCAGATCTGCTCCTGAGATTCTCTACGGCTAATAAATTCCTCTAAGGAGGAGGAGCTCGGCCATGGAGGGATTTATAGATGAGACAAGCAGGTTTAAAGGTTTTAAAATTTTCAAAACTTAAAAGATGGTATTTCTCTAAAATTTCTCTGTATGAGACAGAATCATGCAGTGAAGGTCTGATTTAGCAGCATCAAACAAAAGGTCTGATTTGTTTAAAGCTCTTCTGGGGGATGGTCCATCAAAATGCTTTTCTTCATGGATACGCCATTGCTCTGCTCAAAATGTTCCACAGTGTGACTTTAAACAACTCTGCTTTACCTTTATTCAATTACAGGTGGTTTTATAGCTCAAAACCCCAAGAAAAACAGACATTCTGACTGTGAGTGGGGTCGTCTCTCCACAGATCTGACCTGTAACTTGGTCTGGTTTAGTCTCTGTGAAAATAGAAAGGTTTAATGCCGTACTGTGGACAGGGCTCTACAGTGCGCCGCCCATTTCACTCGCATTTGCGAGCAAATATTTTGGCGTGCGAACGAGGAAAACAAAACAGTCGCACCAGTGCGAGTGCTTCTGTAGCACAATAAGGAGAGCTGCGCACAGACGTAACGTGATGAGTTAAACGTTCTAAATGTATCATTTAGAACGATTCTAAAGCGCACTCACACTTTAGAATCGTGCCCAACCACGGACCGCGCCTAAAGCGCGGCACGCTTGCCCAGCGCGAGCGCAACCGAACCCGGGCACGACACCATCGACCGCGCAGGACCCCGACATACGAGCTCCGCGTGTGCGCCGATGTCACTCATACTAACAAACTTTGCTTCAAAACACACCCACGCCCAGCTTCAACGAGGAGTGCGCACCGCAGCAGGACCCACACCTGTCCCACTCAGTAGATGCCCCCACGCCGCTGGACTTCCTTCTCTGCTAAAGCGAGAGCTTTGTGTCTTGTTTCGGACTCGAGCGCATTTGGACTCTGTCTTGTCACAGAATCAAGGTCTGAATACTGAGTGCAGTCATAGGCTATTTCATTACAGCCGCTGCTGTCAGCGCTAAACTGATGTGCGGGACCTGTGCTCTGGAGCCCGCAGACACTGCGCGGCACCGCCAGCGTGCGGCTTGTTCACATCGCGCCCCCTCGTGTACCAGCGTGCATCAGGGCAGGTTAAACATCCCACGTGTCCATCCCCCTCACGTCACTGCACCGCTCTTTGCCTTTTCACGCTCTCTCCTCCACCTTGAGCGCACCTTCTCCTCAATGAGCTGATTAGAAGAGCAGGACGAAATGCGAAGTAAAAACTAATCATTTTATGTCAATGTCCGCACAGAGCAGACCTACGACACAAAGCAGGCGATATGTGGGCTGAAGTTTGCCTAATAAAATGCCAAATAAATCTGTCACAATGTGTGTTTGGTTTAGTAAATGTGCAGAGGCTAAAAACCACTTTAAAACCAGTAAGAGAAAGTAACTCCAGTTAAGAATTTGCAAATACAGGTTTAAAAATTCTACCCACTTTATTCACTGTGAAGCAGTTTTCTAGTGTCAGTGGAAGTTCTCTTAAAGAAGAGGTTCTCAAACTGTGGGTGAGGGTCCAAAAAGGGCCACAGAGTGTTTAAATGCAGTACAGTCTGTTTGCCTTATTTTAAGTCTTAAATGAATATTAATCAGATAAAATGGAGATAGATTCATAAAAACACTGCGATCATGCAGGAAAAGTGCAGTCATAATAATTCTTTTGTTTTTTGTATTAAATTAATTCAAATAAGTTGGTGTTAGTGTGTGCAAGTTCTGCACTGAAGTAAACGTTCAAAATGAAAACCTACTTGTGCCCCCATTTTTTTTTTCTGTGCTCCTAAAATGTTTAACTTAGGGGCACGTGTGCTCCTGAAAAAAAAGTTAGTGTAGAGCCCTGACTGTGGAACATTCCAGACAAAGCAGTAACGTCTCCATGGAGAAAAGCGTTTGTAAATTTTGTTATATTATACTATAGCTTTATTTTATTCTATTATTTGTTGCATGTCAGTGTTTGTCTACATCCTGCTCCAAGTACCGCAGCAATTTCCTAATGTTGTGAACCTGTTCACTCATATGGCAATAAAACACATTCTGATTCTGATTCTGACGGATCCTCCTGGAGAAAAGTTACACAAATTACTTCATTATTAAATAGAAATTGTGTTCTTACATGACTCAAAACTTTGGCTTCAGACTTTTTATGAAAATCTGTAACTGAACTGAAGTGAGAAGACTGAAGATGTTTTTTTTTATATATATACATGTATACAACTCTGGAAAAAAATAAGAGACCGTTGCAAAATGATCAGTTTCTCTGATTTTACTAATTTTATAGGTTTGAGTTAAAGTAAAGTAAAATAAGTAAAATGAACATTTTTGTTTCATTCGCTAAACTACTGACAACATTTCTCCCACATTCCAAAGAAAAATATTGTCATTTAGAGCATTTATTTGCAGAAAATGACAAATGGTCCAAATAATGAAAAAGATTAAATGTTTGCAGAGCTCAAATAATGTGAAGAAAACAAGATCAGATTCATTTTAAAACAACACAATACTAATGTTTGAACTTAGGAAGAGTTCAGAAATCAATATTCGGTGGAATATCCAGTCTCACATTGGTCTTGGGGGACTTTATTCCACTCCTGGCGCAAGAAGTTCAAGTAGCTCAGCTTTGTTTGATTGTTTGTGACCACAGACTGTATAAAAAAGTGGACTAAGCGAGTGTGACGTCTCCACAGCGTCAGCGAGGCTCAAATGAGGCTCCTGATGCTCACGGTTACAGGAGCGAATCTGCAGCCAGACTCTATGTTCTGAAGAGGTTTTTATTGACGGACAAAATAGCACAAAAAAATAAAAAATCAGGATCATGTAGAGTGGGTTCATGTTCATGTATAATTTTTTTTTTCACAGTATAACTAATACACGGTTCCTCTAGTGTCTTAAAAAGTCTTAAAGCATTGAATTTATGAATGAATTTGGAAATAATACATTAAAAAGACTTGAAAAAGTCTTGAATTTTTATATCTGGGTCTTTAAAGTTGTGCAGTACGTAATTTCTCCGTATCTCATTTCTCCTCAAAAGTTTCATTTGTTAATCACCATTATTTGGTTAAATAACGTCGCCTAAATAACGAGCGGCCGAACCAATAATTGAAAACGTGACGCAGCCGAGGGTCAAAATCCTCTGAACACGTCACTGAAGATCACAGCTGCAGAACCACAAGAAACAAACTGATCAGAAACACAAAATCAAAGAAAAGCTCCGCAGAACACAAAGTTTGACTAACGTCGTTCTGTTGTTTTTTTTTTATGTTGGTTTTGCGTCACCGAGCGACACATTTCACGCTGGAGTTATGGAGAAGAGTCTCTCTACTCCCCAGATTCATTTGTTTGAGAAATAAATTAACACAAAATCAAGAATTTAGTTTTTCTTTGCGAGTAGGTCTATGAAATAAGCTGCCAAATATCACGTTTTGATATAGATGGTCTTAAAAAGAAACCTGTATGAACCCTGTAATACCTGACGCTGTATTCTTGACTTTTATCACATATTTGGTCGTTTGGGGCTTGTTTCTAAATCCTACTTCTTTCCCCCCCCCAACATCCAAATGTAACGCAGATCTGCCTCTCCTGTGACTGTGTGTGGTGGGGAGAGCCCGGCTAATGGACTCAGATTCAGATTTCATCACAGGACTCTCCCTGGGGAGCCCGGTCGTATCAGTGGAGCGGCCCCATGTCCCCCTCCAGCACTCACGACCTGCATTATTTATGTCTTCAGATGCTCCGCACAGACAGAGGTCATGTGGTCTGACCTGGGAATGCTCAGACACACGAGGGGCAAAACGTGACATTCAGTGACTCTAGTGGATTCATAACACATGGCCACAGTTTTGCAAAGTGCTCCAGGTCCAGTGTAGTTAGTTTAGTGTAGTTTACCGTAGGGGTGTAATGGCGCATGTATCCGTACTGAACTGTCTTGGTACGGGGTCATTTGGTTTGGTGCAGGGCTGTTCACGAGTGAGTTTATGCATTTGTGTCGATTTAAAGTTGAACTCCGGCACATTTGAAGCTAAAGTCCGTTGCTAGAGGTGGTGGAATTCTGTCAGAAGCCAAAAAAACGGCACAGATCAGTGTTGCAACTAGTGCAGTGATGGGAGCAAGTTCTTAACGTCCACGTAAAACGCCAATTTGCTTCACGCTGAAGAAGCTTAACACCACTTTAACCCATCTGACAACAGCCACGAGTCTAACAAACAAAACGCTCTGCCTGGTTCACTCATTAGTGTCTGGAAACGTTAGAAAACAACTTTATAAGCACCTCACACTTCCCTCTGTCGATTTCCCACTGCACAGGCCAAAGGCCAAAAGACTCGATCGTCGATGTCGTTTCTAATCCCGTTTATTTACGAGTGAATTATATTTTTTGAAAAACACCGTGGTTAAGCATTTAAATCATCACCACAGTACTGGAGACCCTGTAACAACATGGATAAGCATTGGGAAGTCTTTTCTCGCTTTTGCAGTCGATCCAAGCTGAACTCTCGGTCTGAAATCACGTGAGTTTGTTGTTGCAGGAAGAGATATTTGAGCGGCGGCAAGTGGCTAATAGTGAGAATCGACTACTGACCAGGCAGAGCGTTTTGTTTGTTAGACTCGTGGCTGTTGTCAGATGGGTTAAAGTGGTGTTAAGCTTCTTCAGTGTGAAGCAAATTGGTGTTTTACGTGGAGGTTCAGAACTTGCCCCCATCACTGCACTAGTTTGTTGCCTTGACAGACTCACTGCCACAGTGAGATCTCCACCGAGGAAACACTGATCTGTGCCGTTTTTTGGCTTCTGACAGAATTCCACCTCCTCTAGTGACGGACTTTAGCTTCAAACGTGCCCGAGTTCAACTTTAATGGTGACTCTTGTGCACAGGTGGATTTACAGGTGGATTCTAGAGGTTTAGTCGTGCATCGGGCAGATTGGACTCAGATAATCAAACGTCCGAGTGAAAGAGCAGCAGTGAGGAGGCGCAGCCGTGTGATCTGCTGGACTCCGTGTGACTGAACACTAAATAATCCTCAAAGAGCCGTGTTCACCGTGTGCGTTTGTGTGTTTGTTTGCAGGAGATCGTGGACAAAGATGGAAACAGCAGACTCCTGTCCTTCACCATCCCCTCCCTGTCCAAACCCTCCATTTACCATGAGGTGGGTCGAAGCTCTGACTCGATACTCGATACCAATGCTGATTAGAGGTGTAAGAAAATATTGATTCACTGATATGTCATAATACTTCATTGCACAGTTCTAATATTTTTCACTAAAATTCATGAGTTGCATTCACTGTTCTCATGATTTAAAAAAGGTCATACATTTTATTTCATACATTTTGGTTCTCATGAAGGTGAAGTTGACGATATTTTTTAAAAGTAATTATTGATAAATTGCAGTGTATCATCCATTGTTTTAGTATTGGGATATAATCGTGACATATCGAATTGTGGCCTCCATATCATGATATGTATCGTATCGTCAGAGTTGAGGCAGTGCACAGCCCTAATGCAGATACCACCATGTTTTCAAATGCTCAAAAATGTAAATATAACGGCAAAATATGGACATTTTTTTTGTATATTAAAGTGTATATTTTATCCATTTGTATTTGCCCCTTGAAAAAAACTTGGATAAAAAACATTTCTCTGCATTTGAAGCTTGGGATGTCTTAAAAACGTTATTCAATCCACTGGACATATTGTTAAAATGTTATTAAATTTAAACTAACTTTAATATTATGGAAACTTATGAAAACACAAACTGAGATCTACAAATAAACAGTAGGGCATTAAAAATGTCTCTTAAAGTTTGGAAGAATTTCATAATTTGGCCTAATACAGCATTAACCCTCAATTCTGGTACCATTTTTTAAGAGTAAAACACTTAAAACTTAAGCATATTGGCGCTTTCACTGTTTAAATTTAAATTCTTATGTAAAAAATATATTTTCTTAGGTCAAAACAAACTTTCTGACACATTTCACTGTAATATCAGAATGATGTACAATAGTGAATATGTGATTTTCAACATTTTATTACAGTTACATGGCTAAGATTATACACAATCACCAGTGCACATTTAAGAACTCAAAAGGTCTCATCACACACATAAATCCCTGCTGAGTGAATGGGACATTAGACAAAGCTCGATGGACGGACCTTTTGTTTAGGATTGCAGTGCTCTTGGCGATATATCGATATAACGGCGCATGATGTCGATACTGTATCACCAAACTTAGTACCACGGTATTTACAAGGCACATAAGCCCCCGATTGTGGTACAGTCACAAAAAAATGGCTAAAATGTACAAAAAAAACCTCTGTATCACCAAATTTAGTATCATGACATGACGATATTTAGATTTTTTTGCACACCTCCAGTACTGTAAAAGCCCAGTCCCTGCTGTGTGGACGGGGCATCGGGCTCCTGCTCCTCCACGTGTTAAATGAGTTTTGTGTGAGTTGTGGGCGGCTCTCACCCTTTCCTAATATAGAAAGTGCTGAGTGCGCCCAGCAGGACAAGTCATTTCGCTGTAATAAGACGAACGCGTTTGGAAAGGGCAGTTTGCCTCGGGGCTGCAGGCACAGCACGACTCTGTATCCACACAGGTTATACCGACTCCAGCCTGAAGGGGGCAGTGGAAGATGATGTCACCGTGTTGTGCTTTTTTGTTTTTATTTTGGGCAAGTAGATTTTCTGTAAACGGGTCGAACCATTGGACAAAGTTTCATAGAATTCTACAGAGAAAGAGAAAATACTGGCACTGGTGATCCTTATATACAGAAATTGATAGATTTATTATTTTTGTATTTTTATTCAGTGTTTTGATTAAAATTGGTTTTCTTCATATTAACCCTCGAAGACCTACATTATTGTATACGAGGAATATGTTTTCTATAACCGCGCAGAACTTTCTAACCATAAAAGACAGAAACGTCCTTTTCCCCTCTGACAGTGCAGACATAGAGGTTTCCGTACATTTCTGCGGCTTTATCCTACGTCACACTCACGCTGTGTGATGACGTGAGCAAAACGAGTGTCCAATAGGAACTTTGTTTTCCCCAAACTCATGCGCTCCGTCCATTTTGATCGAGCCAAACTTTGCCAAAGAGTGAAGTGAGTCTGCGTTAGTTTTTCCAGTTTCAGCTGCGGACGATTCATGTACATTAGGGTGCATCAGTTGCCCCGATATCAGAACTTTACAACGGCCCTATACTTTTCGTGTTCCATTCGCTGAGAAAAAAATTTAGAAAAAAAATTATGAAATTCCGAGTTGATCTACCGGGTCCACATCGAGGTCAAAGTTTGGCCAATGTCCCAATGTATAAGACAGTATAGGCCTATACTGTCTTATACACTGGGGCATTGCCCAAACTTCATAATAGGCAGGTTCGGTAGACTTTAGAAAGCATGGTAGAACCACATATTTGCTTTATGTTTTTCAGAATTGGAGTGTTACAGTGTAGTTATTAAAAGAAGAAATGTCAGAACATAGCTGTAAGAAGGCTCGCATGGAGCAGCCTAAACCAATAACCCGCCAAGACTGTGCAGTATTTGGGTTAGGAGCGAAAATTACCACTGTTTCTGTTGATCTCTCATTTTTAACGATTTTTTTAGAAATTTCCAGAATTTTACAAGGGATGTGGACCCGGTAGATGACATTCGAATTACAAAAAAATTTACCAGGAATTTTTTCTAGTTGAATGGAACACTAAAACATTAGGGCCGTTTGCAAGTTCTCGATTTTAAAAAAAAAGGGGGCAACTGATGCACCCTAATGTACATAATGTAAAAAGAGTTTTAAAAGCTTCTGTACAGACGAGAATAAACTTTGGCTGAAAACCCAGAGTGCCCGAGTAAGACTGGAGTTAGAGACCTGGTTTAGACCTAGTTTAGACCTGGGTTAGACCTGGTTTAGTCCTGGGTTTGTACCTATTCCAGACCTGGTTCAGTCCTGGTACAGGTCCTGGTTTAGTCCCAGTACAGTCCTGGTTTAGTACCTGGTTCAGTTCTGGTTCAGAACTAGTCTAGAATGAGTGGTGGAGAGGACCAATCACAGCCCTTATCGTCTGCGTCGTTTTGGGGCGTCGTTAGAAAGTTTCAGAGGTGTAAGTCCGTCGATGCAAACACGTTTGGATCAGAACCATAAATTGGGCTTTCCCGTCTCCTCTGTGAAAGTCTGACTTCGCCCTCGGGAACTTTCTCCTCTTCAGCCTCGTCCCCTCTCGACTCTCGGCTTCAATAAAACGTCTCCATCACAAACTTTTGGGCTCAACGTCGCACACAAAGCGTCAGTCAGGTTTTTTTCTTCTTCCTCGCTGCGTGTGGATGGAAATCTCCGAGCGGAACCAAGTTTGAAGAGGAGAGAGAGCGGAGGGAGAAAGTCCTGCTGTGGTTTTAGGTCCTTATGCAGATTTTTTTAATAACGGTGATGAAACTGATACTGCTGCTACTTTTTGATACCGCGGGAAACCGGATTACCACCCAACACTAGTCTGTAGCGCTCGGCTTCGCTGTGACTATGATGAGAAACGAGGAAAGGCCGCTGTGTTTGTGTCTAAAAATGTTGGCAGCCAGGGGATAGTCCTGAAATCTAAATCTGCACCGAAAATGACTCTCAAACAGAATACTGAGTAGTTATTTTCTGCTAAACATTAAACTGCACTTAGCCCCTGACGGCTTCTAGATGCCCCGAACATTCTCCATCCTCCATCATAACAGGGAAGAGCGAAATGTTTTATTTTTTCTAGGGGGGATGGCTTGACAGAAGATATTTGAGAAGCACTGGCCTAGAGAATGCTGTGTTGTCTCTGAAAGTTGGTCTCTCGTTTTGTGTCCCAGCCGTCCAGCCTGGGCTCCATGGCTCTGACAGAGGGGGCGCTGTGTCAACACGACCTGATCCAAGTGGTGTACAGCGGCCTGCACCCCCAGAGGGAAACCTTCACCGCCCAGAACAGGTGAGAGACGGGGGGTCCGTCACCTGCTTGTTTCTGCGGATACGTCACTGCTCTGCCAGAAACAAACAAACAAACAAATAAATCGGCTCCAAACCACAGCCACAAGGACATTACAGAAAACACAGGACATCTGACAAAAACATGAGGCAAAACACAAAGTTAAACAAGTGTCCGCTTGCCACATTAAACAGCTCTACTTTACATTTATTCAATTACAGATGGTTTTATAGCTCAAAAACACCTAGAAAAACAGACAAAAACAGACATTCTGACCTGTAACTTGGTTCGGTTTGGTCTCCGTGAAGATGGAAAGCTTTAATGCCATACTGTGGAACATTCCAGACAAAGCAATAACCTCTCCATGGAGAAAAGCGTCTGACAGACCCTCCACCGGAAAAAGTTACACACTGTGCCTTTAAGAAAATCAATCTTTACTTTATTACATAATCTAATACAGTCGGTCTCCACTGGGCAGATTAAAACCATCAGCGTAAAGGTGCATGAGTATGTCACTTTTCTGGTTTTCTGCTTGTTTCCATGGAGATATAAAGATGGAATAAACAGCACATATTTAGTTTTGTTGCACTTTGTCCCCAGGTTTGAAGTGCTGTGCTTCCTGATGCTGTGTTATAACTCTGCGGTGGTCTACATGCCCCTCTCCTCGTACCAGTCCGTCTGCAGAATGAGCTCACGGTGAGTGTCAGAAACACAGACTGGACTTTGTCATGAAATCTCCAAAAGGTAAATTCACAAATGTTGAACCGAACCTATTTTCAGTTATTGACTGAACCCAAGAACTCTGTAATTTTGGTATTACAGCCACAGCACAACACCGCCTTCGCTATTCATGAATATTGTCCTATAGAAGGCCGCAATGTCACGTGAAACTCGAAGATACAACAGACCCACTGTATTCACCTTATTCTGGAAGTTATTATAGACCCTTTTAGTGTTCGTAGGCTCGGTTTCGCATTTTGGCAACAGAAGAACGGCAGAACTCAACTGTTTGTCGAGCTCTGCCAAAGGATTATCGTCAAAAGATCGAGAATATTTCCCCAACAAGCTGAACTTTGACAAACTGTATCCGCCTGCCAGGTCCTTGTGTGATCAGTGAGTAAAACTTTCAAACTTTAGTCCACCGGTAAAATATCGATTCTGACAAACGCGCACAGAACAACCAGACATTTTGGTGCTGGAAATGTTTTTATCTCCATCTTCTTCTGTCCCTGTTCGGTCTGAATGAATCGGAAAAAATGGGGAACAATGACATTTCTGTTGCCAAAATGCGCACCCGGCTTTTTTTTTCATCACTTCTGCCCTAAAAGAGTCGATAAGCAAATAAATTAAAATCAGACTATAAAGACATTTTAAAACCTCCAGAGAATCAGTGCAGTTTGACTTGTTGGTGCACGTGAACGCTGAACATTTTACACAAATAAACTGACTTTATCTCATATTTAAGATGCAAAACGTTTCTCAAATCCGTGACATGAATGAGATTCTTATTTAACCAGAAGCGCCACTACAAAAAAAGCACGATTTAGGAGCATTAAGACACTTAAGTGGGGGCAGGGTAGAATAAGGCAGATAAGTGTAATCTTGAGGAGGAGCAGGCTCGTTTGCATCACTCGTACATCAGAAGGTCTCGTCTCCCTGACCTTTGACCTGGGAAATAAAAGCACGCTCCCTGCTCAGAGCACAGGTCACACTGGTGTAATAGTGATCAGATAATATTATAATGTGTCACACTGGTGTAATAGTGATCAGATAATATTATAATGTGTCACACTGGTGTAATAGTGATCAGATAATATTATAATGTGTCACACTGGTGTAATAGTGATCAGATAATATTATAATGTGTCACACTGGTGTAATAGTGATCAGATAATATTATAATGTGTCACACTGGTGTAATAGTGACCATGTGCATACAGAGGTTGCATTAGACTTTATCATTTTGACAGACAGACTCACCATCAGCAGCACATCCTCTGTCACAGAGAGAACACTCATATTCCACTGAGTCGTGTCCTTTAGTCCCACAGAAGCTGAAGCATCAGCACAAGGAAAGAGCTGCTTTTTTCAGCGTTTACAGTTTATGCAAATGAGTCATGTGGTTTTAAGTTTTGTTTCTGTAAGACGTAAACAAATGTTAACGCTGCATTAAACACATTCTGATCTCACACTGATGAGGCTCTGCAGTGATTATGGTTTATATGGTGTAGAGTTGAGTTTATTTATGAAGATTAGCAATAGCAATAATGATCATTTTAATATAAAAATGTTAATGATTAATCAATAATCAGTTGTTATTTCTCCCAACGATCAATTAAGAAAATGTAATCGAACGCCCATCCCCAGTGTGAACTACTTAAATTTATGGTTTATCTCCCTCAGTGGAATCTGTCAAAATGACAAACGCCTTCAGATTTTCCCGTCAACATTTTAAAAATTCCGTCAGTGATGGAGAATATTGGGTTAATGTGACCTCTGTGCACATATTATAATGTGTCCTGTGTGTTTCCAGGCTGAGTGTGTGCGGTTTCCCTCGGCAGCAGCAGAAGCTCTGGAGGGAACCCTGTAACCGAGTCCTGCTCGACCCGGAGTTCATGGTGCAGATGCTCACGGCCGTTTATCACTCCATGTACGTGCAGTCGCTTTGTCTGTATCCTGTATAAGCCTCCCTGAACTATGTCTGTATAAGCTTCTTTACTATGATAACTAGAGTTATATACAGTGTTATACAAGTGTGATGATTATGACAAGAAAGTATTAGTCGTTTGTTAGTATTTTTACTTTTAAGCTGCGTTGAGACCACAGTATCAAAAACGTACTGGACGCCTCGAGTTCAGTGGTTCTTAACTTTGTTGGAGGTACTGAACCCCACTAGTTTCATCTGCACATTCACCAAACCTTCTTAATTGGAAAATATATATATATATATATTTCAAATTCAAACATAGGTGTATATATTTTATTGGTGCCACATGTGACTCCATATTGCTCATATTCGTCCGATCACTTTTCTTTTTTTGCTCGACACAGTTCGTATGAAGGGAAAATATTAAGAAAGAAATGACACGACACCATCACCACAGTCACAAGATGATTACGCACAAAATTTCCTGCAGCCAATAACGGCCAAACGGGGCGCGACATCACCAGTCATATGAGTCTGACCCTGAACCCCTGAGAACCCCTGGGGATCGATCAAACCAGGTTAAGAACCACTGTTCTAGTTGGAGCCGTTGCATCTGAGTTCAGACGCCCCGAGATGCGTCTTTGACACTGTGGATGAACTGGAGAAAAATACTTGCATCTAGGGCGTCCTCTGCGGTTGGCGAGTGCCTTGTTTTTCCTGTTGAAAGAGTGACTTTACTGTTAATATTTATCCTCCACTAATGACACGTCACGGATTTTTTGTTCTGGTGTTTGTGGCTCCCTGCCCCGGTTCCTGGGTCTTTCTTTGTCTTCATCAGAGAAACACATCCCTCTGCATCACTGAATAGTCGTTCCTGATTGGTAAACGTGGTGTGTCCAACACCAAAAGTTCAGCTTTTTCAGAGAGAAAATGGGGTCCACCCAGGAGCACATATACTTTGTGTGTAAACTGGACGCCTTGACGCTTGAATGCACCTTTAGTCCTCATTTAGTGAAATAATACTAATAATAGTCTTGGTCTAGTCTTAGTCAAGGAAATAATGTTGTGGAATAGAAAATGTATTTCTTTTATTTTAACTGATAAATTGTGAGTTAGTTTTTGGTCTGGTTTGGGACTCTGGGACTGAAAAGTGGATCTGGTCTCCACTCGTTTCTGTAATGTTCAGGCACTTTGGGCCCATCGTGTTTTTGTAGCCAGGGCTCAGGATTTCCTGCTTACGCCCCTCTTCATGTGTGTGTTTGTGTTTGTGTGTGTGTGTTTGTGTGTGTGTTTTATATGTGTGTGTGTGTGTGTTGTGAATGGCAGATACAACGGCGAGTGGGCGATGGGACGAGAGGCTCTGGAGGACATCCTGTACCGAGCCCAGCTGGAGCTCTACTCACAGCCTCTGCTGGTACGATCTCCCACCGTTTCTTTCATTCACACAAACCCTGTTTCTCTCAAACTGAAAACGCTCTGTTCCACCTCGTGATGTCATGTGGTGATACAGGAACTAGAGATGCCCCGATCAAGATTTTTTGGCTTTCGATCAGATTTTTTTAAGGAGTGCTCTTTCCGATATCAATCCGATACCTTTTTTTTTTAAATATAGCTCCGGTAGCTCAGTCTCTGTGATGTGTCGTGAAGGAAGTTCGTACTTTAGCTCCAAAAAGTCCATTAGATTATGAAAGCCTGACCGACCTTCTGTGAACCGCCTCCTCCAGTGTTTTGCTGCTGTGGCTTTTCCGCTTTGCTCTTGTAAATCTCAAACTCGTCCGGATGATTCTTTTGTAAGTGACGAATCAGATTGTTCGTGTTAAAGCGGCTCTGCTGGTTCCTCCTGGAGAAACTGTTTGTTTGCAGCGTTTGCGCCGCTGTTTGACTCTCGTTTTGTTGTGGTGAAAAGTCCCACACAGCGACATGGCAGAGTTTTGATTTACGGCTGCAGTAAAGCGCGTCGATGCTGCAAAAACATGTGACACGTGACTGAATCCAGTCCTGTCCGATACTCATAAAAGAGCCGGATCGGGAGCCGATACCGATACTGAATATTGGATCGGGACATCCCTAACAGGAAGTGCTTCACTGTGTTTTACAATTCCACACACCTTTACTAGAATCGTTTGAATAATTTCAGCCCTAGAATTGCAATTTTCTAATGAATGGAAAGCAGCTGTTAGCTTGAAAACTACCACCTCATGACATCACAAGGTGGAACAGAGCGTTTTGAGCTTTGGAGATGTAGACAGACGAATTATAAAGAGTTACTCAAACATGTGACACAACTCCAGGAATATTTTTGAGGAGGTAACAACATCATAACATGACTCAAAGCTCACAAGAGTCAAGTTTACGTAATATTGGAACTTTAATTTGCTTAAATATATGCTACTGTTCTAAAACCAGTATTATTTTTGCCATTTTCTACACTACTTCAATTAAATTCTAAATATTTTTCTAATATTTTCCCTAAATTGAAACGCTGTGTGTGTTCGTCAGCTGGGGAACGCCATGAAGAGCTCCCTCCCGGACAGCGCTCCGAACGACCCGCTGGGGCGTAAGGTCCTGCAGGTGGAGGTGACCCCGACCATCAGCCGCATCTCCATCTCCGCCATCACCACCGCCTCCATACGGCGCCACCGCTGGAAGAGAGAGGGTACTGCAGCCGCTCCGACGCCAACACGCTCACACTCACGAGTAGCAAACGCAGGGCTTTCCCACGGTCTGTGCTCTTCTTCTAAGCTTGTGCCTCTTTTTTATCAGCGACGGCCCACATGAAGGAGATCCTGGGTGAGACGTCACGTAGATGTACGTGTTGTTTTGTTGCAGCGGCGGGAGGAGAAGCACCGTTAGAGCTGGTCCGATGGTGCGCTTTGGCGTCCGTGCCTCTGTGTTCATACAGTCTGTCACTCACCGCTCCTCACCGCTGCTTCTCGTCTCGTTCTCTCTGTTGTCTCCAGTTGTACCGTGCAGAAAAACGTTTTACAGTTTCACCGACAAACTTGAGACAAAATGGTGCTTTATACGAAAATCTCCTGCAAACCTTTATTTTGGTAATAAGAATTCAAAATTATTATAACTAGGGCTGTCAACACGTTAATGCATGCGATTAATCACAAAAAATATGGCACTAATGTTTTTTTAACGCAGATTAATCACACAGTTTATTCTGAATGGAAAGTGCGGATGGTCCTGAAAGGCGGCGCAGGTTATTAGGTCAGTGATCAGGTCTGTCCATACGTGTCTTTCGATAAAACTGAAGGCCGCTACACACTAGAGGATTTTTCGGTCTTAAACGATTTTTAAACATGCGACAAAATGCGCAAACACCACAGACACAAGGAGAATCTTATGAGATTTATAATCTCTGATCTCCCAGATGCAGCGGGATCTGTGTGAGGAGCACAGGATATAAATCTGTGAGCGCGATCGCGTCAGCTGTTTCCTGTCTGCAGTAAAACCACTCGCTCTGAGACTCTGTAGTGTTTAAAGATCAGAGCTCTGCACTTCCAGTTTAGACACAAGTCCAAACTGTGTTATTATTATTTGTGAAATGTGGAGCAATTCTTCAGATACAGGATTTTTAAAGCAGAAAAGAGGAGATAAAGTCCACAGGAAGTAGAGTGACTGTCGCTGATCTGCAGCTTTACGCTCTGTGGACGTAAACAAACACATGCGAGGAACAACTTTCACCTTTTTACTTTCAAAGAACACTTCAAACTGGATTAACAGTGCGGTTTTGTGGACTGGGGTCATTATTTGCGGACGACAATTTCTATGGATAATGTGGATCAGACGCTGCACTTTAAATTTACCACTTTACATTAGGTGAGGAATAAAAAGTCTTTATTTTCGCTCTGTCCTGAGTTTGTTTGTTGCGTCTCTGTGTCCGTCGCTCCTCTGCCCCTGACTCTGTTTTATCGTCTGTTTCCGTCGCGTTGTTGATGTTCGGTGGTTCTGATCTGACACTGACTCCACACATGAGGAGCAGCAGCTTCAGAATTGCACACGGAGACAAAAAGTCGGGTCACGTCTCCTGAACTCGAGGAGAAGAAATCGCAGCCAAATTCGAGCAAATTCTCCTGTAGTGTGTGACGGCCTTGAGGTAGTTTGCAGATGTCGCAGTGAAGAACTCTCTTTCCACAGAAGCACAAGTTTAAAATCGCATCTTAAAGCGAAACACGGGTTTGATTCAGCGGCAGAAACGGCGCCACGTGTGCGAACAACAAGCCGAGCAGCAATAAACTGCATTTCTGTCCAAATATTTTGGTCCTTTTTTGCAGAATAATTAACTGCGATTAATCGTGATTAATCAAAATTCTAAAGTGTGATTAGTCTGATTTTAAAAAACGAATCGTTTGACAGCACTGGTTATGGTGGAGTAGAGTCACACTATGTCTCAGATCTGTTCATGGGTTTCAAGCTATGACGGCGTTACTCCATCGCCATAGCAATAAAACAATTCAAATTTAAATATCTTTTCACTGGAGAAAGGTTCTCACAAAGCAGTAATTAACTAAAAGCCATAAACTGATCATTTTGTCCTGTTAGTTCCTCTGGCGATACTCTGCACAAACCTGTGGACACTTTTAGATGGTCCGAAAACTTAAAAAATACCAAAAAACAGTCTGAGGAGCTCACCTGTTTTAGTCACTTCTTTCTGGTTAGATTGTGTTAAAAAAAAAGTTCACATTAAAGTCTCATTTAAGAAACGGCTTCCAACAGAGCAGTGCCTCCAGCTGAACATAATATTATAAACACGAGTTTCCAAAGTGCTGCAGACACAAGAGCGTAAAAGAGTAAATCCTTAAGAAAAACCAGTACAAAAACATTAGAATACATAAAGCTGCAAATCGTTAAAGCTGTAAATGGAATGAAAGTTAAATTAAAATAAAATAAAGCAGAAATAAATAATAAAAAAACAGTGTAAAAATGAAATGATAAGATAAATAAAAAACAAAAGACACGGACAAACACCTCCTCAGCAGAAGACTCATTTTTACTGGTACTGGCTGATTCCACTGCCTCTTCTTAAGTAAAAATCAAATAAAAAAAATAGAAATAAGTAATAAAAACACCTCGGCTATATACAAGAGGTTGTAACGAAGACAGTGCAAAGAAGAAATGATAAAATAAAAATAAATAAAAGACCAAGACACAGACAAATAAACAAATGAACACCACCTCAGCAAAAGTTTTATTTTTTCCAGTTCAGGCCGATTCCGCTGCCGCTTTTTAAGAAAATAAAAATAAAAATAAGTAATAAAAATGCCCCAGCGACTGTATGTACAAGAGGTTGTAAGGAAAAGAGTGCAAAAATGAAATGATAAAATAAAAATAAATAGAAAAACAGAGATACAGACAAAGGTATGGATAAACCTTGTCAAATTAAGTCTTTTTTTTTTTTTTTTTAGTTCAGGCTGATTCCGCTGCCACTTCTTAATTAAAATTAAATAAAAATAAGTAATATAAACGTCCCAGCTATTGTATACACAAGAGGTCATAAGGAAAACAGTGCAAAAATGAAATGATAAAATAAATTTAAATAAAAGACACAGACACAGAGAAAGAAATGAACACCTCCTCAGCAAAAGTCTTACTTTTTCTGGTCCTGACCGATTCCTCTGCCGCTTTTTAAGTAAAAATAAAATAAAAACAAGTAATAGAAATGCCCCAGCGACTGTACGTACAAGAGGTTGTAAGGAAAACAGTGCAAAAAGGATATAAAAATAATAAAAAATAAAATAAAAATAAATAAAAAAACCAAGACACAGACAAAACCATGGATAAACCTTGTCAAATGAAGACTTTTTTTTTTCTGGCTGATTCCGCTTCTATTTCATAAGTTAAAATAAAATAAAACAAGTAATAAAAATGCCCCAGCTACTGTATATACAAGAGGTCGTAAGGAAAACAGTGCAAATATGATATAAAATAAAAATAAAAGGCCGAGGCACAGACAAAGGTTTCGATAAACAAATGAACCCCTCCTCAGCAGAAGTCTCATTTTTACTGGTTCAGGCTGAGTCCACTGCCACTTCTTAAGCAAAAATAAAATAAAAATAAGTAATATAAACAAGAGGTCGTAAAGCAAACAGTGCAAAAATGAAATGATAAAATAAAAATCAATTAAAAGAACAGAGACACAGACAAAGTTATGGATAAACCTCGCCAAATGAAGACTTATTTTTTCTGGTCCCGGCTGATTCCGCCGCCATTTCATAAGTTAAAATGAAATAAAATAAGTAATAAAAATGCCCCAGCTACTGTATATACAAGAGGTCGTAAGGAAAACAGTACAAATATAATATAAAATAAAAATAAAAGGCCGAGACACAGACAAAGGTATCAATAAACACATAAAATAATAAATAAATCCAAATGAACCCCTCCTCAGCAGAAGTTTTCTTTCTGTGGTCCTGGCCGACTCGGCTCCGTCTCCTCGTTCCGCTCCACTAAAGCTCCACACGTCTCTTGTTGACTCCCAGATGGTTTTGACTTCTCGAGCGAAGCCGAGCTCAGCCTCACCGTCAATCCTCCGACTAGCGACCAGCTGCCGGGCCCCTGGGAGCGCGGCGGGGAGCGGAGAGGACGGGGCCCCAGCCAGCACAACAGCAGCAGCAGCAGCAGCATCATTCCCCCCATCACACTCGAGGGTACGAGGGGAGGGCTCCGGGCGCAGGGGCCCTTTCACCATCCTCCTCCTCCTCCTCCTGCTCCTGCTGCTCCTCCTGCTCACGAGGGGGCGGCTGCTTCACCTGTGGCTGCTGCTGCTTCCGCCCCACAGCCGATTAACCAGGGTTCCCACAAACAAAGGAGCGAAACCTGAGCTAGAACAAAAATGACACTTGGAGACACTTAGAGTTTTATTCGAATCACGCATCTTCACTTGGTTTTGCTGTTCTGACCTGTTATAGTTGGCAGGAAGGTAAAGTTCTTCTGCCCGAGGACTTGTAAAAGATGCATTCTGGAACTTTCCTGGTGGAGGGTCCTTCAACTGCGTTTCTCCATGGAGATCTAATTGCTCTGCCTGAAATGTTCACACTATGGTATTAAACAGCCCTTTTTTTAGGGCCTGTTTACACGAGAATGCTTGCGGGTAAAACCGACAAAATATTTTATTGGAAATGCCTTTCGTTTAGACCAGGAGTTATCAAACTAAGTCTCGCCGGTCCACCACGCCCCTTTAATAATAATAACACGTCTGCAGCTTGTATTTTATGGATTTTTTTCAATTAAAAAAGATATTTATATTAAGTTTGCCACCGAATTTGCGCCAAATTTTCGTCACCCGACAAGCTCGAGATCAAACAGTGACCGTCAACGCACGCGAAAATAAATACACAGAATATCTGTGATATTTCAAATTAAAACAAAGTGTGAAGTACTTACTACTTTTACAAACACACTAGTAAACAAATATGTGCCAGGAATTCTGTGTTGAAATAGCGTTGTGGTCGGCTGTGCCGGGCTCGTCATTTCTCCTACACAATGAGGCTGGTGCTCGTGTTGGTCTGGGTCACACACTTCTGTTCTGCGGCCCCGACCCCCATCACAGTCAGGAGCGATAATGTGGCCCCCAGTGAAAAACGTTTGGCGGCTCCTGGTTTAGACGGTGACAGCGTTTGTTTTAGGGCTTAAAAACGCAAAACTCTGAAACCACCTTCCAGAGTGAAAAGTGGAATACTCTCCACTGCAGCGTTTCCGTCAACACTGCCCAAGACGTAAAACTCCGGTCAGATCACAGAAACAAACGTGTCGGATCATTTCCATGTGTCGCACCTTCAAGCTGCTCTGATAAACTCACAGGAGGCGTCCCAGCACGTGCAGAATATGCAGAGATACTTTAGTGAACAGAGAAGGATCTGCGATGACCTCCGTCAAATTCTGGAAGCACCGGTTTGTCGCAGGCGAGACAGACGCTGTGGACGGTGATACCCAGTCCAATTCCACACACTTTTGCGTCACTTTATGTACGCAGGTTTTCTCCCGAAAACTCTTCTCTAAATGCGGAATAAAAAGTGAAGACGCGACGCCACTTTTGCGTCTTCTGTTCAGACCGTCATCATAGAAACGTAGCCAAACATTTATTCAATCACAGGTGGTTTTATAGCTCAAAAATGTTAATTCTGACTGTGAGCGGCGTCGCCTCTCCATAGATCTGACCTGTAACTTGGTCTGGTTCAGTCTCCATGAAGATAGAAAGGTTAATCATAATATACAGGGTGGCCCGAAAATTTGACATAATTTTAAAAGCAGTTATCTTGAAAACTACTAAGTCCAGCTCAAAAAAACTGAAATGTTTCGGTGCTGAACATCTTAAGTTTATTATGGGACGTAGTTTACTGTTGGTGAAGTTTTTCCTGATTTTGGACTGAAGCTGCACAGTCTTGGTGAGTGTGTGGAGCAGATTCCAAGACACAAAATGACTTCTGTTTGGGAACGATCGGCTCAACCTGAAAACAGAACAAAAACAAAACATTAATTAAATATAAAATCTCGATCTGTTTCTGTTAGAGGCGCAACGATATCCAAGTCTCACGATACGATACGGTCACGGTCTGAACCTCACGGTACGATATTTATTGCGATATCGTGGGAAAGCTCACGATATTACGATATTCTACAGAAGAACAAGACTGACTCTAAAATGCTTTGACCAGTTCATTTGGTGCAACATTTCTTGTCAGTAGGGATGGAACGAAATCCAAATCTCTCTGTACAATATTTTCACCAGACTTTCCTTTCTTTTGTTCTTTCTTTTTCATTCTTTCTTTCCTTCGTTTGTTTTTTCTTTCTTCTGTTCTTTTTCATTCTTTTCTTTTTTCTTTTTCGTCCTTTCTTTCCTTCGTTTGTTCGTTCTTTCTTTGGTTCTTTTTCGTTCTTCAGTTCTTTTTCGGTCTTTCATTCGTTCACTTGTTCTGTCTTTTTCGTTTTTTCATTCTTTCGTTAGTTCTTTCTTTTATGTTCTTTCGTTTGTTTGTTTCTTCCTTCATTTGTTCATTTGTTCTTATTCCATCTCCATCTCACTGTACCAGATTTATTGCAATATTTTGTGTGAATTTGCTCCTTTTTCCTCTAAAAATGCTTCACAGACTTAATCCAAAGAATGAAGATGTAAAAGTGCTTAGAACAGTTATTTCTTCATGTCGTCTGCACTGAAACGGAGCAAAGGATCATGGTCTATGTAGTTCCCTCTGTTTTTTTTTAGCTATTTCTACATCAGAACTGTTCATTTAAGCAAAGACACTTGGGATTCGATATATTGCGATGCTCCACGATATTATTGTGAGACCTTTGACGATACGATATCACCAGATTTACGTTTATTGTTACATCCCTAGTTTTTTTACATTCTGGGGAAATATGAGGTTATTTCAACAAGATGTCAAAGTGAGAACATCTCCATGGAGAAAAGTATTTGATGGACCCTCCACCAGAAAAGTTACACAATGCTGCTCTAAACTAAGGAACAAAACCTGAAATAATCACATTTGCAAAAGAAAATAAGCCAGACGGTTTGAACTTCTCCTGACTCCAGACTGGAGTGTGCAGGATTCTTCGTGCTGGTTAGTTTGAACAAAAGTGGATCCGCGATCTTAGGGCGAGAATGTGACTGGACAAAGCTTCAGTGAAACTAAAGTGCCGTAAAAGTCAGAGCACATCCGAATACCTGGAGTCTGAACAGTTCTGATATCAGGGCTATAGTTGGGTCATTGGCTTTCCACTTAAATTTTCTGTCCAGTTGCAGGTTCTTCAGTTAAAAATGTTCAAATTTCATAATAATTCAGCACATTTCTGTAGCACCTCTGACCTCCAGGGAACCAAATCTTTTTTTTTCAGAAATCACGAGTTATTCTGCATGTTTTTTGTACTTAAAGTGTTAAAATGTCATGTGGTGCGACTAATAACAGCAGGAATTCTGTGGCTGGAGTTTAATAACAGACAAAGTCGACTTGGGTGAATGGTTCTTTAGGCATTTTTCTTCATTTGATGCATTTTCCAGGGCAGTAGTTTGTTCATTAAACACAAACAGGCGACTGTCATATTGGAGCAAAAGAAAATATCAATACAACTCACAACTTCAACTGTATTATTGTCCCAGAGGGAAATTATGGTACAGCAGTGCCAGATATACAGTAGACATACTATACAATTCACTAATACAGTTTAAATAATACAATAATCACATCTTAAGCTTAGCCGAACAATGCAGACAAACATTCCCTCAAAAATAGGCAAAATGAACAGGTATTGTGTGTATCCGCAATCCACCATGACTGATCCAAGCTGTAAAAGCGTTCATCCTGGTTATGACTTCAGAAATAAAGAACGTCCAAGCTCTGAGTTCTGATCTGGGGCATTTTCAGACACCACCCTAAAGGAAGGAGGTTAAACCCCTCACAGAGCAGCTGATCAGGGCTCCTCATTATTTGTTGGGCCTTGCAAATCGCCTTCTGTTATAGACGTCCTGCAGCTGTGAGCCTAAAATTTTACCTGCCACTTTGACCAACCGAGCCAGACCATTTCTACTAGACACAGAGAGGGCACCGAACCAACAGACAATACAAAATGCAAGAATAGGTTCAATAAAACTGTGAAAAAGGGTCATAAGAACATTACTGACATTAAAAGAATTCATTTTCCTTAGGGGGCGACTTTTGAAAGCAAATAAAAGCGTTTACAACATTCATTAAAATCCTCCACCACAGGTCCGTGACTGCCCTGTGTCTGTTAAGAGACGCACGATTACAGCGTCGTCTGCAAATTTCAGGACATGCCTGTTATTAAATGCTCTTCTGCAGTCATTTGTATATAGAATAAAAGGCAGGGACGATAACACGTGGTCAATATGCATTAAAAATCAAAAGCAACGCCAACAGTTTGTTTCTATGCACTTCATATTACTCAGAAGATGTTTTAGAAAATAAAACTATGTTAAGGTTATTCTCGGTCGCACCACATGACATTTTTTAAGGTTGTAGACAGTTCGTGTACATAAAAAAACCACAAAAAATGCTTAATATAAATGTGAAACACAAATTTATGCACCCGACACTGTAAATATTTGAAAAAGTTCAATAGAAACTAAAATTTGCCAGTTGAAAATCCTTATACGTCATTGACCCGGTTGTGTTTGAAACTGAGAAAAGGGAAGGATTTTTTTAAGCGCAATTGACTCTCCAAGAATTGTGGGAACCCTGCTTATCTCCTCCAGCCTGCAAACCCCGGTGTCGACCTGACTAACTCCTTTGGGCTTGTTCGACTAAACCTCTGCGAGAGCGTTATGCATGGACCTTCGTCACACTGGTCACACTGGTCACACTGGTCATGCCGCTGCCTCCCCCCTCCTCACCGTCCCCTTGTCACTCACTGAGCCCGGTGCAGCCTGGACTAACCTGGACCTCACCTCTTCTCTATTTATGACGGGTTATTTTCCAGCTCAGTGAGTGAGAATGACTCCTCCATCATGCATGGGCCAACGCTACCGCAAACTCGGACACCCTCTGCCTTAAACGGCCGTCTTTAATCCCGAAACACCCGCGGGGCCGATATTACACAGGGAGAAGGAAACTGAATTCTGTCGACTGTACAGACGGTTTAAGAGGAATTATGTTTGGCCAAGAGGCTTCTTCGGTTCTGACAGGGTTCTGTAAGTCACTCTCTTATATCTGTCTGAAGGGAGGAGCTAACGACTCTGAAACAAACACACCCGAGTTGTTTACAGTAAAGAGCGTCTCTTATTAGTTGTGTCCACTGAGCTTTCCAGGGTTTAAGTTTTTAAGGTTCATTTATTAAAAGGGGACAATGCAGTTTCATAAAACACATGGTTAAAGGGATAGTTTGAGTTTTTTGACATGAATTTGTACGTCTCCGTCAGCAGCGTCGCATCAGCACTGACTCACCTCCCGACAGCGTCTGAGCCGAGTTCTTCCCCGGTTTTGGTGCTGACGAAAGTGTAATGAAGCGTTTTTCTTCTCAAAACAATATGTGTTCAAAAGAGTGACACATTTGCAACAAAAAAAAAACGGGGGAAAAAGTCAGAGCTCATAATCTCTTGGTACTATTTTCTCTCCGGTCGTATCACTGCGCTGCCTCCAGGTGAAGCACGAATCCAACACTTTTTTCAGTAGTTCAGTGTTTACGCTCAGACCGATGACGCCGCGACGCCAGAGAGCGAACGTGAAGCTACAGCAGAAGTATATACGCCTGTATGAGCTATAGAAGAATATATATAAAGATGGACCTTCTGATTCTCCAGGAACAACAAAACTCCAGGTTCTTCAGGTTCTCGTCCCTCTGTCCCTCCTCTGGCTCTGCTGTTCTGACTCCATCTGCTGAATTTGGGCTTCAGGATATTCGGGTTCATAAAGATCTCCCCTTGGCTCTGTGCTAAAGCCCACGTCTTCATCGTCGCTGTCGTCGTCACACATGTCGTCGTGAACTTTCTGAGCAGGAAACGGTGAAACAGGCGCCACCTGGAGGCAGCGCAGTGATACGACCGGAGAGAAAATAGTACCAAGAGATTATGAGCTCTGACTTTTTTTTTTTTTTTTTTTTTTTTCATGTTTTGTGACTCAGAGGACCAAACTGAGCACAGTGGGGTCAGATCATTTCAGGCTGTGGCTCCATGGCTCTGGAATGGACTCCCAGAGCACCTGAGAGCGCCACAGACTGTTGAGTCTTTTAAGAAACAATTAAAGACATTTTTATTCAAACAGGCTTTTAATATTTAATGTTTAGCATTGTAGCACTTTGAGATTTTGCTTTTAAATGTAAAGTACGTTATAAATAAAATGTATTATTATTATTATTATTATTCAAATGTGTCACTCTTTTGAACACATATTGTTTTGAGAAGAAAAACACTTTATTTTCGTGACTCCAGGCAACTTGCCGGACACTTTCATCAGCACCGAAACCGGGGAAGAACTCGGCTCAGACGCTGTCGGGAGGTGAGCCAGTGCTGATGAGACTCTGCTGACGGAGACGAACAGATTCATGTCAAAAAACCCAAACTGTCCCTTTAACATTTCATATTTAGCCCCAAAAATCTGAGAAATTTTACACATGTAGGTGCCGTAAAGTCGTGGAAAATTCACTTTAGGTCATAAAAAGTCCTGGAAAACTTGGCAGAAAAAGTGGGAACCCTCTTTTTCATAATGAGTGATCGAAGGTGTATCTGCGTTGTTTTCTTTGCTTTGGTTTGGGTCTGAGGACCGAGCTGTAAATGGGTGACGGGTTGTAGCTTACCTGTTCAGAGATGTTTAGTTTCCGTGCATTTAGCTCTTCTTTTATACTGTATCTTTAAGGCAGAGACTTGCAGAACCCCAGTCAGAACTGAAGAAGCCTCTTGGACGAGTGAAAACACGTGTTCGCTCTTAAAGTCTTAAAGTCCAGTTTTCTGAGGCGTTCCACGGACAGACACAGGGAGGGCTCATTTCTCTACTGCCCATTTTGTCCTCTTCATGTGAACCATGTTTGTCTGGAGCGTCAATGTGCCATTTCTCTCGTGTGTGTGTGTCTGCAGTTTTAATGTATTTTACAATGATTCATTTTAAATACTTGCACAGTGCAGACCTTCTTTATTTGGAAACCCATTTTTATCTTGAGTTGTTGTTTTGTAAGTCGCAAGTGCCGTGTTTTCTATCCTGAGATGACTGTAGGTACTAGAGTTTTGCGTGGAACTGTGCCCTGCTTATACTATGAACATGTATATCTGCTTTTTCGGGCTGGTAAGTTGGTTTATCGCACAGGAAAAGCAGGTCTGACGTTAACCGTTTCAGGGTTGTTACGCGCTGTCGTCACTTCCAGGTCCAACTTTACAGCTGATTTAAAGTTTTGTTTCTTGATGCTGTTCAAGAGACAATAGACGATTGTCACAACGACAGGAAGTGCGGCGATGTCGAAGCTTTTCTACGGCAAAATCCCTGTGGAAAAGTGTCGCGTGTTTTTGAGCAGCTTCATAAATCTGCCCCAACACCAAATCTTCATCGACAAAGAACAGATTCTGTCCATGAAGAATTTATCCACAACGATCAAGGGAAGAAAGACGAAAACTTCATTCTGAAATTAAAATAAAAAATCGATTTTGTGATGTCGACATTGGCACAGACAGAGAGATTTGTGCAGTTTAAATACTACAGATGTTCCCAGATTAAATGTCGACCATTTAAACTGCACAAATCTCCGTCTATGCGAATATTGGCGTCGCAAAATCGATTTTTAATTTAATTGTAGAATCAATCTGAGGCTCTGCCAAATTGTATTAATCTTGTATCTTAAAGTCCTTTGAACTGATATGAATCTTCTTTGGGATTGAATAATGGCACCACTTTCTGAAGCTATTGTTAGTTTTGTTTCATATATGCCCAGTAATTACAGAGATTTTAATTATGAAGCTTAGTTTAAAGCAGAACTAGATGTAAAATAAACTTTTTTTACCTAATAAATTGTGTATACAGTGTTTGAATAACATTGTCTACTGTTTCTAGTCCTTTTTTGGACACATTTTAGTGGAAACTAGGTAAATTTGCAGCTCTGTGTTGAAAAATATATGAATATGAGTGCACTAATCACAGTTGAACCTGGGTTAGTGCTCAGACCTGCAGTTTTCTTCAGGACCATAACGTTAGTGTTGCTCAGTCGTTTCACTGATGCTCGTCATTGTTTCCTTTAAGTTTTCGTCTTTCTTCCCTCGATCGTTGTGGATAAATTCTTCGTGGACAGAATCTGTTCTTTGTCTATGAAGATTTGGTGTTGGTGGTGTTGTTTTTTGTCGACCTTGGTCTGGTTTGGTCTCCATTATGACAGAAAGGTTTAATTACAAACTGAACATTCCAGACAAAGCCATAACGACAAAGAAAAACTTGCGTGAAGTCGCCCCGTCAAACTCAAACCTGCACAAAAACTATGTCAATCGTTTGTGCTTTGTTTCATTTGTGCTGCTTTAGTTTTGGAGAAATTAACAATTCTTTTATAGGTCAAATTGGGGTCAGACCCAGGAAGATTTAAAATGCACTAAAACATCCAAAATGGAGTCAGTCGTTTGTGCTTCGTTTGTGCTGCAAAAAGTTTTGTTTGTGCGATTCTGGTTCTTAAGATATTAGCAGTTTTATTTTCAGCCGATGACGTCGTCCAGAACCTCAGAATGTGAAATAGAGCTCAAAACAGGCAGAAAATTATTGAAAACGATCTGAGGCTGTGGAAAAGTCTGTATTATTATATAAAATATGAATCAAAAGCAAATTACTAAAGACTTTTATGTACTTTTCCACAGTCTGAGATTGTTTCTCTTCACTAGTTTTGTGGAGTTTGTCGCCGTCAGTTGAGCGGAAATAATAATGAATAATTTTAGAAATAAACTCACACAAATGAAAATTGTCACAGCACAAAACAGCACAAACGAAATACAAACATTTTCTATAATTTTCTGCCTGTTCTGAGCTCTATTTAACATTCTGAGGAGCTGGACGACGTCATCGGCCAAAAATAAAATTGCAAATATCTTAAGAACCAGAATCGCACAAATGAAACTTTTTGCAGCACAAACGATTGCCATAGTTTTCGTGTTGGTTTGCGTTTGATGGGGGCGGCTTCACGGGGGTCAAAGAAAAGCATTTGACGGAGCCTCCACCAGAAAAATCACACAATGCGCCTTTCAGAAACACACGACATCGATACAAACGGCAATAAATAAACCAATATAGATGTAAATTTATCCAATATTCTGAGCTGAAGCTCCTTGGACCCGGACGTGACGTTGCCCCGAACAGCGACAGTGAGGTGGACCTCGTGTCCAGCGGGAGCCGCATGTGTGGAGAGCATGTGTCCAGCCCCTCCCCGTGACGATGCATGACACAAAACTACTGCCTCGTGTCCCCTAACAAACTCCTTTTGTTCTGTTACACTCATTAACCTATGATTTTCTTCTTTTCCAGCGTCACGATAAAGTCATAAGAGACGTCCCCTGTGAAATCTGAATATCTGCATGAGTTCAAACGGACTTTATTGAGAGTTTGACTAGTTTTATTTATGCCAAGAGAGAAATAATAATCATACACATTCTGGAAAAGGAACGGGAAGAAGAAGAAAAAAACCTATATTATATTAACCCGCCTCTGTTCATGACAGTTTTAAAAAATTAAAAAATTATGTGGTTTCTTAAGCACATTGATGACGAAACTTCGAATATTTACATATAACAAAATACCGTAAAATATCAAATAAGAGCCGGGGCGTTTAGTCACTTAACAGACCAGGCTTTTATTTGAGACCAGGCGGCGATTTGGGGCAGGAAATTATCAGAAAATCTGGAACTCAAATTCTTTTAACCAGTGTGACGATAATTTAGGCGACTTTCGATACAGACGTTAGGCGGCTTCACTTGAAACGTTCTAACAGAATTTCCCCGGAGCGTTTCAGGAGAGTTTTCCACATGTGAGAGCGACTCCTGAATCACAGAAACCCTCCACGACACGCAGACGTTTCTTTAATTAAAACAAGCGACGGACGCAGCGAGTGCGGAGCAGCAGAGCGAGAACGTTCACCCACCGCATCAGGAGGAGCAGCTGTGTTTTTCAGCGCTTATAGTTTATGCAAATGAGCCGCGTGGTTTTGAAGTTTGGTTTGTGTAGAGACGACGCGAGCATCAGTCCTGCAACGACTTCTGTCTTCAGCACCAACATTAGACTCACCGTTTATTTGGAACCGAGGCTTATTTATCAGAATATACAACTCTACAAATCTACACCTGCACCCGGAGTTTAAAGGGGACCCGGCTCTAATTTGGTATTTTACGATATTATATTGTAAACAACAGAAAAGCACATTTCTCGAAAAGATGTAGGGAGAAGAAAAAACTTGTATTAACCCGTCTCTGTTCGTGACATAGTTTCAAAAAGTCACATTGATGACAAAACTTTACAAATATTTACTTATAGCAAAAATAATTGTACTCTATTATGGTCGTACAAACTGATAATAATGATAGAGAAGCACGGAAGTTTATTGTTTATGATCGTATCAAAAAAAGCAAAATGAGAATAATGGATTTACCTTTTAAAACTGGCAGAGATCATTGGATTTCACGTTAAAATTTAAAGATTGTACTAAAGATGTAACTTTTCTAACACAAATCTGCGTGGAGATGAATTGGCTTTATCAGTATGGACAGTACAGTATTAAACTTCTAATCTACAGTCGTGGCCAAAAGTTTTGAGAATGACACAAATATTAAATTTCGAGGAGAACGTTCTCTGAGAGGAACTTCTCCCGACCGTCCAAGAGCAGTTTGGTGATGAACAAAGCCTTTTCCAGCAGATGGACCTTTCCATAAAGCAAATGCAATAACTAAATGGCTCAAGGAACAAAACATAAAGATTTTAGGTCCAGGAAACTCCCCAGATCTTAATCCCACTGAGAACTTGTGGCTAATCCTCAAGAGGCGGGTGGACAAAAAAAAACTCACAAATTCTGTCTTGAAAAAGAAGGTTCAACACTGCAAATATTGACTTGCTGCATGAACTCAGTGTAATTGTCAATAAAAGCTTTTGGCACCTATGAAATGCTTGTAATTATATCTCAGTAAACCATAAAAAAACATCTGAGAAAACACCTAAAAACCCTGAAGCAGCAGAGCCTGTGAAAATGGAGTCCATGGAGACAAGTTACAGGTCACTTCTGTGGAGATGTGACCTCCACATCTGACAGATCTGAGGCTCCGTTTACATTTTTAACAACTGAGACATTTCCGTTTGTTTGTTCTCATCTTTTACTCGCAAACGCCGAATTCGCCTCTGAAAATGAATCTTTCTAAAAACCGCTCAAGTGGAGATTCTGGATTAGTGAGATAAAGGGAGTTTTAGGAGCTGACGCCAAAAGTGTGACCGATGTTTCCCTTTTGCTCTGATGATGATGGAAGCGTCAGAGCTGCAGTCGTGTTTTTTTTCTGCTCAAACACTTTTCATGTGTTTCATTTGGAGCTGATGGATCAGATCCAGGACCACAGACGAATGAGCGCTCAGAGGTCACTGCTCCCTCCTGGTGTTTGTCCCGGAGGAGTGGAGTGAAAACTTTAGGATGTCGCGGTCATCACCGTTTCAGAAATTTGTTGTCGGAGGCAAATTCGTCGTTTGTGTGTGTAAAAGATGGGAACAAACAAAGGGAAATGTCTCCGTTTTAAAAAAAAAATACCCGTGTACGTGTAAACGAAAACTTTTTTGAAAACGATGCTGTGCGCACGATTTTATTTTGGAAAACGGATTGATGGAAATATTTGTTTCTCAACGTACCCGGCTACGTGTAAACGGAGCCTTACTCATACCCCTGCTTGTCTTCATGGAGAGATACATTTATACATTAATAATACATTTATTTCATACTCAATCCAGGCAAAGCAACAGAACCTCCATAGAGACAGGACCCGCTACTAGAAATGTTACAGAGTGCACACTGCAAAAAAGCATGGCCAAAATGTAAGATACAAACAATAAAATCTATTGGAAAATGACTTAAAAGTAGTGAAATGATCTGTCCATGCAGCAAGATCATTTTACTGGACTAGTTCTCTTAAAATAAACCACCTCTAGACGAGAATGAAGCGTCTCAGAACTCGTAAGTGGATAATAAATCTGAAAACAACATGAATAACCTGATAGAAGTTTTAAAATCTTGGCATCCGGAGCGTTTGGACTCATGTAGATCTTCATATTTATCGGTGAACATGGTTTGATTTGATTTTCCTGATGACGTAGTTTCCAGAGCTGAATGTGAGCACAGGTCATTAGACTGCGGTTAGTGCGTGCGGAGGGCGTCACGGAGCTGATTCTGTCCGAGTGAAAGTCGATGTGGCCGATCAGAGCAGAGATCAGGGCCCCGGGGCCACTGGACCGTCCACGTGTCCGAGCGTCACGCACTTCATGAAGCTCAGGGCTCCACTCAGTCCAGAGCACAGGAGCTGCTCACGCTCACCGGACTTATGCATTTAAATGAGCTTTACCATGATTATATTTAGAACAAGACCGCAGGAAAAACACAATGAAATGTAGATAGCAATTTGGTTACGTTTGGAAAAATGGAAATGAGTTATTCCGCACCAACTCTCCAAATGCCCCCACTCGACCATCTCAGATTTCACTGAAAAATTCAAAGAGTCGAGATAATCAAATAAAGCATTTTGTTAAGTTGAAGCTGTGTGTCGTATATTCAGAGTGTTTTCTTCGCTTCTGAAAGTGCCTCCATAGGCCGTGGATGCTGCACGAATGTGGACACCACGTTTTCAAAAATTCATTTGGCCAAAATAAGGCAGAACAGACATCTAATCTTTCTAGAACGGTCCATTTAATGTTGGTGGGTGCTGTCATTTTTTTGTATAACATGGCAAAGATGGCACCAAATTAATTTTTTTCCGTTTTTAAACCTTAATACAGTGGTTCTTAACCTGGTTCGATCGATCCCCAGGGGTTCGGTGAGTCAGTCTCAGGGGTTCAGGGTCAGACTCATATGACTGGTGATGTCTCGCCCCGTTTGGCCGTTATTGGCTGCAGGAAATTTTGTGCGCACAATCGTCTTGTGACTGTCCTGATGGTGTCGTGTCATTTCTTTCTTAATATTTTCCCTTCATACCAACTATGTCGAGCAAAAAAAGAAAGTGGTCGGATGAATATGTGCAAAATGGATTCACATGTGGCACCAATAAAATATATATACCTATGTTTGAATTTGAAAAAAACATATTTTATTTTTCCAATTAAGAAGGTTTGGTGAATGTGCAGATGAAACTAGTGGGGTTCAGTACCTCCAACAAGGTTAAGAACCACTGCCTTAATATCTTCTAGAGTGTTCATCACAGAGGCCAGTTTTAAAACACAAAGTGCACAGCGCTTGTGGGAAGGTTCAATATCAAACCTCTGTCTTTGAAGCTGCACTTTCCACCGTCCTTCAAAGATGCCCCCAAATTTAAAGAGTAGAATTTTTGAGCAAATTCAAGCCTCCAGAAATCTGTAACCAACCAAAAGCTCAGGTGTAAAAGTCCAGATTCTACAAGTACATTTGCCAAATTTTAACCCTTGAAAATTTGAAGGACCTTAAAATGTTTTTTTAGATGCAGAATCTGAAAGTGGCTCCTCCGAAAACTGCTCAAAACAGGTCAGGGGGAAACTGACAACATCTCTTTTTATGACAAAACTATAAGGAGTTGGGAGCTAAAATGTGGGACTTTTCCTGTTGCAAAGTGTGTGAACCTCTTGGAATTTTTTCAGTCAAATCTGAAGTGGTCGAGCGGAGCATTCGGAGATTTGCAGTGGAATGACCCAAACGTTTTGTGCTCATTTATTAATAATTCATATTTGGACATGGGTAAATGTGCATTGGGCGCTGAAATGTGCAATTTTGATCTTAAATATTTCAAATGACGTACAATACCAACATTGTTAAGCTCCATTTTATAATATAAGACGGTAAAACAGGTGTAGAAGAGCCTTTTTCGCATTATAAATGAGCATCTGAGCTTTATCATTAATATTCATCACTAGTTTCACAAGTTTCTATTCATGCACAGGTCCTGCACGACTTTGTTTGTCATCAGCCTTTACCGTGTCTCTAAGAATCATTTGTATTGAAAACCTCTGAATATGTTCCGCTGGCTTTTGCCCCCTGCTCACTGCTCTGTGCTGTGCTCTCTGCAGAGGCTGACGGGATGAGCGGTGGAGAAGACTCCTTCAACATTAACGACCCAGACGAGGGCTTCTCCTCCGGGGCGTCCAACAGCAGCCAGCCCAGCGCCACCAAGTCCAGCTCCAGAGCAGCTCAGAAGGGGAGCAGCAGCTTCAAGAAGGCCATCAGCGCCCGACTGACCCGCGACAAAGAGCGTGACCACGACAAGGACAGAGAGAAGGACAGAGAGAAGGACAGAGAGAAGGAGAGGGAGAAGGAGAGGGAGAAGGACAGAGAGAAGGACAGAGAGAAGGAGAGGGAGAAGGACAGAGAGAAGGAGAGGGAGAAGGAGAGGGAGAAGGAGAGGGAGAGGGAGAAGGAGGAGTCTGCTCAGAGGAGACACCAGAGGCTGCAGACCCCTCCCGGCAGCATCGACGTGGACACCATCCAGCTGAGCCCCATCAAAAAGCACCTGAGCTTCCCCGCGGGGCTGGTACGGACGGGCAGCACCTCCTCCAGCAAGTCCTTCGACTGCATGAGCCTCAAGCTGAACGGAGGAGCGGAGGAGCGAGGGCAGGTGCCCGGGGGCTCCCACAGGGATGTGGGTTTAACCAGCGGAGGCTCCCACCGCCATTCCACCGTCAGCCTGCAGGAGGAGCACCTGGGCCGGCCCGAGGACCAGGAACTGCTGTCCCCCGGGGCCCCCCTGACCAAACAGTCCCGCTCCCCCAGCTTCAACATGCAGATTATATCGCAGGTCTGAGGAGCTCCGTGGAGGTCCGAGGAGCTTTGAGGAGGTCTGAGGAGGTCCGAGGAGCTATGAAAAGTTCTGAGGAGCTTTGAGGGGCTCTGAGGAGCTCCGTGGAGGTCTGAGCAGCTCTGTGGAGGTCTGAGGAGCTCCGTGGAGGTCTGAGCAGCTCTGTGGAGGTCTGAGGAGGTCCGAGGAGCTCTGAAAAGTTCTGAAGAGCTCTGAGGAGGTCCAAGGGGCTTTGTGGAGGTCCAAGGAACTCTGAAAAGTTCTGAGGAGGTCCGAGGAGCTCTGAAAAGTTCCAAGGAGCTCTGAGGATGTCTGAGGAGCTTTGAGAAGCTCTGAGGAGGTCTGAGGTAGCAGGGATGCCCTCACCAGACTGGACTCTTACCCACAGCCTCCTCTGCCCTAACCAAGTCCACACATATAGAGTTAGACCCTATGGAGATGTCATTCTGTTTCGTTTGTAGTTTTTTTATTCACTGAACAGACACTTTGGTTTAAGTCTGCGCCTTCAGTAAAAACACGTGATTTTGATTTTCCCAGGATTGTTAAGTCAAAGTTTTGAGGACTCCTGCAGTTTTTAAGTCCAATCTGAGCATTTTCTGCGTGAAATCGCGTTCACTACAGCTGCATGCTTGTGTTGGCATGTCAGAAACGGTTGCTAACCCTAGTTGTAGTCCACTTATTCAATAGTAAGTAAATCCAAATAAGTTTTATACAGACTACAAAGCTGTTTTAAAGCCTCCAGTGAGCACGTTTTACACAAATCAATAGGGACACGTCCATAATATACTCGTACTCATTAAACATTTGCCGATACCACGCGCCGATACCGCTACTACACGACACATTCCGCAGTATTCCGGTTTTAGTATCCGGAATAATCCAGTATCCCAGTTCTGAGAAACCAGAGCAACATAAATAAAGCGACTGTAGCGACATGAGTGAAATTTTATTTATTGATTTTTATTTAACCTTTATTTAACCAGGTAAAGACCCACTGAGATCCAGACCTCATTTACAACACGTCAAGAGCAGAAAACAACTATCAGTTACGATAAACAACCATTTAAATAAAAAATAAAAAGAAGAAAGCAACAATCAATTAAGATAATCACCAAATTATGAAGGTAAAGTGCAGTGAGAGTAGAAAATATGTCAAAAGTGCAGCAGCTGTAACAGTTTAAAAGGATAAAGTGCAGTAGTTGTAAACAATAGATGATAAAATGCAATAAAATCTGTTCCAAAAAAGCACTTTTGCAATGACAACTTAAAAACACAGACACTGATGAACGGACGCTTTTTGCCTGTTAAGTAACAAAGAACGAAAAGCTTTAAATGAGACAAGTTCAGATGTTTTCAGCTCAGTTTGGGACTCAGCATCAGCAGAACATCCTCTGTCACAGGGAGAACACTCATATTCCACTGAGTCGTGTCCTTTAGTCCCACAGAAGCTGAAGCATCGGCGCACGAGCTGTTTTTTTTTTCCAGCGCTTATAGTTTATGCAAATGAGCCGTGCAGTTTTAAGTTTCCTTTCTGTAAAATGTAAACAAATGTGCGCAAAACTGCATTAAACACATTATAATTAAGATTCAAAAAGTTTATTGTCAAAAATTAAACGTTTCTCAGTCTCGATCAAAGCTAAATAAAATATTAATAATAAAATGAAAGAAAAGTTCAAAGTTCTTCTTAGGGACACAGTCTGAGTGTGTAGAGGGAATATCGGAGTTGTTTGTATTTTTTCCAGGTTTATTAAATAGATTTTTTTGGCGCTTGTGCATTTGTAAGATTGGTAAAGTATCGGTATCGGTACTCGGTATCGGCAAGTACAAAAAAGTGGTAATCGGTGCATCCCAAAACAACCTACTTTCGATCAGATTTTAGTGGTCAGACTGTTCTTTACGTCTCCATTGAAAGGAATACAGTGGATGAGAAGGAAAAATACAAAAAAAAAGTGAATTTCCCTGAACGTTTGACCTGAATATTCCCAAATTTAAAATGAAAATCCGCAGAAATTTCTCACCTTGAGCCCCTGTATATGTGTGGACTTGTTTTTTTTTTTTACTGTGGGTCCTTTAAAGCCATTCTACGTTGTGACAGTTGCCCCCTTCCCGCTCCGGACCACCCCCACCCACCTATCCCCACCTGTCCCCGCCCCCCCCCTCCTCCTCTTCGTGGCGTGTCTCGTGTGTCCGTGTGCGCCCCCGTGTGGTCGGTCGCTCCACCGTCGTGCTGTGTCTGCTGTCTGTGATCAAGTCCGCCACCGTCCCGTTCACCGCCCACGTCGCCCGGCGGGGGGAAAAAACGGACGATTCCGACGTCGCTTAAAGACATCCCGAAGTCAGCGAATGAGCAATAGAGGATTACGGGAAGTTTGTGTGTCCTGAACGTTTCATTCCCGGGCTCACATGCAATCGATCCTGCTGATTTTTTTTCTTTTTTGTTCACTATAGATGAGTCTTGAATCATTTCCGAGCAAAGTATAGTTTTATTTTAATGGTTCTATATTTTATTACAATCCAAAGAAAAAAATGGCACTTTTATGTATTTAACCGTCTCTGGAAGCTGAGGTTCGGAACGTCACATTGACCAAAAAAAGTCTACGAACTATCAAAAACAAATCACTCAAACCTTGAAGAAATATGAATACGTGTGGAGTCATACAATAGAATAATAGAATTGTAAGAAATACTCAAATATAATTTTAAAAAATCATTAAAAATACATTTTAAAAAGCCTAATGATTAACTGAACAACAAATTTAACAAATTCTGAATTCTATGGTCCAACTCACAACACGACAATAAAAAAGAAAGAAAAATTCAACCAGAATCAAAGTCTGCAAAACGTAAATGCTGCACATGACGTCCAAGAAGATCCACAACAGACGACGCTTCTGCACAATGACTGAACGTTCCAGAGTGAAAATGCTGCACGTGCTAATTTACTTTCATTTCTGGCAGATTTTTTTTCTTTCTCAGTTTGATTTTGCTAAATAACGAGGGCGGGTTCCAGTGTAATAAAGGGTCCAAATGACCTATTTCAAAAAGTACTTAAAGAAAATAACAAATGACTCAATTACACTAATGTGAGTAAATGCGATTCGTTACTTTCATGAGCCAATGTTTCGGAGACCTCAGCGTCCAAAGGATCTGCGGTGATTCCATCGTTTTGTCGTCATGCTGTTGATTTGAATGTTCTGTGACGATATTTTTGTGTATTTTCGTAACTGGAAGCCGGAGTTTTTAACTGGACAAATCAAATACGTCACTTCTGCGCAGCTGAGTCCACCGTTGGGAAAGGAGGGGGCGAGATTCGCGGCTGAAGCTGGAGTTCTGGCGGCGCTGGCTCCCCCTGGTGGCCGTCTCGGGTTCTGTGGACACTGCTTAGTTCTACCTCTGCACGTGGAGCTAAGATTTAGAGTTTTTAATCTAAACTTAGAGAGTAAAACATTATAAATGTTTATTTTTCTGCTGTTTTTGTTGTTTTTTGTAACAGGGCATTAGGTTGGGGCGGATTATAGTCGATAAAGGCTGTGTTGGTGTTTTATTTTCCCGTGACGTCACATGTGCAGACGGCGGGCAGTGTTAAATATGAAGCAAATCCACAAATGGTTGAACGTTCTCATTTAATTTCTGTTTTTTTTCTGATCCTGTCTTTAAAAATCTACTGAAATGTTCTGTGACAGTCCCAGTTTTGAGCCCCGAGTCCCCTGTCCCAGCGGATCGACTGATTTGTCCCAAGAAATGTCTTTATTTTTGACCAAAAAATAGGCATAAACTGTAATTTGTTGAGGTAAAATACAGAAAAGCTGCTTCAAAAAGGACCAAAACACAAAGAAAATGTGATAATACTGCCTCATGAGTCGTGATCACGCCCTCGTTTACAATTTTATTGTTACCAACCCTTTAAAAATGTGCTTAAAGAGTGAAAATTAAAAACATTTCGCGCTTATTTTGAGGTCTAGTAAAGCTTCAAATATGCTGATTTTGATTCAAGATTTATGCTGAATTTTGTTCATCGGAAACAACTGAATTTACATTTTCCAAACTGTTTTTCTTTGTGCATTTTTGTTTACTCAAACTATGAACTTAAACAACTTTTCGAGCAAGAATATGAATGATTTTTGAATCAGTTGAATCGCTTACATTTTTTATTATAAAAAAAACTATATTTCATAATTAAATTGAATTAAAATGCTTTTCCTAGCATTTCCTAGTACTTTAACATTTTATTGAAGTACTTTTTTCATGTGATACTTTTACTTCAACTTTAGTATTTTTTGCCCCTGTATCGGCACTTTTACTTTAGTACCTGTAACTTTTCAGTTTGAGACAAGAACTCAGCCAATTTTCCTTAATTACGCACTCATTTCACAATTTTCTTTTTGAAATGTGCTTAAAGAGTAAAAATTTTAAATATTTTGCACTTATTTTGAGGTCTAATGAAGCTTCAAATGTGCTGATTTTGATTCAAGATTTATGCTGAATTTTGTTCAACTCAAACAACCGAATTTACATTTTCCAAACTGTTTTTCTTTGTGCGTTTTTTGTTCAGTCAAACTATGAATTTAAGAAACAACTTTTCGAGCAAGAATTGAATTGAAATGATTTTTACGTTTCAGTCCAGTTCAAAAACAAGTTTGTGGATCCAGTCTTTGACAAAGAATGAAAAGGTTCAACATTTGTGGATTTTTAATATATTTTTTTTATTTAAATATACCAAAAACATAATCTCACGCAGAGTTATATCGCCCCCTGCCTGCCGTCTGAAACTATGACATCAAATGTTTAAAAACTTGAACCCTTTTTCTGAAAAAGTTTAATGTTTGTGGATTTTTGGGGTATATTTTTATTTAAATATACCCCAAAACGTAATTTCACACAGAGTTATATCACTACGAAATCAAATTTTCAAACTTGAACCCTTTTTCTGAGACAAATCTGTTTTATTTTTATTTTGTTTTGAGAATTTCCCTCGTTCTGACGTTTTATGAAACAAGTTTGTGGATCCAGTCTTTGACGAAGAATGAAAAGGTTCAACATTTGTGGATTTCTAGTATATATTTTTATTTAAATATACCAAAAACATAATGTCACGCAGAGTTATGTCGCCCCCTGCCTGCCGTCTGAAACTACAACATCAATTTAAAAAAAAAAAACTTGAACCCTTTTTCTGAGACAAATCTGTTTTGTTTTTTTTATTTTGTTTTGAGAATTTCCCTCGTTCTGATATTTTGTAAGTGCATCTTACCAAAGGTTCAACATTTGTGGATTTTTAATATATATTTTTATTTAAATATCCACAAAAAAGTGATCTCACGCAGAGTTATATCGCCCCCTGCCTGCCGCCTGAAAGTTTTACATCAAATTTTCAAACTTGAACCCTTTTTCTGAAAAGGTTCAACGTTTGTGGATTTTTGGGGTATATTTTTATTTAAATATACCCCAAAATATATATAATTTCACACAGAGTTATATCACTACACAATCCAGTTTTCAAACTTGAACCCTTTTTCTGAGACAAATCTGTTTTTTGTTTTAAAATGTTGTTCCTTGAGAATTTCCCTCGTTCTGACGTTTTATAAAACACGTTTGTGGGGCCAATCTTTAACAGAGACTGAAAAGCTTCAACGTTTGTGGATTTTTAATGTATATTTTTATTTAAATATCCGCAAAAACGTAATCTAACACAGTTATGTCGCCCCCTGCCTGCCGTCTGACACTATGACGTAAAATTTTCAAACTTGAACCTTTTTTTTTTTGAGTCCCTTTTTCTGAAAAAGTTCAACATTTGTGGATTTTTGGGATATTTTTTTATTTAAATATCCACAAAAATGTAATTTCGCAGAGCTGTGTCGCCCCCTGCCTGCCGTCTGACACTACTACATCAAATTTTCAAACTTGAACCTTTTTCTGAGACCTTTTTCTGTTTTATTTTTGATTTTGTTCCTGGAGATTTTCCCTCGTCCTGACGTTTTCTAAGTGCATCTTGCTCGCCTGCATGCACCGCCCGGTCTTTCTCTGCTTGCATTAGCGCGCCCTGCCCGCCCCGAGCGCGCCCCCTCCAGGCCGACAGACGTCACTGCGGGTCTGCATGCCGAGCTCTGGTTCTGATGTGCCAAAACGCCACCGTCTCCGCTGACGTGTCTTATGCTCTTGCGCGTTATTCTTACTCAGGCCTTTGTTTGCTTTGTTTATTGAAATATTTCTTCGTTTTATGCAGTTTTTTTGTTTTTTGTTTTTTCGTCCGTGTGCGTTTAAACGTGTCTGGACGGAAACGGAAACAGGGGCGTGTCCAGGTGGTTTGTTCGGAATCGAGAGTTTGAGAATAAAATTTCACCGTTTCAGTGACATTCGCTCGAGTAACGTCTTAAAGAAATAATCCGTGTGTCATTCGTTCATTCGTTTTTCAAAGTAAAACCAAAATAAGAAAATGAAAAAAAAAAAACCAGCTCTTTTCTTCATTATTTTTCGCCAAAATCAAAATTAAAAAATGGATCACGATTTGTTTTTTCATTTTTTGATTTTGTGCGTTTAGACCTGGTTCAGACCTGGTTCAGTCCTGGGTTAGACCTGGTTTAGACCTGGTTTAGACCTAATTTAGTCCTGGTTCAGACCTGGTTTAGACCTGGTATAGTCCTGGTTTAGACCTGGTTCAGACCTGGTTCAGACCTGGTTTAGACCTAATTTAGTCCTGGTTTAGTTCTGGTTTAGTCCTGTTTTAGACCTGGTTCAGTTTTGGTTCAGTCTTGGTTTAGATCTCGTTTAGATCTGGTATAGTCCTGGTTCAGACCTGGTTCAGACATGGTCCAGTCCCGGTTTAGACCTGGGTCAGTCCCGGTTTAGTCCTGGTTTAGTCCTGGTTTAGACCTGGTTCAGATCTCGTATAGTCCCAGTTTAGTCCTGGTTTAGTCCTGGTTTAGACCTGGTTTAGACCTGGTTTAGTCCTGGTTTAGTTCTGGTTTAGTCCTGGTTTAGACCTGGTTTAGACCTGGTTTAGACCTGGTTTAGTCCTGGTTTAGTCCTGGTTTAGTCCTGGTTTAGTCCTGGTTTAGTCCTTTTAAACACAAAATCCAAAACTGAACAAACAGTTTTTCATTTTGCTTTTGGAGACAAATAATGAAGAAAAGAGTTTGTTTTTCCTTTTATTATTTTTGGTTTTATTTTGAAAAACGAATAAACGACTCACGGATCAGAAACTGTACTTTTCAGAGTACAACACATCCGCCGCGTACTTTTACTTTTACTTCAGCAGTACTTTTATTGAAGCACCAGTAAAAGTCGCGCTTCCTCTTCCCAAAGTGAGTCTAAAGTGACAAAAACTTCACGTTACCTGAGAAACGATTTGAACATTTGTGTTTTCCTCAGTTTCTCCGTCATATGGACATTTAAACGAGTTGTTTCCAGGACATTACAGTAACTTTTCTCACACTTTTACTCTGCTCATTATGTTGGAGGCTTTTCGGTCGAAGTCGGTCTAAAACGTGGTCATTTTCTTAAGCTCTTAAAGGATCGGCTCCGGTGTTTGACCTTTTTACCGCTGTTTTTTGTGTGTACGTCCTTGTCGTGGCTCAGATGTCGGTGTTCAGGGTCCGACCAGCAGCTCTAAGCTTAAACCCCACGGAGCGTCTGAAGCGGGGTTCAGTATGTCTCCCCCTGGTGGCTGTGCGCTGTACCTGTTTGTATTTTCTGTTGATGGTTGGTGGAAGAAGACCCACGATTTTTAATAAGACGTTTCTCAAAAGCAGTGGTGGAAGTACAATATTTAAAGGGGAAGTCCGGCACTTTTGAAGCTAAAGTCCGTCACTAGAGGAGGTGGAATTCTGTCAGAAGCCAAAAAACGGCACAGATCAGTGTTTCCTCGGTGGAGATCTCACTGTGGCAGTGAGTCTGTCAAGGCAACAAACTAGTGTAGTGATGGGGGCAAGTTCTGAACTTTCACGTAAAACACCAATTTGCTTCAGACTGAAGAAGCTTAACTCCACTTTAACCCATCTGACAACAGCCACGAGTCTAACAAACCAAACGCTCTGCCTGGTTCACTCATTAGTGTCTGGAAACGTTAGAAAACAACTTTATAAGCACCTTACACTTCCCTCTGCTGATTTCCCACTGCACATGCCAAAGCCCAAAAGACTCGATCGTCGACTCCAGAAGAAACAAGTGAAGATCGACTACTGACGGTGAGGAAGAAGAGAAACTGAAAATTTTTGAAAGAAAATGGTTCAGGGATGTATTTTTTAGCATTTTTCAAAAAATATAATTCACTGGTAAATAAACGGGATTAGAAACGACATCAGCGATCGAGTCTTTTGGGCTTTGGCCTGTGCAGTGGGAAATCAGCAGAGAGAAGTGTGAGGTGCTTATAAAGTTGTTTTCTAACGTTTCCAGACACTAATGAGTGAACCAGGCAGAGCGTTTGGTTTGTTAGACTCGTGGCTGTTGTCAGATGGGTTAAAGTGGTGTTAAGCTTCTTCAGTGTGAAGCAAATTGGTGTTTTACGTGGAAGTTCAGAACTTGCCCCCATCACTGCACTAGTTTGTTGCCTTGACAGACTCACTGCCACAGTGAGATCTCCACCGAGGAAACACTGATCTGTGCCGTTTTTTGGCTTCTGACAGAATTCCACCTCCTCTAGTGACGGACTTTAGCTTCAAACGTGCCAGAGTTCAACTTTATGCACTATTTTTCGGTATCTGCCCTTTTTATATTTACTTCACTATAAAATAATGAGAACTTCGCAACGGTCGCGTTGGAGAAGAAGGAGCAGCCTTAAAAATCCTGCACACCGTCTTACTTGCACATAGGTCGGATAAATACCTATTTTCCTGATGAAGACCCAGTGCAGAAGGTCCTAATAAATCTCACAATTTGCAGTTACGACGGCGTGCGGGATTTTCCTCTTTGTGTCTCTGCGTTTACTCGGCTGCATTTGAGAGCAGGTATCTGAACTTTCTACTCCCACGACGTTTTAAAGCTGGACTGAAAAGTAAAAAGTACTTTTCTTTTATGGCTTGAGACTTATTTTGAGCTCGTTTAATTGGAGTTAACGTCCCGACTTTGCGCAAACCAAACACACGAAAACACACAAACAGCTGGAAAAATTAAGAACTCAGTTGAATCACTTAAAATTCTTGAACAAAATCACTACGTTTCAACCTTAAATTGTTCTAAAAATCTCTGCAAAATACTTTAACTGGCATTTTTAATTGGATTTTTTGGCCCTGTACTTTTATAAAAACGAGGACTTCTTTCACCACTCCTCAAAAGTCAAATTGTTTTCAACGAATTACCAGCAACATTTTGCTTTTTTAAGTTTATTTGGAGTCATTTTGGAAGCTGTAAAAACACTAAACCTGACGTGAAAGTAAAGCTGCACCGCGGAACTTTTTTAAAAAAGATTCATCTCCGTCTCGTCACCGTGGAGGAGGTATCGTTTTTGTCTGAAATATTCCCGGGTATGGCATTAAAGTTGATCGAGCGAGAGTTTATGTGATCGCGCCTGTTTAAGACGTTTTTTTCATTACTCAGAATTGCTCTTACAGTGAGAAGAGTCGCCTTGCCGTAGATCTGACCTGGCCTAGCGGCATCTCCATGGTGATAGATACAAATAATAGTAATAATAATAATAATACAGTAGCTCCGTCCCATCAAACTCAAACCTGCACAAAAACTCTGTCAGTCGTTTGTGCTGCTTTAGTTTTGGAGAAATTAACGATTCTTTTATACAAACTGAGGTCCGACCCACAGGAAGCCTCAAAATGCTCGAAAACAAAATGGAGTCAATCGTTTGTGCTTCATTTGTGCTGCAAAAAGTTTTGTTTGTGTGATTCTGGTTCTTCAGATATTTGCAATTTTATTTTTGGCCGATGACGTCGTCCAGAACCTCAGAATGTGAAACGGCCTCAAAACAGCAGCAAATGATAGAAAACGTTTGTATTTGGTTTGTGCTGTTTTGTGCTGTGACAGTTTCATTTGTGTGAGTTTATTTCTAAAATTCTTCATTATTATTTCTGTGGTAATTATAGGACGTCATTTCTGCTCAGCTGACGGAGACAAACTCCACAAAACTAGAGAAGATAAACGACCTGAGGCTGTGGAAAAGTCTGTTTCAGTCTTTAGTCTTTTGCTTTTGATTCATATTTTCTATAATAACACAGACTTTTCCTCAGCTTCAGGTCGTTTCTCTTCACTAGTTTTGTGGAGTTTGTCTCCGTCAGCTGAGTGGAAATGACGTCCTGTAATTACCACAGAAATAATAATGAATAATTTTAGAAAAACTCACACAAATGAAACTGTCACAGCACAAAACAGCACAAACCAAATACAAACGTTTTCTATCATTTTCTTCCTGTTCTGAGTCTATTTCACATTCTGAGGTTCTGGACGACGTCATCGGCCCAAAATAAAACTGCAAATATCTGAAGAACCAGAATCACACAAACAAAACTTTTTGCAGCACAAACGACTGACACAGTTTTTGTAGGTTTGTGTTTGATGCGGGCGACTTCACGCAGGTTAATACAGTTTATTTATTCGCCGTCTTTTCGGACTCTCAAAGTCGCTTCACGACAACAAACAAACCCGAACGGGCGAGTTTTGCGTTTGGACTCGAGATGCGGGGGTGAGCCCGTCGTTTAACGCCGCACTCCGGGACATCCTCACATTCTCGCCGATCCCTCGATGGAGCGGAGCACTTTTGCCGTCCTCGAGAAAAGTTCCGCGGTTGAACCTTTACGCCGCGGGTGGAAAAAAAGCTGCTGTTTCCGGTTCTCGGCGTTCGTCAGAAACACGTTCGTTTCCGTTCGGCGTTTTCGTCGTCTTGAACTGGCGGCGCCGGAGACTCTGCACACGTTCCCCGACACTTTAATGCACTTTACTTTGGCTCCGTGTTGGAACGATAAATGTATGAAAAGAAGAAGAAGACGGTTTATTTATTAGGCGCCTTTTTAGGTCGTCTTCGGTGAAAAAGACCCATTTAGAACACAGATACGTATATATATAGAGAGAGATGTGTATAGTGAACTCTGCAGGTGTAACTGTCCAATAAAGGTCCTGTGTTACGCAACTTTTACTACTTTTTAACGCCGTTTCCTCATCAGAAACGTACCTCGAGTTTTCCGTTTTTCGTTCACACGTGTTTGAGTAACGCCCCATAACCGTTATTTTAAAACTCGTCTTTATTTGTCTGCTCCAGTTAAATTACTTTTTTAATGATATTTTGACTTATTTTTGACCAAATTAAAGGTTGAAATATGAGAATTGGAGGCTTCCAGAAGGAGATTTAGACACGATTTGCAGAATACTATGATCGTCCACTGGGCCTGTCGGCGTTAATCGCGACGAGATTAATAAATTTCACTTTCGAGCTTCAGGGCGCCGCGTTTATTTGACCTTAACCCCTGAAGACCTGAGGGCAGTTTTAGTACATTTGTCCTCGCCTGGATTTTTTTCTTAATTTTGCTTTTAAAACTGCCCCTTTTACCCCTAATGAAGTGTTCTACCTCCTTTTGTTCAGTCCAACCTGTTATTTCACAATCTGCTGCTGTAGTTGTGTCATGAGGCTGTGAGAAAAGCTACAGGACCAGAAATAGAGATGGAAATAAAATTCAGACTCTTTTATACAAAACACACAGGAAACGTGTAGAAACGACTTTTTGGATATAAAAAATGCTTCATTTAGAACTAAACCAGGACCAGGACTAGATCAGAACTAAACCAGGACCAGGACTAGATCAGAACTAAACCAGGACTAAAAAAGAACTAAACCAGGAACTGGACTAGACCAGAACTAAAGCAGAACCAGAACTAAACCAGAATTAAACCAGGATCAGAACTAGATCAGAACTAAAGCAGAACCAGAACTAAACCAGGACTAAAAAAAGAACTAACACAGGACTAAACCAGGACCTGGACTAGACCAGAACTAAAGCAGAACCAGAACTAAACCAGAACTAAACCAGGACTAAAAAAGAACTAAACCAGGTCTTGGACTAGACCAGAACTAAAGCAGAACCAGAACTTAACCAGGACTAAAAAAAGAACTAAACCAGGACCTGGACTAGACCAGAACTAAAGCAGAACCAGAACTAAACAAGGACTATATAAAAGAACTAAACCAGGACTAAACCAGGACTTGGACTAAACCAGGACTAAAAAAAGAACTAAACCAGGACCTGGACTAGACCAGAACTAAAGCAGGACCAAAACTAAACCAGAACTATACCAGGACTAAACCAGAACCTGGACTAGACCAGGACCAGACCAGAATTAAACCAGGATCAGAACTAAACCAGAACTTTCACTTCTGTTTAACGCTGAAAATCACGTTCAAAATCGGCTTCTTTTCCGACGTGTAAAAGCCTGAATTTTGCGTAATCCGGGACCTTTAAACTGTTTATTTTTGGAAGTGTAAAGTTTCGGTAAAAGCTCAAGTCCAAACCAAAAACACGAGGTCAGGGACGTCTCAGGAGCTGCTCGGAAAAGCCACAATAAAAAAAACGAAACGGCCGCGCGGCGTTTTCGGTTTGGGAGATTCCGGCTGATTCTATGCAACGTTCGTCCCGCGGTTTGGCTGGTGATGGTTCAATTCCCACGAAACGCGAGTCGGTTCGATCGTTTTGAGTCGAGATTACGGCGACGCGAAGGAAAAGTGCAATATCTGAACCCGGACCATGAGTTTACGGGAGTTTTTAAAAAGTTTGTGAGTTTATTTTACAGAAATAACTTGAAATCACGACGGCTAGACCAGGGCTAGACCAGGACTAGACCAGGACTAGACCAGGACTAGACCAGGACTAGACCAGGGCTAGACCAGGGCTAGACCAGGGCTAGACCAGGACTAGACCAGGACCAGACCAGGACCAGACCAGGACCAGACCAGGACCAGACCAGGACCAGACCAGGACTAGACCAGGGCTAGACCAGGACCAGACCAGGACCAGACCAGGACTAGACCAGGACTAGACCAGGACCAGACCAGGACCAGACCAGGGCTAGACCAGGACTAGACCAGGGCTAGACCAGGGCTAGACCAGGACTAGACCAGGACCAGACCAGGACCAGACCAGGGCTAGACCAGGACTAGACCAGGACTAGACCAGGGCTAGACCAGGACCAGACCAGGACTAGACCAGGACTAGACCAGGACCAGACCAGGACCAGACCAGGGCTAGACCAGGGCTAGACCAGGACCAGACCAGGGCTAGACCAGGGCTAGACCAGGACCAGACCAGGACCAGACCAGGGCTAGACCAGGGCTAGACCAGGACCAGACCAGGGCTAGACCAGGACCAGACCAGGACTAGACCAGGACTAGACCAGGACCTGGACTAGACCAGAACTAAACCAGAACTATACCAGGACTAAACCACAACCTGGACTAGACCAGCAGGAAACCAGAATTATACCAGGTCTAAACCAAGACCAAACCAGGACATGGACTAGAACAGACCTAAACCAGGACTATACCAGGACTATACCAGGACTAGACCAGGACTATACCAGGACTAGACCAGGACTAGACCAGGACTATACCAGGACTAGACCAGAATTAAACCAGGACCTGGATTAGACCAGAACTAAACAAGGACCTGGACTAGACCAGAACTAAACCAGTTCTAAACCAGGACCAGAACTAGACCAGAATTATACCAGGACTATACCAGGTCTAAACCAGAACTAAACCAGAACTAAACCAGGACTCCCGATCTGCTTCTTCTTCCGTCCAAATTCCAATTTCTAAAAAAAATAATAATAAATTGCTTATTTTAGTTAGAATTTCCTCAGGTATTGCACTTTGCCGCCGTTTAGGTAAAAGAACGACCTGTCCTTTCTGTTTCTTTAAAATATTGTCATTGCGAAACTGACGCTGTCCAGGGTGCTGAAACTGAACGGCGTTTCTCCAGGTGGACCGGTGGGGCCTCGTGCTCAGCGGCGCCCCCTCCTGCTGTGAAGGGGGATGTGCTGACACTGTACCATTGATGCTGTATAAAGAGAGAGAAAGACTTATTTTAAACGTGTAAATACAGTGTACAAATGTAAGAGTCTATGGCTATGATCATACTGAGATGTAGAGTTATGACTTATGTAATAAATATCGTGCTGTAAACCACTCGGTGTGTTTTCTGTCGCATAAACACGTCTGCAAACAAGAACAAGAAGTGAAGAAAAGCGCCGCACACTCACACGGCCGATATCTGGAAGCTTATTGGATTTTTAAAGAACGTTTCAGATCCTTTTTCTTGCTTCGGTCTCATATAATTACACTTTAAATATCAGAATACTCATCGAAAACGACTTCATTAAAGAAATAAGTCACTGACTCATCAGGAAGTGTTCAGAATGATTCAGAATTTATTGAAGAAAATTATAACGTTTAACCCCTGAAGACCTCGGGGCAATTTTAGTACATTTCTCCTCCTCCAGAAGTTGAGTGAAGCTGCAGGGAGAAGTGCAGAGGTCTGGAAAAAGACGGATCAACACTGCAAATATCGACTTTTTGCATGAACTCAGTGCAATTGTCAATAAAAGCTTTTGATATTTATGAAATGCTTGTACCGTATTTTTCGGATTATAAGTCGCACCAGCCAAAAAATGCACAATGAAGAAGAAAAAAACATGTACCAGACAATAAGTGGCACTTTCTGGGGGAAATTAATTTGATAAACTCAAAGACGAAGAACCGACATTTCATCTTTAAAGGCAAATTCTAGAAGTTATAGCAATAAAAACAACCCAACAGAGAAGAATCCGTGCATCATTCGTTCATTCGTTTTTCAATATAGAACCAAAAATAAGAAAACGAAAAAACGCTTTTCTTTATTATTTGTCTCTAAAACCAAAATGAAAAACTGATAAGGTTTTGTTTTGGTTTTTTCATTGTTGATTCATATTTACGATTCATATATTTGGTCTATGGGCTGTCGGTGTGAAAAATTTAATATATAAGTCGCACCTGAGTATAAGTCGACCCAAACCCTGAAAAAAGTGCGACTTATAGGCTGAAAAATACGGTAATTATATTTCAGTAAACCATAAAAACATCTGAGAAAACACCTTAAAACCCTGAAGCAGCAGAGCCTGTGAAAATGGCATATTTGTGTCATTCTCAAAACTTTTGGCCACGACTGTATTTCAGAACATGTTTGTTGAGGTCTAAACTACAGGCTGAACTTTTACCTTTCACACACACAGCAGACACACAACACAGGGCAATAATACACTTGGCCACAGCTCAGGTTTACGTTCTGCACAAATATATTCCCAAAAAACAAACAGGAAATAGGAGCAACTTTTACACAGAATAAGACCCGTGGAGACAGGGACATTTCTAATTCTCTGCAGAGATGTTTTTAATGTAAAGGACTTTAGGATTTACTGAAGCTCTGCAGTGTAGTCAGACCAGGAGCCCGTCTCTGTACTGCACCACAGTGGCCCCTCTGTGCTGGGCCCTGTGCTCTGCTGTGATAAACGCCTGCCCTGCTGCCACAGCTTCAGCCATCGCTCTCATGTTGCTCACTGTGTCATTACAGTAAAACCAGGGCTGACCGGAGGCTTCCACAGGCTGTTCATAAGACCTCCCCACGTTCAGATGGTCCAGACACTTCTCCATCTCCTCCAGCTGCGAGTCAGGGCTCTGCAGTGAAGTGAAGATGTAGCCTGAGCACACAGAATTTCTCTTATCCAACACAAACTTATCAAGCTCAGCCTGAGTGGACAGCACTGGGACTCCCTCCATTATGTCTAAACAGGACTGAACCACATTGACCTCCCTCTCCTTGTCCTGCAGCCACTTGGTTAGTTTGTCCTGGCTGAACGGGGACATGAGTCTCTGGTCCAAGAGATTTCTGAGGACGCTCTCTTTCTCTGTCCCCTCTCGAATGGCAGGACATTTCTCTGCCATCTGCCTCTTCAGCTCTACAATGTAATAGTGACACAGTTTGTAGAACTTGTGCACCTGATGCTGAAGCTCAGGGAACTTCCCCACTGCACTGACAGACAGACATTCATTACACCTCATAATAATGCTGTCCAGATCCTCCAGAGTGTCCTCAGCCTCCAGCACTAAGCCTACACTCATGTGTGTGACTAAGGCAGGAGCTCTGGGGTTCAGATGTGTCACTGGCACCATCCACACTCTCAGTGGGACTGTTCTCTCTCCATGTTCTCCCAGAAGCCTGCTCATGTCTCTGTAGGTCTGGACTGCCTCTGCCAGTGTAGCAGGACTACGCTCCAGAAGGAAGTCTGAGTAGAATTTCACTGTGAGAGTTTTAGCTATAGATTTTTGTTCTTCTGTGAGGTCTTTCTCATAATCAAAGTGAACTGAAAAGAAAAATAAGTCTATCACTGCTTTAACCTTTAATTTAAACTCCTGAAGCTCACTTTCCTGTACCATGTGACTGTCGAACACAAAGAAAGCGTTCCCTCCGTACTCTATCCCTGTGACCACATGTGTGGCCAGGCCTGTCTCCACCATGTCCCCGTCCTTAACGTTGTCCCAGTCTCCTGCTGTGAGGCACAGCTGCTCAAAGTGAGTACTGGCTTTGTACTGCAGAGTCACTCTGCTCTGGTTCTTAAACTGCTGTTTATCGTGGAGAAACTTGGCTGAACCTTGTCCTTCCACAAAGCCACACAGAACACTGGCTCTTAAAGGGGCCTGTATGTCCAGGAGAGACGCCTTCTCTCCAGTGGAGTCTGAGCTGGAGAACCTGAAGTGACTGTGGGGCTGAGGCGTGGTCCGGGTCATGGGCGGTAACACTGCAGAATCCCACAGAGCGCTCCCTAAAACACACCTCATGTTAGACAGAGTGAAGCATTAGTTCAGCAGATACTGGGCAGTTTGGGAAAATGTAACTGTGGAATTGTTGTTTTTCATTTGACAAAACATTTTCTCCTAAAACAATCCGATTTTTGAGCCCCTAAATATCAAAAGTTTGGGTGTGGGATTGGAAGAAAATATCCAATTCGATGGGCACTGGGAGAATGTCTGAGCTGAACCAACTCAACAGCGCCAACAAGTGGAGGTCTGTGGGAGTGGGCCACCCACAGTGACCGAGCTGCACGAGAAAACTGAAGCACTGTGAAACAGTGAAATTCTGCCAAAGAAACTAAATGTTTGGGGAAGTTCTGTTTAAAATGGATCAAAAATACACTCCTGAATGTGAAGTACTAAAGCAGAACACCTGAAGTTCATTTGACTTTGAATATGAATTGTACATTTGTAAAACATCTCAAATCCTCTTAGAACACAGAAACTATAAATATACTTTGCTTTTGGTGTGATACCAGTGCTCTGGGTGTTCGCCTGTTCTATTTTATACTGAAACTCACAGTGTGACTAAATCATCACTGAGCCTGTGCCTAAACAAAAACCTTAAATATAATGTGCAGAACAACACTTGTGTTTGTGCATAAAGAAAATGCACAGAGTAAATAAATTAAACTCATTTCAAGAAAATGATTGATATTCTTACAATTCTATCCAAACTTTACAGACCTACAAACTATATTTGAAATATAACACACAAACAAATGTTTATTTTAATGAACCATGAATATTCTATTCAGATATATTCATTCATGTTTATATATTAGTAGAATACAAGTACAAATAAAATGGTGACATTATGAAGCTGACCTTGGAGGAGCCGATCTGTTCGTGCGTCGTACAACATCCCCAGTCTGAACGGTCGGCCGAGAGCCGCTGCCAACAAACATGAGCCCATTTCACCAGACTGTAAAAACACAGAGACTCAAGCAGCTGAGAAGGAACCACTCAGACTTAAAGAGCTCTGCTCACCTGTTTCTAAAGCCGGACTCAGCAGAAGATGCTCTTTCAGCTGTAGGTCTTTAATTTGAGTAGAAGCTGCAGTAGAAGCTGCAGTAGAAGCTGCAGTAGAAGCTGCAGTAGAAGCTGCAGTGGAAGCTGCAGTAGAAGCTGCAGTAGAAGCTGCAGTAGAAGCTGCAGTAGAAGCTGCAGTAGAAGCTGCAGTAGAAGCTGCAGTAGAAGCTGCAGTAGAAGCTGCAGTAGAAGCTGCAGTAGAAGCTGCAGTAGAAGCTGCAGTAGAAGCTGCAGTAGAAGCTGCAGTAGGATCAGACTGTTGTATAAGGAGCTGGTACAGTGTAGTCAGTGGAGGCGGGACTGTCCAGAGGGTTTGACAGTTTAGACCTGTGTCCTGGGTCTTCAGAGTTGTTCTTCATTTCTCAGAGACATAACGCTCAGTAAATCACATGACCAAAGTGTGTTTTGATGATGAGGATGAACAATCACTTCCCATAACCCTCTCTGGTAACAGATCACACAGTTCAGAGAGAGAGTTTTGGAGGAAGAAAAATATTCATTCAGAGATAACGCTGAGCACGGGCTTCACCTCAGGCACCTGGTTCCACTTCTCCTACAACATTTCATTTCTGCAAAATGAGGTTTCACATCCACACTTCACACATGGGGTCGTGTTGTTTTTTTAGTCATATTTTGTAAATTATATATATATAAAAAAAAACGCATTTCTCACCTTCCACGGTGGTTGGTCTCTCACCCTCATCAGCTCAGGTCCTGGGAGCTTGAGAGTTCTGCGCAGTATCTTTGCTGTTCCAGTACTGCACTTTTCTGGACTCAGATGTCTGTTGTCCTTCCTGGGATCTGCTGTAACCTCCTCCAGTTTGGGGGTCACGGCCCCGAGTGCTCCGATCACCACAGGCACCACTGATGCTTTCACCTTCCAGGCCCTCTCCAGCTCTTCTTTGAGCCCCTGGTATTTCTCTAGTTTCTCGTGTTCCTTTTTCCTGACATTACCATCGCTCAGTATTGCAATGTCCATCACCACGGCTTTGTTCTCTCGCTTATCCAGAACCACGATGTCTGGTTGGTCCATCACCATTCTGTCAGTCTGTATCTGAAGTCCCACAGGATCTTGGCTCATTCTCCACAACCTTTGGAGGCGTTTCCCACCTTGATCCTGGGGTTTCCAGCCCGTACTCTGCACAGATGTTTCTGTACACTATGTCTGCTACTTGGTTATGTCGCTCCATGTACGCTTTCCCTGCAGCATCTTACACCTGCAGTTATGTGCTGGACTGTCTCAGGCACTTCTTTGCACAGCCTACACCTCGGGTCTTGTCTGGTGTGGTAGATCTGGGCCTCTGTGGCTCTGGTGCTCAAGGCTCCTCTGCTCCAGGATGAGGGTTAGGGTTAGGCCTCTGTGCTGTCCTTCAGACCAGCCCTCTACAGCCATTGGTAGGATTTCTTGATATCAGCCACTTCAGTTATGTTCCGGTGGTTCGCCCCATGTAGGGATTTGTCCTGCCATGATGGTCCCTCCAGCACCTCTTCCTCTGCCCCACTGTCTGAGACATTCTCTGAGCGTCATCAGTCTGGGCCTTGTCACTGATGAACTTGTTTTTGGTGAAACATCATTAATAAAGATAAAAAGTATATATTTATGTAGAGTGAGAACTGATCTTTCAAAAAATGGTGGTTACAATCTTAAGACAACTAATTAACTATTTTCTTACATTTGTAATTCAATGCATGGTTAATATGTCCTTTGGTGTGACACGCAGACAATACAGAAATATATATATTTATTAATACAGAGATGGCTTGAGAAAGTGCTATGTATTTATTCACACTATTGTTATGCATTTCTAAGTTTTTATTTCAGATGAAATTACCATTGAAGACATTTTGCCGACTTACAGATGGGACTGACGAGACTTTTCCTGGAAATGCTCCGATAACTTTCTTGTCAATTGTAGAATTTTGTTGGAAACTGTACTAAATTTTCAGAGGTAACTATTTTGTGTCCCCACATGCAATATTCAACCTTTATAAAGACATTGATAAGATTAAATAAAATTATGCAGGTTTTAAAAATGTCACACCATAGGACATCGAAGTCACACTAAAGGACGGAGATAAAAACAAATACAGGACTTGGATAATAGATTTTGAACTTGTTTATTTTAAAATCTGATCAAGTTTTCATTTTAATAAACGCTTTTGCTGTGTAGAACATGCAACACATAAGTCAATCCAAACATCTTTGGCACTTGCATAAGTTCATGAAACAATGAAACAACCATTGCAAACATTCATATTAAGGTATTTATACCAGTGTCCATGAGCACTGTCATATATGCATTACGTAAAACATTCATTAAGTGAAACATTCATGTATTTGAAGTAGATTTCATTACTCTGCTCAATATTATGAATCATGAGATCGATGACCTTTTCCTCAAATTTCATTGTAGATATCTTCTAGTGTTCTTCTAGTTTTCCTTTCAGTCTTTTAGAATGTTTTTTCCATTTTGTTGGTGTCGCCTGCGGTGTTGAATGTACATTTTCTACATTTCGGAGCACAACTGGCTGCAGAGATGGGCCCGGCTCTTCTGCTACCCCCACTGGTTCTTCTGGAGGACGTTCTGGTTCCACCACTGGCTCTTCTGGAGGATGTTCTGGTTCCACCACTGGCTCTTCTGGAGGACGTTCTGGTTCCACCACTGGCTCTTCTGGAGGACGTTCTGGTTCCACCACTGGCTCTTCTGGAGGACGTTCTGGTTCCACCACTGGCTCTTCTGGAGGATGTTCTGGTTCCACCACTGGCTCTTCTGGAGGACGTTCTGGTTCCACCACTGGCTCTTCTGGAGGATGTTCTGGTTCCACCACTGGCTCTTCTGGAGGATGTTCTGGTTCCACCACTGGCTCTTCTGGAGGATGTTCTGGTTCCACCACTGGCTCTTCTGGAGGATGTTCTGGTTCCACCACTGGCTCTTCTGGAGGATGTTCTGGTTCCACCACTGGTTCTTCTGGAGGACGTTCTGGTTCCACCACTGGCTCTTCTGGAGGATGTTCTGGTTCCACCACTGGCTCTTCTGGAGGATGTTCTGGTTCCACCACTGGCTCTTCTGGAGGACGTTCTGGTTCCACCACTGGCTCTTCTGGAGGACGTTCTGGTTCCACCACTGGCTCGACCAATATGCTCTCAGGAGACTGCGGGGTTGTGTCCAGAATCGCATTCAATGCTTCTTCTCTGGCTCTGTATCTTTTTTTGGATTCCTTCCATATCTTTCGCAAATGTTCTTGCTTCCTTTTCGGTACTGATTTGATATCAAAGGCGCACAGTTTTCCTTCAGCCTTCCTTTGTTGATATCTGTTTTAAAAGAAAGTAGAAAAAAGATTTGTAAAATACGTAGATTAATATTAATGTAACAGATAATAATCACGAACCTGTGTTCAAACATGATATGCCTATTCATATATCACATATTTGTATTATTGAACAATGTTTTGGCATCATTTTGGGGGAGAAAACATGTCATATTACAGTCATTATTATAATTATGAGGCTATAACCTGTATTACCTGCCCGTGCTAACACATTATGAGTGGTTTTCATACAGTATGAACTCAAAAACTCTGTACTGAAGGAATTCTAAAATGTAAATCATGTATTCTGCTCCAGTAGTTTCCTTTACTTTCTCCGTCGCTCTGCAAGGATTGCGTCCCTTCTCTTTGGATCACTGTTGAGTTGCTCTCTATACTTTCTGGTCCTTTCTCTCCCACTCATCTCGCCCTCAAATCTAACTGTTCTAAAAAAAAAAAAAAAGGTCACAATTCATCAATATTGTTATGAAATCTCATTAATAACACTTTTAAAGAACATTAGACAGTCTCTGTAATCAAAAGCAAATATCCATCATATATCTATAAAAACAATGCCAATATGCCAGTGGTCAATAAACAATGAAAAATATAATTAAGATAAACCATAAATACATAATTCAACCATAAATTAACTAAAATAACCTATTTTCAAAGCACATTTTCAGAGATGCAGTCCTTTTGTGTGACATATTTGTCCTTTGGTGTGACAGTCCAATATGTCACACCATAGGATATTTTCTGTCACACCAAAAGACATTTAGCATTTAGCTTCAGTTGAAACCTCTGCCATTGCTAGCTTAGTTTTCCCTTAGCATTTTGTGAAATACATTTCCATATTTCTCCACAACAAGGTTAATAAAAACACATTTTTTAATCAAAAAATGTAATTTAAGGGTGTCACACCAAAGGACAACTAAACCTACCACTTTCACTCATTTGAAAACATTATTCAATATTTGATCAAGTCTGATAGAAAAACTTCCCATGTGAATGTGGCATGGGCTTCTTTGGGGTCTTCAGAAACATCCATTTTAAGGCGGAGCTTCAACAAGATATAAATGTCCATGAAATTGCCCGTGTAAAAATCGAAATTTGGTGTTACACCATAGGACGTCGTTTTTAGTGACAACATTTCACAAATCCCTACATTTTTTTAAAAGTATGTATAGAAAAATGCATTAGCCCTTATTAAAATAGACACTTTCACAATTATGCCAGAGTTTTTTATTGGAAGGCCTGACTTTTTTATTATTTAATTATTAAAGTTTCTATCTGTTAAATTGAGCTTGGGACAGTCACACCATAGAACAATTTCACCGTTTTGCTAAAAATTTTTTGTTTTTTATTTTAAGTATGGATTTCTTAAAGTTACTTTGTTTTATTAAATAGATAAAGGTCTAACCATTTACAGCATTTTAAATTTTGGAAGAATTAATTTAAATACATTTTAGATTGTTGGACAGCATAATTGCTATGTCACGTCAACTACCCATATATATATATAAACGCATTTCTCACCTTCCACGGTGGTTGGTCTCTCACCCTCATCAGCTCAGGGCCTGGGAGCTTGAGAGTTCTGCGCAGTATCTTTGCTGTTCCAGTACTGCACTTTTCTGGACTCAGATGTCTGTTGTCCTTCCTGGGATCTGCTGTAACCTCCTCCAGTTTGGGGGTCACGGCCCCGAGTGTCCGATCACCACAGGCTCCACTGATGCTTTCACCTTCCAGGCCCTCTCCAGCTCTTCTTTGAGCCCCTGGTATTTCTCTAGTTTCTCGTGTTCCTTTTTCCTGACATCACCATCGTTCGGTATTGCAATGTCCATCACCACGGCTTTGTTCTCTCGCTTATCCAGAACCACGATGTCTGGTTGGTCCATCACCATTCTGTCAGTCTGTATTTGGAAGTCCCACAGGATCTTGGCTCATATGTATATATATAACTTAAGACATGAAAGCTCCTGACCTGCATGGAGGGTTCCATCCCAAGTCCAGCACCCTGAGACTGTCCACGAGCCGGAAGGAAGGAGGCCGAGGACGAGTGAGTGTGGGAACCACTGTCCAGGATGAAACATCCTCCACAAGTTCATCAGTGACAAGGCCCAGACTGATGACGCTCAGAGAATGTCTCAGACAGTGGGGCAGAGGAAGAGGTGCTGGAGGGACCATCATGGCAGGACAAACCCCTACACGGGGCAAACCACCGGAACATAACTGAAGTGGCTGATATCAAGAAATCCTACCAATGGCTGTAGAGGGCTGGACTGAAGGACACAGAGGCCTAACCCTAACCCTCATCCTGGAGCACAGGAGCCTTGAGCACCAGAGCAATAGAGGCCCAGATCTACCACACCAGACAAGACCCAAGGTGTAGGCTGTGCAAACAAGTGCCTGAGACAGTCCAGCACATAACTGCAGGTGTCAGATGCTGCAGGGAAAGTGACATGGAGCGACATAACCAAGTAGCAGGCACAGTATACAGAAACATCTGTGCAGAGTACGGGCTGGAAACCCCAGGATCAAGGTGGGAAACGCCCCCAAAGGTTGTGGAGAATGAGCCAAGATCCTGTGGGACTTCAGATCCAGACTGACAGGATGGTGATAGACCAATTAGATATAGTTGACAAAATAAAATAGAAAGGTAAATGATAAAATATAAAATCTCAGCTTTATACAAGAGGTCATAGGAACACAGTGCAAAAATGAAATGATGATTGACACGACACATAACATAAGAGTGAGCTGTTGTGCAGCTGGAGGGAGTATTACGAGTCCCTCATGTGTTACATAGGGAGTTTTGAGGTATTTGTAAGTATCCGGATACAGTAAAATACCATAAAAACAAATGTGGAAACAACTCCTCCAGCCCATGTGTGAAGTGTGAATGTGAAACCTCATTTTGTAGAAATGAAATGTTGTAGGAGAAGTGGAACCAGGTGCCTGAGGTGAAGCCCGTGCTCAGCGTTATCTCTGAATGAGTTGGTCAATATTTTTCTTCCTCCAAAACTCAAACTTCCCTGTGCCCGTCTCTGCTTTGGGGTCCACACGGCAAAAACACATTTATTTGAAGATGATGTGATGTTTGTTTAGGTGGTCACTGGTCATGTTATTTCCTATTGTGGTGCGTCCGTGAACCCCCCACACTGTAAACAGTGTTGGTGAAGCACTGCTTCACCGGACGGTTTTTTCAGAATTTCTTTGAGGCCGACCTCCTCCATGTCCTCCCCGAACTCCTCCAGCACAGAGTTTTTGCCTCTGCGACTGCACAGGCTGCACGCTTGGCCCTTCGATACCCACACTAATTGTATGAGTTTGGGTTTGTTTTGTTTAATTGTATGAGAATCGTAGTGGGAAGGTTAAGGTCCCTTTATTGTGAGTGACTCACAGTTGTTGAGGACAAGGGCAGTGTTGTATAAAAAGTTATAAAGCTTTATTTAAGACTTTAAGACTTTAGCTACACCATAACATTCATCCATCCATTCATCCAGGACAAAACTTAATAAAACCATAGACCGAAACAGAAGAGATGAGAGAATTAGAGCAAGAATTTTTAACAGCAGTGGCGATCCAGCATTCTGCAGATCAACGAGGGGCTTGGGACTCGATCGCAGTGGCTGCTGTTCCCACCGCCAACTCCGCACAACACGCCGCTTGCTTCTACCTGCAGAAAGCCCCGACAATAACACTGAGTACGTACTCTTTTCTAGTTTCTAATCAGTGACGCCGGGAGCGCCACACAAAGCACCGCAGTAGGAAATAACAGTACAGATGTGCACCTTGTTACATTCATGAAAAGGCTTCTTTACAGTTGTTGTAGACTTGATTTGTTATTACATTATTTTTGGCTTTTGCTAAGGCACGTCACACCACAGGACAGAAAGGCTGTAGATGCCCAAGAGTCGAGTACAAACTATATTTGGAAGGATTTGAGGAGCTATTATCAAATGTCAAATGTGAAAGAGTGTAACTGCAACATGTATAAAGTTGTTTTTTACCTTTCTTTTTGTTTACTGTCAACGTAGACACTTAAACGTAAAGGCATCCTTCATACACCTTCATACAGTACAGATCTCGTCAGATGTAAATGTCTTTCTTAAAGCACATGCATGAGAAAAGTCTGTTGATGTTTTTGTTTTTCCTCAACATATTTTTTGATCACACACATCAATCCTCTATTATCTCCTATTTTTGTTTAGGAAAACTAAAAGTTGTTTTGGCAAATGTCAGTTTTCAATAGAGAAATGTTTCAAAACTGAAAAAAGTGTAAATATGGAATTAGAACTCATCTGGTTATCAGGGATGAGGCACGGCGACCGGCTGATTGGTGATACATTGTGGTGTTTCATAAATGTAGTTAATATGATTAACTTCAGGAGCAGGACCACGCCTCAACCGCCATCGCCTCCTCCCCAGCCAATCACAGCTCACGTCTGCCGCGCCTCAATTTCCAAGAAGCCTTTTTAAAGCAGCCTATCCCGGTGACCCAGTTTGTCCCGAATAACTCAACCCCGCCCTCCCGACCCTGATCTGTTCGCCTACGAGGGGGGTCCCGTTCCTGCTGGGCCATGTGAAGATTGAGACTGATCCCCCACCCTGAGTCTCAACCCAGCCCACCTACCTCGTCCTAATATAATAAACGCTTTTTGCTTCACACATGTGTTGTTGGCGTGGTCCTTGTGAATGGAGATTTATAAAGGGGGTATATTAAGGTGATACATAATAGTCATTCATGATGGTGACATATTATGGTGATATATTATGGTGACATATTATGGTGATATATTATGGTGATATATTATGGTGATATATTATGGTGACATATTATGGTGACATATTATGGTGACATATTATGGTGATATATTATGGTGATATATTATGGTGACATATTATGGTGATATATTATGGTGACATATTATGGTGACATATTATGGTGACATATTATGGTGATATATTATGGTGACATATTATGGTGATATATTATGGTGACATATTATGGTGACATATTATGGTGACATATTATGGTGATATATTATGGTGATATATTATGGTGACATATTATGGTGACATATTATGGTGATATATTATGGTGACATATTATGGTGATATATTATGGTGACATATTATGGTGACATATTATGGTGACATATTATGGTGATATATTATGGTGATATATTATGGTGATATATTATGGTGACATATTATGGTGATATATTATGGTGACATATTATGGTGATATATTATGGTGATATATTATGGTGATATATTATGGTGACATATTATGGTGATATATTATGGTGACATATTATGGTGATATATTATGGTGATATATTATGGTGACATATTATGGTGATATATTATGGTGATATATTATGGTGACATATTATGGTGATATATTATGGTGACATATTATGGTGATATATTATGGTGATATATTATGGTGATATATTATGGTGACATATTATGGTGATATATTATGGTGGTATATTATGGTGATATATTATGGTGACATATTATGGTGATATATTATGGTGACATATTATGGTGATATATTATGGTGATATATTATGACATATTATGGTGACATATTATGGTGATATATTATGGTGACATATTATGGTGATATATTATGGTGGTATATTATGGTGATATATTATGGTGATATATTATGGTGATATATTATGGTGACATTATGGTGATATATTATGGTGATATATTATGGTGACATATTATGGTGATATATTATGGTGATATATTATGGTGACATATTATGGTGATATATTATGGTGGTATATTATGGTGATATATTATGGTGATATATTATGGTGACATATTATGGTGACATATTATGGTGATATATTATGGTGACATATTATGGTGATATATTATGGTGGTATATTATGGTGATATATTATGGTGACATATTATGGTGATATATTATGGTGACATATTATGGTGATATATTATGGTGATATATTATGGTGATATATTATGGTGATATATTATGGTGACATATTATGGTGACATATTATGGTGACATATTGTGGTGATATATTATGGTGACATATTATGACATATGACATATTATGGTGACATATTATGGTGATATATTATGGTGACATATTATGGTGATATATTATGGTGGTATATTATGGTGATATATTATGGTGACATATTATGGTGATATATTATGGTGATATATTATGGTGACATATTATGGTGACATATTATGACATATTATGACATATTATGGTGACATATTATGGTGATATATTATGGTATCACATATATATATTATGGTGACATATTATGGTGATATATTATGGTGATATATTATGGTGATATATTATGGTGACATATTATGGTGATATATTATGGTGATATATTATGGTGACATATTATGGTGACATATTATGGTGATATATTATGACATATTATGACATATTATGGTGACATATTATGGTGATATATTATGGTGACATATTATGGTGATATATTATGGTGATATATTATGGTGACATATTATGGTGATATATTATGGTGATATATTATGGTGACATATTATGGTGATATATTATGGTGGTATATTATGGTGATATATTATGGTGACATATTATGGTGATATATTATGGTGGTATATTATGGTGATATATTATGGTGACATATTATGGTGACATATTATGGTGATATATTATGGTGATATATTATGGTGATATATTATGGTGACATATTGTGGTGATATATTATGGTGATATATTATGGTGATATATTATGGTGATATATTATGGTGATATATTATGGTGACATATTATGGTGACATATTATGGTGACATATTATGGTGACATATTCCATCCATCCATCCATCTTCTTCCGCTTATCCGGGGCCGGGTCGCGGGGGCAGCAGTCTAAGCAGGGGCTCCCAAGCTTCCCTCTCCCCAGCCACTTCCTCCAGCTCCTCCGGACGGACCCCGAGGTGTTCCCAGGCCAGCCGAGAGACATAGTCCCTCCAGCGTGTCCTGGGTCTTCCCCGGGGCCTCCTACCGGTGGGACATGCCCGGAACACCTCCCGAGGGAGGCGTCCAGGAGGCATCCGGACCAGATGCCCGAGCCACCTCAGCTGGCTCCTCTCGACGTGGAGGAGCAGCGACTCTACTCCGAGCTCCTCCCGTGTGACCGAGCTCCTCACCCTATCTCTAAGGGAGCGCCCGGCCACTCTGCGGAGGAAACTCATTTCGGCCGCTTGTATCCGCGATCTCGTTCTTTCGGTCATTACCCAGAGCTCATGACCATAGGTGAGGGTAGGAACGTAGATTGACCGGTAAATCGAGAGCTTCGCCTTTCGGCTCAGCTCCTCTTCACCACAACGGTCCGATACAGCGACCGCATCACTGCCGACGCCGCACCGATCCGCCTGTCAATCTCACGCTCCATCCTCCCCTCACTGTGAACAAGACCCCGAGATACATGAACTCCTCCACTTGAGGCAGAGACTCCCCACCCACCCGGAGAGAACAATCCACCTTTTTCCGGTCGAGAACCATGGCCTCGGATTTGGAACAGCTGATTCTCATCCCGGCCGCTTCACACTCGGCTGCAAACCGCCCCAGTGCACGCTGCAGGTCCTGGTTCGATGGAGCCAACAGGACAACATCATCCGCAAAAAGCAGCGATGAAATCCTGTGGTCCCCGAACTGGACCCCCTCCGGCCCCTGGCTGCGCCTAGAAATTCTGTCCATAAATACAATGAACAGAACCGGTGACAAAGGGCAGCCCTGGCGGAGTCCAACATGCACCGGGAACAGGTCTGACTTACTACCGGCAATGCGAACACAGCTCCTGCTCCGGTCATACAGGGACCGGACAGCCCTTAGCAATGGGCCCCGGACCCCATACTCCCGGAGCACCCCCCACAGGGCACCACGAGGGACACGGTCGAATGCCTTCTCCAAGTCCACAAAACACATGTGGACTGGTTGGGCAAACTCCCATGAACCCTCGAGCACCCGATGGAGGGTGTAGAGCTGGTCCAGTGTTCCACGACCAGGCCGAAAACCACACTGCTCCTCTTGAATCCGAGGTTCGACTATCAGCCGAACTCTCCTCTCCAGTACCCTGGCATAGACTTTACCGGGGAGGCTGAGGAGTGTGATTCCCCTGTAGTTGGAACACACCCTCCGGTCCCCCTTTTTATACAGAGGGACCACCACCCCGGTCTGCCAGTCCAAAGGTACTGTTCCCGACCGCCACGCGATGTTGTAGAGACGTGTCAGCCAAGACAGCCCCACAACACCCAGAGACTTAAGGTACTCAGGACGGATCTCATCCACCCCCGGAGCCTTGCCACCGAGGAGCTTTCTGACCACCTCAGTGACTTCAGCCAGGGTGATGGATGAGTCCGCCTCTGGGTCCCCAGCCTCGGCCTCCTCTTCGGAGGACGTGACGGTGGGATTGAGGAGATCCCCAAAGTATTCCTTCCACCGCCCGACAACATCCCCAGTCGAGGTCAGCAGCTCTCCCCCCGCACTGTAAACAGCGTTGGTGAAGGACCGCTTCCCCCTCCTGAGGCGCCGGACGGTTTGCCAGAATTTCCTTGGGGCCGTCCGATAGTCCTCCTCCATGGCCTCCCCGAACTCCTCCCAGACCCGAGTTTTTGCCTCTGCAACCGCCCGAGCTACAGCACGCTTGGCCCGACGGTACCCGTCAGCTGCCTCAGGAGTCCACCGGGCCAGCAAGGCCCGGTAGGACTCCTTCTTCAGCTTGACGGCATCCCTTACTTCCGGTGTCCACCACCGGGTTCGGGGATTGCCGCCGCGACAGGCACCGCAGACCTTACGGCCACAGCTACGTACGGCCGCCTCGACAATGGAGGCCGAGAACGAAGCCCACTCGGGCTCCATGTCCCCAGCCTCCCCCGGGATCTGGGAGAAGCTCTCCCGGAGGTGTGAATTGAAGGCCGCACTGACAGAAGGTTCCGCCAGACGTTCCCAGCAGACCCTCACGATACGCTTGGGCCTGCCAGGTCTTTCCGGCTTCCTCCTCCGCCAGCGGACCCAACTCACCACCAGGTGGTGATCAGTTGACAGCTCTGCCCCTCTCTTCACCCGAGTGTCCAAGACACACGGCCGGAGGTCAGATGACACGACAACAAAGTCGATCATCGACCTCCGGCCTAGGGAGTCCTGGTGCCACGTGCACCGATGGACCCCCTTGTGCTCGAACATGGTGTTCGTTATGGACAAACTGTGACTAGCACAGAAGTCCAATAACAGAACACCGCTCGGGTTCAGATCAGGGAGGCCGTTCCTCCCAATCACCCCTCTCCAAGTGTCACTGTCGTTGCCCACATGGGCGTTGAAGTCCCCCAGTAGAACAACGGAGTCCCCGGTCGGCGCACTGTCCAGTACCCCTCCCAGAGACTCCAAGAAGGCCGGGTACTCTGCACTGCTGTTCGGCCCGTAGGCCGACACCACAGTGAGAGACCTGTCCCCGACCCGAAGGCGCAGGGACGCGACCCTCTCGTTCACCGGGGTGAACTCCAACACGCAGCAGCTGAGCTGTGGGGCAATGAGCCCACACCAGCTCACCGCCGCTCCCCGCGGCCAACACCAGAGAAATGGAGAGTCCAGCCCCTCTCAAGGAGTTGGGTTCCAGAGCCCAAGCTGTGCGTGGAGGTGAGGCCGACTATATCTAGCCGGTAACGCTCGACCTCCCGCACAAGCTCAGGCTCCTTCCCCCCCAGCGAGGTGACATTCCATGTCCCCAGAGCTAGTCTCCATGTCCGGAGATCTGGTCGCCGAGGCCCCCGCCTTCGACTGCTGCCCAGATCACTCTGCACCCGGCCCCTATGGCTCCTCCCGCGGATGGTGGGTCCAGGGGAGGGCGGTCCCACGTCGCTCCTTCGGGCTGTGCTCGGCCGGGCCCCGTGGGGAAAAGCCCGGCCACCAGGCGCTCGCCCACGTGCACCCACCCCAGGCCTGGCTCCAGGGTGGGGCCCCGGTACCGCCTTTCCGGGCGACGTCACTGACCTCTATTTTATCGTCATCATAGGGGTCTTCAGAACCGCTCTTCGTCTGACCCGTCCCCCTGGACCTGTTTGCCTTGGGTGACCCTACCAGGGGCATAAAGCCCCCGACAACATAGCTCCTGGGATCATTCGGGTACTCAAACCCCTCCACCACATTAAGGTGGCGGTTCGAGGAGGGGTGGATATATTATGGTGATATATTATGGTGACATATTATGGTGATATATTATGGTGATATATTATGGTGATATATTGTGGTGACATATTATGGTGACATATTATGGTGATATATTATGGTGATATATTATGGTGACATATTATGGTGACATATTATGGTGACATATTATGGTGATATATTATGGTGATATATTATGGTGATATATTATGGTGATATATTGTGGTGACATATTATGGTGATATATTATGGTGATATATTATGGTGATATATTATGGTGATATATTATGGTGATATATTGTGGTGACATATTATGGTGACATATTATGGTGACATATTGTGGTGATATATTATGGTGACATATTGTGGTGACATATTATGGTGATATATTATGGTGATATATTATGGTGACATATTGTGGTGATATATTATGGTGACATATTGTGGTGATATATTATGGTGATATATTATGGTGATATATTATGGTGACATATTGTGGTGATATATTATGGTGATATATTATGGTGATATATTATGGTGATATATGTTTTACACACCAGGGTGAGTCTCATTGTGCCGCCACTCGTTATTGTTCCTCACCCACACCCTGAAACAGTGACTGACATAACTGACTGATTTCTGTGAAAATGTTTAAAGAGTCTGTATATAATACTCCCTACAACTGTACAACTACTCACCCTTACATCACAAATAACCCTCTTTGCATTGTTTTTTTCATGACCTCTTGCATTTTACTGAGATATTTTTATTACTATATTTCTATATTTTATTTTATTTTATTTTTACTTGTACATATACACTTATATAATTGTGCCTTATTTGACATCAGTGTCTTGCTATTTCTGTTACTTATTTATATTTTATTATACCAGTCACATGTTTTTCTTTGTTGTTATTATGTTGTGAGCTACTGTGTCCCAATATTTTCCCTTTTGGATCAATAAAGTTTGTCTCAGTCTCAGAAAATGTCCTTATAAAGTCATGGTTTGCACTTCCTCCAACAACCGATGCCCTATAAAAGACAGCAGCTTCCTCAGAGCGCCTTCAGAGCACCTGGCCTTCAGAGCACCTGCCCTTCAGAGCACCTGCCTTTCAGAGCACCTGCCCTTCAGAGCACCTGCCTTTCAGAGCACCTGCCTTTCACAGCCCCCCAGAAGACCACAGAGGATGACAATGGGACAGGTCAGCACTGAGCAGCTCCCATTTCTTACACAGCAAAAAAGACCTATCAAAAAATAAGAAAAAACTACTAATTTTGAGGTAAAAATGGCCATTTTAAGTGAAATTTTCTGCCAGTGCAGTAAGAAATGTTCACTTACTGAGTTTTCTTAAAACAAGACGAAATACGAATCTTGTTCTAAGCAGAAAACACGAGTTTCAAGTATTTATGGCAAGATTTTTCACCTTATTGGTTTGAAAAAGTTAAAGAGGCTTAACCTGGACTGAGTTAATATAAAAAGTGCTTAGAATAAATTGTAATATCGAGATAAGATAAATCAGGATGAATATCTGGAAACAAGTAAAAAAAAAAAAAATCTTAAAACTGATCTTTTAAGATGAATCTGCTTAATTCAAGTCAGCTTATGCTATGCTACTATGCTAGAAAATCCTTTTTTGCAGTGTAACTAAGGCTTTTTGTTCATCAAAACTCATAAAGTCAGTCTTAATTATCAACAGGGCCCTTTTTATTTTAAGTACAGCGGATTTAGGGGCAGTAACAGCGCCTGGCTTAGAGTTTTATGGATTTGTGTTTTTGGCTGTATTAAATTGTAGAAAACATTTTTAATAGGCCTTTATCTGTTCATAAATCATATTGATAAAAGCTACACTTATTTGCTTTAATCATATATCACTGAAAATGAACATTGAAAATTGTGTGTTATTTTTCACTTTTTGTGCAGCTTTTATTGGTCAAACACGTCTAACCTGTTGGTCGTGTTTTTCTCCAGGTCCAGAGCTCTCAGCTGCTTGTGGGAGGCCTGGGCCGGCCCTTCACTCTGGGCATGTTGTACAACGCCCCAAAGGACCAACTGATCCCAGGTCAGTTTCTGTGACTGTTTTACTGTATGAAGCATCTTGCTGTTTTCTCAATCATCAATCAGTGAAGCTGCAGATGCATCTTTGGATCAAGTTATCAAATGACTGATTCAACAGTATCAAGTAATTGTCAAAAAATTGTAACTGGAAGAAGTTTTGTAATGTGCTCTAATTTGAGTGCAATGAGTTATACACTGAATAAAAACTAATTAATTAATTAAATAAAAAATCTGTTGCGTTCAAACAAAACCAGGGCATAGACTGTATAAATACTTGGACGTAGCTTACCTGCTGCAGCGTTCCAAATAGGAAGAGCTCATGGAGGAGCTTCCGGCTCCTTCTGACTCTGGCTCCCATTGACTTACATAGGAATATTGTGGCCCCTCTCTCTCTGTAACTGCTGCTGTGGCCTCGTCATTTTCTTAAATGTTCGTATTAACCCGCTCTACGTGATCCTGGTGTTTGTATTTCACCATTTTGTCTGTTAATAAATTCCTGTTCCTAATGTGGAGCCTGGCTCCAAATTCGCTCTTGTAACTGTAGCATCGTGAGCTTCATTTGACTGGAGCCGAATGTTATGGGGGACGTCACACTCCCTTAGTCCACTTCTTTATACAGCCTATGTTGACAGAGTTGCTAAGAGAAGCATTAAGGGGCGTTACCTTCAACAGCCTTGTATCTGATTGCCTCTTTGGTTGCTATAATAGACGAGGTTCTAAATCCAAATCTGGACCTCAGCTCCAGATTCATTCCTAAAACTGTGATAACTATAAAACCTCACTGAGCTTCACTGGCTGGAGCTGAACACTTTGAGTGACGTCACACTCCCTTAGTCCACTTCTTTATTTACTTTATGGACCAGAGTCAACTATAACCTGCTGGTGTTTCTGCTTCATCAAGAGAATGATGAAGAAGGAGTACTCTATTGGTCTAAACTAGTATACAAGTGTAAATGTGTCCAATCAGCTGCGTGCAGCAGTGTTCTGTAAATGACCAACGTTTGTTTGTTTTAGGAATGGCCCTTTGGAACGCACAAACCTCACACGGCCTGACTGTGAGGAAGCCCCACAGGAGCAGTCACTTTGACGTCAGCGTGTCAGACTCCACTACAGACACCTCCTTTAACCTGAATGTGGACGCGTCTCTGAAGCTCAGCTTTATGAGCGGCATGATCGAAGTGGGGGGGTCAGCCAACTACCTGAACAACAAAAAGCAGTTTAAAAACCAGAGCAGAGTGACCCTGCAATACCAGGCCACCACTGAGTTTGAGCAGCTGTGCCTCACAGCAGATGAGGTTGAGAAAGTAAAGGACAGGCTGATTGATAAGAAGGGCCTAGCCACACATGTGGTCACAGGGATCGAGTACGGAGCCAACGCTTTCTTTGTGTTCGACAGTCAGAAGGTCGACTCTAGTAACCTCCAGACTGTCAAAGGACAGCTGGAGGTAACTATCAAAAAGATCCCTCAGTGTGAAATTCAAGGAAATGCAAAGGTAGAACTCACTGAAGAAGAAAAAGAGTTAGTTAAAACATTGTCTGTTCAGTTTTATGGAGATTTTCTTCTTGAGAGCAATCCTGCTACATTTGATGCAGCTGTACAGACCTATGTGAGCCTGCCCAAGCTGCTGCTTGGAGCAGGTGGTAAAGAACCAGTGAACACTGTTCCTGTGAAGGTCTGGCTGCTTCCACTGGAGGTCTTCAAATGTGTGCCTGATCCAATGGCTAAAATCATCAGTAGTCTTAGTGTAGGCTTAGTGCTGGAGGCTGAGGACACTCTGGAGGATCTGGACAGCATTATTATGAGGTGTAATGAATGTCTGTCTGTCAGTGCAGTGGGGAAGTTCCCTGAGCTTCAGCATCAGGTGCACAAGTTCTACAAACTGTGTCACTATTACATTGTAGAGCTGAAGAGGCAGATGGCAGAGAAATGTCCTGCCATTCGAGAGGGGACAGAGAAAGAGAGCGTCCTCAGAAATCTCTTGGACCAGAGACTCATGTCCCCGTTCAGCCAGGACAAACTAACCAAGTGGCTGCAGGACAAGGAGAGGGAGGTCAATGTGGTTCAGTCCTGTTTAGACATAATGGAGGGAGTCCCAGTGCTGTCCACTCAGGCTGAGCTTGATAAGTTTGTGTTGGCTCCAGGAGATCAAATGCGCTGTGTCTATTTCTTCAACTCTCTGGGAACCGCAGATCCTCAGCTGGAGGACATGGGTCAGTACCTCACTGCTCAGAAGTTGGGGAACACTTATGAGCCTCCCCAGGTAGAGCGAGCAGAAGATCCGTGGTTCTACAATGAAGGTGTGCTGCTCAGTATGCGGCAATTTGCTGAAATGGTTCACCAAAGCAAAGATGAAATAACTCGTGTCACGGCGAGAAGAGACACGTCGCTCTCTGGTGCTTCCGTTTCCAAATACCAAAGAGCGATCAACGTAGAAAATCTTCAGTGAGAAAACAATGAAGTGTTGTCAAAGAGTAAAGGGAGGTTATAATGTTCAGATGATCCTTGTCAAACTAATCCCCACTGTCCTGTGTTCTCTTTAAGCCAATGCTTTTGATTCTGTTCAAATATAATTCAAATAGATGTGATTTTCTTAGATAGTTTTCTTGTAAAAAAAAAAATCTAAACTGTTACAATTAGTGAAAAAAGTGTGATGTGGTCTAATAAATGGTTTTAGCCAAGACTCTGCCTGTGCCCTTCATTTCCTCTTTATTTGACCACTGATACATACGACAGGAACTTTCTCATCAGAACATTCATATTTCCAGGATGGAACGTAGACCCTCAGAACCGACATCGGATCTAAAGATTTTGCTGAAGAATGTAGTAAATTTATTACTCTGTCAAATGTCCAGTAAAACCTAAAAATCAGCCTCTTGTTTGCCTCCATTACACAGAACTCACAGTCGTCATGATTCAAGTTAAGACACTTTAAAGACGAGATTTAAAATAGAAACATATATGTACAATTTTTTGATGTAGTAAGTTATTTCTTTTAATATGTTTCGTCTTCTTATTGTCATTCTCCTCACAGATTGAAATAAAAATATGTTTCCACTATGAGTCGTAACAAAAAAAAGGTTGTAGTACTACGAGAATACAGGAATACTACTATTAGAAAGTCAAACAAAAACATAATTATACCAAAAAATAAAGTTTTTTAATACTTAGGGACTGTCGTATCAAAGGGACCTTTCACTGCAAAAGAACAGCACTTGGATGAATTAAAAGTTGACATAAACCCCACGGTGGATGTCAGACATGATAAAGTGTCACATTTGTGTAAAACCTGCTGTTCCCTGCATGATTTTTGTGGGATGTCACTGCACGACTCGTACTTTAAATGGTACAAGAGCACACGTGCACACTGTGTGCTGGTGCACACTGTGTGCTGGAGCACACTGCTGTGTGCTGGAGCACACTGCTGTGTGCTGGTGCACACTGCTGTGTGCTGGTGCTCAGTCCTGGATACGACCAGAGTTTGTCTGAGTGAATATCGGGCTACAGCAGCGCTGGATCAACTGCTCCATTTTATTACTTAAGTAAAAGTAACGATACAAGGGCAAAAGTTAAGTAAAGGTAAAGCTATCACATGAATAAAACTACTTAAGTAAAAGTCTTTGAATATTTTTTTTTTTAGAACAATTAAAGGATGAAATTTAGTGATTTTGAAATTTAATTTATCTGATTTTCAGCGATTCGACCATAGTCCGTATATCTGAGTGTCTGAGTGAGTGACGTCTCCACAGCGTCGCTCAAATGAGGCTCCTGTTTTTATGTATTGGGACAGAAATTCAAATTGCCAGAAAATGTTTTTCAGCAGGTCTCTAAAACCTCTTTAGGCATGTTTTTGATGGGATGTTATAACATGGTAGAAAACTCCAAACATAGTTTTTACCTTGTACACTCTATTAAATATAATCATGTTTTAGTGAAATGAGTCGTGTATGTTTACAGTTTACAGTGTCCTGACCCCACTCCCACTGACCTCTGACCTGCTCCTGTTTAACGGCGACGCTTCATGTGACATTGTAAAACTAAGCACTAACTTCTGCCATTAAATGTGACATCTTCAGGTTTATATGGGAGAGAAGCATTACAAAGGTCATTTTGATCCTTTTTATGATGCAAACAGACTTACAGTGTGGTCCCTTTACTCGAAGTGTGTTTATCTCCACTTGTTGATTGAGTGTCACGTCAATAAAGGTCCTTCCTAAAACACAGAAACATTAAGAAAAATATAATAACTGGCGACATATAAAATACAGGGTGTTCCGAAAAATTTGACGTCACTTCACAGGCCAATAATTTGGGTAATTCTTGATGAAATAACCTAAACATTTCACAGAATGTACAGCCACAGATCAAGATTTTATATCGAATGTTTTATTTCTGCTCTGTTTTCAGGTTTTAGATTTTAGATTTATTTATTGTCAGTGTACAGTTTTCAAATACATCTTCTAAAGATGCACCTGAACACATCATCAGTGCTGTATCCTGGGGTCATTGGGTGTTTTGGGTCTTTCAACATCAGACACCGTTGCCCAGGCGACCCAGCCACGACTGATCAAGCCGTGACTTGTGTTCCGGTTGTGTGATGGAACTTTCTTACTTTGTTAAGATAAAGTTTTGTTTGGGTTCATAGAACTAGTAACTCACAAATTGCTAAAGTATCTCTGGATTCATGGTCACAGTGGTGTGAGCTGCTGTGTCTGGGCTTCTTCAAGACAGGACATTATGTTCAGTCCTTATTTATCAGGGTTAAAACAACAGGTTGTTGTTCTATTCATTCTCATCATTTAGAATTATTGGTGCACTTGAGTTCATTTAATTTTGACCCAGACAAGTTGTCTTCTTTTGAGAACTGCTTAGATCAATATATGTTTTACCTCATGTTATGACGTTTGTCCCGGTACAAGAGCCTGGTTTTGTTTTGTCAGGCAAGATTAGGGAGAGATGGACCTCGCGTGAGAGGTTTTGGTTTTCTATACTTCTTTGTAATTGTGGCACATCCATCTTCTCCCGCTTAATCCAGCTGGGTCACAGGGGCAGCTGCCCAATCCTCACAGCACCTGACCCCCATGAACCCCTCTGTGAGGAGCCACAGGAGGAGGACGTCATGGTCCTTGATGTTAGTTCAGGTTAGAGGTAAGATCGGGCCTAAAAAATCCAGCCCGACCCGACCCGCGGGCATTAAAGCCCGACCCGACCCGAGCCCGACCAATTAACTTGATTTGCAGGCCCGAGCCCGAAGCAAACCCGAAATTTCATGCGGACCTGCGGAGGGGAAGATTATTAAGAGGGCGTCGTTCACGTGCACAGGAGCCGCAGAGCCAGAGCATGCTCTGCTCTGGCTCTGGCTCATGCTCTGCGCACGAATTTAACTGTTTATTTATTTAAAAAAAGTCAGCGAGAGAGAAGCCCGGCCCGACCCGAAGCAATGATTGACATTTTAGGCCCGACCCTCGGGTTGGGCTCGGGCTTAAGATCTTACCTCTAGTTCAGGTGCTGCATGTTTGAGTTGATGGGGGAAACCGGAGCCCGAAGGAAACCCATCCAGACACAGGGAGAACATGCAAACTCCACACAGAAAGGCCCGGGCGACCTGGGGATTGAACCTGCAACTTTCTTGCTGTGAGGCACCGTGCCGTCATTGTGGCACAATTGCTTTAATAAATCCAGAATCTTTGATTAAGACAACTTTTCTCCAGTTTTATTCTTCTCAGATTTAAAAATCCACAACAGTAGCACTCACTTTGCACCCACGGTTCTCCTCTCCGGATCCAGAGCCATCGTGAGGTTTTCTCGGCTGCTTCGGGGGTATTTTTGATGGCTCTGCTCTTTGCTGTTCCTGCTATGCCCAATGCATTTTGCCTTCCAGCCCTGGGCGATGGTCAGCTGTTCGTACTTGGACCTCTTTCTCTCATGGGCCTCTTCCAGGCGGCCTATCCCCCGCAGCGCTGTCAGCTCCATAATTATGATGTTCTTTGTGCTCTCTGAGACCAACAAGATGTCTGGTCTCAGGGTGGTGCTGACGATGTACTGAGGGAATACAAGAAGTACAGAATACAAGGAAACTTTGACAGAGCGAGAACTGTAGCAGTAATAATGAAATATACACACATTCCCACATCCATACCAATAAAACATTAAATAAATAAATAGATTATTGCACTGACTCCCTTCAGCCCTTTTATCTGTGCCTGTGCTCCTGGAGCTCGTGGGTAGAAGCTGCTGCTCAGCCTGTTTGTGTGCGAGGGGAGAGTATGGAAGAGGCAGTTCCCAGGGTGTGTGGGGTCCTGCAGAATGTTGATAGCCCGTGGATAGAGACATGAGGAGTAGATGGTGGCCATATCAGGGAGAGGGGAGCCCACCACCTTCATCTGTTCTCACCACTCGCTGCAGGTCCTTCTTTTCAGCAGCTGAAGGTTCCGTACCATGATGTGCAGCAGTACGTCAGAACACTTTTGATGGGAGAGTCCATCGCGCTGGAGTGTTCTCAGGGCACACGTTATAATACTGGGGGTGTTTAGGCTCCAGGTCAGGTCCTCACTGATCTGCACACCCAGGAACCTAAAATCTGGGACCCTTTCTACCTCCTCCTCATTGATGCAGAGGCAATTGTGAAGATGCATTTATTTTATTTTTTTTCCTAAAGTCAATTGTAACCCAGTAGAGAAAACGTGCCTTATTTCCCTGTTATTTTAATGCACTCATTTTATTTTAAAAAACATTTATTTTGGTAAGAGGAAGTGTGATCCTCTCTCTGATATTGACTTCCTGTTTTGTCAGTCACGTTGGGTGATAATGACCTTCCTATTTGTCCAAAGTAATTTAGACCCGCCCTCTCAAGATGCGATCCAGACTCACATTAGTTTTTCATTCTTTTACCATCTGGATCTTTCATTTTACGAAGCTAAACGACTGATTCGGTGAGTGCACGTAGGGATGGGCAAAATGAGGTCGCATGAGATGATGAGACCTCACAGCCAAGTGATTCAAAATGTGATTCAGTAATGAGATCTCACTTCGCTGCCACCTGCTGTTACTTTGCACACATTACAACCAAATTGTGCTGTGTTTTTCATCTACATTGTTTGAACTAACACATTGGTTATTTGTAAAGGACTGTATAAAAAAATAAACTATGTCACACAAATATCTCTTTCATTGATTTTTATTTAGAAATACAATTTTTTCCAGGGTTTTAGGGCCGAGGCGGTTTCTTTTTTTTGAAAGAATGTCTCCAGCCTTGGAGAATACTCTCTCACATGGGACTGAGGATGCTGGGGAGCACAGGAAACTTTTGGCCAGTTTATAAAGGGTCGGGTACAACATTTTTGTTTTGGTCTGTAAACGGATTTGATTTATTGGCACACTAAATTGTATTGAAAATAGCAAGGTGCTCATCTCAAGAGTGCCAGAGTTCAATATGTGAGTTGTAACAAAAAACACTTTAGTCCAACCCAGACCCCAAATGCACTTTGAATATTTAAACATTTACTATTGCTTACGTCTCAAGGCAATCAAGACCGTTCTTGTTTCTACTACTACCACTAACTTTCTAACTCGCTGACTCACTGACTCGCTAACTCCTACAAACGCCGACAACACCACAAGTGCCGCCGCAAATTGAAAATGCTTATAAGCGCTGGAGGTGGGTGAACCACTCTGACGTCACCACCTCTGAATGAGATCTCATCACGTGACTGCCTTGTTCATGATGCACGCCTCATTTTGAGACCTTAATGGGAACGCCCATTTTTGTTCGGTGCAGACCTCAAGATCTCATTTCATTTCGCCCATCCCTAAGTGCATGTTAATGTAATTCAATATAAATATGGTATAAGATTGTAATGCTAACAGGGAATGTTTAATTGCTGTTTTAAGTTGATTCCATGCGTGAACCCGAGGGCCGTGACGTGTTCTGTCCCGTGTTCAGCTAAAACATGGTCTTGGTGAGTCTACACGTGTTTACTCATGCAACATTGTGAAAAACATGCTAGCGCGATGCTAACGCATGCTAGCGCGATGCTAATGCTAATCGCGAGTGGTAAACTACTGCTGAAAGTCAATGCAGAAACCATTTGTATTTGTTTTCTGGTATTCTAAAGTCAGATTTAAGGTGACAACAAACGTCAGTGCACTTTTATTTCATTTTACACTGTTTTATGGTGGAATGTGATGTTTAATTTGATGTTTTAAGCACAAGACTGTAATTTAATGCTAAACCTGCTAAGGTTTACTGATGAAGTGATGAAGTGTAAAGGTGTTATTACTTTTACTACAATTTGGAAATATAAATAATTAATTGTATTTCATTTCATGATTTACAAAAGCTTAAAAAAAGTTTTTAAAATTATAAATTAATTGGATAAAAACTATTAATCAAAGATTTCATGGTTAATAAGTTAAAAAGATTCAAGGAGAAATTCATTGTATTCTTATTACATGGGTTAAAAACAAATTCATGTACAACAATGACAATTTGAGTTAAAAGTGTGCATGCACATTTCTGATGTAACTATAGTTACAATATTTGATCAATTGAGTTAAAAACAAAGTTTCTGTTACTACAAGGATTAGATAAAGGAAATGGATTTCAACTTCCTGTATACTATAATACTGTTATTGTTATGCAGGCTAGATTATGATTAAGAAGACAACGACTCTGATTCGGAACTGGATTCTCCCTCGAGGAAACGCAAGTCTGTCCCAGAACTGTGCACTGAGAACAACATTCTCCTCTGCTCTTCTGTTGAACTCATCGTGTGGTAACCACTCAAACTACCACAACCAGGATCCTTTAAGAACATTGACTCTGACTAAACGACTAAATATACTGAGCTCAGTTGGACTTTGGTTCTGAATTATTGTGCACAACTTGAATGTAAACATAGATTTGCCGGCTGCTAAGTTGTAAACAAAATTGTTTTGTTTTGTTTTTTTCAATTTTTCTATTCAATACAAACCACACTTGCTCATCTGTCTCCAGCCATCTCATTTACACTCGCACCATTACTTTTCCTATTGTAGCCCTTGAGAACCTAGTGCCTGGTCCAAACTACTAGATCACTTTACTATACTAATCTTGGGTCAGGGGTTACACAATGATGATTTCTTTAGTCTTTTTTGTGTTCAGGTGCAGGTCATCGTCTTTGTGCCACAAGATCAGTGTCAGAACCTCCTCCCTATAAGCAGCTTCTTCACTGTTCGTTTTGAGCCCCACGATGGTTGTGTCATCAGCAAATTTGATGACGGCTGAGCCGTTCACTCCCAAAAAGAAGTGATTTTGCATCTTGGAATCTTTTCCACACAGGCACCCAAGACTGTGCAACCTTCAGTGCAAATTCTGGAAAAACTTTGAAACTTGGTACCAAAAATGTAAAGAGGAAAGCTGTTTATGCAGGGTTAAAGGATCAACATCAGCATCATTATTGAGCCAGACTTTTAAAGCAGAACTAAGTAACTTTTTTTTACCTAATTAAATGTCTTTGAAATTCCCTCTGATGGTTCCATATGACATTTTGGGGTGTTTGAAGGTTCACTGGTGCCTCTGGGTGGAAAAACCGCACATGCAACTTGGCTCCTACCGACCCGGATCTCAGCTCTCTGTTCTCTGTCTGTTCTCATTCTCACAACACTTCAGCTACACACAGCTAACCAAGCAAGCAACACACCCTGTACTGATGCTATCCACAGTTCACTGCAGGAATAAATATCTGGTGTTTACGTGTGAGGTGTCAGCCATGGCCGAGGACACAAGAAAAAGAAACTCGTGTATGAGCTCGGACAGAGCCCGAGCTCATACACGAGTAAATCTGGGGAAGGCGTTTGAAGAATGGCAAAGCCCAAGGAAAGAGAAGAGTCTAAGAGCGACGCAGATCTGACAATATTGTTATTGACACTAAGTTTCATAAGCACTGCTCATATCATTGTTATACTTATGCAGTTTGAGTAAACTTCAGGAGCTCCGGGCGTTAGGGCCGCCGTGCTCCAGGAGCCGCCCACGATTCGGCTTACGGTGCTCATACATATATCGCCATTAAACAGTAAAAAAACATGACCCACCTGAGACATTGTGTTGCGGACACTGTTCACCGACAAACGTGAGGCAGATGAGAAGGAGAGGAGGGGGTGAGGAGAGTATTCAGGACAGTTCATTCTCACAAGAGACCTGTAGGGGGCGCTCTACCACTGAAGTTACTTAGTTCTGCTTTAAAATTATGTCAAATTTTGGGGGGCAGCCTGTATTTTGGAGATTTTTTAACAATTTTGATATAAATGTAAATGAAGACATTATAGCCAGTGTAATTGTGCATAATTTTGCAGCTTTCTGGTAAAAAACGGCCAAGACCTAAGATTGTGCTGCCTCCGGTGGCCTCCGAAATTTCAAGTGCCCTGACTGCCCTGATTACAGCCTGGTGTGTCTGATGCAAACACCCGACTGCAGGGGCAGAGTTTGGAGTGTGGAGGCCTGGTAGACCAATCACACTGTTACTTATACCTTTAGACCCCGCCCTCTCCCTCACTCCCCCCTTTAGTCCTCCAGACGCCGCCTTTCCTCACCTCAGTGAAATCGGCCCCTATCAAATGCAAAACTACACAAAAACTATGTCAATTGTTTGTGCTGCAAAACGTTTTGTTTGTGCTGTTTTAGTTTTGGAGATAAAGACCCTTTTAGTGTTCAATAGTGATGACGTAGGCTCGGTTGTGCATTTTGGCAACAGAAGTACGGCAGAACTCAGCATTATCGTCAAAAGATCGCAAATATTTCCTCAACAAGCTGAACAAGCTGACAAACGGTGTCCGACTGCCAGATCCTCGTGCGATCAGTGAGTAAAACTTTCAAACTTTCGTCCACCGGTAGAATATCGATTCTGACAACCTCTCACAGAACAACCAGCCATTTTGGTGCTGGAAATGTTTTTATCTCAGTCTTCTTCTGTCCGTGTTCAGTCTGAATGAATCGGAATGAACGGGGAACTATGCCACTTCTGTTGCCAGAATGCACACTCAGCTTTTTTTATCACTCCCGCCCTAAACGGGTCTATTAACAATTCTTTTATAGGTCAAACTGGGGTTAGGCAGTCCGACAGGAAGCTTCAAATTCCTCTAAAACGCCCAAAATGGAGTCAATTGTTTGTGCTGCAAAAAGTTTGGTTTATGCGATTCTGGTTCTTAAGATATTCGCAGATATTCAGTGTGTCGCAGATCAATATTTCTGAGTCAACTTTTGTCATCTTCACTTTCAGAAAAACTCTCTTCCCGAATTCTACCGCTGAGTATCAGACACTAACAACACTTCCCTTCTTCCAATCACACACATTTTTCCATGTTCCTGAACAACCTGAAGGAGAAATTGTTTCTCATCTTCAGTTTCCGTGAGGATTGTATTAAAGTCTTGAATCAGCTTTACTCTTTCAGCCGTGACATTAACAACTTTCAGTGACTGGACCCTCTCTGCTTTCTTCTAATCTGCATTATCCTTCCACAAACCAGGCGCCAATGACAAAATGTATATTTTTACCTCAATATGACGGCACAGAAAACAAAATATCTGTATTAACACGTGTATCTGAACCATAGGGACTAAAGTGTTTTATAACTACTAACAAAAAATAACAAACCTGCTTCAACGAATGCACCAAACTGCCATACTGTTATTAACCATAAGTAAAGGGAAATACAGATAATAACAAATGACCAGTGTACAATTACAAAACAACAAGACGAGAGCAATTTCTAGAAACATCAACTCACCAAATTTGACTCTTTTTAGTTTTAGATAAGTGATAACCTAATGCAGGGTTCAAATCAGCGAAAATTAAACTTTTATTTTTTTCCATGTCTTTTTGGACCACCCCACTGCAAATGTATAACAAATAGTGCAAAAAGTCTTTCTATTCAGACTGGAACTGTACGTCTAATAATTCCTGGTGTAATCTGAGCCACATTTTGAATCTGGGCGTATCTATGCAACAGAGACAGTGGCGGTACAACAAAACAATACAACAAAACTACAACACAACTCCAGCAGAAGCCCAAAGGGTCCAGTGTGTAAACTCATGTCGTCTACCTCATGTTCCTGACACTTCTGCGTTCAGCCGGAGCCACCTACAGTGAGTTCACATCCTTTCGTTTTTCAAATTATTCTCTAATTTGGTGTGTTTCGGTGTAGTGAAAGTGCGTGTGACGACAATGGTTTTGCCGATTCTCTAATTTCTACTTAATTTGATGCTACAAAACCTGCTGTAAACATCAGTTATAGTTTTACACCAATCACAAAGCAGTTTGTGAAGAAAAGTTGACAAATATGTCGAAAAGTACAAGAAGTAGAGATTTCTGTCTAAAATTTACACTTGCAAAACACATTTTTCTGATACTTTAAACATGATTTCAACAAAATAAAGGTGTTTGCTTATAATTTTGTTTGTCAAATTATAATCTCGCTGTACATTACTCTACATACATCGTGGTTGCTAGGTAACCGTTATGAAATTCCCCAGTGTGGCGTCATGATTTCCAACCCGGAAGTAAAATATGAAACCTAAAAAGTGGCCAGACGGGGAAGAAAGTGTCAAATGTTTTGTTAAATGTGATGATTTTAACTGTGTTTTGGTCAAATGTGTTGTCCAACCCGTCATTAGCAGTTTAACTTGAACTAAATTGGAAGTAGCGCTGAGTTCTAAAAAGGAACCCCTCCAAATGAAATTCTTACTATTACAAACAGGTGACGGACCCCTCAAAGTGAAGTTATGCAGTGTATCTTTAAAGTGGAACTAAATACCAAAAGTACTTTTTTCACTCCAGAATGTCAATATGGTGTTTTAACAGCATCGGCTACAGTTTTAATGCAAACTAGGAAAATTTGCTTGCCTGACAGTGCCACTCCTCCAGTTTCTTGTATATTTTACATCGTTATTAAAGGGGAACTTGGGCACATTTGAAGCTAAAGTCCGTTGCTAGAGGTGGTGGAGTTCTGTCAGAAGCCAAAAAACGGCGCAGATCAGTGTTTCCTCGGTGGAGATCTCACTGTGGCAGTGAGTCTGTCAGGGCAACAAACTAGTGTAGTGATGGGGGCAAGTTCTGAACTTCCACGTAAAACACCAATTTGCTTCAGACTGAAGAAGCTGAACACCACTTTAACCCATCTTACAACAGCCACAAGTCTGACAAACAAAACGCTCTGCCTGGTTCACTCATTAGTGTCTGGAAACGTTAGAAAACAACTTTATAAGCAGTAGTCGATCTTCACTTGTTGCTTCTGGCGGCTCGAGCCTCTCGCTGCCGCTGGAGTCGACAGTCGAGTCTTTTGGGCTTTGGCCAGTGCAGTGGGACGGTAACAGCCGATAAAACAGAGCGTCAGGGGCAGAGGAGTGATGGACACAGAGACACAACATACAAACTCGGGATAGAGCGAAAATAAAGACTTTATTCCTCACCTAATGTAAAGTGGAACATTTAAAGTGCAGCATCTCACCCACATTATCCATAGAAATTGTCCTCCACAAATAATGACTCCAGTCCACAAAACTAGTTCACTCATTAGTGTCTGGAAACGTTAGAAAACAACTTTATAAGCACCTCACACTTCCCTCTGCTGATTTCCCACTGCACAGGCCAAAGCCCAAAAGACTCGATTGTCGACTCCAGCAGAAGAAACAAGTGAAGATCGACTACTGACGGTGAAGAAGAGAAACTGAAAGTTGTTGAAAGAAAATGGTTTAGGAATGTATTTTTAGTGCTTTCAAAAAATACAATTCACTTGTAAATAAATGGGATTAGAAACGACATCGGCGCTCGAGTCTTTTGGGCTTTGGCCTGTGCAGTGGGAAATCAAAGAGGTAAGTGTAAGGGTCCCTCAGACCCCGCCTTTCCTCCCCCCTCACTCCCCCCTATAGTCCTCCAGACGCTGCCCAGTTTTGCAGCTCTATTTCAAATGTGGTTGTGGGCTCAGTTTAACAAAAAACAAACAAATAAAAAAGGTATCCAATATAGTCAAATTCAACTTACAAAACTTCAAACAAATCCGCCCTTTCATCACAACAGAGGCGGCCAAATCTTACCTCCACTGCATGATACTGTCCCATATAGAATACTGCTTCACAACATGGTCGTTTGCCAGTACCACTACACTAAAACCAATTGAACAGCTCTATAAAAAAGCTATAAAAGCATTTGATAAGAAGCCACAATCATTTCACCACTGTGCAATCCTAGGAAAGCATAACCTTTTAAGTTTTGATAAATTTAAAATATTTAAAAACTGCTGTATCATTTTTAGGTCCCTGCACGAACTGGCCCCACCACCCTTGAAAAAATACATAAAAAGGAAAAGTGTGTCTAGCACCAGATCAACCTCTAGAGGGGATTGTGAGATACAATTTCGAAAAACCAACTTCGCTTAAAATGTTCTCTCGATCGCAGGCTGCAGCAGCTGGAACACCTCACCTGTCTCAGTCAGAACCAGCCCAACCTTTGCATCGTTTAAAACGCACCTTAAGAGATGGTTGAAAAGCAGTCAAAATTGTAACCACCTTTAGACACCACTACACACACACACACACACACACACACGTACACACACACACACGTAGACACTAGCACTTTAGAAATAGTACTGTAATACTGTAGGCACCTTATAATGCACTCTAAAAAAAAGCACCTTTAACAGCACTTTAGGTCATGATAGCTATGTTTATTGTACTGTACTATACTGTGTATTATGCATATTGTTAGTTATATTTGTCGAGTCTGTCAAATGTCTATTTTATGTGTATTTTATATATTTTTTATATGGGACTACGGATGAAAATTAGCACCTGTGCTAAATCCGGCGTATTTACATCAATATGTGTGATTTCATACAAATTGTATGTTCATGAATATGCACTGTCCCATCCAAATAAACAAACAAAAAGAAACACATTTCGAAACATTTCAAATTCCTAATTTCCTCAAACATGATAAAATCTTTATTTTTGTATTATTTACCAACCAGCCTATTACAGTGCATGCCCTCCTTCTCCTCCTCCTTCTTCTCCTTCTCCATCTCTCTGGAGTGATGTCATGTGACCTCCTTAATAGACGAATGATCTCACCACAGCAGCCTTAATGCATTCATAACAGCTCCTCAAAATCGCATTCTCTTTCCTCGTGACCAACCTGAGCGTGCACGAGCCTGCGAGCGTGCACGTGGGGGTATAGGTCCAGCCAGGGCAGATAAGATAAGACGATAAGTCCTCAGAAGTCCACAGTCCCTCCCGCCGTCCCTCCCCATGTCTCTCCACCACCGACATGCCGTTTATGTCCTCACAGAAATGCTGCCGGAGTCCATCAACAAAGTGCAGCCCACGCTCTTCGCCGAGCAGCTGCAGGGCTCCAACTTCAACCGGATCCTCGGCAACCTCAAGGTAAGTCCACGGAAGAAGTGCGAGATGATTTGGGAGTTTTTATGACCACCGTGCGGGTTTAATGATGGGATTCTGTTCCAAGTTTGTCCAGAAGAAACAATGAAGAAAGGTTGAAATATGAGGCTTCTTTTGGGTTCTGATTGGATTTCTGAGAGACCAAAAACACCAAATGAAAACAAAAACAAGCCACAGCTGATTTGAGCAAGTTTTCCTGACAGCTCATGCATAATAAACAACATTATTATCTTTATACAGCCTTAAAGTGGTACTAAAACTACATGCTGCTTCTGAGAGTCCTCTCTGTGACTGGTTTGATCCGCTTGATACTTAGTCAACAAAAAACAGATTTGTATCATATTTCTAGGGCCCAACCGATCGGCCGATATGGGCACTTGGAAAGATATCGGCGTTCGGCCTAAATCTTGCCGATACTGGCTGATTTTCAACATGGCCATTTCACCTCGTTATAAAGCTCAGACTCTCTATATTTTGTCCATTTAATCCAATTTACAGACCGATAAATGTCCTGATCTGTGGCTCCGCATCAGGATTTATTTGCGGAGTCAATTGTCTGTGATCTCGTACTGACACCCCTCCCCCCCCCCACTTGCGTTTGTTTACAGCCACAGCCATAAATCCATCTGCACGACACTGAGATTCTCTTGTTTTTCCGGCCGCTCAGTGTGAGTCTGGATTAAAGGACAGTTCTTAGTGCTGATCTGAGAGGAGCCTGTGTGAGGCTGAGTGTTGAAATGTGTCGGTTTTGAAGCTCGTTTTGGTTGTTTCTCATTGGTTAGCGATTAGCTGCTGTAGCTCGCACACAGAAACAGGCTGTTTTCTCTTCTATTAGCGACTGTAAAGTGACTATAGTGGCCGTATATATGTTACTGGACACGCACTGATATGTAAATGAGATGTGAATAGAAGTGTGAATTATCGGCATTTAGCAGATCATTAATTACTGCGGCGCACATGCATTTACCGCTAAAGGCTAATAGCGGTAGTTTACTTAACAGCACTTTCTTTACAGGCTAGAATATTGTACAAAAACACCATTAGGCCGAACTACTGTCTTTAAATATGACGTAAAGAGGCAGAAGAACAATAAATGTCGCCTAAATAAACCCAACTGAAAATCCAATAGAGCCAAACCTAAGTTTTATAAACTGAAGATCACAGTATCGGCTATCGGCAGCGCCAACTCCTATTTTATCGGTATTGCATTGGCCACAACAAAATCCGTAACGGTCGGGCCCTACATATTTCTAAACCACATTTGACACAGCCACACACAACCAGACAACAACAGGAAATGTGCTTGGTAAAAGGAACAAAATTTTAGACAAAACTAAATCCAGGTACTCCAAAAAAGTAAAAGTCCCACTAAACTAAGCCCTGATGAAGACCAGTCATGGTGGACACACGTTGGTTTTGGCTGTTTAAATAAAGGCCTTTTCCTCGTGCGACTTTTACTTCCTTGCAGTGGTGTAGTGGGCGTGGTACGCGGAGGTACGCCGTCCAACAAATATAAAAGTCTAAAACTTAAATGTCAAACCGGAGCTGTTGGCAATGGTGAAAACAACCTGCACAGGTCATATAAACCAGGTTTAAACCCGGACTAAACCAGGTCTAAACCGGGACTAAACCAGGTCTAAACAAGGTCTAAAACACTGGTTCAGTCCTCGTTCAGTACTGTTTTAGACTTAGTTCAGTTCTGTTTACTCCGGTTCAGTCCTGGTTTAGACCTGTTTTAGTCCTGGTTAAGTCCTGGATTAGTCCTGGTTTAAACCTGTTTTAGTCCTGGTTAAGTCCTGGATTAGTCCTGTTTTAGTCCTGGTTAAGTCCTGGATTAGTCCTGTTTTAGTCCTGGTTAAGTCCTGGATTAGTCCTGGTTTAGTTTTGGTTAAGTCCTGTTTTAGTCTTGATTCAGTTCTGTTTTATTCCGTATGTGGTGCAAAAGTCCGTGTCGGTCAATGTTTCTTCTGGGACATAAACTGAAGTTCTCACAGCTTCAGCAGCGCGGGGGTGGTGGAGTTGGCGGAAGTGATGGATTTGGAGTTGGCGGAGTTGGCAGAGTTGGTGGTGGCGGAGGCAATGGACTTGGCGGAGTTGGCAGAAGTGGTGGAGTTGGCGGAGGTGGAGTTGGCGGAGGTGGAGTTGGCGGAGGTGGAGTTGGCGGAGGTGGAGGTGGAGGAGGTGGAGTTGGTGGAGGTGGAGTTGGCGGAGTTGGTGTAGTTGGGGGAGGTGGAGTTGGCGGAGGTGGAGTTGGTGGAGGCGGAGTTGGCGGAGTTGCTGGAGGTGGAGTTGGCGGAGGTGGAGTTGGCGGAGTTGGCGGAGGTGGAGTTGGCGGAGTTGGTGGAGGTGGAGTTGGTGGAGGTGGAGTTGGCAGAGGTGGAGTTGGCAGAGGTGGAGTTGGCAGAGGTGGAGTTGGCAGAGGTGGAGTTGGCGGAGTTGGCAGAAGTGGTGGAGTTGGCAGAGGTGGAGTTGGCGGAGGTGGAGTTGGTGGAGGTGGAGTTGGCGGAGTTGGTGGAGTTGGCGGAGGTGGAGTTGGCGGATTTGGTGGAGTTGGCGGAGGTGGAGTTGGTGGAGGTGGAGTTGGCGGAGTTGGTGGAGTTGGCGGAGTTGGCGGAGTTGGTGGAGGTGGAGTTGGCGGAGTTGGTGGAGGTGGAGTTGGCGGAGTTGGTGGAGGTGGAGTTGGTGGAGGTGGAGTTGGCGGAGGTGGAGTTGGCGGAGGTGGAGTTGCCGGAGTTGGTGGAGGTGGATTTGCTGAGTTGGTGGAGTTGGTGGAGTTGGCAGAGGTGGAGTTGGCAGAGGTGGAGTTGGCGGAGGTGGAGTTGGCGGAGGTGGAGTTGGCGGAGGTGGAGTTGGCGGAGGTGGAGTTGGCGGAGGTGGAGTTGGCGGAGGTGGAGTTGGCGGAGGTGGAGTTGGAGTTGGCGGAGGTGGAGTTGGCGCAGGTGGAGTTGGCGGAGGTGGAGTTGGCGGAGGTGGAGTTGGCGGAGGTGGAGTTGGCGGAGGTGGAGTTGGCGGAGGTGGAGTTGGTGGAGATGGCGGAGGTGGAGTTGGCGGAGGTGGAGTTGGCGGAGGTGGAGTTGGCGGAGGTGGAGTTGGCGGAGGTGGCGTTGGCGGAGGTGGCGTTGGCGGAGGTGGCGTTGGCGGAGGTGGCGTTGGCGGAGGTGGCGTTGGCGGAGGTGGCGTTGGCGGAGTTGGCGGTGGCGGAGTTGGCGGTGGCGGAGTTGGCGGTGGCGGAGTTGGCGGAGGCGGAGTTGGCGGAGGTGGAGTTGGCGGAGGTGGAGTTGGCGGAGGTGGAGTTGGCGGAGGTGGAGTTGGCGGAGTTGGCAGAGGTGGAGTTGGCGGAGGTGGAGTTGGCGGAGGTGGAGTTGGCGGAGGTGGAGTTGACGGAGGTGGAGTTGACGGAGGTGGAGTTGACGGAGGTGGAGTTGACGGAGGTGGAGTTGGTGGAGGTGGAGTTGGCGGAGTTGGTGGAGGTGGAGTTGGCGGAGGTGGAGTTGGTGGAGGTGGTGGAGGTGGAGTTGGCGGAGGTGGAGTTGGCGGAGGTGGAGTTGGCGGAGGTGGAGTTGGCCAAAGACGTGGAGGAGAAAAAAGGAGCCCGTCTCTGATTTCTGTTCTGTCGGTGATTCTAAACGAGGTTAATATTAATAACATGATTCAATCCTTATCCCCTGCCTTTGTCTCCTTGCTTCCTTTCCTCTGTCCTCCTCAGCTCTCTTATTTCCTACTTTCTTCTATTTCTCTCTCCTCTTCTCTTCACTCCTCTTTCCTTCTCTCCTTGTCTCCTCTCTCCTTCTCCCTTCACTCCTCATCTCCTTGCCTCCTTTCGTTTCTCTCTTCACTCCTCTTTCCTTGTTTTCTCTTCCATCTCTCCTCTTTCCTTACCCCCTTCTCTCCCTCTCTCCTTGTCTCCTCGGTTTTCATTACCTCTCCTCCTCTCTTTCCATGCCTCCTCTCTCCTCTTTCCTTGTCTCCTCTCTCCTCCTTTCTCCCTTACTCCTCTCTTCACTCCTCATCTCTCCCTTTTTGTCCTCGCCTCCTCTCCTCCTCAGCTTTCTTCTTTCCTTCTCTCCTCTATTCCTCTCTTCACTCCTCTTTCCTTCTTTCTCCTCATTACCTCTCTCATCCTCTTCCCTTCACTTCTCATCTCCTTGCCTCCTTTCGTTCCTCTCTTCACTCTTCTTTCCTTGTCTTTTCCCTCTGTCTCTCTTTCCATCCCCCTTCTTTCCCTCTCTCCTCGTCTCCTCAGTCTTCATTACCTCTCCTCCTCTTTTCCCTCCTCTCTTTACGTGCCTACACTCTCCTCTTCTCTCCCTCTCGCCTCTTTCCTTGTCTCCTCTCTCCTTCTCTCTTCACTCCTATTTATAACAATATTACGGATTTTGTACTGAAAGTTACTTTTTTTTAAAAAAATAAATAATCTATTATGTATATGTATATCCTAAAGCAGTCATGGCCAACCCGTGGCTCTCGAGCCTCATGCGGCTCTTTAACTAGTTTCATGCGGCTCTTCAGGAGCTTTTACATAACATGCGTCAAATATGCTTGGCTGGCGTTACCATTCATTCAAGGATTGTTCAAGATAAGGAATGCCAAAAGTCTCACTAAGCAGCATAGTAAGAGAAAAATTGAAAATGAAAATTATTTTATTTTTGTTTGTGGACTTGCTTGAACTGAGAGTTTGTGTGTGTGAGACAGTGCACACAATGTTAACTGTTGAAAACAACTTTTACCAACTTTTAAACAATATTATCATGTTGGTGTGGTTATTTTCATTAAATGTGGTTGAGCATAGGTCTGTGTGTGCGTGTGCGTGCATACATGATTGAGGAATGGGATGATGTTCATGTGTACCCATGTGTATAATGTGGCTCTTTGCAGTAACACAGAAAAAGAAGGGGCTCTTAGTCTTCTACTAGTTGGCCACCCCTGTCCTAAACCGACAGAACCGTGACTGGACTGTGAAGCAAAATACTGCCAGAAATGAACTATTTGCTATCGCAGGCACCAAAGTAAAGTGCTGATTTTGTGGCATCAACTTGGCTTTGGTACAAAGGAAAAAAAGACGATTTGCTAACGTGATCTGCAGCTGTCCATCAGAGGTGCCAACAGCTGCACAACTCTTTGTCATGCACGTTTAACACAAACCCTGCAGATTCAGGGGCCGTTTACACGACCGCGGTAACGGGTGGAAAATACAAAAAGACGGAGAGGGGGACACAGGTGACGTAGTGCCCCAACCAAGTTTTTTCCCTATGACGTTCGGCTCACTACGTTAAAGTTGAACTCCGGCACGTCTGAAGCTAAAGTCCGTCGCTAGAGGAGGTGGAATTCTGTCAGAAGCCAAAAAACGGCACAGATCAGTGTTTCCTCGGTGGAGATCTCACTGTGGAAGTGAGTCTGTCAAGGCAACAAACTAGTGCAGTGATGGGGGCAAGTTCTGAACTTCCACGTAAAACACCAATTTCCTTCACACTGAAGAAGCTTAACACCACTTTAACCCATCTGACAACAGCCACGAGTCTAACAAACAAAACGCTCTGCCTGGTTCACTCATTAGTGTCTGGAAACGTTCGAAAACAACTTTATAAGCACCTCACACTTCCCTCTGTTGATTTCCCACTGCACAGGCCAAAGCCCAAAATAATCGATCGCCGATGTCGTTTCTAATCCCATTTATTTACCAGTGAATTATATTTTTTGAAAAATGCTAAAAAATACATTCCTGAGCCATTTTCTTTCAACAACTTTCAGTTTCTCTTCTTCTCCGTCAGTAGTCGATCTTCACTTGTTGCTTCTGGCGGCTCGAGCCTCTCGCCGCCGCTGGAGTCGACAATCGAGTCTTTTGGGCTTTGGCCTGTGCAGTGGGACGGTAACAGCCGATAAAACAGAGTCAGGGGCAGAGGAGCGACGGACACAGAGACGCAACAAACAAACTCAGGAAAGAGTGAAAATAAAGACTTTATTCCTCACCTAATGTAAAGTGGAACATTTAAACTGCAGCATCTCACCCACATTATCCATAGAAATTGTCTTCCACAAATAATGACTCCAGTCCACAAAACCGCACTGTTAATCCAGTTTGAAGCGTCTTTGAAAAAGACGGTGTTTCCTCACATGTTTGTTTCCGCAGACACAGTGAAGCTGCAGATCAGCGACAGTGACTCTACTTCCTGTGGACTTTATCTCCTCTTTTCTGCTTTAAAAATCCTGTATCTGAAGTATTGCTCCACATTTCACAAATAATAATAACACAGTTTTGACTTGTGTCTGCATAGCTCTGATCTTTGAACACTCCAGAGTCTCAGAGCGAGTGGTTTTACTGTAGACAGCTCACAGATTTACAGATTTATATCCTGTGGTCCACACACAGGTCCCGCTGCAGTCTTTATGATCGGAGATTTTAAGTCTCGTAAGTTTCTCCTCGTGTCTGTGGTGTTCGCTCATTTTGTTGCACGTTTAAAAATCGTTTAAGACTGAAAATTCCTGCAGTGTGTGGCGACCTTTAGACTGAGTTCTTCTCTCAAACACAAAAACACTCTGTTCCACCTCGTGATGTCATGTATTTTTTGTTTTTAAACTCCACACACCTTCACGAGAATCATTTGGATCATTTTGAGCTTTAGAGACGTCGACAGACTAATAATAAACATGTACGAATGAAGCAAAACACAAATTTGCTGTGTTTTCGAGGCGATAACGGCATTATAACACGGCTTAAAGCTCACGGGAGTCGGTTTTGGGTGCTATAGTACATTTTAATTACTTTAAGAGACGATAATATCCAACAGCAGCAGATTCTTTTGCAGTATCGATCACCCAGCGTCGGTGTTCTGTTCTGATGCGACCTCACTGCAGTCCGTGAGTCAGCACAGCCCTCCCTCTCCATCGCTCCCTCCCTCTCTTCCTCTTTTCTCTGCTCTAATTTGTCTCTCTCTTCTCTTACTACTTGCTTTTCACATCCTTTCCCTTCTTAATCTCTTTCCCTCCTTTAAATCTCTCCTCCTCACTCACCGTATCCCTTTCTTTAACTCTTTCTCTCTGTCTCTGTCTCCCCGGTCTTTTTTCCATCTTCTTTCTCTCCTTTCTCGCTCTCCTCTCTCCTTTGTTTTCTCCTCTCTCTCACTTTCTCTCATTCCCTCGTCTGTTTCCTCTCAGTCTCTCCTGTCTTTCCCCCGTTCCCTCCATTCCTCCCCTCACTTCCTTCTCTCGTGTTCCCTCTCTCTTCTCTTGTCGCTTTTTTCCCATTTTCCCTACCCGTCTTCCCCTCGTCTTTCTCTCCTGACTCTCGTCTCTGCCGTCCCTCTCCCTCCTTTCCTCACCTCCATTTCTCTCTCCCCCTTTCTCTCCTCCATTCCCCCTCTCCTCTTGTCCTCTATCTTTTTCTTAGCTATCCCCCTATCTGTCTTTTACTCGCTCTCCTTTTTCTTGTCCTCTGCGCTCCTTTCTCTCGTTTTCTCTCCTCACGCTCAACCTCCTGACCGGAGCACAGGACCAGGCGCCGCCTCCGGTCCTCAAGTCTCGGATTAGGGTCTTGGAGAATTGGGGTCTTGGACTGAAGTCTTGGAGGATTGGGGTCTTGGATTGAGGTCTCTGAGGACTGGGGTCTTGGAGAATTGGAGCATTGGGGTCTTTGAGAATTGGGGTCTTAGACTGAAGTCTTCGAGGACTGGGGTCTTGAAGAACTGGAGAATTGGGGTCTTGGAAGATTGGGGTCTTAGACTGAAGTCTTGGAGTACTGGGATCTGGAAAATTGGGGTCTTGGACTGAAGTTTTGGAGGACTAGGATCTTGAAGGACTGGGGTCTTGGAGGATTGGGGTCTCGGATTGAGGTCTCGGAGGACTGGGGGTCTTGGAGAATTGGAGATTTGGGGTCTTGGAGAATTGGGGTCTTGGATTGAGGTCTTGGAGGACTGGGGTCTTGAAGAATTGGAGTCTTGGAGAACTGGGGTCTTGGAGAACTGGGGTCTTGGAGAACTGGGGTCTTAGATTGAAGTCTTGGAGGATTGAAGTCTTGGAGGATTAAAGTCTTGGAGGATTGGGGTCTTGGAGGACTGGGGTTTTGGAGGACTGGGGTCTTGGAGGACTGGGTTCTTGGATTGAAGTCTTGGAGGATTGGGGTCTTGGACTGGGGTCTTGGTGTCTCGGATCATGGGTCAGTCTGAGAAGGGCTTCAAGGTGACCACTGCCCCTCTGACCACCTCCTATTCTCTGCAGAGGTACAACTATTCAGCCTGGATCCAAGAACACATCTCGAAGAAGGAGTGCTGCTACTACAAGAGCAGCGGCAGGTACCACCACTACTCCTACTGATACTTTACAGGGACGACATGCAAATGCAAAGAACAGCAAAATAAAACTGTAAAAATGCATAGCACACTCAGATGGCCGATGTCCAAAAGTATATTTTTATTTTTGAATATTTCCTCAAAAAAAGCCTTTGTCGGATCATTTTTCTGACTGTACTGTGTTCCAAAGCAAGAAAAATTATCTGACGAAGGCTTTTTTTTCTATTTAAAAGTTTAAAAAAAGCTTTTGGACATTGGTCATCTAAGTGCACAATGCATTTTTTCACTTTTATGGAAAGTTCGTCAGTTACCATAATGCATTAATGACGAAGGTGTTCAGATCATCTGAAAACTCAATAAATACAAAATGGATTTAAAGAGCACATTTTCAGGAGCCTGTGATAAGTCAGAGCGTTCATGGTCCTGTTTAGGAGTTTGACAAACAGCAAAAAGGTGAGAGTAACTACCTGAAAAAGTAAAACTGTATGTGTGAGAGGCTTGTTTAACAGCATGAATCAGCTCACCTGCGGCAGCTCCATCTAAAGGCCTATTCATACTTCACAAGAACAGAAGAACTTTGTTTTTGTTCTTGATGATAAAAACAAGAATAAAGTTCATTTGAGCTCTGACATTTCATACTTCATAAGATGTTATGCTGCCGAACTACCCCGCCCCCTCGCTCTGCCCCGCCCCTTCACTCTGCCCCGCCCTGCTCCTTCACTCTGCCCCGCCCCCTTGCTCTGCCCCGCCCCTTCACTCTCCCCCGCCCCCTCGCTCTACTGTTGCTAAGCAACACTGCAGTGGCAGCACAGCTTCAGTAACATCGCTGCTGAATGGCTGAAATGGGACTTTATGAACTATTCAGGCAGAGCCACAAACACCAGAACAAGAAGTCTACGTATCATTAGCGGATTATAAATATATACACTCCTCCGCTGATGTTTTATGTTTTTATGTAATAAATACACTAAAGTCTGTCTCTCGACCGGGAAAACACGGCACTCGCAGGCCACAGCTGACGCCCTGGATGCGCATCAAGTATTTTTCTCCCATTGGTTCCTGCTGGTTGTGCGTGACACGCGCTGACAGCACTTCCGAACTGCCAAACACAGTTGTGCTCAGCGGAGGCATCAAGAACAAGCTGCAAGAACTGAACTGCCGACCAGGAGCCGGCCAAACAAAATGACGTCAGCCAGCCCAGGGTGCAACAACAATTTCTTATGTCTTATGGAGTATGAATAGGCCTTAGGTCAGATCTTTATAGAAAGAAAGTGCTAAACTAAAGATCAGATTAACTTGAATAACAGAGCTTCAGACAGAGCATGCCTACTGTTAGCAATCATAATTACCCAGCAGTAATAGTGGATAATCTGCAACCCAGGATCATATTTGGAAATCTGAGTGAGAAACAAAAGAGCCAATCAGGAACAAGGCTTTACATGTCGTTGTCTGACCACAGCGTTCGGCTCCAGTCAAATGAAGCTCATCGAGGCTGCAGTTATAGTGGTGAATTTGGCACAGAAAAGCCCCAGGATCATGTAGGGCTGAAATGTGAACGTCAGCGGCTGCATTACTGTATAAACACTCACTCTGTACCTGTTGTGTGGCAGTGAGGACAAGTGTGAGTGTGGCCTGAGCAGGAGCAGTCATGCGCCGGATGCCCTCCCGCACGCTGACCGCACGGAGAACTGGGACCAGCACAAACACGTCCGAGAGAGCAGCACGGACGCTTTCGGAAACATCTGCTTCAGAGGCCTGGGACACAAGACGGCCAAGGTACACAGCACACATCAGGACAGCAAACTCCTGCCTACGTTAAACCTCTGTGTCATTCACATCGACACCATCAGGTTAATACAGAACTTTGAACACTCAGATGCACTTTTCCTTAACTCCCACTCCCACGTAAAGATCATGTAGAGTTTTGGAGATGACAGACTAATAATAATGGATTAAAAACACATCTCCAGGTCTGATTTTAGAAGGTAACATCATTATAACACGGCTAGAAACGCACTAGAGTCAGTTTGGTTTGGTTAATATTGGACCTTTAATAGTCGCACAGTGTAGCTCCCACTTACTTTTCCCATGGGGCCACATGAGAAACAGAAAATATTGTGGAGCCAAAATACATAACTCAATTCTGCAGAATATGAATTGTGTTTTGCTATAAAAAGCAGTAAACCAGTTTAGTCTTAGTTTAGACCTCGTTTAGTTCTGGTTTAGGCCTGGTTTAAACCTGGTTTAGTCTTGGTTTAGACCTGGTTTAGTTCTGGTTTAGACCTGGTTTAGACCTTGTTTAGCTCTCGTTTAGACCTGGTTTAAATCTGGTTTAGATCTGGTTTAGTTCTGGTTTAGGCCTGGTTTAAATTTAGTTTAGTCCTGGTTTAGACCTGGTTTAGTCCTGGTTTAGACCTGGTTTAGTTCTGGTTTAGACCTGGTTTAGACCTTGTTTAGCTCTCGTTTAGACCTGGTTTAAATCTGGTTTAGATCTGGTTTAGTTCTGGTTTAGGCCTGGTTTAAATTTAGTTTAGTCCTGGTTTAGACCTGGTTTAGATCTGGTTTAGTTCTGGTTTAGTGAGGCTGCCTTACAAAAATATCATGTCTGTAGTACATGTAGTATCTCTGTGTATTTGTAGTACATGTAGTATCTCTGTATTTGTAATATCTCTGTATATGTGTAGTACATGTAGTATATCTGTATTTGTAGTATATCTGTGTATGTGTAGTACATGTAGTATCTCTGTGTATGTGTACTACATGTAGTATCTGTGTATTTGTAGTACATGTAGTATCTCTGTGTATGTGTAGTACATGTAGTATCTCTGTGTATGTGTAATACATGTAGTATCTCTGTATTTGTAGTATGTCTGTGTATTTGTAGTACATGTAGTATCTCTGTATTTGTAGTATCTCTGTGTATTTGCAGTACGTGCGCGTTTCCTCGGACACGGCGCCCGAGTTGCTGTACGAGCTCCTGACAGAACAATGGAAACTGTCGCCTCCAAACCTGCTCATCTCTGTGACCGGAGGAGCCAAGAACTTCCACCTGAAGGCCGGGCTCAAGAGCATGTTCCACCGAGGCCTCATCAAAGTGGCCCAGACCACAGGTGAGGCCGCACTGCACAGGCCTGAATGAAGTACTCCGTTTGGGTACGTAGGGAAAACACTTTTTTAAACCTTCCCCCCAGCCCTTGTATTTGCAGAGGTTGCTGGTGCTGGGCTGGTGCACGTCAGTGGCCATAATCGTCCTGCCACTAAAAACAGTCTTAAGGCCGTCACACACTACAGGAGAATTTGCCCGATTTTGGCTGCGATTTCTTCTCCCTGAGTTCAGGAGGCGTGACCTTTTTGTCTCCGTGTGCGATTCTGAAGCTGCTGCTCCTCATGTGTGGAGTCAGTGTCAGATCAGAACCACCAAACATCAACAACGCGACGGAAACAGACGATAAAACAGAGTCAGGGGCAGAGGAGCGACGGACACAGAGACGCAACAAACAAACTCAGGATAGAGCGAAAATAAAGACTTTATTACTCACCTAATGTAAAGTGTTAAATTTAAAGTGCAGCGTCTGATCCACATTATCCATAGAAATTGTCCTCCACAAATAATGACCCCAGTCCACAAAACCGCACTATTAATCCAGTTTGAAGTGTTCTTTAAAAGTAAAAAGGTGAAAGTTGTTCCTCGCATGTGTTTGTTTACGTCCACAGAGCGTAAAGCTGCAGATCAGCGACAGTGACTCTACTTCCTCAGCCTCCATTGTCGATGCGGCCGTTCGTAGCTGTGGCCGTAAGGTCTGCGGTGCCTGTCGCGGCGGCAATCCCCGAACCCGGTGGTGGACACCGGAAGTAAGGGATGCCGTCAAGCTGAAGAAGGAGTCCTACCGGGCCTTACTGGCCCGGTGGACTCCTGAGGCAGCTGACGGGTACCGTCGGGCCAAGCGTGCTGCAGCCCGGGCGGTTGCAGAGGCAAAAACTCGGGTCTGGGAGGAGTTCGGGGAGGCCATGGAGGAGGACTATCGGACGGCCCCAAGGAAATTCTGGCAAACCGTTCGGCGCCTCAGGAGGAGGAAGCGGTCCTTCACCAACACTGTTTACAGTGCGGGGGGAGAGCTGCTGACCTCGACTGGGGATGTTGTCGGGCGGTGGAAGGAATACTTTGGGGATCTCCTCAATCCCACCATCACGTCCTCCGAAGAGGAGGCCGAGGCTGGGGACCCAGAGGCGGACTCATCCATCACCCTGGCCGAAGTCACTGAGGTGGTCGGAAAGCTCCTCGGTGGCAAGGCTCCGGGGGTGGATGAGATCCGTCCTGAGTACCTTAAGTCTCTGGGTGTTGTGGGGCTGTCTTGGCTGACACGTCTCTACAACATCGCGTGGCGGTCGGGAACAGTACCTCTGGACTGGCAGACCGGGTGGTGGTCCCTCTGTATAAGGGGGACCGGAGGGTGTGTTCCAACTACAGGGGAATCACACTCCTCAGCCTCCCCGGTAAAGTCTATGCCAGGGTGCTGGAGAGGAGAGTTCGGCCGATAGTCGAACCTCGGATTCAAGAGGAGCAGTGTGGTTTTCGGCCTGGTCGTGGAACACTGGACCAGCTCTACACCCTCCATCAGGTGCTCGAGGGTTCATGGGAGTTTGCCCAACCAGTCCACATGTGTTTTGTGGACTTGGAGAAGGCATTCGACCGTGTCCCTCGTGGTGCCCTGTGGGGGGTGCTCCGGGAGTATGGGGTCCGGGGCCCTTTGCTAAGGGCTGTCCGGTCCCTGTATGACCGGAGCAGGAGCTGTGTTCGCATTGCCGGCAGTAAGTCAGACCTGTTCCCGGTGCATGTTGGACTCCGCCAGGGCTGCCCTTTGTCACCGGTTCTGTTCATTGTATTTATGGACAGAATTTCTAGGCGCAGCCAGGGGCTGGAGGGGGTCCAGTTCGGGGACCACAGGATTTCATCGCTGCTTTTTGCGGATGATGTTGTCCTGTTGGCTCCATCGAATCAGGACCTGCAGCGTGCACTGGGGCGGTTTGCAGCCGAGTGTGAAGCAGCCGGGATGAGAATCAGCTGTTCCAAATCCGAGGCCATGGTTCTCGACCGGAAAAAGGTGGATTGCCCTCTCCGGGTGGGTGGGGAGTCTCTGCCTCAAGTGGAGGAGTTCAAGTATCTCGGGGTCTTGTTCACGAGTGAGGGGAGGATGGAGCGCGAGATTGACAGGCGGATCGGTGCGGCGTCGGCAGTGATGCAGTCGCTGTATCGGACCGTTGTGGTGAAGAGGAGCTGAGCCGAAGGCGAAGCTCTCGATTTACCGGTCAATCTATGTTCCTACCCTCACCTATGGTCATGAGCTCTGGGTAATGACCGAAAGAACGAGATCGCGGATACAAGCGGCCGAAATGAGTTTCCTCCGCAGAGTGGCCGGGCGCTCCCTTAGAGATAGGGTGAGGAGCTCGGTCACACGGGAGGAGCTCGGAGTAGAGTCGCTGCTACTCCACGTCGAGAGGAGCCAGCTGAGGTGGTTCGGGCATCTGGTCCGGATGCCTCCTGGACGCCTCCCTCGGGAGGTGTTCCGGGCATGTCCCACCGGTAGGAGGCCCCGGGGGAGACCCAGGACACGCTAGAGGGACTATGTCTCTCGGCTGGCCTGGGAACACCTCGGGGTCCATCCGGAGGAGCTGGAGGAAGTGGCTGGGGAGAAGGAAGCTTGGGAGCCCCTGCTTAGACTGCTGCCCCCGCGACCCGGCCCCGGATAAGCGGAAGAAGATGGATGGAATGATGGATGGACTCTACTTCCTGTGGACTTTATCTCCTCTTTTATGCTTTAAAAATCCTGTATCTGAAATATTGCTCCACATTTCACAAATAATAATAACACAGTTTTGACTTGAGCTCTGATCTTTGAACACTTCAGAGTCTCAGAGCGAGTGGTTTTACTGTAGACAGGAAACAGCTGACGCCATCTCATAAGACGCGTGGTGTGCGCATTTTGTCGCACGTTTAAAAATCGTTAAAGACCGAAAAATCCTCTTGTGTGTAGCGGCCTTTACCCACTCCACAGAGCACCTGAGGCAAAACTATTAGAATTCCAGACTGTCCATGTGACAGAAATCCTTCAAATGCAACGGTTGGTTTTACGTCTAAAATGATTCTGTGGACACAGACGTTCACAGGGACAGTCTGGAGTTCTAATAGTTTTCCTTGGGTCTGTGGAGTGGGTCAGACTGTTTTTAGTGGCAGGACGACTGTGGCCATTGACCTGCACTAGCCCAGCACCAGCACCTCTGCAAATACAAGGACTGGAGGAAGATTTTAAAAAGTGTCTCACATGTCTCCAACACTCTGGATCACCAGGAAATGAGGAACTATGTCCAAAATTCCAACCTGTCCCTTTAAGTAAAAGTATTAAAGTATCTGTTTAAAATTTTACTTAACCCATTTATGCCGACAAATTTCATTTCATTTTTCATTTCATAAAATTTCATGACATGACCTTTTAAATGCAATTTATTTCATGTTTTTATGTGCTTCAGAGGCTGAGATGTTAAAGTTTTCATAAAAAAAATCAAAATTCTTCAAAAACTCTCAGGAGACGAGGATCTTTACCCTAAAATAGCATAGGTTTTTATAGGCGTTTTTGCAGATCTTTTAGGTGTACAGGTTTATAGTATAAAGGACTTTTTTACTCTCACACATCTGGGATATTGCCCTGAAAAGGCTGGACTGCAGATGGCGCCATTGTCCTTCCTCCACCAATAGGAGGTCAGATCAGATCCCTGTGCCTTGTATTGTAATCACGCTTCAGAATCTACTGCAGTTGAGATAAAGTGGGAGAAGCTGGTCTCTCATAATAAAGAACTATGATGACATTGCAGTCTTCAGGGGCGCACTTATCCTGTCAATCTGACTGATTGTGAGACAGACTCCGGTTATCTGCTCATCAGGACCGAGCCGGCTTCCCAGAAACATGCAGATACCCTTTCAAGGACATAACCAAGAACAGAACGAAACCAAGTCCAAACCAAGCAGGACTAAACTCAACCAGAACCAACCAGGATTAGTGAAAAGTAGCCTAATGATGATAACAATGCATCACTCTTGGAGCTCCTGAACCCAAATCGAGATCTTCAGCACTGACGGTTTATTAATGATTTAACAGTGTTTTGTGAACTATATATTAGCACCGGAAGTCTTTGTGTCCTGTGCATTGTTCATTCAGATGAAAGTTACAGTAGATCAGCTGTATCTGTGACTATAGGGAAGTGGGCAGACATGAAGAAAGCCCCTCGGTCTCTGAGGCAAACAGAGTCATTTCACTCAAATAGAAGAATCGTATCTTTTCCAGTGGTTCTCTATAGTTTTCTATTATCCACTGGGGTCGCTTTAGCATTAGTATGTTCTACACAGGAGTCTCCAACCTGTAACTTGGGAGCTACCAGTAGCTCTCCAGCCCCTTCCAAGTAGAGGTAAGATCGGGCCTAAAAAATCCAGCCCGACCCGACCCGCGGGTATTAAAGCCCGACCCGACCCGAGCCCGACCAATTAACTTGATTTGCAGGCCCGAGCCCGAAGCAAACCCCAAATTTCATGCGGACCTGCAGAGGGGAAGATTATTAAGAGGGCGTCGTTCACGTGCGCAAAGCATGCTCTGCTCTGGCTTTGGCTCATGCTCTGCGCACGAATTTAAATGTTTATTTATTTTTAAAAAGTCAGCGAGAGAGAAGCCCGGCCCGGCCCGACCCGACCCGACCCGAAGCAATGGTTGACATTTTAGGCCCGACCCGACCCGAATTTCGGGTCGGGCTCGGGCTTAAGATCTTACCTCTACTTCCAAGTAGCTTATAGCATGTATTATGCTGAATAACTCAAAACTGATTAATTACATGACGATTACCTGTGGTGCTTAACTCTGTACACTAATAAATGGATAATGGATTATGTTGTATAGGCATCTAACTGTATCCCATCTAAGGCTTCCCCTCTTGCTTATATCAATTTCTTGCAACCCGGTATGAAAGGTACAAAGTGGGCACCTGGTATGGAAGGTACAAAGTGGGCACCTGGTATGGAAGGTACAAAGTGGGCACCTGATATGGAAGGTACAAAGTGGGCACCTGGTATGGAAGGTACAAAGTGGGCACCTGGTATGGAAGGTACAAAGTGTGCACCCTCTAAGAAAGGTACAAAGTGGGCACCCGGTATGAAAGGTACAAAGTGGGCACCTGGTATGGAAGGTACAAAGTGGGCACCCTCTAAGAAAGGTACAAAGTGGGCACCCGGTAAGAAAGGTAGCATTAGCATTAGCATTAGATTCCTCTGACGGCTGTTCCCGTGGCAGGTGCGTGGATTCTGACGGGAGGCACGAACACGGGGGTGATGAAGCACGTGGGCCAGGCGGTGAGGGACCACGCCCTGAGCAGCTCCATGGGCGGAGGACACATCGTGGCCATCGGCGTGGCCACGTGGGGCATCCTCCACAACAGAGACGTGCTGGTTAACAAACAGGTACCGCATTTCCACCCTCAAGGCACTCAAAGCACTTTGCAACAACAGCTCTTGTACTCCCCTGTCTGCTGCTTTATTTGTCGACCGGGATAACACAGGTCAGAGGTTATTTTTACCTGTAATTTTACAATGTGAAGTGAATTCATATCACACCGGGAAGGGAGACTGTAACCGAAGACCAGTTTTCTTCTCAGGACAATATTTCTGACCTCCCCTGACCCTCTGGCCTCACTCTAACCTGACCCTCTGGCCTGTAGGGCTGTTTTCCTGCTCACTATGACACAGATGTGAAGGGCCAGGGTCGTCTGAGTTGCCTGGACCACAACCACACCCACTTCCTGCTGGTGGACAACGGCACCCACGGACAGTACGGAGTTGAGATCGAGCTCAGGGCCCAGCTGGAGAAATGTATCGCCAGGAAAAGACTCAGCAACCAAGGTCAGTGTCAGCAGCTCAGTTCATTCAGTGTTCTCGTTGGTAATAATATTGTTTTTGTGCTTTAGCGTTCGGAGTGACCATCCCTGTGGTGTGTGTGGTGCTGGATGGAGGACCTGGAACTCTAGATGTGAGTCTAACTGCTCTTTTTCTGCTAACCTTAATGTTTCAGTTTCAGTTTACTTTATTTGTATCTGTAGGTAGATTTGTTGTACAGCAGTTTTCAGGTTGGCATCAACACGTGAACAATAAAAACAATAAAAATAACATGGCAAACGATCAACTCATTCAGATTGGCTCACAAAATTGGATATTAATAAATACGTAAATCCCCCAAAAAGATAAAAATACAAATTCCTGTAATTTATTCAGGAGGATGAGCTGATGGGCCAAAGCTGCTCCTGTAACGCTTTGTTCTACAGTTTGGCACTTGGGACCTGTGTCCTGATGGGAGGAGGTGAAACTCCTCAGACAGAGGGTGGGAGTCAGAGCTCACAGTGTTGGAGGCTCCACGCTGCACCTGCCTGGTGTACAGGGCCTCAACACTCAGCTGGGGCTCACCAATCAGCCCACTGGACCATTTAATGATCTGACTGAGTTTATTCCTATCTTTCAGTGCCAGACTGCCAGACCAGACCACCAAAGTAAAAGATAAAACTGATTCTATAAAAGATCTATAAAAGAGAGTAAGCATCGTCTTGTCTATGTTAAAGTATGACAGTTTCTGAGGCAAAGAGGCGCTGGTTTCCTATTTTGTACACAGCTTCAGAATTTTCCTCAAAACTGAGTGAGCTCAATTACAGTTCCAGATATTTGTAGCTCTGCACAAGCTCAACATCTTGTACTAGGATCATGGTGGCCTCTGGTGTGTCCTTTTTCTTTGTAAAGTCAGTGGCCATGTCTTTGGTTTTTGTTGTGTAATGTGTGTAATGTCTCACTCAGACTACACCTGGTCCAGCTGCGACTCCTGTGTGGGAGCGGTTTTGTTGCAGTGAGTTGGACTCAGAGCAGAGCTCTCCTGTGCTGTTGAGAGTCCCTCTGCTGGCAGCCTGTGCAGCCTGAGCTCGGGCTAAACCTAGTCAGCCAACTTTCATTTGAACCTTTAAAGGACCATTGTTTAATCATTGTAGTCAGAGAGTCCGTTCTGAGGCAGAGAAAACACACCCCTTTGCCCACTTTTGATAAAGATGGCTTCTCTTGCCGACTGAGGACCACTGCTTTTCCGCCTGTGGTCTTCATACATCTGCTTTTGAAGAGACTTTCCCTATTATTGTGTGAAATGTTCAGTATTGATAATTCATCATGATTCATACAGAGCTTTTTGGACAGTCAAAGAGGCTCAACAGTGCATTTTTCATTCAGTCTCCACTAGAGCCACTGCTGCCACACTGCCACATTGTCTCCCATCCTCCACTAACCAGGCCCAGTTTTGCTTAAATTCTGAGATCCTATGAGATCCGGTACTAAGCAGATATGACCACATACTGCAGTTGTATCAATCCTCACTACAATGAATGGAGTTTGTGACTGGGTCTTTTTCTAGAAAAGAAGGATAGAGAGAGGAGTCCAAAAGGCAATCTTTGCAAAAAAAAAAACAACTTACTAAAAAAAGAATGGTGGCTGATAATGTAACCTGATAGATCTGACAGTTAAGCGTTAGTTTAATAAAGGCTTCTGTATCTCCTCTCAGACGATGTACAATGCCATGCTGAACGGGACTCCGTGTGTGGTGCTGGAGGGCTCGGGCAGGATGGCAGATGTGGTGGCACATGTGGCAGAGATGCCCGTGAGCAGGGTCACCATCGCCCTCATCCAGCATCTCATGAAGAGGTTCTTTGGGCAGGAGTACGAGCGCTTCTCCGACGCCAAGATCATCGAGTGGACCAAGAAGGTAAAACGGCGGAGTTCATTTTTCTGTTTGGATGTAGTTTCTCCACATTTACCTGCTTTAACCTCCTGAATCAAAGAGTGAAAATCTTTGCTCTTGTAACTTTTTACATTACTCGTTACTTTTTGGTGGTAAACTCCATCTAAGGCTAAATACTGGCACAAGACCGATAGTCAACAAGTAACGTTAAGGGAAAATTGAAAAGAGAGTTGAAGAAGACGTGAAACCGTTAAGAAGTAAATTGGGGATTTAACTTGGCGGGCAGGGTGGGGACTGACCCTCGTACACAGAAAAGTAACATTGCGCTGAACTGAAAAAGGAAATAAATTTTTTATTATCAAATTTTCAGTAGTAGCACATTGCACTATTTTTACCTGAAAAAAGTACTGTATTTTTCGGACTGTAAGTCGCACTTTTTTCATGGTTTGGGTGTTTGTGTGACTTATATATGAAATATTTCAGTTCATCTAAACATAAATGTAAACATGGGCGAGGTACAAACCTGAGGCACCGACTGAATATATTAAAAGTCCTTTATTGTATCAAAGGAGCCAACGCGTTTAATCCAGTGAGATATAATTTCACATGTTGATGAACGAGAAACTTGTTTTTGACTGGAGAAAAGTAGAAAAGTGGAGGAAACTCGAACTGCAATGAAGAAAACAAAAGCTCATCGTGGCTAAAAGCTGGATTTATCTGGAGTTGGTGGAGTTGCTCAGAAGTGACACCGAGGATGAAGAATTCAGTGGATTTAGTGATTTGGAGCGAGATGGAGAGTTCGGTATAAACTTATTCTGTTGTTTCTGCTCTAGTTTTGTGAATAACTGTTCATATGAGACGTGAACAAACCAGACACATGTTCAGCCTGTTCTTCTCTGTTCTGTTGGTGTTTCTATAACTCGTCTTTAAGATGAAATGTCTGTTCTTGGTCTCTGATTTTATAAAATAAATATCCCCAAAAAATATGGTAGTTAGAACACTGCTCAGAAATGTAGGAATGAAACAAAACACAGCTCCAGGTCTGTTTTTGAGGAGGTACGGACGTTCTAACATGGCTTGAAGTGCACAAGAGTCTATTTTGTGTAATATAAGACTTTAAACACTAATGGTCACTTCACTATGTTTGAGAGCAGGTATCTGTACTTAAGTAAAAGTATTTTTGTTATAGTTTGAGACCTGCTGAAAAGCCTAAAGTTCATAGTTTAAGCAAAGAAAAATATACAAATAAAACAGATAGAAAAAAGTATTGATCTAATATTTAATGCTTTTACTGAACAAAATTCCACACAAATCGGTTTTTAAAATCACATTTGAAGCTTTATTAGACCTCAAAATCTGCTCAGAATACTTTTACTTTTTACTCTTCAAGTACATTTTAAAACAAGTATATATTATATATATAATATATTATATTTATAATATATACTTAGTATATATATATAGTATATTTTACTTAAGTAGATTTTTTATCCGCTGAAGCCCTAAGGGTAATTTTAGTACATTTCTTCTCACCTGGATTTTTTTCTTAATTTTGCTTTTAAAACTGCCCCTTTTACCCCTAATGAAGTGTTCTACCTCCTTTTGTTCAGTACAACCTGTTATTTCACAATCTGCTGCTGTAGTTGTGTCATGAGGCTGTGATAAAAGCTACAGGACCAGAAATAGAGATGAAAAAAAAAAACAGAAAATAAAATTCACACACAGCAAACATGTAGAAACAACTTTTTGGACATAAAAAATGCTTCATTTAGGGCCTTAGCTACAAAAATGCAAAATATCAAGTCTGTAAGTAAATTAAAAATCTCCTTATTGCCCTAAAAACAAAAAAAGTGCAGTGGCTCCATGACTTTCCTGGTCCAGTCCTGGAAACAGCTCCTGTCAGGTCCAGGGCCAGAGCCACAGCACTTCTGCATTTCCAGGGTGGAAATTACATTTGTATTTGTTCATTTTGAGTGAAATAAACCTTTAAATAAAAATAGAAAGAGATGCACAATTACACACACCAACATGTGTAATTTTCCATGTGTGTGAGAATTAACTCCACTTAGAGCGACTTTTTCACTCGTTCTAAACACACACAGTCAGAGGAGTCGACCATCTTGACTCACTTCACTCTTTGGCAAAGTTTGGCTCGATCAAAATGGACGGAGCGCATGAGTTTGGGGAAAACAAAGTTCCTATTGGACACTCGTTTTGCTCACGTCATCACACAGCGTGAGTGTGACGTAGGATAAAGCCGCAGAAATGTACGGAAACCTCTATGTCTGCACTTTCAGAGGGGAAAAGGAAGTTTCTGTCTTTTACGGTTAAAGTTCTGCGCGGTTCTAGAAAACATATTCCTCTGTATCGTATACGATGTCATAGGTCTTCAAGTGTTAATGTGACTCTTTTACTTTTACCTGAATATTTTTTGCTCCTGTATCTCTACTTTTACCAGTAACACTTTGCCCTGTGTGTTCAGATCCAGGACATCATCAGGACGCCTCATCTTCTGACCGTTTTCAGGGCGACCGTCGACAGCGATGGAGATGTGGACGTGGCCATTCTCCGAGCTCTTCTCAAAGGTCAGAGGAAGCTTCAGTGTTAATGGATCTGGAGGAAATGGACAGAGTTGAGAGAGGCACTTGTGCGTTTTTAAACTGTGGCTAATGCTGAGGAATGATGTATTTAATGGCGCTGGAAAGGGAAAGTAGATCAGGGCTCAAAAAATTTACACCGAGTAAAATCTAAAATCAATTTGGCTTTCCGAGCACCACCGGATGGAAACCAGAGCTAAATTAGGGCTACAAATTGGCTAAAATTAGATTAAACCATAGATTAAATACAAATAAGGTCCAAAAATAAGTCCATCAAGAGCATTTAGCAGTTCCAACGGACACGCACAAGTTAAACATGTGCAAGATGGAGAGGCCGTCTGAGCAGGAAGTCAGTGTGCTCCGTTCAAAAGTCTGACAGCCTCAGGAAGCGAGGGACAAACAGGTGGTGGGAGGGGCCCCATTGTTGTGGATTTTTAAATCTGAGAAGAATAAGACTGGAGAGAAGTTGTCTTAAATCAGAGAGTCTGGATTTATTAAAGCAATTGTGCGCACAATTACAGAGAAAACGAAAAAGAAACCTTCTGTCCCTCATGCAAGCTCCGTCTCTCCCTGATCTGATCCATGGCAGAACAAAACAGGCTCTTATACAGTCGACAAATGTCATAACATCAGCATGAGGTAGAACCTACTACAGTAGATCTAAACAACGTCCAAACAGAGACGACTCATCTGGTTCAGCTGAGGCATCGATCAGATTTGCCCCCAAGGAAATCACTGTTCTAAATGATGAGAATAAGCAAAGCAACAGCTCGTTGTTTTGACGATACTGGATAAAGACAGCAGTGACCTGCCCTGAGATCCTCCAGGAACAGCAGATTACACCATCACATGTGGCAGGAATACAGAAACACTTTAGCAGTTGTTAGTTAACAGTATCTAAACCCATAAAATACATTCTTTAGCTTAAATAGATCCCAACAGAAAACAAAGTAAAAGTTTTCCACCACACCCATGATCCCGGAGGCCCGTCTCCTGCAGGGCTCCTGGTAAATATCACTGATGGGTGTAAAGTCACATCCAGTGATCTTCTGTTGTCCTTTATAAAGCTGTGATGTTACATTTGCCGTGACCTGTCTCCTCAGCGTCCCGGAGTGGAGAAGGGGCCGTGAGCGAGGACTCTCAGAGGCAGCTGGAGCTGGCCGTGGCCTGGAACAGAGTGGACATCGCCAACACAGAGATATTCACCGACGAGAGCCAGTGGAAGGTCAGCTGCAGTTTATACCAAATACATGGGAAACGTGGAGCTCCACTGGCAAACCCTCAAAGAAGAGAAATATGTTTTCTATCACCGCACAGAACTTTCTAACCGTAAAAGACATAAGATTACTTTTTCCCCTCTGAAAGTGCAGACATAGAGGTTTCCGTACATTTCTGCGGCTTTATCCTACGTCACACTCACGCTGTGTGATGACGTGAGCAAAACGAGTGTCCAATAGGAACTTTGTTTTCCCCAAACTCATGCGCTCCGTCCATTTTGATCGAGCCAAACTTTGCCAAAGAGTGAAGTGAGTCAAAATGGTCGACTCCTCTCGAGCGTGTATGTTTAGAACAACTGAAAAAGTCGCTCTAAGTGCAGTTTTTCTCAAATAAATGGCAAATTATGCATCTTCGTGTGCATAATTGAGCATCCCTTTCTATTTTTATTTAAAGGTTTATTTCACTCAAAATGAACAAATCCAAATGTAATTTCCACCAGGGAAATGCAGAAGTGCTGTGGCTCTGGCCCTGGACCTGACAGGAGCTGTTTCCAGGACTGGACCAGAAAGTCATGGAGCCACTGCACTTTTTTTGTTTTTAGGGCAATAAGGAGATTTTTAGTTTACTTACAGACTATATTTTGCATTTTTGTAGCTAAGGGCCTAAATGAAGCATTTTTTATGTCCAAAAAGTTGTTTATACATGTTTGCTGTGTGTTTTGCATAAAAGAGTGTGAATTTTATTTTCATCTCTATTTCTGGTCCTGTAGCTTTTATCACAGCCTCATGACACAACTACAGGAGCAGATTGTGAAATAACAGGTTGGACTGAACAAAAGGAGGTAGAACACTTCATTAGGGGGTAAAAGGGGCAGTTTTAAAAGAAAAATTAAAGAATCCAGGCGAGAAGAAATGTACTAAAATTGCCATTAGGTCTTCAGGGTTTAACAACGGCTAAATAAGTGAGAATCAGAATAGCTTATAATGGTCTTACAATGATGTTTCAGAGGGTTCAAATTAAAGCTGGGACCATAGACTGTTTAAAGAAGTGGACTAAGGGAGTGTGACATCACCCATAGTGTTCAGCTCCAGTCAAATGAAGCTCATCGAGGCTGCAGTTATAGGAGAAAAGATCATGCAGGCTCACAGCAGCAGTTACAGAGAGCATCCTGGTTTCTCAGCGCACATACCCGGGATACTCGAGCATGTAAACGCACTCATTGATTGGTTTCATCACGTTTCATTTTTACGTGCAGCCCTTTGGAAAATAACTTTGTTTAGTAAAACTCTATAAACATGTGACTTGCATTCTTTTGTTTTCTTACCGTCTGTTCTCGTTGTGCAGTCGGAGCAGCTCCACAGCGCCATGTTCTCCGCCCTGGTCGGAAACAAGCCTGAGTTTGTGAGTCTTCTGCTGGAGAACGGAGTGAGTCTGAGGGACTTCCTTCAGGAGGAGACCCTGTGTAAGCTCTACAATCAGCTGCCCAACTGTCTGTTTCTGCGGAGGCTAGCCAAACGCGTTAGCTCCTCCCCGCTCATCAGGCGACCGCGCTTCGGGAAGCGCCCTCGAGCCATCTCCACCCAGATCCAGACCATCTCGCTGAGCCACGTGTCCGAGGAGGTGCGCCGCCTGCTGGGGAGCTTCACCCAGCACCTGTACGACCCGGAGCCGGACTGTCGGCTGGATATGTCCACGGCCTCGGACTCGGTGAGGCTCATTCATGTTCACGGAGATCTGCTGACCCGACCTGACCAGTCCTCCTGTTATAGCTGCAGGACACTGGGAAAACACCTGGGCTCTGGAGTCTTTGAGTTTAGTGTGGTTTTTTTAGCGGTTTGTGCAAAAAAAAAAAAGAAGAAACTTTTTATTAGTTGTTGGTGCAAAAAAAGAAGTAGAGGCTAGAATTGTTTGTTTTTTTGTGCTGTTGGTGCAAAAAAAAAAAAAAACAGACAAGAAACAATTTTTTGAGTTGGTGCAAAATTGAAAAAAAAAAATCAATCGTTTATTGTCTGTTTTTTTTTTATACCAACACTTTTTTAGCTGTTGCTTCAATAAAAACACAGATTTTTGGTGCAAAACAAAAAAAAAACAGACAAGATTTTTTTATTTGTTTATTTTTTGGAGCTGTTGATGAAACAAAAGGCAAGATTGTTTTGGGCGACTGTTGATGATTTTTTTTTTTTGAGTTGGTGCAAAAAAAAAAAAAAAAAAAAGTTTCTTGTCTGTCTTTTTTTCTTTTTTTGTACCAACGCTTTTTTTGAGCTGTTGGTTCAATAAAAAGGAAGATTTTTGGTGCAAAAAAACATTTGGTAACGGCGAACTCCAAAACATTCCCTCAGCTCGACGTCGCTGAAAAGTATCAATAACAGTGCACAGAACGTTTGCAGCTTGGGAGACGTAGACAGACTAACAACAAACGGTTAATCAAACGTGTGTGAATGGAACAAAACTCAACTGCAGGTCTGTTTTTGAGGCGGTAACGACATTCTAACTCTTTGTCTCGCCTGCAGCTCTCCAAAAATCTGGGATCTCAGAGCACGTTGATCGAGGGACCAGAGAAGAACCCACAGTCGGAGAGAGACCTGTTCCTCTGGGCCATTCTCCACAACAACAGCGCTCTGGCAGAAATCGCCTGGAAGGAGGTGATTACGACTCTGAGTTTTATACCTGCGTGAAGTCGCCCCCATCAAACACAAACCTACACAAAAACTATGTCAATCGTTTGTGCTGCAAAAAGTTTTGTTTGTGCTTCTTTAGTTTTGGAGAAATTAACGATTCTTTTATAGGTCAAATTGGGGTCAGCCCCACAGGAAGCTTCAAAATGCTCTAAAACTGTCAAAATGGAGTCAGTCGTTTGTGCTGTTTTTTTTGTGCAATTTTGGTTCTTAAGATATTTGCAGTTTTATTTTCGGCCGATGACGTCGTCCAGAACCTCAAAAAGTTAAATTGAGCTCAAAACGGAAAGAAAATTATAGCAAACGTTTGTATTTCGTTTGTGCTGTGACAATTTTCATTTGTGCGAGTTTATTTCTAAAATTATTCATTGTTATTTCTGTGGTAATTATAGGATGTCATTTCAGCTGACGGCGGCGACTTTAGCAAAACTATTGAAAATAAACGATCTCAGGCTCTGGAAAAGTCTGTTTTATTATATAAAATATGAATCCAAAGCAAATGACTAAAGACTGATACAGACTTTTCCACAGCCTCAGGTCGTTTTTTGCCAGCTTCCTGTGGGGCTGACCCCAATTTGACCTTTAAATGAATCGTTAATTTCCCCAAAACTAAAGAAGCACAAACGAAGCACAAACGACTGACATTAGTTTTTGTGTAGGTTTGAGTTTGATGGGGGCGACTTCACGCAGTTTTATGAATGAAGTTCAGTGGGCGCAGTCTGAATGTTTTCTCCGTCCCAGTGTCAGGACTGCATGGCTGCTGCTTTGGCCGCCAGTAAGACCCTGAAGAAGCTGTCAGAAGGGGACGACGACGCAGACGAAGTGGAAGAAATGAAAGAGCTGGCCAAACTGTACGAGAAGAGAGCCATGGGTGAGAAGATTTAAAAGGTCCATGTTAGAATGTTGTTCCCTCGTCACAAACAGACCTGGAGTTGGGTTTTGTTTCATTCACATGTTCGAGTAACTTTTTATTATTAGTCTGTCTACGTCTCCAAAACTCCAGATGCTCTGGTAGTGAGTAGAGATTGACTTAGACAAACTTTATTGATCCACAAGGGAAATTATTTGGACACAGGAGCTCACACATCACAATATATTATAATAACAAAGAGTAAAAATATAAATGATAATAAATTCTAAATAAGTAGCAAAAAAGAGCAAGAGACTGGAGTCAAATAAGGCATAATTATATAAATGCAAATGTACAAGTCAAAATAACATAGAAAAATTAGTTATAGGATCATAGGAAGACAGTGCAACAGTGATATGATGATTGTTGTAGGGAGTATTATCTGTTACATAAGGGTGAGTTATTGTACAGTTCTATAGTATGAATATAGTCCTGTATCTCTCACTGTTTGAGCGGAACTTGGTTATTCCGGGACTGAAATGATCCCAATGATTTTAGTGAAGGTTTATGTAGTTTAAAAACACAGTTGAGCACTTCCTGTATTACCACATTTCAAGGTCTCGCAAAGTGTTTTCCGTTTGAGAGAAGAAGTCAGTCTAAATCTGCAGGTTTGTGTGTTAAATAAACGTGTGTGAATGAAGCAAAACACAACTCCAGGTCTGTTTGTGACGAGGAAACGACATGAGAACAAAAAATAGATCAGAAAATAGCCCAATACAAGAATTAAATGTGCTTTGTATCCCAGATGTCTTCAGTGAGTGTTACTCCTGTGATGAGGAGCGCGCTCAGAAACTGCTGGTGCGAGTGTCGCCATTTTGGGGCAGAACCACCTGCCTGAGGGTGGCGCTGGAGGCCAACAACCAGAACTTTGTGGCTCAGTCCGGCGTTCAGGTACTCGCCCTTATGTAACAGATAATACTCCCTACAACTGTGCAACAACACAGTCTTATGTAACAGATAATACTCCCTACAACTGTACAATAACTCGCCTTTATGTAACAGATAATACTCCCTACAACTGTACAACAACAGTCTTATGTAACAGATAATACTCCCTACAACTGTACAACAACACAGTCTTATGTGACAGATAATACTCCCTACAACTGTGCAACAACAGTCTTATGTAACAAATAATACTCCCTACAACTGTGCAACAACAGTCTTATGTGACAGATAATACTCCCTACAACTGTGCAACAACACAGTCTTATGTAACAGATAATACTCCCTACAACTGTGCAACAACACAGTCTTATGTAACAGATAATACTCCCTACAACTGTACAATAACTCACCCTTATGTAACAGATAATACTCCCTACAACTGTGCAACAACTCACCCTTATGTAACAGATAATACTCCCTACAACTGTACAACAACTCGCCTTTATGTAACAGATAATACTCCCTACAACTGTACAACAACTCGTCTTTATGTAACAGATAATACTCCCTACAACTGAGCAACAACACAGTCTTATGTAACAGATAATACTCCCTACAACTGTAGAAAAACTCGCCCTTATGTAACAGATAATACTCCCTACAACTGTACAATAACTCACCCTTATGTAACAGATAATACTCCCTACAACTGTGCAACAACTCACCCTTATGTAACAGATAATACTCCCTACAACTGTACAACTCACCCTTATGTAACAGATAATACTCCCTACAACTGTGCAACAACTCACCCTTATGTAACAGATAATACTCCCTACAACTGTACAACTCACCCTTATGTAACAGATAATACTCCCTACAACTGTACAACTTGCCCTTTATGTAACAGATAATACTCCCTACAACTGTGCAACAACTCACCCTTATGTAACAGATAATACTCCCTACAACTGTACAACAACTCACCCTTATGTAACAGATAATACTCCCTACAACTGTACAACAACTCACCCTTATGTAACAGATAATACTCCCTACAACTGTACAACAACTCACCCTTATGTAACAGATAATACTCCCTACAACTGTGCAACAACTCACCCTTATGTAACAGATAATACTCCCTACAACTGTACAACAACTCACCCTTATGTAACAGATAATACTCCCTACAACTGTGCAACAACTCACCCTTATGTAACAGATAATACTCCCTACAACTGTACAACTCACCCTTATGTAACAGATAATACTCCCTACAACTGTACAACTTGCCCTTTATGTAACAGATAATACTCCCTACAACTGTGCAACAACTCACCCTTATGTAACAGATAATACTCCCTACAACTGTACAACAACTCACCCTTATGTAACAGATAATACTCCCTACAACTGTACAACAACTCACCCTTATGTAACAGATAACCTCATGTCCTGTCAATCATATCATTTTTGCACTGTTTTCCTTACGGCCTCTTGTATATAACAGATTTTTATTAGTTGTTTCTGTTTTATTTTTACTTGTACACACACGTTTATATAATTATGCCTTTTTGACTCCCGTCTCACGTCGTGATCTGCTTCTGATGGTTTCCCCACATGTGGCAGATTTGTTTTGACTTCTTTGTGTCCAGGCTCTTCTGACTCAGATCTGGTGTGGAGAGCTGTCGGTGGAGAACCCAGTGTGGAGGGTCCTGCTGTGCACCCTGTTCTTCCCGCTCATCTACCTGCGCTTCCTGGACTTTAGGTACTTGCTGATGAAACTATGAAACATCTAAGTCCAGAGGCAGAAGGTTTGTCAAGGTCCTAACAGCGGAAATAAGTCTATGCATCCTTACTGTGGGCAGAAAGTCTGGAGGGATGAGATGGGACAGATTTATCTCCATGGAGAATATTCCAAAGTTTGATTTTAAATGGACCTCATCAGAAATCCCATGTTTAAAAAATTAGAAAAGAATGTGCTAATTGTGTGCATTTTACTTACCGTTTTTTGGGGATTATAAGGTGCAATATCAATGAACGGGTCTATTTTCATACATAAGGCGGATTATAAGGCGCATTAAACAGGAACTCCGGCACGTTTGAAGCTAAAGTCCATCGCTAGAGGAGGTGGAATTCTGTCAGAAGCCAAAAAACGGCACAGATCAGTGTTTCCTCGGTGGAGATCTCACTGTGGCAGTGAGTCTGTCAAGGCAACAAACTAGTGTAGTGATGGGGGCAAGTTCTGAACTTCCACGTAAAACACCAATTTGCTTCAGATTGAAGAAGCTTAACACCACTTTAACCCATCTGACAACAGCCACGAGTCTAACAAACAAAACGCTCTGCCTGGTTCACTCATTAGTGTCTGGAAACGTTAGAAAACAACTTTATTTTTTTTGAAAATGGTAAAAAAGTACATTCCCGAACCATTTTCTTTCAACAACTTTCAGTTTCTCTTCTTCTTCACCGTCAGTAGTCGATCTTCACTTGTTGCTTCTGGCGGCTCGAGCCTCTCGCCGCCGCTGGAGTCGACAATCGAGTCTTTTGGGCTTTGGCCTGTGCAGTGGGAAATCAACAGAGGGAAGTGTGAGGTGCTTATAAAGTTGTTTTCTAACGAAGTGGTGTTAAGCTCCTTCAGTCTGAAGCAAATTGGTGTTTTACGTGGAAGTTCAGAACTTGCCCCCATCACTACACTAGTTTGTTGCCTTGACAGACTCACTGCCACAGTGAGATCTCCACCGAGGAAACACTGATCTGTGCCGTTTTTTGGCTCCTGACAGAATTCCACCTCCTCTAGTGACGGACTTTAGCTTCAAATGTGCCCAAGTTACTCTTCAAGTCTTGTAAGTTCTCCTCATGTCTGTGGTGGGCGCTTTTTGTCGCACTTTTAAAAATAATTTAAGACTGAAAAATCCTGAAGCCTTAACTCAGCACGTCTCTGAACAGGGGCCATTTTGGCTCCTCATACTTATACTGTACCATAATATGACGTTGAAGCACAGTACGTATCACTCCGCCAGGCTCCGGCCTACGGTCGCCGTGATGCTCCGACAGTCTATCCAGCGGTGCGGCTTCGTAGCTTAACAAAGTCGTACTAAACCATTTTGATAGATTTTTGAGCATCGTGTATCACATAAAATTGGTTTGAATAAGCACAACCAGAATTAATACATAAGGCGCTCCAGATTATAAGGTGCGCTGTGGATTTTTGAGAAAATTAAAGGATTTTAATTGCGCCTCATAGTCCGAAAAATGCGGTATACACCTTTTATTTTACAAATACTGATGAACAGAAATCAGAGATTGAGAGAGATGCTTTATTAATCCTGAAGGAAATTCAAGTTTTACTGCAGCAACATTTCCTCTTTGCTTCCCTCTGTCCTTTGTGTCTCAGTTAAAGGTCTCAGGTCAGTTAAACAGGAGGACTGGTCAGGGAGGGTCAGCAGGTCTGTGTCAGGGCAGTTTGAGGAGAGGAAGAGCCAAAAGTGCCCCTGCTCTGTGTACTGCAGCATCACAGCAGCCACCAGGGGGCGCCAGATGAACACAGCAGGAAAGAGCTCATTTTCACTCCACTCTGTTGTTTCGGTTGGTGACAAAAGGGTTCATTCCTTCAAAATATTTCTTCTGGAAGGTCTTCTGCCATTTGCTGCCTCATATGATGTAGAGATCAGGGTGTTTATGATGCAATTTTCTACGAAAGCTGGGGGGGGAGCACAACAAATACAAACGCCACAACACAGCAAAAAGCAACAACCGGAAGTGGCAGCGGGACTCTGTTTTCTGACGGAAGTGAGAAGGATCAAGCGGGAAATGATTTGTGACATCGATCCTGGCCGCAAAACAATAAATGACTTTTACTTACGTTTCCAACTTTGTTCTCTTCTCTGTTCCTTTACTTTTCACATTCTTCTTCTTCACCTTTTCCCATCCACTTCCTCGCTTGGTCCGTCTGAAAATAGAGTCCCGCAGCCACTTCTGTTGTGGCTTTTTGTTGTGTTGTGGCATTTGTATTAGTTGTGAGCCCCACTGGCTTCCGTAGTTTTCATCTGTCGCAACATTTCTGCACCATTGTCGAGACATTTCTATGGAGGCCTGTCTATACTGCCGTTCTTGTACTGCGCTGTTACTGTTTGGACTCGAAACGTTCTCCTGTCTGACTGATTTCCACAGAAAAGATGAACTGATCCAGAGAGAGACTGAGAGGAAAGAGGTGGAGCACTCGGTCATAGGAAGTGCCATGCGCATCAAGTCTAAAAGCCTGTTCGTACCTTTTACACTTTCTCTTTTGACTGGTAACGATCATACGCTGTGTTGTTAAATCGTCCTTGTCTCCTCAGTGAGTCTTCTCAGGAGTTGGAGCTGAAGTCCTTGGATGCATGGACACGCCTGGTTTCTCTGTACACCTCTCCACAGGTCAAGTTCTTCATGAACATTGTGTCTTACTTTGCTTTCCTGGCCCTGTTTGCCGTGGTTCTGATGGTGGACTTCCAGGCCACACCTTCAGGCTTGGAGATCCTGCTGTACGTCTGGCTCTTCTCCCTGGTCTGTGAAGAGATCCGACAGGTGAGACCATTTTGAACAGGTCTGATCTACCAAAGTCATTTATACATACATACAAGGCTTTTGCATTAATTCATATTATCTTCTTTAGTTTTTCACCATGCTTTTATGCACAAGTTTGTTCTCAATCAGTGTCTCTGTCCAGTTTGGATGTGTGCTGAGCTCCTTCCTCTTCACTCTGTTTTTTTACTTCCTTTTACTCTTATTGACCCTAATCATTCTCTCTGAAGTGTCATTTAAATTGAGTCACTAATTTTCCAATAGGTAATCAAACTCTCTTCCTCTTATTTAATGTGTACTCACAGCTGTTCGATGATCCTGATGGGTTTGGGTTTCGGAAAAAGGCAAAAATGTACATCAACGACTTGTGGAATATACTGGATGTTTTGTCCATCATCATTTTCATCATTGGCCTGGTGTTCAGGTGGGTTTGGGTTTCACTGAAGTATCCTGCACATTTGTTTGGGTTATTTCCATCATTGTGATAACTGAAAATGCATTTTCCATTTAGGTTAATTGAGGATCTGTTTTATGCTGGAAAAATTCTTCTCTGTATCGACTTCATTGTGTTTTGTCTGCGTCTCATGGCCATCTTCACAATCAGTCGAACTTTGGGACCAAAGATCATTATTGTCAAAAGGATGGTGAGGAGAGACTCGACTGTGTAATGCCTGGTTCAAACTGAATGTGGATGTGTCTGACTCCTGACTTCAGAATCTGAGGAGTCAGACTAACGTAGTAGTGAGACTTTTACTGTAGTGAAGGTTTCAGTGTAGTCAGCAACATGAACAAGCGCCTTAGACCTCTCCTGGAGAAACGAGCAATTACATGAAAGTGTTACACTGTGAAATCCGATCCATGAGCTCCATCCTCCCATAAATAACTCAGATTATGTCTTTCAGCAGTCATCCTTCCTGGTGTATCATGGTGATTTTCCTCTAAACCCCGTGATTTCCACAGTCCTCAGACAAATGACTTTGTTTTTAGCTGATTTTTTAAAATTTAACCTTTATTTAACCAAGAAAGTCCCATTGAGATTACTAATTTCTTTTTCAAGGGAGTCCTGGCCACACATACATCACTTTCATACAAGGCAATGTGGGTGAAGTGCCTTGCCTAAGGACACAGCAACAGTTTTTTTCTGACTCGCACCCCACTGTGGCACCTGGAAACATGATAAAGAGCTGAACCAGTCTGATCTTCGTTTGTGGACAGTGACCTGCATCACGTTTAATGCTCCCTGGACGTAGGGTCAGAAAATAGAACCACATTCAGCATGAACCAGGTGGAACCTTAAAATGATTTAAGCACCTCAATCATAGACTGTGTGTATATATGTATGTATATATGTGTGTGTATATATATATATATATGAGCATAGCTAAACTGCAAGCTGCCGTGTTTCAAATAGGAAGTGAATAATGGAGCACTTCCCGCTTCAATTAACTTTATTTTGAACTGGAACTGCCCCGTCATTTTGGTCTTAAAATGTTCGTATTAATCCGCTCTACATGATACTGGTGTTTTTATTTTGCTATTTTACCCGTAAATAAATTCCTAATATGAAATTCTGCTCCATTGTGAGCTTCATTTGACTGAAGATAAACTCTTTGGCTGACCTCACACTCCCTTAATCCACTTCTTGAAACAGTCTACGCTCTGAAAGCACATGATGGAGAATCACCTGCTTCTCCCCACGTGTGTCCTGCAGATGATGGACATGTTCTTCTTCATGTTCCTCTTGAGCATCTGGGTGGTGGCCTATGGAGTGGCCAAGCAGAGCATCCTCATCCACAACGAGGACCGTCTGGGCTGGATCCTGAGAGGCGCCGTGTACGAGCCCTACCTCACCATCTTCGGAGACATGCCCAAAAACATAGACAGTGAGTGCTTTTTTTTAATATGCTTAGTTGTACTACTTTATAATAACTACACTTTAATTACCTTAATAAAGCATAAACAGGTTGTTAAATCAAGAATGATTCAGGCTTAAAGGTCCTATAACTACTTAAAGGTCCTACAGTATATTATGCAAAATTGACTCCTGTGAACTTTAAGTCATGTTAGAATGTAGTTACCTCACCAAAAACATACCCAGAGTCGTGTTTTGTTTCATTCACACATGTTTGAGTAAACCTTTATTATTAGACTGTCTCCTAAGTTCCACCTTGTGATGTCATGAAGCGGTAGTTTTCAAGTTTGCAGGTACCGTTTACCTTTAGGTTACGTTTACACTGAAATGAATCACTGTATCCCCGTATCGGAAACGATTTGCGTCCAGACGTGTCGTTTCTGTGTCCGCAGTCAAAGTCTTCCCTATCCACACAGTAATGCCTGAAACACTAGTCACATGACTAGGCTGGCGTCACGATGTCACAATGTCACGTGGGCGGTAACAACAAGGAAGTGGAGCACCGTGTCTGAAGTTGCAGTAGCCGATTTTGAGCCGAGGAAGTTGGCAAGCTACGGCAAGTTCTAGCTACGCTGTTTCCCGTTTGTCTAGGGTTTGTTTAAACTGTTTTCAGCAACAGCGTCACATGACCCATGTCACGAACCCAGCAAATCAGGAAGGCTGTGGTCCAATAAGGACGGCAACTGGAGCTCCTACGTCAGCGTATCAACGTTTTCAGGCGTCCACACGGATCAGATCCGTACTTGGATGAATTTGTGGGAACTGGCGGCACCAGATCGTTCTGTCTCTGGAGCCGTTTTCCATCAGATTAGTGTGGACGAACACTGCATCTGCAACGAAAACCACTTGAATACGTACGAGTGTGGACGGGGCCTGAATTTAGTAGAGATTGGCAATTCCAGGGCTGAAAGTTGAAAGTGTTCAAATGAATCTAGTGAAGGTGTATGGACTTTAAAAACACAATGGAGCTCTTCATTACACATGACATAACAAGGTGGAACACAGTGTTTTCCACATGGGCGACAGTAGCTCAGCTGGTACAGTGGTTGTCCACCGATCCAAACAATTTTTTAATTTATTTGATTCAGTATTTTTGTTGGCGAAAGTCTCAACATAAACATCACGGGTCGAGCGGTCAGATGCACTGATGTTGTTGGCTGGGGTGATTCCAGCTCCCACATAAATGCTTTCGTTGTGTCCTTGGGCAAGTCACTTAACCTACCTCGCCTCTAGTGTCTGCGTACACTGGTGTGTGAATGGACGAGTGGTTCCTTGTTGTAAAGGGCTTAGTATCACTGCTCTGCCATGAGGAGGCGCCACATTTAACCTCCTCACTCATGATTGGCTCTTGTGTTGCTATGATACTCGCGGTCGGATTTCCAAATATGGACCTGGCTCCAGATTCGCTCCTGTAACCGTGGCAACAGGAGCCTCATTTGAGCGACGCTGACGCTGTGGAGACGTCACACTCACTTAGACACTCAGATATACGGACTATGGTTCAGGGTCTGTCTCCTCGTTTCTCTGGAGATGTCTTTGCTCTGCCTAGAATGTATATGACATTAAACAGCTCTACTTTACATTTTTTCAATTACAGGTGGTTTTATAGCTCAAAAATACCTAGAAAAACATTCAGTCTGACTGAAATGTTCCAGACAAAGCAATCATATTTCCATGGAGAAAAGCTTTTGACAAACCCTCCACTGGAAAGATTATACAATGCACTTATAATAACAGAGAATAAAGTGTAGTTACTGTTCTTTGGTCACACATTGCAGGAGTACAGTGTGTGTGTTTGCTGTTTGCAGACACAGAGTTTGACATAAGCTCGTGCAGTATGAACGGCAGTGACCCCCTGAAGCCCAAGTGCCCGGTGTTGAACGATGATCAGATGCCCGCCTTCCCAGAGTGGCTCACCATCCTCATGCTGTGTGTGTACCTGCTGTTCGCCAACATACTGCTCCTCAACCTGCTCATCGCCATCTTCAAGTGAGCCATTACGGAGGGGGGATTTTACCTCTGTGGGGTCTGGGGGACAGATCTGACCTGTAGAAAGGTTTAATGCCACACTGTGAAACATTCCAGACAAAGCAATAACATATTTCGCTCAGATTTTGAGATCTAATGAGGCTATCATAAAAAATACTTTTACTTTTCAGTCCTGTTCAAAGTAGTGGAGTAGAAAGTACAGATACCTGCGCTCACACTGCAAAAAACTTGGCCAAAATTTAAGATAAAAACACTTAACTCTCTCAGAAAATGACTTAAAAGTAGTGAAACGATCTGTCCATGTAGCAAGATCATTTTACTTGACAAGTTGTCTTAAAATAAACTTTCTCTAGACTAGAATGAAGCATCTCAGAACGGGTAAGTTGATAATAAATCTGAAAACAAGACGAATAACCTGATATGAGTTTTAAAATCTTGGCCAGATCAGAGAAATTTGAAGTGCAAATGTAGTGAAGTAAAAAGTATAGTTAAGTACAGTACTTTACTACTTTTACTTTGTTACCTTCCACCACTGATGTATTTTATACCTTGGTCGCCAGGCGCAAAACACTTTTACATTTCACAACACCCATGAACAAATTTGAAAACAAAATTACATTCAGAACACATAAAATCTTGAAAAGAAAATTCCAAGTTTCATAAAACACATTTGCCAATGCAAAACATGAAACACTTGTACAAGCGCCGAGATAAATTTACATGTGGAAAAAACACAAATACAAACCCCTGAAACAAATGAACAAGACAAGTTCTTGACAGAAAGAGAATGTTCCTGCAAAGTGGAAGTGATGAACGACATGCGGGACAAGCAGGAAGTGGAAAGAGTTTCAACTACTTGCGGCAGGTGGCTAGGTGGCTAGCACTCGTGCCTCACAGCAAGAAGGTTGCGGGTTCGATCCCCGGGTCACCCGGGCCTTTCTGTGTGGAGTTTGCATGTTCTCCCCGTGTCTGGATGGGTTTCCTCCGAGCTCCGGTTTCCCCCATCAACTCAAAACCTGCACTGTAGGTGTGAAAGTTGTGTGAGTGAGTGTTGGTGGTGGTCGGAGGGGCCGTTGGTGGCGCTTGGCTTTGGCAGCCGCGCTTCCGTCAGTCTGTCCCAGGGCAGCTGTGGCTACAACAGTAGCACCACCACCGGGTCTGGAGTGAATGAAGATGCTCTGTAAATAATCCTCTGTAAAGCGTCTTTGTGACATCTGTCTGTGAAAAGCGCTATATAAATAAATAAACACTGACTACGCCCCGGAGTCTCAAAATGGCCGCCCATTCGAGTCACTGGGTCGAGCTCAATGGTTCATGATTCCAGATTAGTGATGACATCCAGTGTCAGTGCTGTAAACTGTATTCACAAGCAAATGTGCTGGCAGATAAATTTCATATGGGCACAAATGATGTTAAAACAATTTTTTAGATCATACTGCACTCAGGGCTCTACACTGCGCCCCTTCTCACTCGCATTCGCGAGTAAATATTTCAGCCTGCAAACGAGGAAAACAAAACAGGCACCAGTGCGATGCTTCTGCAGCCACAATAAGGAGCTGCGCACAGACGCAACGTGACGAGTTAAACGTTCTACATGTATCAAACAGTAGGGATAAACTCACACTAGGACTTCAGGATCGTGCCCAAGTCTGGATCGCCCGAAAGTGCGGCACGTGCCCAGGGCGAACGCAACCGAACCGAGCCCAGGCACGACACCTCCGACCGCACGACCCCAGAGTACGAGCTCCGTGTGTGGCCGATATCACTGATACGAACAAACTCCGCTTCAAAACACCCACGGCCCTTAAACGAGGAGCGTCCCGCAGCAGGACCCACACCTGCACCACCCACAGACACCCCCACACCGCTGGACTTCCTCCTCCGCCAAAGCGAGAGCTTTGTCTTGGTCTCATCACGGACTCGAGCGCATTTGGACTCGGTCTCATCACGGACTCAAGGTCTGAATACTGAGTGTGATCATATTTCATTACGGCTGCTGCTGTCGCCAATAAATTTGTCCCAGTGTGGGGACCGCGGGACGTGTCTGTGCACTGGAGCCCGTGGACACTGCGCCACATGTCCCCACACACACCCACAGCGCCACCCTCATGTAACAGCCTGCATCACAGGGCAGGTTAAACATCCTCCCTGTCTATACATCAGTGCTTCGCTCTTCACCTTTTCACACTCTCTCCTCCCCACGTGGAGCACAGAGGCTCCTCCTCAATGCGCTGATTAGAAGAGCAGGACCAAACGAGAAGCAAAAACAAATTTTATGTCAGTGTTGCACAGAGCAGAGCTACAGCACAGAGGAGGTGATATGTGGGCTGAAGTTTGCCTAAGAAAATGCCAAATAAATGTGTCACAATGTGCGTTTGGTTTAGGAAATGTGCAGAGGCTAAATACCACTGTAAAACCAGTAAGAGAAAGTAACTCCAGGAATTTGAAATTACAGGTTTAAAAATCCCAGCCACATTTTCACTTCAAAGCAGTTTTGTGTAAAGTGCAGTGGAAGAGGTTCTCAAACTATGGTGAGGGTCCAAAAAGGGCAGAGTGTTTCAGTGCAGTACAGTCTGTTTGTCTTATTTTAAGTCGAAATGAATATTAATCTGATAAAATGGAGATAGATTTATAAAAACATTGCGATCATGCAGGAAAAGTCATAATTCTTTTGTTTTTTGTATAAAATTCATTCAAATAAGTTGGTGTTGGTGTGTCCAAGTTCTGCACTGTAATAAACGTTCAAAACGAAAACCTATTGGTGCACCTGTTATTTTTTTCTTTTTTTCTGTGCTTCTAAAAAAAAAAAAAAAAAAAAAAAAAAAAAGTTAGCGTAGAGCCCTGACTGCACTGTACACAGCTCACCTATGGTGTAAATACAGCAAAGCAAAGATGGATAAGATTAAGGTGGTGTATAACGCTGCTCTTAGAACACTGCTGAAGACTCTAAGGTGGGAAAGTGCTCGTGCTTTGTTTGTGTCTGTAAATATTCCCACGTTCCAGCTCTAATGAGGAACCTCAGGTATAAATGTATGTGTAGGTTAATTGAATCAATAAATGGAATTATAACATGCTTGGCTGATATTAAGGAACGTGACGCCCAATATTACTCTGACATCCGAAATGTTGGAAGAGCCAGTTATATGTACTTTAATTCTACCAGACCTCACATTGCTGTAGGATGTTTTTTGTGGGTGTGGGTGTGGGTGTTTATATATGAATGTAATTTTACAAATCGGACCCTGAGTCTGTAAATAAAGTTATATTAGTCGAGCCCGGTGAGGTACTTCCGGTGGCGCTGGACCGTTTGGACATGTGCAGTAATGTTCTTTTCTCCTGTACACGTGAATGCACAAGCACAGAGCGGGGCCAGAGCTAAAGATTATAACGCATTTTTTAAGACGACTGAAGGATTTTGAGCTGAGAAAAAGTTTGTGATCCAAAAATAGGTAAAAATCTTTGAAAGTTTTAAAGAAACACGAGCAGTTTGTGATCACATTGCGCTCTATGAGAAAAATCATTTCTCAGCTCAGGGGAATTTTTTCGCTGAAGTTTCCGTCAGTGTCACTACGTCAACTGGAGTCGGGTACAAGCAGCAACACCCTCCAGTTATTTTAATAGATCAATGGATTCAACGCATGTGTAGGTCCCACAATAGGGTGTAAAGTGGCAAAAGTTCACTCTGCAAGACAAAAAATTGTTCACTCCAAACAAACTTTGAAGAGAGAAAAATGACTAGAGAACGCTCAATATTCAATCCACGTAGTACCTACATATGCACCGAATTGTTTTCTACTTCCTGCTTGTCGTCCCTTAATGTGTTTCAGGGGTTTGTGTTTGTGTTTTTGCCACATCTAAGTTTGTTTCGGCCGTTTGTACAAGTGTTTCGTGTTTTGTAAATTTTTATGCGAAAATGTGTATTGTAAATGTCATTTTATTTACAGAAATGTTAATTTGTTTCTTGTGAAATATAAAAATGTTTTGCACATTCCGGCCACGGTAATTTAGCTGCATTAAATCGATTGACCTACAGATTGTGGTGAAGTCTTACACAAAACCACCACCAGAAAAAGCGTGTTGTCTCGGTTTGCCAGAAGCTTTTAAAATCTGAATAACTTGTGATGTGGGACAGCTTCACATTCCAGGAAGTGCAGGACAACACTGACCGTATATGGAAGTTCCAGCGGTACGAGCTGATAAAGGAGTACCACAGCCGCCCCGCAGCCCCGCCCCCTTTCATCCTCCTGTCGCATCTGTACCTCTTCCTGTGGCGTGTGGTGCTGCGGAGACCGGCCGCCCCCTGCACCGACTTCAGTGAGTTTGAACTTTAACAAGAGCTTTAAAGGTGCACTGCGTAACTTTTCTGCTCTGTCACGTGCCCGTCTACCCTGATTCATCAGCCGGTTTCACTTCGTGGAAACCGTCTGACCTCGCAGCGTTAGGATTCGTTCGACAGTAGGCGGATATGATATGACTTTCCCACGATTCAATACGTATCTCGAAACATGGGTCACGATATCGATTCAACTGATACGTTTTAAGATGCAAAAAAAAAAAAATCTCATGTAAGTTTTTCTGCTAATGAGTCTAATAAAATAACACTGTGACGTTAATCAAACATTACAGCACAACTACTGCACAGCTGGAGTTTGTGTGAAGTGTTTTAGTTCATTTGGTTCAATTTAGGCAATTTTATTTTTTATAATAAAGCCAGTCTACTCCTAATATAGACTGTAGGGGAGCTACACTATCAGACTTTTCCTTCTTTGATGATGATTTGATGATTTTTCCTCCTGAGTCTCACTGCATTTACAGCCTGTGTCGGCGCTGCTCTGCCTCCTCCCACACTGACCTGCTCTTTTTACACACACTGCGCTCTTTCTGGACACTAAAACGATGTTATATTACAATAAATGTCTCAGCGGACCGTCTTCTGAGTAAAACTAAAGCGACAGAGTCTGAGAAATAGATCACGAGTTGCGCCTGTGTAAAGGAGCGCATTTGATTAAAGCCGACGTGAAGCCAAAAGCGATTCTGAAGTATTTAAAAGTTCATATCATTGTCATTCGTGGGTCTATCGACGTAAAATAAAAAGTGACTGAAAGATAAAACCCTCCTCTGTTAGAATATTTCTGCTGTAAGTCCCTATGGAGCTGTTTTCTGTTGCATCTGAGGAGGACGCTGCGATAACTGTTTTCCTTTCGGACCAAAATAAATGACAACACCGCACACGTGCAGATCGACACGTGTATCGAACGAACGCGTGTATCGAACGAACGCGTGTATCGAACGAACACGTGTATCGAACGAACGCGTGTATTATATGGAATATCGTCGCATCCCTAGTGTGGTGCGATCAGTAAAGTGGTGATCGCACCGATTACAACTTCCAGGGTTTCTGCAAACCTCTGAGTGTGTTCTGATTCCTGACGAGTCGCTAGAGAGAAACAAAATTGAGAGGAGACACTAGGTGGCGCCAGCCTGGCTATTGCCTGTCTCCATTAGACTGGACTTAGACAAACTTCATTGATCCACAAAGGAAATTATTTGGACACAGTAGCTCACACATTACAGTATAATATAATAATGAAGAGCAAACATATACACTACTGTTCAAAAGTTTGGAGTCACTTAGAAATTTCCTTATTTTTGAAAGAAAAGCACTGTTTTTTTCAATGAAGATACTTTAAACTAATCAGAAATACACTCTATACATTGCTAATGTGGTAAATGACTATTCTAGCTGCAAATGTCTGGTTTTTGGTGCAATATCTACATAGGTGTATAGAGGCCCATTTCCAGCAACAGTCACTTTAGTGTCTAATGGTACAATGTGTTTGCTCATTGTGTCAGAGGCTAATGGATGATTAGAAAACTTTCTGCAGTCACGTTAGCACAGATGAAAACAGTTCAGATGGTTCGAGAAGCTATAAAACTGACCTTCCTTTGAGCAGGTTGAGTATCTGGAGCATCACATTTGTGGGGTCGATTAAATGCTCAAAATGGCCAGAAAAAGAGAACTTTCATGTGAAACTCGACAGTCTATTCTCTACAACAGTGTGTCCTACTCCCTTCAGAGAAGAGCACAAACAGGCTCTAACCAGAGTAGAAAGAGAAGTGTGAGGCCCCGCTGCACAACTGAGCAAGAAGATACGTACATTAGGGTCTGTAGTTTAAGAAACAGACGCCTCACAGGTCCTCAACTGGCAGCTTCATTAAATAGAACCTGCAAAACGCCAGTGTCAACATCTACAGTGAAGAGGCGACTCCGGGATGCAGTTTCAGGGCAGAGCGGCAAAGGAAAAGCCACATCTGAGACTGGCCAATAAAAGGAAAAGATTAATATGGGCAAAAGAACACAGACACTGGACAGAGGAAGAGTGGAAAGAAGTGTTATGGACAGACCCACTGAGCTGCTGTGGAGCAGTTTGACCGTCTGGTACGTAAAAATTTCCATCCAGACAATCCAACTTGTGGGAGAAGCTTCTAGAAGCCTGGGGTGAAATTTCTCCAGATCCTTCAACAAATGAACAGCTGGAGGCCAAAGGTCTAAAGGCTGTAACTGCTGCAGATGGAGGATTCTTTGACGGAAGCTAAGTTTGAAGGAAAAAATAATTATTTCAAATACAAATCATTATTTCTAACCTTGTCAATGTCTTGACTATAGTTTATTCATTTTACAACTCATGGTGGTAAATAAAAGTGTGACTTTTCAAGGAAAACACAAAATTGTCTGGGTGACCCCAAACTTTTGAACGTTAGTGTAAATGGTAATAATAAATTCAAAATAACAAGAGACAGGTGTCAAATAAGGCGTAATTATATAAATGTGTTTGTACAAGTGAAAAAGACTCCCCCTTAGTCCACTTCTGTCTACAGTTCAACCCAAAAGTCGAATTGTTTCTGTTGTAGAATACGAGCTCTCTCAGAAAGAGGAGGAGGAGCTTCTGTCCTGGGAGGCTCTGATGAAGGACAGATACCTGACGTCCCTGAAGCAGGAGCAGATGCAGAGCACAGAGCGCAGGATCCTGGACACTGCACAAAAGTGAGAGACACGACTCACACTGGCCTCCTCACAAAGTGATTGTGCCATTGTGCTGGTGCCCGCCCACCGCTCTGTACTTACTTCATTCTCAAGTTTTGATTTTAGAAATGAAAAAAGATCCGGCGTTCTCTAGTGTGATCTGCAGCTATCCACAGGAGGGGCCGAGTGTTTGTTGTATTGATGTTTACAGTGATGTCACCTCCCACTGGGCACCACTGTTTTCTGAAACTGAAAAGTCTTGTTCCTTTTATTAAAATGGAACTCGGGCACGTTTGAAGCTAAAGTCCGTCGCTAGAGGAGGTGGAATTCTGTCAGAAGCCAAAAAACGGCACAGATTAGTGTTTCCTCGGTGGAGATCTGACTGTGGCAGTGAGTCTGTCAAGGCAACAAACTAGTGTAGTGATGGGGGCAAGTTCTGTGCCGTTTTTTGGCTTCTGACAGAATTTCACCTCCTCTAGCAATGAACTTTAGCTTCAAACGTGCCCGAGTTCCCCCTTAAGTAATTTTAGATGAATATTGTGATTTCAAATGTCCAAATTCTAACATAATGATTCACTGGGGTCATAGATTATAACAAATAGAACAAAAACAAGCACAATAGTCTTTTCTACTTTTCTTAAGTGTATTTTTGTATTTTGTCCCTCAGAGTGTCCACTCTCTGTGAGCGCGGGGACCGAGAGGAGCCCAGCTCTGGGTCTGTGGCCAGGCGCATGGCCCGGCTGGAGGAGCAGGTCTGATCACTCTTATTTAAGCCTGTAAATAACACTTAACAATATCACATTATGATCAACATTACATTCTGTCTGATCCTTGGCTCTTCCCACATCCTCATGTTGTAGTTAGATCGTATTACATACATCACACGGTCAAGTATTGAATGAAGAACATTAAACATTTCCACGGTATAAAAAGGCCCATACTCCCTTATCTATGTTATAATGTTGTTTCCTCATCAAAACAGACCTGGAGTTGTGTTTTGTTTTCTTCACACATGCTTATTTAGCATTCATGGTCCTGTTGAAGAGTTTCATCAAAAAGGTGAGAGTGACGACTGTATTTTCTGGATTATAAGTCGCATCAGCCAAAACATGCACAATGAGGAAGAAAAAAACATATAAGTCGCATTTTTGGGGGGAAATTTATTTGATAAAATCAGACACCAGACATTTCATCTTAAAGTTATAGTAATAACAACAGAGCAGAGAAGAACAGGCTGAACATGTGTCTGGTTTGTTCACGTCACATATGAACAGTTATTCACAAAACTAGAGCAGAAACAACAGAACAAGTTTAACCAAACTCTCCATCTCGCTCCAAATCACTAAATCCACTGAATTCTTCATCCTCAGTGTCACTTCTGAACAACTCCACCAACTCCAGATAAATTCAGCTTTTAGCCACGATGAGCTTTTGTGCTTTCCATTTCAGTTCGAGTTTCCTCCACTTTTCTCCATCAAACACAAGTTTCTCTCACTCCAAACTTTCTTTCTGCTGCTCGATTGGTCGTCTCTACCTCCGCTCTACAGATGTTTCTGGTTCTCTGCTCAATATAAACATTGAGTAATAATGTGTTTAATGCAGCTTTGGCACATTTGTTTAGTTTTACAGAAACTAAACTTAAATCCTCATGGATCATTTGCAGATAAAAACAGCTGGTGCTGAAGCTTCTGTGACTAAAGGACCAGATTCAGTAGATTTACTGGACAAAAAAAAAGTCTCCACCTGGATTTACCTGAGCAAACAGGTCTGAGGTGCTGCAGGTGAAGTGACAGTGGTGCTGGAGGAGGAGCCTGAGGCGCAGCAGATACTGGTACAAGCCTAGAGCGCCCCCCTGTGGCCTCAGGGTGAAAATAACCAACATGTGAATTTATATCTTGCTGGTTGAAACGCGTTGTCGTCCCTCGATGTAATAAAGGACTTTTAATATATTCAGTCGGTGCCTCGGGTTTGTACCTCGCCCATGTTTACATATATGTTTAGATGAACTGAAATATTTCATATATAAGTCGCACCTGAGGATAAATCACAGGAAACACACAAACCATGAAAAAAGTGCGATGTATAGTCTGAAAAATATGGTAAGTGAAAAACTGTTGCCTACTACTTACTAACTTGTAACTGCAATTTTATGTATGACAGACTTTTAACAGCAACAATCAGATCACCTGTTGTAGTTCCTGCCAAATCAGATTGAGATTAAAATAAAGGTCCGATTAAAGTCTAATTTGAGTAATCAAGCTGCAGACAGAGTAGTTCTTTTAGTTATCTTATCTCCCCGAGGTGCAAGGTATCAATACCTCCTCTTTGCTCCCACCAGATCCTGCAGTCCACCCGAGCTCTGCAGTGGATCATGGACAACCTGAACCTCTCTGGACTCAAATCGAAGGATCCTCCACCGACACTGAGTAAATCATTATATTCTGAGTAGATTAAATTATATTCTCAGTAAAATGCCGCCATCCTCGGTTAGTTCGTACCTTCGTATTTCCTTTACAGATCTGACACTAGCGGAGGATTGCACCGACAGCAGTGCAAACCCGGCGGAGAGAGAGGAGAACCAACACGTGAGAGCCCGTCAGCTCCACTACCCCGGCAGCCGAGTCACCCGCTTCCCTGTGCCCGAGGAGAAAGTGCCCTGGGAGGTAGGAGAATCCAACGCTAAGAAAACCAAAAAACGACTCTTTTCTTCATTATTTGTCTCCAAAACGGAGAACAGCCGTGTCCTGTTTCCCGAACCAAACTCCTGTTCCGTATCTGCATCTAAACCAGGACTAAACCAGGACTAAACCAGGACTGAACCAGGACTGAACAAGGAGTGAACTAGAGCTGAACCAGAACTAAACCAGGACTGGACCAGGTCTCCACCACCCCTGTCCTCACTGTCCCGGGCAACCCCCCCTTTCACTTACTTTTCTATTTTATTATCTTATTTTTCTATTTTATTTTGACATATTTTTGTATTTTATTTGACTTATTTTTATATTTTATTTTTTAGCTTGATTTTATTTTTACTTATTTTTATGTTTTATTTTTATCTTATTTTTATATTTTCTATTTACTTATTCTTATATCTCATCTTTACTTATTTTTCTATTTTATTTTTATCTTTATATTTTATTTTTTAACTTATTTTTCTATTTTATTATTACTTATTTTTCGATTTTATTTTTTACATATTTTTCTATTTTATTTTTACTTGTACTTATACATTTATATAATTATGCCTTATGTTCTTGTTCTTTTTAGATCAGCTTCAGCTCCTACAACCCCCCGTACTACTCCTCACCGGACACCGTGGATAAGTACGTCTCCTCTCTGATCAGTCAAGTCAATCGAGGGCCACGGTGACCAGTGGACGGTGTTTTAAAAAAAAATGGATTTATCTCTGCCACAAGAAAACAACGTGAATTATTTTGTGTCTTGCACCTTAACCCTTCAGAAACAGAGTCGCAGCTTTATATTTGAAGATGAGGCACAAGTTCTGATCAAACCAAACTTTTTCAGCGTGTATCTCCCTCCGTTTAATGATCTGGGACAAGAAAAGCGCAGAAGAGGCAGATTCAGAATAAAAAGTAAAAGGCGACAGTCCACGGTGTGTGATATTTCCCACTGCAGCAGGTTGTATCTGACAGACCCCGGAGAAGTTCCCGTCTCCTCCGTGAAAGTCTGACTTCGCCCTCGGGAACTTTCTCCTCTTCAGCCTCGTCCCCTCTCGACTCTCGGCTTCAGTAAAACGTCTCCGTCACAAACTTTTGGGCTCAACGTCGCACACGAAGCGTCAGTCAGGTTTTTTTTCTTCTTCCTCGCTGCGTGTGGATGGAAATCTCCGAGCGGAACCACGTTTGAAGAGGAGAGAGCGCGGAGGGGAGGAAGTCCTGCCGTGTCTGAAGCGACTGTGGTGGATCTGGCCTGACGCAGGGTCGTAGCTCCGGCCACATTTGCGTCTCTCCCCTGAAGCCAAAATGCTCCTAATATTATATTAGGTCCTTAAGCGCTGCAGATTTTAAAATGACGGTAATGAAACTGATACCGTTGCTACTTTTTGACACCGCAGGATACGCCTCTGGGTCCTTTTGGGTCCAGCACAACAGGAACCAAAGAGTCCAGATGGATGGAGACGAAGACGGACATTTTGTGTCGGCAACGATTCCCGACATCGAGGATTTAAAGCCGGAACAAAGAGAAAGTTTGAATTTTCTCAAGGGGAAAGTCGTTATTGCTCTTCTCCCAGCAGGTGTATGTAAGAGTAAAATAGCTTAGCTTAAATAGCTGTGGCGGCAGTGATGTAATTGACAATATCCAGGTCATGGGGCAATAATAAATATTTACATTAAAACAGTGAATAATAGACACTAATGAATGAATAAATAAAAATACAGTGCTAAAATAATGTGCGGGCAACATCACCAGTGGCCTCTGCGGTTTTCAGTAGTTGGTGAACTACTGAAAACCGCAGAGGCCCCTGGAGACGGCAAGGACTTAAATTTAGAAATTTTTTACCAGAAAGCAAATGTAAAATGTTTGAGTTTGCACTAAAACACTAACTTTGAGGTAAATTGTACCAGAATAATAACACAATGCAGCTTTAAATGCAAAAAATCCATCCAGTTTTAAGCCTTCACCAAAAGTGTAAAAACCTGATTACATTTACTCTCCCATTTCACTGCTGTTGCGTTTTGTTGCAGGTCGGAGCCTGGAGCCGACACTTACAGGTAAAGTTCACACCAGAGTAACAGACGGTGTTGTGGTTCTTGTTGATCGTGGATGTGTCGTGAACAGGAACCCCGGAGGCAGGACGGGTCTGAGGGGCCGGGGGGTGCTTCCTCGCCTGGGCCCCAACTGCAGCCTCGACCTCATCCTCACACGGTAGGGCCGAAGATTAGAAGTAAAGCAGCGGTTCCTTGTTGCAAAGCGCTTTGAATGTCCTGAAGGTGGAAAAGAGCTGCGTAAAAATGTGACCGTTTCCCATGAAAAAAGCCCCGTATGTGTTATTATGTTGTGTGCTTTTGTAATTATTACAGGTGGAGAGACAGAGCGTGTTCTGAGCTGGAGTTTCTGGTGCTTAAGGACGGGAATAAGAAATGCCTGGTGTTACCCGGGGTGAGTGTGTGTTTGTGTGCGCTAACCCTAAACCCAAACTTTTAACACTACACCTTAAAGTGGAACTGCGGCACGTTTGAAGCTTAAGTCCATCGCTAGAGGAGGTGGAATTCTGTCAGAAGCCAAAAAACGGCACAGATCAGTGTTTCCTCGGTGGAGATCTCACTGTGGCAGTGAGTCTGTCAAGGCGACAAACTAGTGTAGTGATGGAGGCAAGTTCTGAACTTCCACGTAAAACACCAATTTGCTTCACACTGAAGAAGCTTAACTCCACTTTAACCCATCTGACAACAGCCACGAGTCTAACAAACAAAACGCTCTGCCTGGTTCACTCATTAGTGTCTGGAAACGTTAGAAAACAACTTTATAAGCACCTCACACTTCCCTCTGCTGATTTCCCACTGCACAGGCCAAAGCCCAAAAGACTCGATCGTCGATGTCGTTTCTAATCCCGTTTATTTACCAGTGAATTATATTTTTTGAAAACGCTAAAAAAATACATTCCTGAACCATTTTCTTTCAAAAAATTTCAGTTTCTCTTCTTCTTCACCGTCAGTAGTCGATCTTCACTTGTTGCTTCTGGCGGCTCGAGCCTCTCGCCGCCGCTGGAGTCGACAATCGAGTCTTTTGGGCTTTGGCCTGTGCAGTGGGAAATCAGCAGAGGGAAGTGTGAGGTGCTTATAAAGTTGTTTTCTAACGTTTCCAGACACTAATGAGTGAACCAGGCAGAGCGTTTTGTTTGTTAGACTCGTGGCTGTTGTCAGATGGGTTAAAGTGGTGTTAAGCTTCTTCAGTCTGAAGCAAATTGGCGTTTTACGTGGAAGTTCAGAACTTGCCCCCATCACTGCACTAGTTTGTTGCCTTGACAGACTCACTGCCACAGTGAGATCTCCACCGAGGAAACACTGATCTGTGCCGTTTTTTTGGCTTCTGACAGAATTCCACCTCCTCTAGTGACGGACTTTAGCTTCAAATGTGCCCGAGTTCAACTTTAACCCTTAATCCTAAACCCTAGCCTTTTACATTAACTGAACTGTATGAACTGTGTGTTCCTACTAGTTTAAAAAATAATTACAATCACAGCTGAACCTTGGTTGCCAGTACCTTAACCTGCTCATAGCGGTTATTATAAATAAAAGCCTGTAAGTGTATGTAACTTAAAGGTCCTACATTAGGCAACATTTCACTCTTGTGAGCTTTAAGCTATTTTAGAATGTTTTTACCACCTCAAAAACAGACCTGGAGTTGTGTTTTGTTTAATTCACATCCTGATTATTGAGCTGTCTTGTCTTATAAGAAAACAGAAAACAACTCCAGGAAACTACATTAGAACATAGATCTGAAAATGGCGTCGTTTGGGACATTTAACTTGTCTCCAGTCTTGACTCTTAACAAAACCCTGACCATAACGGACTCTGCGCTGTCCTCAGGGAGAAGTGGACCCCGCTGAAGATCTGCCTCAGACTCTTGAGAAAACTCTGGGGAAGAAGGCGTGTCAGAAGATCAGGGAGGTCCTCAAAGATAAAGACAAGGTACATCTGACCTGAAACTGCTTGTTATATACTGTATGTCACTGGGAAACCTCTGCTTAAAGACTGCACGAGTTCATAATTTCAGATTTTTTTATTTTAGTCAAATGATTTCTACCATGTTAGATTGTTAAGGCCGCTACACACTAGAGGATTTTTTGGTCTTAAACGATTTTTAAATGTGCAACAAAAAGCGCAAACGCCACAGACACGAGGAGAAACTTATGAGACTAAAAACCTCCGTCGCTGTGGGATCTGTTTGTGGAGCACAGGATATAAAGCTGTGAGCGCCTGTCTACAGTAAAACCACTCGCTCTGAGACTCTGAAGTGTTCAAAGATCAGAGCTCAAGTCCAAACTGTGTGATTATTATTTGTGAAATGTGGAGCGATACTTCAGATACAGGATTTTTAAAGCAGAAAAGAGGAGATAAAGTCCACAGGAAGTAGAGTCACTGTCGCTGAGCTGCAGCTTCACCTCGACCCGTGCGCTGTGTGGATGTAAACGGACACACGTGAAGAATTATGTCGACTTTTTACTTTTAAATAACGCTTCAGAATGGATTCACAGCGCGATTTTGTGGACTGGGGTCATTATTTGTGGAGGACAATTTCTGTGGGTAATGTGGATCAGACGCTGCACTTTAAATGTACCACTTTATGGGAGATGAGTAATAATAAAGTCTTTATTTTCGCTCTGTCCTGAGTTTGTTTGTTGCGTCTCTGTGTCCGTCGCTCCTCTGCCCCTGACTCTGTTTTATCGTCTGTTTCCGTCGCGTTGTTGATGTTCGGTGGTTCTGATCTGACACTGACTCCACACATGAGGAGCAGCGGCTTCAGAATCGCACACGGAGACAAAAAGTCGGGTCACGGGAGAAGAAATCGCAGCCAAAATCTGGTAAATTCTCCTGTGGTGTGTGGCGGCCTTATGACTTTATGTTAAACTTTTATTACGTATTATTAGAAATACTTTTCCAGAGACGGGACATGAGACTGAGTTCAAGATTTTTCCATTATACGTAATAAATAAATTGTGCTTAATGATTTTTTTGTTTATTTGGTTTGATATTTCTGTTGGCGGTTCGAATCCCACTCTTGACATAAACATCATTGGTTGAGCGGTTACCTCCACTGACCCACAGGTTGGCGGTGCGATTCCAGCTCCTACAGATGAATGCTTTTGTTGTGTCCCCGGGCAAGACACTGAACTGCCGCCGCCCCGGTGTCTGCGTTCACTGGTGTATGAATGTGTGTGTGAAGTGAACGGGTGAGTGGTTCCTTGTTGTAAAGCGATTTTGAATGTCTAGAAGGTGGAAAGGCGTAGAAAACAGGATTCCCACGGTCCTGGAAATCCTGGAGAAGTCATGGAAATTGAAAATGCCATGTTCCAGACCTGAAAAAGTCATGAAATTTTGTAAATTCAATGAAAGTTTTGGAAAAGTCATAGAATTTTAGTCTCTCTTTCACACAACTCCAGCGTTCTGTTGCGTTCTCATGAGGCTGTGATGATTATTTCTGAACACAATAAGGAGTTTAGTTTAAAAGAGACACAATAAACGCACTGACAGGATTTAGAATGTTAAAAACTATAAACCAAACCATAAGGTGAGAGGAAAGTTTCACGTTTCATATTTAGCCCTAAAAGTTTGAGACATTCTACACATGTTGGTGCCGTAAAGTCACGGAAAATTCACTTTAGGTCATGAAAAAGTCATGGAAAAGATTTGAAATGTTGCCCGTGAAAAAGAGCAGGAACCCTGACAAAACTGTATAAAAATGTACCATTTTGTCCTCATTACGTTGCGTTTTGCAGCTTCTCGAGGTGAAACTCTTTAACCCTTTTCTGCCCCATCCAGTTGTAAACACTTTTCTCTCATTTTACGTTGAAGAGTTTGAATGGTGTCCTCCTCAGGTGTTCGAGATGTACGAGGGTTATGTGGATGACCCCAGGAACACAGACGACGCCTGGGTGGAGACCACAGTCCTGCACCTGCACCTGCCCGGAGACTGCCCCCTGCTGGCCGACATCAACAGAACGGTACTGACAGAGCCCGTCCATGACAAACGCAATATTCACCTTTTTTTTTACAATATTTAATACGATTTTTCATATTAAAGTATTAACAAAAACACATAGAAACAAAAACAAGCATAAACAATAACATTAATTGCACACAGACAATTATCACTGATAATAATGAAGTACAAACTTGTAAATATTCATATAACATTAAATATTGTACATGTCACAATAAAAATTACTCTACTAAGGGTCTCCAGATGTGCTCAAAGTCCTCAGATTTTTTTCTCAAAATATATGCAAGTCTTTCCAATGTGAGAACCCATAGTCCAAACTTCTATAGGAGGCGCGTCCACATTTTTCCAAAATAAGGCGATAGTTCTCCTGGTCTGCACGAGACCAAAATCCACCAGTGTGGCTTGTTTTTTTATTGACAAAATCTTTGCGGTACAAACCCAAAATACAGAGCGTTTCCTGATGAGGAACCTCTGTACCAGGCGTCTCCAACCTGCAGCTCAGGAGTTACCAGGAGCTCTCCACCCCCGTCAAAGTAGCTCGCCAAGGGATCTCTGAATTACACATACGGAGCTGAATAACTCAAATTTGATGGATTAAATTTTTATTTCCTTTGTAAATGTATAAGTTTGATGCCTAATTTTGTGCACTGATAACTGGATAATGGGTTCTGTTTTATACACATCGAACTGTACCTCATCTTCAGCTCACCACGGCTCTTGTATTTACAAAATTTCTGGCGACCGTTAAAAGTAGAAGCTCTCTGTCATTTTCCTTTTACAAAAAGTAGCTCACGGGAGTGAAAATGTTGGAGCCCGCTGCTCTAAACCAACAATGGAACAAAGTACCCTTATCATTTGCACATTTGTACCCTTATCATTTGCACAGTTGTACCCTTATCATTTGCACATTTGTACCCTTATCATTTGCACATTTGTAGCCTTATCATTTGCACATTTGTACCCTTATCATTTGCACATTTGTACCCTTATCATTTGCACATTTGTACCCTTATCATTTGCACATTTGTACCCTTATCATTTGCACATTTGTACCCTTATCATTTGCACATTTGTACCCTTATCATTTGCACATTTGTACCCTTATCATTTGCACATTTGTACCCTTATCATTTGCACATTTGTACCCTTATCATTTGCACATTTGTACCCTTATCATTTGCACATTTGTACCCTTATCATTTGCACATTTGTACCCTTATCATTTGCACATTTGTACCCTTATCATTTGCACATTTGTACCCTTATCATTTGCACATTTGTACCCTTATCATTTGCACATTTGTACCCTTATCATTTGCACATTTGTATCCTTATCATTTGCACATTTGTACCCTTATCATTTGCACATTTGTACCCTTATCATTTGCACATTTGTACCCTTATCATTTGCACATTTGTACCCTTATCATTTGCACATTTATTACAAATACCTGGAACGTCTGGGGCCTCTTGACGTCATTTGACGGGTGACATAGGTTTTCATTAACTATTTTTCACTAGCAAGGACCACGTCAACAACAACATTGTGCAAAGAAGAAGATTTTATTATATGGAGACGAGACGGAGCGGCTGGGTTGAGACTCGGGGTGGGGGATCAGTCTCAGTCTTCACATGGCCCGGCAGGAACGGGACCGCCCCTCGCAGGCGTCTTATGTCTGTTAGCGAACAGATCGGGGTCGGGAGGGTGGGGTTGAGTTATTCAGGACAAACTGGGGTTCCGGGATAGGCTGTTACAAATAGGCTTCTGGGAAATTGAGGTGTGGTAGAAGTGAGCTGCTCCTGAATATCGTGACAACCGCATTCTAATATTAATGGTTTGTTTTTGGGCTTTAAGACAGTTTTTTTTCCAAATCAGCATCTTCAATATTCTCTTGAGTGTCGATAATCCGTGCGTTCAGCCTATCCTTGCTCAATTTTTTATCACGTGGCATTAAAGTCCTATAAAACAGAGTGACCTGGCAATATTCACATTATTCTGGAAGTTGTTGTGGGAAACTACATTATGACAGAGATTAGAAAATATTGTAATATGGGCCCTGTGAAGTAGCTGACTGCTGCTGTTCATTGTCAGGTGAGTCGGAACCAGCACTCGGTCCAGTCTTTGGAGTGGCAGGAGGTCAGCGGGAGGACCAGGCTCATCTCGGACCAGAAGGACTTCTTGAAGAAAGTGGCCCAACTTCACAGCAGCAAGTTCTGAGGCTGCCTCAAACTTCCACCTGTACAGGAACCTCTGGACCCCTGACAGTGCACAGGAGCCCGGGGCCAAACCTGAGAAGAGGGACTGAACAGTGAGACTTTTATTTTTACAGAGGCCTGGCCAAAGTAGCAGCCAACGCAACCAATACAGTAAACAGTAAAATCACAAAATTCCACGTTATGAAACCATTTGCATCTCTCAAGAAAAACGCACACCTGTCTCGCTGTAAACTTAAAGCTGAACTCGGGCACGTTTGAAGCTAAAGTCCGTCGCTCACTGTGGCAGTGAGTCTGTCAAGGCAACAAACTGGTGCAGTGATGGGGGCAAGTTCTGAACTTCCACGTAAAACACCAATTTGCTTCAGACTGAAGAAGCTTAACACCAGTTTAACCCATCTGCCAACAGCCACGAGCCTAACAAACAAAACCCTCTGCCTGGTTCACTCATTAACGTTAGAAAACAACTTTATAAGCACCTTACACTTCCCACTGTTACCGTCCCACTGCACAGGCCAAAGCCCAAAAGACTCAATTGTCGACTCCAGCGGCGGCGAGAGGCTCGAGCCGCCAGAAGCAACAAGTGAAGAACGACTACTGACGGTGAAGAAGAGAAACTGAAAATTTTTGAAAGAAAATGGTTTGGGAATGTATTTTTTTAGCGTTTTCAAAAAATATAATTCACTGGTAAATAAACGGGATTAGAAACGACATCGCCAATCAAGAAAACTTACCCCCATCACTACACTAGTTTGTTGCCTTGACAGACTCACTGCCACAGTGAGATCTCCACCGAGGAAACACTGATCTGTGCCTTTTTTTGGCTTCTGACAGAATTCCACCTCCTCTAGCAACGGACTTTAGCTTCAAACGTGCCGGAGTTCCTCTTTAAACCGTTGTGTTAGTGGGTGGTTCTCTGTTCATCAAACCTGCTGCCCTCATTCACTTACAGTACAGACTACTCCTGCTTGTGAAATGACCAAGAAAATACATTTCAGTGGTCTTTACATTTTTATAGTTAAATCTATATTACAAAAGTCCTATATTACACCAAATTGACTCTTGTGAGCTTTAAGCCATGTGTAGCAATATCCAAGTCTCATGATACGATATCATCACGGTCTGAACCTCACGGTACGATATTTATTGCGATAAGCTCACGATATTACGATATTCTACAGAATAACAAGACTGACTCTAAAATGCTTTGACCAGTCATTTGGTGCATCCATCCATCCATTAATCCAGCCGGGTCGCGGGGGCAGCTGCCCAATTCTCGTACATTTATTGTCATTAGGGATGAAACGAAATCCAAATCTCTCTGTACGATATTTTCACCATAAACATCTCTCTGTACCAGATTTATTACAATATGAAACTGTGAATCTGCGACTTTTTCCTCTAAAAATGCTTCAAAAGACTTAATCCAAAAAATTAAGTGCTTAGAACAGTTATTTATTTATTTATCAGTTATTATTCGTTGAAGCAAAGAGACTTGGGATTCGATATATTGTGATGGTCCACGATCTTATTGCCAGACCTTTGACGACACGATATCACCAGATTTCGGTTATTGTTACACCCGTCATCAAAGACAGATCTGAATTGATGTTCGAGTAACTCTTTATTCGTCTAGTTCCATCCAAACTGTAGGGAGAAATCAAACAGAAATCTGTTATTTGCACTATAATCTTGTCAAACCCTTAATATGTGGAGTGCCTTTAAAAAAAATCAGGGTCCTGTGCAGATTGTGCCACAAGCCAGTTTACAGTGTGTTTATTGTTTATTTATTTTTTTGTGCTGTAAATCAATAAAGACATATAATAAAGAAATGTTATGTGGTCATACTAGTCAATGTCTTATCTCTATCACTAATCTATAACTAACGGAAATATGTATGTATGGGGGAAAAAAAGCCTCAGAAATTCAGCTTCCTCAACGTATCCAACCTTTCTCTATAGTGCAAATTGTGGTTGCGTCCTTTGCATAGTCCGTATATATGAGTGGACGTAGCTAAAGTGTTAGCCGTTGCGTGCCAAACAGGAAGTGCTCCAGGAGGCTCTTCCGGCTCCTCCTCTCTCTTTTTGACTCACATTAGGATCTTATCGTCCCTCTCTCTATACCTGCTGCTCTGAGCCTCGTCATTTTGGTCTTAAATGTTCGTCTGAAGCCGCGACACAGGATCCTGAATTTTTATTTCACTGTTTTGTTCCTAAATCAATATCTGAACATAAATAACGGACCAATCAGACGCCTTCATTCCCTGAGGTCCCTCCCCCTAGCGTTAGCAACAGGTTTGATTGACAGCTAGTTTCGTTGCTAAGTAAGTTCCCTTCACACTTTCCTGCCCCGATCGACTATTTTTGAAATAAAATGACAAAATATCTCCGTTACAATAGCTAACGTTACTAGAATCTTAACTAGCATAATTTAACGAGCATAAAGTAAAGTGAATTTCGTTAAATTGTGACTCTATTGTTGTTCACACGTAACAGAACATAGAACATAAATCACTGACTTAAACTTACTATTTAAAGTTTGATGATAAAAGCTAAAAGTTTCCTTATTATTCTCCAGAATCAGGTAAATCCAGTGTCCTGCAGGTGCAGAGTATCACCGCTCTGCCATGAGGAGGCGCCACATTTAACCTCCTCACTCATGATTGGCTCTTGTGTTGCTATGATACTCGCGGTCGGATTTCCAAATATGGACCTGGCTCCAGATTCGCTCCTGTAACCGTGGCAACAGGAGCCTCATTTGAGCGACGCTGACGCTGTGGAGACACTCACTTAGACACTCAGATATATGGACTATGGTCCTTTGGCAAGACACTTCACCCATATTGCCTAATATAAATGGGAGTCCTGGCCAAAAGGCAGCAGTAAATTCATACAGTTACAGTATTACAGACAAATACAGAGGAGCTGCATCAGAACTGTTCATTTAAGCAAAGAGACTTGGCATTCGATATACTGTGATGCTCCACGATATTATTGCGAGACCTTTGACGATACGATATCACCAGATTTACGTTATTGTCACATCCCTCGTAATTAATTATGGGAATAAAGAACCATGAATGAAAAAAAGCTGTTCAAACTTTTCACTAGTACGGCGCTGGTACGGTAGTAAGTTTGACAGCGCGGGTTTGGATTGCATTTGGGTGCAGTGCAAGTCTACAGCGGCCTATAGTGACACACTTCCAGTTTTCATGAACAGGGAGCGCTCTGTGGCTCTGATAAGAACCATAAAACTGTTTACACACACGTGGACCTTAATCTTAAACTGTCTACAGTTATGTGAGCAGCGTCTTCTGCCCAAACACCGACCAGACCTCCAAAGTGGAAGCGTTCGCCCGGTGAGTACAGCTGGGTTCTTGACCGGGACAAAAAGGACAGACTATAACAGACACAGACACATGAGATAAAGGGAGATGTAGGGTCGATGATTGTGCTGTGATTGTGAAATTTCAGCCTTCCTGGTTTAACAAACACTTCATTACTTCGTGTAATCTTCTAATGCTGAAGATAATCTACAGTGTAAAACTCAAATCCATGTTTTTTTCTTTATATCCACGATTATTTACAGTGTAGATAAATAAACTCAACTCAAGAATCAAGACTAGCTTTGGATTTTAGATGGTTTTAAAATAAGTCACCGTTGCCATTAATGAGCCCTGACCAGGCACACTTCAGGAGACTCACTGAGAAGCTCGCAGAGGCCAAGGGTTTGCAGCGCTGTCGACAAAGCAAAGGGTGGATACTTTGAGGAATCTGAGCCTGGATCAATCTCATCTGCATCGAGACACAGAGGTGACGGACCTCCCACCAGTGAAGCCACATTGTGCTCATTTTTCAGTTCATAAATTCAGTCTAAAAAGGCACTGAACCGTATTATTACTGACTTCAGAACAGTATTCAGCAGTTTGCAGTGGTCCAGAGTTACTCCTCACCTTCATCCTGATTATTCACCGTGATGAACAGTGTCAGGAAAGTTCATTTTCTACATGAACTAGTTCAAAGTTCAGTTCACAAATTTCAAAATGAACTAGTGCATTCATAGTTCATAATTTATAGTTAATAGTTCTTTCATAGTTTCAAAAATGACAAAAAAAGAACTAGATCATTGTTCTCTTTTTTTTTCGGTATGTGGCTGTGAGCGACTATTTTTCGGTATCATTGCCAAAGCCCAAATAGAACCACAGTCAAACATTATTTTACCAGTTTTAACAATGAAGCTACATGTTCATGTCAAATTTTGAATCCTTAAAGGCTGCAGGTCTCCCACATGATACTGCAGCACGAGGTTGTCCAGCTGCAGCAGTCGGTGGGATTTGGGTGGAGGATCTTGACTCTTTTGCTTCCGTTCATGCTTTCATAAACCTCTAAAGGCTCTCCGGGTGCTTCGGTTCAATGTGTCGTTTTAAGTTTTAAGTCGGCGGGGAAAGTTTGCACATAAATATGCTTTCTCGTCATCCCCGTGTCCGTCCATCTCGCTGCGTTCTGCTTTCTGTTTGCTATTTCGTGACCCCGTGCCCCAAGTCTTCCTCCTCGCTCGTTCCCTCGGTCTGTCTTTTAACAAAAATGCTGATTGAACGGGCCCATCGTAGTGCGTGGGAGGGAATGTTCAGTTAGTTCAGGTTGCTCCTCTCTTACTTTAGTCCACAGCAACATAAACCAAGAGAACCTAAAGTAGATGGGGCTAGTTCTAACCTGAGGAACATGAGAGCAGTCATCCTCTCACATCTGACATAACTGTACTGCGGCAAAGCAAATTTGGCTGAAGTATATTTAAAACGAGGAAGGATCAGGATTTAGGACATTTCTGAATCATGACATGCCAATATTTTCCCACTTTCCCAGCTACATTACCAGACTATCCCAGAGTGAAGGCACCTGGCGTAAAACCTACCGCACAGCCCGGTGAACGCGTCTTTGCCAGACCCAAGATGGCGACCGTGGAGCAGCTGGTGAAGCTGATGGTGGAGCAGATGTGGCAGTGGATGGAGCAGAGGCGGAACTGCTGCTCCAGACTTCGCGCCCTCAGTCGGGAGACGAGGAGGTGGGAGCTCCGGGAGATCCTCGGCAGCAGCGCGGTTATAGTGGGTCCGGTCCTGCTGGCGTGGGGCGGGCTGATGGTGATCTTCTCCGGGTACTTGTTCGCTAAGGTCTTCAGCGCGTTGGGGTTCATCTTCATGGGCCTGGGGACCTTCCTCGACTTGTTCTCCAAGATCAAGAAGAAGTTCCGTACCAGGAAGCTAAGGAAGGAGGCCGAAGACAGAGTTAGCGACTCCGAGGACACTCTTTCTAACATCTGTGAGAAGTTTGACTTATTGAGGAGATGCCTACGTGAAGATCTAGAAGAAGTTGAAGGAGGAGAGGAGGAGAAAGCAGCTGTAATCGAGGAGATCCTTTCCTACTTTGCCAGATGTGTAGGCTTCATTGTCGATGATCTGGACTTTTGGGCTATAATCGAGAGTTACATACGAGTCGCTATCCCCTCTAAACCTTCAGACGACGACTCTAGCAGCTCCTCCAGCACCACGAGCTCCTCCTCCTCAGACACTCCCTCTTCAAGCTCCTCCCACTCCTCAGATAGCTCCTCCCAGCCCTCCTTTCTTCAAGATTGTGTTCTGAAGATTCTGAAGGTTCTGGGTCTATTGGACGGGAAGAATTTAAAAGCTCCAGTCAAAGCGTCAGGAAAAAGAACGGTAAGATTCTGCTCTCCCCTTCTCCCCAGACACCTCCTCTCCCTGCTCCTCCCTCTCCCCAGACACCTCCTCTCCCTGCTCCTCCCTCTCCCTAGACACCTCCTCTCCCTGCTCCTCCCTCTCCCCAGACACCTCCTCTCCCTGCTCCTCCCTCTCCCCAGACACCTCCTCTCCCTGCTCCTCCCTCTCCCTAGACACCTCCTCTCCCTGCTCCTCCCTCTCCCCAGACACCTCCTCTCCCTGCTCCTCCCTCTCCCTAGACACCTCCTCTCCCTGCTCCTCCCTCTCCCCAGACACCTCCTCTCCCTGCTCCTCCCTCTCCCCAGACACCTCCTCTCCCTGCTCCTCCATCTCCCCATACGCCACCTCTCTCTCTCCGATCTTTAGACAACACCCTAAACTCACCTCCTGTTCTTCCATCTCCTCAGGCACCTCCTCCTCTTCCACCTCTCCCCTCACCACACCTCCTTTTGCTCCTCCTTAAGCTCCTCCTTTTTCGTTGACACCACCTCCCCCTCCCCAGACACCTCCTCATACATTGTCTTGTTTTTCAGACGTACCAATCGTGCGACTCTTCCCCGAGCTACAGAGGAAGTCATCGCGGAGGGAAGGGAACTTCATGTGTTGGCAGCGAATCACAGAGAAACATGGCCGACAGGATCCAGAAGGAGGTGGACGAGCTTCAGGAGGCAATGCAGGACATCAGGTTTGTATTAACGCTGGCAGAGTGGTTATCCTGTCGTACTCTTCACTGTCCGCTCCCATTAAACCTCTGTGGGTTTTTTGCTGAAATAACATTTATGCGACGACAGCAAGTGGCAGAAGTAACTCGACAAATTACACTTCTGTGATGAATAAAGTAAAACTGAAAGCGAATACTAAACGATTCTTTTTATATAACACAGAAGTCCAATAACAGAACACCACTTGGGTTCAGATCAGGGAGGCCGTTCCTCCCAGTCAGGGAGGCCCTCTCCAGGTGTCGTTGCCCACGTGGGCGTTGAAGTTCCCCGGTAGAACAGCGGAGGAAAGGCCGTGTACTCTGCACTGCTGTTCGGCCACCAGACGCTCGCCGTCGAGTACCCACCTCAGGTCTGGCCCCAGGGTGAGGCCCCGGAGACGCCACTCTGGGCATCGTAACTGGCCCTGTTCTTTTACTCGTCATAATGGGCTTCTGAACCGGTCTTAGTCTGATCCGTCCCCAGGACCTGTTTGCAGTGACCCGACCAGCGGCATAAAGCCCCCGACAACACAGCTCCAGGATCATTCAGGCGCTCAAACCTTTCCACCACGTTAAGGTGGCGGTTCAAGGAGGGAAGTCAGTGCTGTGTGTATTCATAATGTAGGACCTTTAATTTGAAATGTTCTGTTCAGAGATTGAGAAAGTGAATGTGCAAAGCCAGTAATCAACAACAGCTCTGATAATTCTCATAATCTCTCCAGTATTCCTCCTATTTCCACTTCAGTTTCACTTTTTGCCTTTAGTTTTGCGCTGGAGGAGCTGAGGGACGTGCTTGAGTGTATAGAGGACCCTGGCTGTGTCTGCAGGAGGACCAAACTTGTGAAGTACGCTCAGAGGCACTGCCGGGACCCTGACGTGAGGCAGTGGATCCAGGAGGAGGCGCTGTCCGAGCAGTTCCTCCACCTGGTGGACGTCTTCCAACACATGAAGGTCACAAAACACACTCTGGGCAAATTTACACGTTTATCCTATTTAAAGGGGCACTATGTCACAATTCGATTAGAGGGGCGGGGTCTGGAGGACTAAAGGAGCGTGTGATTGGTCCAACAGGTCTCCACACTTCAAACTCTGCCCCTGCACCAGGTGTTTGTATCAGAAACAGACACTGGCTGTAATTAGGCCTGTACTGTGTGATGTCACATACAACTTGAAATTGCAGAGGCCCCTGAAGGCAGCGCTCAGGTTTAGGTGTTTAAGACCAGAAAGCTGCAATTTTACCCAGTTTGCTAAAAAGGCAAAGCGCAGGGTTTAGTAGTAAAATCATACTGAGTGTGAAGCCATTTGTGCTTCAGGTGGCGCTTCAGAGAGACAAGAAGAAGAAGAGGAGAAAGAGGAAGATGCGGCGCAGACTGATCGACGTGGTGTTTGTGGCTCACGGGTGCATCGCGGACTCTCTCATGTGCTCCGACCTGCTCCTGCCCCTGCCCTCCCTGCAGCACCTCCTGCTGTACGAGCCCTGGAACTGCGACATCGACTCCACTACGGCCTACGGCATCGCAACAGGTACCACAGAGAGAGGCGCTCGCCTGTTTTAAGGAAGTGAATGCAGAAGATAATTATTCTTGGGGCCCATGCGCCAATGAGCACAGGCCTGATGTCACTGCAATGTTTGTATAAAGACTCTTTTTGACTCCCTCTCCATGAATCTGTGTCCAGGCTTCATCCAACCGGAGCACAGGGCTTTCGAGTGCGGGAGTAAAGAATGCCTGTACTTTGGCCTTCGCCACAGTCATTACCCCAACTGCCTACCTCCAGACTGGAACCACCTCCAGGCCCCGGGAGGAGAGATGATCCCTGAGATCTGGGTGGAGACGCTCAGACGCCCCGTAGACGCTGCATGGAGTGGGTTCAAGATCCTGAGGAGCCACTGCAGGATCCCCCACGAGCGCGTGGTGGTCCCCTTCATCCTGCCAAAGGGTAAAAAAGTCAAAAGTAGACAAGCTTCACACTCACAGGTGACGTTTCAGTTTGTAGCCGTGATTTAAGTGCATTAACCCTCAAGGACCTACGACATTGTATACGATACTGAGGAATATGTTTTCTATAACCGCGCAGAACTTTCTAACGGTAAAAGACAGAAACTTCCTTTTCCCCTCTGAAAGTGCAGACATAGAGGTTTCCGTACATTTCTGCGGCTTTATCCTACGTCACACTCACGCTGTGTGATGACGTGAGCAAAACGAGTGTCCAATAGGAACTTTGTTTTCCCCAAACTCATGCGCTCCGTCCATTTTGATCGAGCCAAACTTTGCCAAAGAGTGAAGTGAGTCAAGATGGTCGACTCCTCTGACTGTGTGTGTTTAGAACGAGGGAAAAAGTCGCTCTAAGTGGAGTTAATTCTCACCACATGGAAAATGACACATCTTGGTGTGTGTAATTGTTCATCTCTTTCTATTTTTATTTAAAGGTTTATTTCAGTCCAAATGAACAAATCCAAATGTAATTTCCACCCTGGAAATGCAGAAGTGCTGTGGCTCTGGCCCTGGACCTGACAGGAGCTGTTTCCAGGACTGGACCAGGAAAGTCATGGAGCCACTGCACTTTTTTTGTTTTTAGGGCAATAAGGAGATTTTTAATTTACTTACAGACTTGATATTTTGCATTTTTGTAGCTAAGGCCCTAAATTAAGCATTTTTTATGTCCAAAAAGTCGTTTCTACATGTTTCCTGTGTGTTTTGTATAAAAGAGTGTGAATTTTATTTTCTATTTCTGGTCCTGTAGCTTTTATCACAGCCTCATGACACAACTCCAGCAGCAGATTGTGAAATAACAGGTTGGACTGAACAAAAGGAGGTAGAACACTTCATTAGGGGTAAAAGGGGCAGTTTTAAAAGCAAAATTAAGAAAAATAAAAATCCAGGCGAGGAGAAATGTACTAAAATTGCCCTCAGGTCTTCAGGGGTTAAAGGGACAGTTTGTGTTTTTGATATGAATCTGTTCGTCTCCGTCAGCAGAGTCGCATCAGCACTGACTCACCTCCCGACAGCCTCTGAGCCGAGTTCTTCCCCGGTTTTGGTGCTTCTCAAAACAATATGAGTTCAAAAGAGTGACACATTTGCATCACAAAACAGGAACCACGAAAAAGTCGGAGCTCATAATCACTTGGTCCTATTTTCTCTCCGCTCATATCGCTGCTGCTGTGAGGCGAAGCTGCGCCTGTTTCACTGTGAAATGTGGAAATACCTCCTTATTTAAACAATCAGCAAAATCTGGATTTTCAGATGAAAGACACAAAAATGAGACAAAAGAAATCAGATCTGAAGGAGCGGTGCAAAAAACACAAGTGTTTAAATCATTTCACAATGATCAAGCACAACGTTTACTCAAGAGTACTGCGTCGAATAGATTACTCAGGTAGGAGTAAAAGTACAGTTTCTTTCAAGCTGCACTGCGTAACATTTCTACTAGTGGAGGGTCCGGCACCTGCTTGTCTCCATGCTGTTGCTTTGTTTAGAATGTTCCACAGTATAGATTAAACGTGTCCATCAGGAGGGAGACGAGCAGGTTACAGCACTACGCTACTTTACAGGTCAGATCTGTGGAGAGGCGTCCCTATGCGCAGAAGGAATGATTGTGTTTTTGAGCAATAAAAACAGCTGTAATGAATAAATCCTGGATGGAGTAAATTTAAGTAAATGTAGTGACAGAAGAAGAAGGAGGTCCTAGACTTCGTGGCGTCCGTGTTTGACTGAAGTCCTCTTGTGTGCAGCACTCCAGATGCCCTTCCACGTGGTGACCCTGGCGCTGTCTGTGGCTCTGCTGTTCTCCGGGCTGAAGGCACGGCTCCACCTAGCGGCCTGTCTGGGTTACAACAAGCCCATGAGGAACAGGGACGAGCTGCAGGCTCAGTACTGCTACGCTCCAGACCACACCGTGATGAAGTGCACTCCTCTGGCCCAATATGCAGCTGAGAACCTGGAGCTGTACAACCTCCTCAAGGACATTTTTGGATAGAAAACTGTTTTCCTGCGACGGCTACTGCTGTTAATAATGATGCTGATACTACTTTTACGGCAATGTGAGAGACATGATTAATTCATTTACAATTATAAGTGCTGTCAAAAATATGGCTTTATTCAGTTAGTTAACACAAAACAATTTTAACTGAGTTCTTTTTTTTAATCATAAACTAGTTTTTTCATAAACTGTAGCCACTGCAGTAACGTTAGAAAACCTGCAGGATCCGACTGTAAACCAGAAGCAAAACAATTTGCACAAAAGTCCTGTGTGTGCGCTGATGTGATTCATACGAGCAAAAGTATGGGCTCAAATCAGGGTCATTAAAACGCACAGTTGTAATAAAGTTTTGTATCTGTGTAGAAACATTTTGTACGTGTGGAGGGAATTTTGTAACTGTAGAAATATTTGGTGCGTGTGAGAAAAACAAATGTATGTGTACAGATATTTTGTACACATGTCCCTGCTCGCGTCTCAAAAGTTCACGCTTGCGAAACTGATCTACAGATGTACGGATTTTTGACCCGAATTTTACTGCCACCTTGGGAGAGCCAATCAAAACATTGCTTACTGCAAACCAATCAGTGCTTCCCGAGGACTTGGACTCCACCCACATCCTTTAACTCGGCCTTGGTAAAGTTATGTTCCTGTTTGGTGCAGCAGAGATCGTGGGAGAGGTGTGAGCCGTGTCCCAATTCAGGAGGCTGCAGCCTCCTGAAGCCGCATAGGCCGCAGCCTCCTGAAGCCGCACAGGCCGCAGCTTCCTGAAGCCGCATAGGCCGCAGCCTCCTGAAGCCGCATAGGCCGCAGCCTCCTGAAGCCGCATAGGCCGCAGCCTCCTGAAGCCGCATAGGCCGCAGTCTCCTGAAGCCGCATAGGCCGCAGCCTCCTGAAGCCGCATAGGCCGCAGCCTCCTGAAGCCGCATAGGCCGCAGCCTCCTGAAGCCGCATAGGCCGCAGCCTCCTGAAGCCGCATAGGCCGCAGCCTCCTGAAGCCGCATAGGCCGCAGCCTCCTGAAGCCGCATAGGCCGCAGCCTCCTGAAGCCGCATAGGCTGCAGTGTTAAAATAACCACGATCCAAGTCACCATTAATACAATCTTTCAAATTCAGCATCATCTCCTAAAAATACTCAAATTCAGTGTCATCACAAGCCTCTAAAATGTACACTTATCAAATTAATCCAAAATACATAAAATAAAAATATATATACAATGAAAAAAATAATAAATGAAATAAAATAAAATAATAAATAATACATTAAATTCAAATAAATTAAACGAACTTATGACTTTGATTTAGACCTACCTACAATAATCACTCAGAATGTATGGTGAGACTGCCATCTGCTGGTGCGTAACGGGACTGCATCTTTCACGCAGACGTGGCTTCATCTGTTGAGTTTATTTTAGTTTATTTGATTTCTTCTTTATTTCAAACACAAATATTCATCAGTTCATAGTTTAAAAAGAAGAACTGGATATAAAAAACATACATTGCACCCAAATTAGTCCATAAAGTTCATTAAAAAGTGTCTGTGCCTGGAGTTTTGTTTTTTTATGATGGACTTTTCAGACACCTCCAGGCGCTGCGTAAATTTGTACATTAAATTTCTAAGCGGCGCCTTCATAATTTCATAATTTATTCTTTACACCACAACCATAAGACTTTGAGATAGGCCTACGTGCAATAACTATGCTATTCAGTGTTAAAATAATCTGAAATCATTTGAGATTTTTATAATAATTTAAAATTATTTTTATAATAATTTAAAAAAAAAAAAATATATATATATATATATATATATATATATATATATATATATATATATATATATATTTATTTGGCCATAAACTTACAAACACTCGTGGAGGACCAGTGCAGACATAAGAACACACTAGGGGGCGTAGGAATATAAAAAATGGAGAAAGTTTGACTGAGAGAAAGATAAGATACAAATTGGATATTTTCACATTTCCTTTCTTGAGCGCATAGTTTGGCATTTTTTTCAGCCACTCTGTTTATTTTCCGCCCTGTTTGGTTTTCCCCTGTGCAGAGTTCAGTTTGTGTCTCTGGAGTTGAACTTGTCAAACGTGCCACGAGTGAAACCGAAACCAGTGCGCGGTCTGGCCACTTCCGAGCGAGCCAATGAGCGTGAGGGGGAGGAGCCAAGTTTCACATCTACCTGCAACAAACTCTGATAATAAACTGACAGATGTAGTAGTAGCAGCAGCAGTAGCAGTAGTATTAGCAGTAGCAGTAGCTGTAACAGTAGTAGTAGTAGTAGCAGTAGTAGTAGTAGTAGCAGTAGCAGTAGTGTTACGACCCAGCTCTGCTAGGGACCGCGGAAGTAACAAAATAACCAAGATGTAAAAATGGAATAAATAAGGTAATTTAATTAAAAGGAATGTACAAGGTAAATTAAACAAAACAGGCTAAAATATGTACATAAAATAACCTAAACTAAGAAAAAGGACAGGATAACAAGTTGTGCCAAAAACGAGTCACGTGGGCTTACACAAAAAACAAACAAACAAGTGACTAAACTAAGGGACGCAAACTAAACTAAATCACAAGTGTCCCAAAGTAAAATCACATAAACCCACAAACAGAAACAAGTGACAAAACAAAAAGGCACAAAACCGAACTAAACTAAACTAGTGTCTCACACACAAAAAGTCACGTACTAGTACAAACAAAGTGACTGACAGAAAGAGACACAAACACAAAATGGCATACTGGCCACAAAGGCCAGCAGCCCCGAACAGGTGAGAGGAATCTTCTTAAATAGGGGGAGGAGGCTGGAGGTGAGGTGGGAGTGGCCGAGGGTTGAAGTTCCCACCAATCAGAGACCAGGGCTCAACCAGCAGGAATCCAAATGACAAAAGAAATTAAAACACACAACACAAATCAAAGAACTGGAGGCCTGGGGCCGTAACAAGTAGTAATTGTAGTAGTAGTAGTAGTAGTAGTAGTAGTAGTAGTAGTAGTAGTAGTAGCAGTAGCAGTAGCTGTAACAGTAGTAGTAGTAGTAGTAGCAGTAGCAGTAGTAGTAGTAGTAGCAGTAGCTGTAACAGTAGTAGTAGTAGTAGTAGCAGTAGCAGTAGTAGTAGTAGTAGCAGCTGCCGCTGTAGCTGTAAATATGGTAGTGGCGCTGGGTAGTGGCTGCTGCTGTTGCAGTAGCTGCTCGCTGCCGCTGCTGTTGCTGTTGCTGTGCAAACCGCTGCTGCAGTTGCTGTAGTGCTGTGCTGTTGTTGCTGGTGGCGCTGGCAGTGGCTGCTGGCTGCTGCTGTTGGTAGCTGCCGCTGCTGGTTGCTGTTGCTGCTTGCTGCTGCCGCTGCAGTGGCTGCTGCTGCTGCTGCCAGCTGCAGCTGCTGCTGCTGCTGGTTGCAGCAGCAGTAGCGGTGGTGCTAGCTGCCAGGTGTTGCTTATTAGCTGCTGCTGCCGCTGCCGCTGCGCTGCTAAGGTTCGTAGCTAAGCCGCTGTTACAGTAGTAGTAGTAGTAGTAGCAGTAGTAGTAGTAGCAGTAGCAGCAGCAGCAGTAGCAGTAGTAGTAGCAGTAGTAGTAGTAGCAGTAGTAGTAGTAGTAGCAGTAGTAGTAGTAGTAGTAGTAGTAGTAATAGTATCACTCATACTACAGTGTTTTTGGTAAACAGCTGCTGGAATCTTCCCTGCAGATCAGAGGAGCCTGTGAGGACCTCAGTGTGTTGCTGTTGCAGAACTTTAGGTACAGAAAATGATTCAGTTCGAATTTTCCACAAGAAATGTTTATTATGAAGCCACAAAATGTTCACACTGGTTTACAAAGACTCCACACTGCCAAAAACAACATCTAAGTGTTAAAATTACTGTGTTAAAATGACTTAAATGAAGAACATTTTACTTGATTTGAGTCGATTCAACTTGACCAATACAATGATTCAAGCAACATTTGATTTAGTTTCTTATTTTAAGTGCAAAGAGTTGTTGTTTGTCTTATTTTAAGTGTAGCCAGATGTGTTTGCATAGTTTAACTACAAAAAGTCTGATAAAACTTTGACTTAACTTGGCTAGGTCTGAGTTTCTGCGGTGCTCATCCTGTGCCTTGCTGCAGTAAAACACTCGTCTAGTTCAAGGCACACGGACGAACCAATGTGGGAGTTCAAATGCATCAAAGTGACGCCATAAAAACTATCAGGGGAGTCAGAGTGAACCTCAAAACAATAATGTGTAAATTTAATCACAAAAATCATGTAGAACTGTTTGTGCTGTCAGTCGATTAAATATTGAATCGCGATTAATCTCATGAATGTCACAGTTAACTCGTGTTTAATCGCAAATTAATCGCACATTTTTGTTCCCCGAATCATCATTTTAATACTTTTATCAACAGAGAAAAGTGGATAGACTTTGTGCAAATGTTTTTTTATTGCTGCTGAACTGAGGGCGATGGCGTCATCACACGGCGCTGCCTGTTTACATGTGGCAGCAGCGACGCTTTAGAGGAGAAAATAAGTCCAGCGGCAGAAATATCTACTAAATCGAGAGACGGATAATCATGAGTTTATGGATATAAAAACAGCGCAGCAGTGAGGAAAGCTGGAGGAGAGAGTTTGCAAAACTCACAGTCCTGATCGAAGGTCAGCGCAGATTCGCCGTATGTTTTGGAGTGACTTTACTTTGTGTTTTGCTCGTATGAATCACATCAGCGCACACACAGGACTTCTCAGTTTTGTGCAAATTGTTTTGCTTCTGGTTTACAGTCGGATCCTGCAGGTTTTCTAACGTTACTGCAGTGGCTACAGTTTATGAAAAAAATAGTTTATGATTAAAAAAATGAACTCAGTTAAAATTGTTTTGTGTTAACTAACTGAATAAAGCCATATTTTTGACAGCACTTATAATTGTAAATGAATTAATCATGTCTCTCACATTGCCGTAAAAGTCGTATCAGCATCATTATTAACAGCAGTAGCCGTCGCAGGAAAACAGTTTTCTATCCAAAAATGTCCTTGAGGAGGTTGTACAGCTCCAGGTTCTCAGCTGCATATTGGGCCAGAGGAGTGCACTTCATCACGGTGTGGTCTGGAGCGTAGCAGTACTGAGCCTGCAGCTCGTCCCTGTTCCTCATGGGCTTGTTGTAACCCAGACAGGCCGCTAGGTGGAGCCGTGCCTTCAGCCCGGAGAACAGCAGAGCCATAGACAGCGCCAGGGTCACCACGTGGAAGGGCATCTGGAGTGCTGCACACAAGAGGACTTCAGTCAAACACAGACGCCACGAAGTCTAGGACCTCCTTCTTCTTCTGTCACTACAAGTTATGATCTAAATATGTTATGTGTTCACAGGTTAATGCCCAGAAGCATTACACAACAAGGAGCGCATTAAAACAGCAGAACGCACGGCTCCAAGCTGTTTAATGCACTTAAATCACGGTCTACTTTGTCTACTTTTTACTTTTTTACCCTTTGGCAGGATGAAGGGGACCACCACGCGGTCGTGGGGGATCCTGCAGTGTCTCCTCAGGATCTTGAACTCGCGCCATGCAGGGTCTACGGGGAGTCTGAGCGTCTCCACCCAGATCTCAGGGATCATCTCTCCTCCCGGGGCCTCGAGGTGGTTCCAGTCTGGAGGCAGGCACTCAGGGGCATGCGTATGGGGAAAACCAAAGTTCGGGCATTGGTCACTCCCGCACTCGAAAGCCCTGTGCTCCGGTTGGATGAAGCCTGTACACAGATTCATGGACAGGGAGTGGTCAGGAGAGAAGTGTTACCAACAAAAAGAGCCTATGCCATTATATTCTTTCTTTTTTATATGCTTTTAATGTGTATTACAATTTCTGGAACAAAAATAAATGAATAAAGACGTCACTGTACTGTTCCGTTATGTTCGGCAGATCATCCATCTGTCTGTAAGTAGGGTGACCACAGGCATGACTGAAAATTAGCACACTATACAACCGCTTGTCATATTAGCATTATTATTATTTTGATTATATTATTGTTTATTATATATTATTAGTATTTTAATCATAATTATTACACTAGTTTCAAGAGAAGTCAGATGATTGTGTATCGCACACATCAGCTGCACCATTTTAGAACGATGTGTTTATTTGAGTAGCACACGAGTATCGCATGTTCCACAGCAGTGGTTTAGTCATCTGTTAAGTTAGTTGTTGGGGCAAAAAACAGACGTTAAAGAAGAGTGTGCAGCACTGCAGCGTTCTCCTTGTGCCGTTCTGTGTCTGTGTCGCTCGAATCTTTACCTCGGCTCCTCACATCAGTGTGAATAAGGCTGAGTTTACCGTAGGCCCAGGATTCTCCTTTGGCGCTTTGGCAAAACCATGCTCCGAGCACCGAGCATGTTTCAATTCAATTCAATTCAAATAACTTTATTTATCCGTTAGGAACTTCGTTTGCAGACAGAGCACCAGCACAAGTGAAGACTCCACACAAACATTAATAAAAAGCACATTCACATCACACATCAAGCACACATCAAATGCATAATAATAAATAGATCAATAAAAGAATACATCCATAACAGCACCTCTCACTTCCCCAATGCAAATTAGCTGCCCATGTGGCTTCATCAGCCATTTAACAGGCGAATGGAGGAGGGAATAAAACTGGACGTGGCCCTCTTAGTTTTAAGTGAGAGGGACCTGAACCTCCGTCCTGATGGCAACAGACTGTAGAGTGAGTGAAGAGTGTGTGAGCTGTCTGTGGAGATCTGTGTGCCCTTTCTCAAGACTCTGTCATTGTAGATGGTGGTGAGTGACTCTTGCTGCTGTCCTATGAGTTTACTGCTGATTTTAATGATTCTGTTGAGTGTGTTGCGATGAGTGAGACTGAGTGAACCAAACCAGGCTGTGATATTGAATGTGAGGATGGACTGTATAAAGCATTTGTAAAAAACTGCAAGAATTGATTGGTGAACCTGTAGTTTACGAAGTTTACGGAGAAAGAAAAGGCGTTGTTGGCATTTGGAGAAAATGTTTTCAGTGTTCAGTTGAAAAGTGATTTTGTGATCAATTATGGTGCCAAGATATTTGTATGAGTGAACCTTTTCTATTGCTTCGTTGTTAACAGTGAGTGTAGGAGAGGTGATGAGTCCATGATGGAACACAATGACCATTTCTTTGGTTTTTGAAACATTTAAGTCCAAACAATTATTCCTGCACCAAAGTGAAAAAGAGTCTAGTTCTGTCTGTAGCCGTCCGTCAGTGTTAGTAGTGTCCATGATTACTGTGTCGTCCGAGTACTTGATGTATGTTATTCCTGGAGTGGTGCTCCTGCAGTCATTCGTGTACAAAGTGAAGAGAAGTGGAGAGATCACTGAGCCTTGGGGGGAACCGGTGGATATTGTCCTGACAGTGCTGAGGTGACCATTGACCCTGACCCTCTGATCCCTTTCCGTAAGGAAGGAGAGGACCCAGAGAATGAGGTGGGGTTGACATTCATCTGAAGCAGCTTTCTTCCCATGAGATGTGGTTGCACTGTGTTAAATGCACTTGAGAAGTCCACAAAGACGAGGCTGACATGGGATTTTGGCTTTTCCAGGTGAGAGATGGTCTCATGCAGCAGGGTCAGCATTGCATCGTCTACACCCCTGTGCGGCCGGTATGCAAACTGTAGTGGGTCAGAGTGCACACCAACATCGGCCTGCAGCTGGGCCATGACGAGCCTCTCAAAGCTCTTCATGACCAGTGACGTCAGAGCTACAGGTCGATAGTCGTTGTTGGTGGTGGGATTGCTCCTCTTAGCCACAGGGCAGATGATGGAGGATTTCCAGATGGAGGGGATGGAATGTTCAGCCAGGGAGCGGTTGAACAGTGAGCACAGGACCCCGGCCAGTTGACTGCTGCAAACCTTTAAAAGGCGCCCACAGATCTGATCTGGTCCAGGAGCCTTGCTGGGTTTTGTCCATCTCAAAATGAGCTCCACATCCTCTGACTGCAGTTGCAGGTTAGCAAAGGAATGGATCATGGAGGAGAGCTCTGCAGAGAGCTCCTCCCTCTCCTGTGTGAAGTCACACTGATTAAACCTGCAGTAGAAGTTATTGAGGTCCTCCGACATGCTAATACACACCTCAGCAGGAAGTCCAGATGGTGAGGATGTGGGAAAACCAGCTAGCATTTTGACACCCTGCCAGGCATCCTTAGTTTTCCCTTTGCGAAAAAGCCTCTCGACCTTTTCTTTATATGTCCTTTGGGTTTGAAGGATTCTTCCTTTTTGGCATCTGCTTTTGTTCAGCAGCAAACCGTTTCAGACAGTTTCAAACAGTTTCAAACGTTGCTATCACAGCATCACAGATGCAGTATGGGGAGGATTTGTGGTGATGCCGGTGGCAGCCGCGGGTCCGAAATGAGGACAAAATGTCAAAAATGAGGATGCATAAAAGAGGTCCGGACAGAAAGCTCTAAAACCGGACTGTCCGACCGAAATCCAAATGAATGGTCGCCCTATCTGTAAAGGACACTGAAGCCATTAGAGTCTTGTCCCCTGTGAAAAGCTTTGGCAGTTTGTGCAGCCACTGCTGCTGAATCCATGGTTTTATCCATGGGTATGAGTGGACTAAGCTAACCCATTATCTGCCGCATTCCAAACAGGAAGTGCTCCAGGCGGCTCTTCCGGCTCCTTCTGACTCTGGCTCCAGTGACTCACATTGAGATGTTGTGGCTCCTCTCTCTGTAACTGCTGCTGTGGCCTCATCATTTTGGTCTTAAATGTTCATAATATCCCGCGACACATGAGCCTGGTGTTTATATTTCTCTATTTTGTCCCTAAATCAAGACATGAACATAAATAACAGACCAATCAAACGCCTTCATTCCCTGACGTCCCTCCCACTAGAGTTAGCAACAGGTTTGATTGACACCTTGTGTGTTTTGTTGCTAAGTAACCCCCTTCCTGCTTTCCAGGGAGTCGGGCAGGCACATTGAATCACCTCAGTCATGATTGGCTCTTGTGGTTGCTATGATACTCGCGGTCGGATTTCCAAATATGGAGCGTTTTCCTCGGCTGCTCTGTGGAGTGGGTCAGACTGTTTTTAGTGGCAGGACGACTATGGCCATTGACATGCACTAGCCTAGCACCAGCACCTCTGCAAATACAAGGACTGGAGGAAGATTTAAAGAAGTGTCTCCACACGTCTCCAACACTCTGACTCACGACGAAATGAGGAACTGTCCAAAATTCCCGTCTGTCCCTTTAAGCTCATCTTTAGATTCATAGTGCACTTTAGTCAGATTTTTCAAGGTAATCGGTTTCCCAGATTTTTTCAAGTAAGGTCGACTTTAGATTTAGATTTTACAGTGTAACCGCTGTGCTACCGCGGCGCCAACTTATGCAGTAGGCTACTAAGAGAAGATGTGAGAATAATATTACATAAAGTTGTGGTGGTATTAGAAGTAACTCTGTAGTAATACAAATATAAACTCTAGCAGCAGTAGTATGAGTTGTGGAAATAAAATTAGAAATACAGAAGTCTGTTCACCAAAGAAGACACTTACTACTGCAAAGGACAATGGTAGATGATAAAGTCATACACAAGTAAAAGTAGGAGATTTGGGGGCAGTAAATGCAGTTGTACTCTCCTCCTCTCAGTAAGGAGGTTGTGGGTTTGACTCCTCATCTCTCTGTGGTACCTGTTGCGATGCCGTAGGCCGTAGTGGCGTCGATGGCGCAGTTCCAGGGCTCGTACAGCAGGAGGTGCTGCAGGGAGGGCAGGGGCAGGAGCAGGTCGGAGCACATGAGAGAGTCCGCGATGCACCCGTGAGCCACAAACACCACGTCGATCAGTCTGCGCCGCATCTTCCTCTTTCTCCTCTTCTTCTTCTTGTCTCTCTGAAGCGCCGCCTGAAGCACAAATGGCTTCACACTCAGTATGATTTTACTACTAAACCCTGCGCTTTGCCTTTTTAGCAAACTGGGTAAAATTGCAGCTTTCTGGTCTTAAACACCTAAACCTGAGCGCTGCCTTCAGGGGCCTCTGCAATTTCAAGTTGTATGTGACATCACACAGTACAGGCCTAATTACAGCCAGTTTCTGTTTCTGATACAAACACCTGGTGCAGGGGCAGAGTTTGAAGTGTGGAGACCTGTTGGACCAATCACACGCTCCTTTAGTCCAGACCCCGCCCCTCTAATCGAATTGTGACATAGTGCCCCTTTAAATAGGATAAACGTGTACATTTGCCCAGAGTGTGTTTTGTGACCTTCATGCGTTGGAAGACGTCCACCAGGTGGAGGAACTGCTCGGACAGCGCCTCCTCCTGGATCCACTGCCTCACGTCAGGGTCCCGGCAGTGCCTCTGAGCGTACTTCACAAGTTTGGTCCTCCTGCAGACACAGCCAGGGTCCTCTATGCACTCAAGCACGTCCCTCAGCTCCTCCAGCGCAAAACTAAAGGCAAAAAGTGAAACTGAAGTGGAAATAGGAGGAATACTGGAGAGATTATGAGAATTATCAGAGCTGCCGTTGATTACTGGCTTTGCACATTCACTTTCTCAATCTCTGAACAGAACATTTCAAATTAAAGGTCCTACATTATGAATACACACAGCACTGACTTCCCTCCTTGAACCGCCACCTTAACGTGGTGGAAAGGTTTGAGCGCCTGAATGATCCTGGAGCTGTGTTGTCGGGGGCTTTATGCCACTGGTCGGGTCACTGCAAACAGGTCCTGGGGACGGATCAGACTAAGACCGGTTCAGAAGCCCATTATGATGAGTAAAAGAACAGGGCCAGTTACGATGCCCAGAGTGGCGTCTCCGGGGCCTCACCCTGGGGCCAGACCTGAGGTGGGTACTCGACGGCGAGCGTCTGGTGGCCGAACAGCAGTGCAGAGTACACGGCCTTTCCTCCGCTGTTCTACCGGGGAACTTCAACGCCCACGTGGGCAACGACACCTGGAGAGGGCCTCCCTGACTGGGAGGAACGGCCTCCCTGATCTGAACCCAAGTGGTGTTCTGTTATTGGACTTCTGTGTTATATAAAAAGAATCGTTTAGTATTCGCTTTCAGTTTTACTTTATTCATCACAGAAGTGTAATTTGTCGAGTTACTTCTGCCACTTGCTGTCGTCGCATAAATGTTATTTTAGCAAAAAACCCACAGAGGTTTAATGGGAGCGGACAGTGAAGAGTACGACAGGATAACCACTCTGCCAGCGTTAATACAAACCTGATGTCCTGCATTGCCTCTTGAAGCTCGTCCACCTCCTTCTGGATCCTGTCGGCCATGTTTCTCTGTGATTCGCTGCCAACACATGAAGTTCCCTTCCCTCCGCGATGACTTCCTCTGTAGCTCGGGGAAGAGTCGCACGATTGGTACTTCTGAAAAACAAGACAATGTATGAGGAGGTGTCTAGGAAAAAGGAGGAGCTGAAGGAGGAGCAAAAGGAGGTGTGGTGAGGGGAGAGGTGGAAGAGGAGGAGGTGCCTGAGGAGATGGAAGAACAGGAGGTGAGTTTAGGGTGTCTGAAGATCGGAGAGAGAGAGGTGGCGTATGGGGAGATGGAGGAGCAGGGAGAGGAGGTGTCTGGGGAGAGGGAGGAGCAGGGGGAGGAGGTGTCTGGGGAGAGGGAGGAGCAGGGAGAGGAGGTGTCTGGGGAGAAAGGGGAGAGCAGAATCTTACCATTCTTTTTCCTGACGCTTTGACTGGAGCTTTTAAATTCTTCCCGTCCAATAGACCCAGAACCTTCAGAATCTTCAGAACACAATCTTGAAGAAAGGAGGGCTGGGAGGAGCTATCTGAGGAGTGGGAGGAGCTTGAAGAGGGAGTGTCTGAGGAGGAGGAGCTCGTGGTGCTGGAGGAGCTGGCAGAGGAGCCATCTGAAGATTTAGAGGGGATAGCGACTCGTATGTAACTCTCGATTATAGCCCAAAAGTCCAGATCATCGACAATGAAGCGTACACGTCTGGCAAAGTAGGAAAGGATCTTCTCGATTACAGCTGCTTTCTCCTCCTCTCCTCCTTCATCCTCTTCTAGATCTTCACGTAGGTACTTCCTCAATAAATCAAACTTCTCATGGATGTTGGAAAGGGTGACCTCAGAGTGGCTAATGCTGTCCTCCCACCTCTTTGCCTCCAGACTGGGGGCACGCAGTCTGAGGCAGCAATCCCGCCTCTGCTCCATCCACTGCTGCATCTGCTCCACCATCTGCTCCACCGTCTTCTCCACCGTCTTCTCCACCGGCAGCTCCACCGGCAGCTCCACCGGCACCTCCACCGGCGGCTCCATCGGCGGCTCCACCGGCAGCTCCACTGATGACTTCACTATGATCACCCTCTTCCTTCTGGCAAAGACGAGTAAGTTGAGCCAAATTAATGTTTTACTTTTAATTTCAACCTTTACTTCAACGTAGTTCAGTCAAATGTGTTTTGCCCCAGTACAGATCATAAACCGTAGATCTGTATGGACACAGCTAATGCACTAGCCGCCGTGTTCCAAACAGGAAGTGCTCCAGGCACCTCCTCCGGCTCCTTCTGACTTTGGCTCCAGTGACTCACACTGGGATGTTGTGGCTCGTCTCTCTGGACCTGCTGCTGTGGCTTCATCACTTTGGTCTTAAACGTTCGTATAAACCCACATTTAACCACCTCGATCATGATTGGCTCTTGTGGTTGCTATGATACTCACGGTCGGATTTCCAAATATGGAGCCTGGCTCCAGATTTGCTCCCCGTTAGGGGTGTAACGATATCCACGTCTCACGATACGATATTGTCTGAACCTCACGGTACGATATTTATAGTGATGTCGTGGGAAAACTCACGATATTACAATATTCCACAGAATAACAAGAATGACTCTAAAATGCTTTGTCCAGTCATTTGGTACAACATTTATTGTCATTAGAGATGGAACGAAATCCAAATCTCTCTGTACCAGATTTTCACCATAAACATCTCACTGTACCAGATTTATTACAATAAAATACTATGAATCTGCTCCTTTTTCCTCTAAAAATGCTTCACAGACTTAATCCAAAGAATGAAGATGTAAAAGTGCTTAGAACAGTTATTTCTTCATGTCGTCTGCACTGAAACGGAGCAAAGGATCATGGTCTATGTAGTTCCCTCTGTTTTTTTTTTTAGCTATTTCTGCATCAGAACTGTTCATTTAAGCAAAGAGACTTGGGATTTGATATATTGTGATGCTCCACAATATTATTGTGAGACCTTTGATGATACGATATCACCAGATTTCGTTTCGGGTTATACCGCTAGTAACTGTAGCAACGGGAGTTTAATTTAAGCTGAACGCTGTGGAGACAACACACTCACTTTACTCCACTGTTTTATACAGACTGTGGTACAGATACATTCTGTCAGCAGCTCTTAGGCCCCATCCACACCAGTACGTATTCGAGTCGTTTTCTTTGCTGATGCAGTGTTCGTCCGATGGAAAATGGCTCCGGAGATGGAACAATCTGGTGCTGCCAGCTCCTCTGATCCGGCAGAACAGTGATACGCTGACATAGGAGCTCTAGTTGCCGTCCTTATTGGACCACGTCTCTGTGACAGCTGATCAATGTATAAGAATTAGGGCTGTCAAACGATTCATTTTTAAAATCGCGATTAATCTCAGAAATTCCTTAGTTTATTGCGATTAATCGCATATTGTTTGCATGTTTAAAATTGTGTTACTTTGCATTTCAAGACCGTTTTAAATTAAAGGTCTATTTATTACTTCTTATTTTCTTTGACGTGTGATCATCACAGGTCTGAAATGGTGTTTGTCGGATCTGAGGCTCTTGGCTGAGATGCTCCGGTCACTGCACCTGGGTGTTTAGCTTGGAGGTGCAAACTTAGGGCGTTTTCACACCGCTAGTTTGATTATTTGCTCCACCAGGCAATAAAATTGTTATTATGCAGCCTATAGGCTCCAGTGTGGTCCTTTCACACCGACAAACCAACAAAAATTGGTCCAGTTGACATTTGACAAGGCTCCGTTATCCATGTGTTGGTTCTCGGAAGAGCAAGACCAGTGCACTGGACCGGGGCAGAGCGGTGCCGTCCTCTGCACGTTGGATCCGTGCGGCTAAAGCGATAACTCGCTGTGGACCACAGGTCCGGGCTGCGGACCACAGGTCCGGGCTGCGGACCACAGGTCCGGGCTGCGGACCACAGGTCCGGGCTCCGGACCACAGGTCCGGGCTGCGGATCACAGGTCCGGGTTGCGGACCACAGGTCCGGACTGTGGACCACAGGTCAGGACTGTGGACCACAGGTCCGGACTGCGGACCACAGTCCACAGAGCTCCGGTTCTCTGTGCTCGAGGATCTCGGCTGGTTCTGTGGTGGTGCTTATGGACAGTTGCGCGAACCCAATTTGGTTCATTATATTTTTTTCTGAGCGTCCGTCCTCTGCAGTCGGTTCTTCCCGGGTAAAGCACCGAACACTTCCCGCTCCAACTCATCTGAGCCTGAACCATCTGATCGCCGCGTTAGGAGACAAAAGGCTGGCGAACTTTAATCGCGACAAAAAAAAATGATCGCGTTATGGATTGCATTAATCTAATCGCGATTTACGCGTTAACGTTGACAGCCCTAATAAGAATATCAGAATAGACACACTCAGAGCTAAAATGCATTCAAACATTTATTTTTAAAAAATTAACACAAATACACATTAAAATATGTAAACAAATGTAACCAACTATTTAAGGAAGTTAAAGACACATGTAACCAGTGTTGGGAATAACGCAAATTTCACTAACGGAGTGATGTAAGTAATGGAGTAATCTAAATAACGGAGTAATCTAAGTAGCGGAGTAATCTAAGTAGCGGAGTAATCTAAGTAGCGGAGTAATCTAAGTAGCGGAGTAATCTAAGTAGCGAAGTTATCTAAGTAATTCCACTCCCATCGTTACAACGCCGTTATCATTACCGGGAAAATAAAGTGGCGCGTAACAGTTGGGCTGAATAAGGCGGCACGAGGTCGAGCTTCATGCAGCCGACAGCCAATCAGAGTCATGACAGAGCAGGGCTGATGCTGATTGGCTAAGAAGCTGGGTGGGCGGAGTCTCGCGCTGCCTTGTTGTTTCTTTCCTGCAAACTTGGAGCTAAATGAGACAAACTGCAAATACTGACGCGATTTCTCCCTCACTGAAATAAAAGACAAGAATGTGAAGTGTAACTGAGCCCTGAATTTGAGAAAATACCTGTTGAAATATACTGTTTTAATTCTTCATTCAGTTACTATAAGCTTCTTAGTGCACATGAAAAATAACTGGATAATTACTTTGTCGAGTAATTAATTACTTTTACAGAATGGTTACTAAGTTACTAACTCAGTTACTTTATTTGTACTCATTTGAAGCGGTAACTAATTACTTTTTTAAAGTAAAATGCCCAACACTGCGTGTGCCTGACTCACAGTTAAAGTATAAAGTCCATAAAGAGGTTAAAGACACGTGAGACACGTAAGACACGTGAGGATCCTTCAGCTCTGAGCTGCACTGATCTGCAGCCCTGTGTTCACCTCCTGAAAACATCTGCAGTCAAACAGACGAATCAAAGGAGCGAACAGCACTAAAATCTGTGATTCTGAAGTCTGACAGAGTAACTGTCACTAAACTTTAAACACGTGAAATGAAATGCTCATCTGTAAAGTGCAGTGGATGCAGTGACGTCACTTCAGCTCAGACACCGAGGTAGAATGTGACCAGGAAACCATTTATAAAACTCGCTAACGCACAAATCTTTGCGTACGCACTTTTTACGCACACCATGACCCTCCGGAGCGCAGCGCGGTGCGTCTCCGCAGCAGCTCGGAGCTGCTCTGAAGTCTAAAGTCTGGAGCCTGGAGGGGGAAAGCGACACTCGTGGACAGCAGCACAAGTGAACGAGAGTTTGAGGAAGCGTTTGATTCGGAAATCATCAGAAAATTCACGTTTAAAAATAATTACTTTCAGATTTGTGCATTTAAGCAGAGGTCAAAACACGGAGGTGCGGTTCATCTGCGGCCACAGATAATAAAGGCCATTTAATAAAGGTTTAATAAAGACTATTTAAAACCAGAACACAGAGACAAAATAAGCTCCCATCCTACAAACTGTTATAACGGTGAAATAATAATAGTCGGACTTAAAAACAAACACAAAACGGGTTACTTACTCAACTGTCGAGAGCTGTTGTCCCATCCTCAAAGTCAAAGTCAAACTGACTGTAACTTAACAGGCTGTTGTAGGCAAAGTAGTCAAATGTGAAAGTAAGAAGCAGTTGTAAAAATGACTGTATAAACCTCCAGCGGAGGTCATTTGGGCGGTTCCCCCTATAATGATTCAGTCCACGCTGCCGCAGGTTTGGTGCAGTCATGTCTGTTTCTTTCATATTTCATTGTATATGAGTATTTGAACATTTTGGTAAAACAAGCACATATCCTATGGAAGCCCATTTCCGCCAGGTAATAAAAATTAAAGCCTCACAGAAAGTCATAACTATGAGTTTAAAAGTCGTAATTATGAGTTTAAAAGTCATAATTATGAGTTTAAAAGTCGACTCTGAATCTGCCCTTGTCGTGGAAACACTCGGTCATTTTCCTGCAGAGTTCGTCCTCCAGGAGCTCAGGAATGTTTTAAAAAGACAAGAAAGAGAAAACTACACAAATCCCGTATGAATGACGATGTGCAAAGTGTCGATGTGACTCTGTCTATGGAGCTGGTTTAGTCCAAACAGGGAATCAGGTTAAAACTCATAATTATGACTTTTAAGCTCATAATTATGACTTTTAAACTCATAATTATGACTTTTAAACTCGTAATTATGACTTTTAAACTCATAATTATGACTTTCTGTGAGGCTTTTATTTTTGGATGTACTGACGGAAATGGGCTTCCATAGATGTCAGAAGCTGGAGCTAAATTTAGCAATGAAAATCCGTGTGTTTAAAACTTGGCACATTTTATTTTATATGGACTGTTTTAGTCCTGTTTTAGTCCTGGTTTAGTCCTGTTTTAGTCCTGTTTTAGTCCTGTTTTAGTCCTGGTTTAGTCCTTGTTTAGTCCTGTTTTAGTCCTGTTTTAGTCCTGTTTTAGTCCTGGTTTAGTCCTGGTTTAGTCCTGGTTTAGTCCTGTTTTAGTCCTGGTTTAGTCCTGTTTTAGTCCTGGTTTAGTCCTGTTTTAGTCCTGGTTTAGTCCTGGTTTAGTCCTGTTTTAGTCCTGGTTTAGTCCTTGTTTAGTCCTGTTTTAGTCCTGTTTTAGTCCTGTTTTAGTCCTGGTTTAGTCCTGGTTTAGTCCTGGTTTAGTCCTGTTTTAGTCCTGGTTTAGTCCTGTTTTAGTCCTGGTTTAGTCCTGTTTTAGTCCTGTTTTAGTCCTGGTTTAGTCCTGGTTTAGTCCTGTTTTAGTCCTGGTTTAGTCCTGTTTTAGTCCTAGTTTAGTCCTGGTTTAGTCCTGTTTTAGTCCTGTTTTAGTCCTGGTTTAGTCCTGGTTTAGTCCTGTTTTAGACCTGTTTTAGTCCTGTTTTAGACCTGTTTTAGACCTGTTTTAGTCCTGTTTTAGTCCTGTTTTAGTCCTGGTTTAGTCCTGTTTTAGTCCTGTTTTAGTCCTGGTTTAGTCCTGGTTTAGTCCTGTTTTAGTCCTGTTTTAGTCCTGTTTTAGTCCTGGTTTAGTCCTGGTTTAGTCCTGTTTTAGTCCTGTTTTAGTCCTGTTTTAGTCCTGTTTTAGTCCTGGTTTAGTCCTGTTTTAGTCCTAGTTTAGTCCTGGTTTAGTCCTGTTTTAGTCCTGTTTTAGTCCTGGTTTAGTCCTGGTTTAGTCCTGTTTTAGACCTGTTTTAGTCCTGTTTTAGACCTGTTTTAGACCTGTTTTAGTCCTGTTTTAGTCCTGTTTTAGTCCTGGTTTAGTCCTGTTTTAGTCCTGTTTTAGTCCTGGTTTAGTCCTGTTTTAGTCCTGGTTTAGTCCTGGTTTAGTCCTGTTTTAGTCCTGGTTTAGTCCTGGTTTAGTCCTGGTTTAGTCCTGGTTTAGTCCTGTTTTAGTCCTGTTTTAGTCCTGGTTTAGTCCTGGTTTAGTCCTGGTTTAGTCCTGTTTTAGACCTGTTTTAGTCCTGTTTTAGTCCTGGTTTAGTCCTGTTTTAGTCCTGGTTTAGTCCTGGTTTAGTCCTGGTTTAGTCCTGTTTTAGTCCTGTTTTAGTCCTGGTTTAGTCCTGGTTTAGTCCTGGTTTAGTCCTGTTTTAGACCTGTTTTAGTCCTGTTTTAGACCTGTTTTAGACCTGTTTTAGTCCTGTTTTAGTCCTGTTCTAAGCAGAAAACACTAGTTTCAAGTATTTATGGTAAGATTTTTCCCCTTATTGGTTTGAGGAGGAAGTTAAAGAGGCTTAACCTGGACTGAGTTAATATAAAAAGTGCTTAGAATAAGTTGTAATATCGAGATAAGATAAATCAGGATGAAATATCTTGAAACAAGTAAAAAAGTCTAATTTTATTAAGTAAAAAAATCTTAAAATTGATCTTTTAAGATGAATCTGCTTAATTCATGTCAGTTTGTGCTAGAAAATCCTTTATTGTAGTGAACACGTCAGAGAATAGTGGGGATAGTGGACACGGGCCCTTTAAATGCAGTAGGAGACGGGACTGTGTTTACGCCCCGGTTTTTTCTCTCTATCGTCTTGAATAAACGCGGTGATTAAATTAGGCCGGAGGCCGGTGTAATCCCGTCGAGGCTGGAGCTTCGGTTTGGTCCCGCTCCGTAAATCCCCGGAGCCATTCACGAGAAATAAGAGCCTATTTATAGAAAGTGCCGAGACAAACCCGGGACAGAGGCGCCACTCCTGAGTCAAGTGAAAAGTGAAAGTAAAAGTACAAAAGAAAACATCTGCCTAAGTAAAAGTATTAAAGTACCTGTTTGAAAATGGACTTAAAGAGCAAAAAGTAAAAGTATTCTGCTGAGATTTTAGAACAATCCATTCATTCATTGTTAAATGAATGGTTTAGTCCTGGTTTAGCCCTGGTTTAGTCCTGGTTTAGCCCTGGTTTAGTCCTGGTTTAGTCCTGGTTTAGTCCTGTTTTAGTCCTGGTTTAGTCCTGTTTTAGTCCTGGTTTAGTCCTGTTTTAGTCCTGTTTTAGTCCTGTTTTAGTCCTGGTTTAGTCCTGGTTTAGTCCTGTTTTAGTCCTGGTTTAGTCCTGTTTTAGTCCTAGTTTAGTCCTGGTTTAGTCCTGTTTTAGTCCTGTTTTAGTCCTGGTTTAGTCCTGGTTTAGTCCTGTTTTAGACCTGTTTTAGTCCTGTTTTAGACCTGTTTTAGACCTGTTTTAGTCCTGTTTTAGTCCTGTTTTAGTCCTGGTTTAGTCCTGTTTTAGTCCTGTTTTAGTCCTGGTTTAGTCCTGGTTTAGTCCTGTTTTAGTCCTGTTTTAGTCCTGTTTTAGTCCTGGTTTAGCCCTGGTTTAGTCCTGTTTTAGTCCTGTTTTAGTCCTGTTTTAGTCCTGGTTTAGTCCTGGTTTAGTCCTGGTTTAGTCCTGTTTTAGTCCTGGTTTAGTCCTGTTTTAGTCCTGGTTTAGTCCTGGTTTAGTCCTGTTTTAGTCCTGGTTTAGTCCTGTTTTAGTCCTGTTTTAGTCCTGGTTTAGTCCTGTTTTAGTCCTAGTTTAGTCCTGGTTTAGTCCTGTTTTAGTCCTGTTTTAGTCCTGGTTTAGTCCTGGTTTAGTCCTGTTTTAGACCTGTTTTAGTCCTGTTTTAGACCTGTTTTAGACCTGTTTTAGTCCTGTTTTAGTCCTGGTTTAGTCCTGTTTTAGTCCTGTTTTAGTCCTGGTTTAGTCCTGTTTTAGTCCTGGTTTAGTCCTGGTTTAGTCCTGTTTTAGTCCTGGTTTAGTCCTGGTTTAGTCCTGGTTTAGTCCTGGTTTAGTCCTGTTTTAGTCCTGTTTTAGTCCTGGTTTAGTCCTGGTTTAGTCCTGGTTTAGTCCTGTTTTAGACCTGTTTTAGTCCTGTTTTAGTCCTGGTTTAGTCCTGGTTTAGTCCTGTTTTAGTCCTGGTTTAGTCCTGGTTTAGTCCTGGTTTAGTCCTGGTTTAGTCCTGTTTTAGTCCTGTTTTAGTCCTGGTTTAGTCCTGGTTTAGTCCTGGTTTAGTCCTGTTTTAGACCTGTTTTAGTCCTGTTTTAGACCTGTTTTAGACCTGTTTTAGTCCTGTTTTAGTCCTGTTCTAAGCAGAAAACACTAGTTTGAAGTATTTATGGCAAGATTTTTCCCCTTATTGGTTTGAGGAGGAAGTTAAAGAGGCTTAACCTGGACTGAGTTAATATAAAAAGTGCTTAGAATAAGTTGTAATATGTAGATAAGATAAATCAGGATGAAATATCTTGAAACAAGTAAAAAAGTCAAATTTTATTAAGTAAAAAAAATCTTAAAATTGATCTTTTAAGATGAATCTGCTTAATTCATGTCAGTTTAACTGTGCTAGAAAATCCTTTATTGTAGTGAACACGTCAGAGAATAGTGGGGATAGTGGACACGGGCCCTTTAAATGCAGTAGGAGACGGGACTGTGTTTACGCCCCGGTTTTTTTCTCTCTATCGTCTTGAATAAACGCGGTGATTAAATTAGGCCGGAGGCCGGTGTAATCCCGCCGAGGCTGGAGCTTCGGTTTGGTCCCGCTCCGTAAATCCCCGGAGCCATTCACGAGAAATAAGAGCCTATTTATAGAAAGTGCCGAGACAAACCCGGGACAGAGGCGCCACTCCTGAGTCAAGTGAAAAGTGAAAGTAAAAGTACAAAAGAAAACATCTGCCTAAGTAAAAGTATTAAAGTACCTGTTTGAAAATGGACTTAAAGAGCAAAAAGTAAAAGTATTCTGCTGAGATTTTAGAACAATCCATTCATTCATTGTTAAATGAATGGTTTAGTCCTGGTTTAGCCCTGGTTTAGTCCTGGTTTAGCCCTGGTTTAGTCCTGGTTTAGCCCTGGTTTAGTCCTGGTTTAGTCCTGGTTTAGTCCTGGTTCAGACATCCTTTAGTCCTGTTTTAATCCTGTTTTAGTCCTGGTTTAGTCCTGTTTTAGTCCTGGTTTAGTTCTGGTTTAGTCCTGGTTTAGTCCTGTTTTAGACCTGGTTTAGTTCTGGTTTAGTCCTGGTTTAGTCCTGTTTTAGTCCTGGTTTAGTCCTGTTTTAGTTCTGTTTTAGACCTGTTTTAGTCCTGGTTTAGTCCTGGTTTAGTTCTGGTTTAGTCCTGGTTTAGTCCTGTTTTAGACCTGGTTTAGTCCTGGTTTAGTCCTGGTTTAGTCCTGTTTTAGTTCTGTTTTAGACCTGTTTTAGTCCTGGTTTAGTCCTGGTTTAGTTCTGGTTTAGTCCTGGTTTAGTCCTGTTTTAGACCTGGTTTAGTCCTGGTTTAGTCCTGGTTTAGTCCTGTTTTAGTCCTGGTTTAGTCCTGTTTTAGTCCTGTTTTAGTCTTGTTTTAGACCTGGTTTAATCCTGGTTTAGTCATGTTTTAGACCTGTTTTAGTCATGGTTTAGTCATGGTTTAGTCCTGTTTTAGTCCTGTTTTAGTCCTGTTTTAGTCCTGGTTTAGTCATGTTTTAGACCTGTTTTAGTCCTGGTTTAGTCATGTTTTAGACCTGTTTTAGTCCTGTTTTAGTCATGGTTTAGTCCTGTTTTAGTCCTGTTTTAGTCCTGGTTTAATCCTGGTTTAGTCATGTTTTAGACCTGTTTTAGTCCTGTTTTAGTCCTGGTTTAATCCTGGTTTAGTCATGTTTTAGACCTGTTTTAGACCTGTTTTAGTCCTGTTTTAGTCATGGTTTAGTCATGTTTTAGACCTGTTTTAGTCCTGTTTTAGTCATGGTTTAGTCCTGTTTTAGTCCTGTTTTAGTCCTGGTTTAATCCTGGTTTAGTCATGTTTTAGACCTGTTTTAGTCCTGGTTTAGTCCTGTTTTAGACCTGTTTTAGACCTGTTTTAGTCCTGGTTTAGTCCTGGTTCAGTCCTGTTTTAGTCCTGGTTTCGTCCTGTTTTAGTCCTGTTTTAGTCCTGTTTTAGTCCTGGTTTAATCCTGGTTTAGTCATGGTTTAGTCCTGTTTTAGTCCTGTTTTAGTCCTGGTTTAATCCTGGTTTAGTCATGTTTTAGACCTGTTTTAGACCCGTTTTAGACCTGTTTTAGTCCTGGTTTAGTCCTGTTTTAGACCTGTTTTAGACCTGTTTTAGTCCTGGTTTAGTCCTGGTTCAGTCCTGTTTTAGTCCTGGTTTCGTCCTGTTTTAGTCCTGTTTTAGTCCTGTTTTAGTCCTGGTTTAGTCCTGGTTTCGTCCTGTTTTAGTCCTGTTTTAGTCCTGTTTTAGTCCTGGTTTAGTCCTGGTTTAGTCCTAGTTTAGTTTTGGTTTAGTCCTGGTTTAGTCCTGTTTTAGACCTGGTTTAGTCCTGTTTTAGTCCTGGTTTAGTCCTGTTTTAGTTTTGTTTTAGACCTGTTTTAGTCCTGGTTTAGTCCTGGTTTAGTTCTGGTTTAGTCCTGGTTTAGTCCTGTTTTAGACCTGGTTTAGTCCTGGTTTAGTCCTGGTTTAGTCCTGTTTTAGTCCTGGTTTAGTCCTGTTTTAGTCCTGTTTTAGTCCTGTTTTAGTCCTGTTTTAGTCCTGGTTCAGTCCTGGTTTAGTCCTGTTTTAGTTTTGTTTTAGACCTGTTTTAGTCCTGGTTTAGTCCTGGTTTAGTTCTGGTTTAGTCCTGGTTTAGTCCTGTTTTAGACCTGGTTTAGTCCTGGTTTAGTCCTGGTTTAGTCCTGTTTTAGTCCTGGTTTAGTCCTGTTTTAGTCCTGTTTTAGTCCTGGTTTAGTCCTGTTTTAGTCCTGTTTTAGTCCTGTTTTAGTCCTGGTTTAGTCCTGGTTTAGTCCTGTTTTAGTCCTGTTTTAGTCCTGGTTTAGTCCTGGTTTCGTCCTGTTTTAGTTCTGTTTTAGTCCTGGTTTAGTCCTGGTTTAGTCCTAGTTTAGTTCTGGTTTAGTCCTGGTTTAATCCTGTTTTAGACCTGGTTTAGTCCTGTTTTAGTCCTGGTTTAGTCCTGTTTTAGTTTTGTTTTAGACCTGTTTTAGTCCTGGTTTAGTCCTGGTTTAGTTCTGGTTTAGTCCTGGTTTAGTCCTGTTTTAGACCTGGTTTAGTCCTGGTTTAGTCCTGGTTTAGTCCTGTTTTAGTCCTGGTTTAGTCCTGTTTTAGTCCTGTTTTAGTCCTGTTTTAGTCCTGGTTCAGTCCTGGTTTAGTCCTGTTTTAGTTTTGTTTTAGACCTGTTTTAGTCCTGGTTTAGTCCTGGTTTAGTTCTGGTTTAGTCCTGGTTTAGTCCTGTTTTAGACCTGGTTTAGTCCTGGTTTAGTCCTGGTTTAGTCCTGTTTTAGTCCTGGTTTAGTCCTGTTTTAGTCCTGGTTTAGTCCTGTTTTAGTCCTGTTTTAGTCCTGTTTTAGTCCTGGTTTAGTCCTGGTTTCGTCCTGTTTTAGTCCTGTTTTAGTCCTGGTTTAGTCCTGTTTTAGTCCTGTTTTAGTCCTGGTTTAGTCCTGGTTTCGTCCTGTTTTAGTCCTGGTTTAGTCCTGTTTTAGTCCTGTTTTAGTCCTGTTTTAGTCCTGGTTTAGTCCTGGTTTCGTCCTGGTTTAGTCCTGTTTTAGTCCTGGTTCAGACTTATGATAAAATATAATCAAACATAATGAAATAAATGTTGATAAAAAAAAAAAAAACCCGCTTCTTCTCCAGCCCGGTGTTCCTGCGGCTCAGAGCGGATCTTGGGAGTCGGATTACAGGTGCACGGCTCACGGGCTCGGGCCAGAGCGTCCGGAAGTGACGTGTGACGCTCCCGGTCTGTCCCCGTGCGCGTCGGGATTGGTCGGGACTGGTCGGACGGTAAACAGATGGACCGAGCGACGCGAGAGAAGCGAGCGGCGCCGCGTCGGACATCTCCCCGGATTACGGCGCGACGAAACGGTAAAAACATGCACTTTGTCACCCGTATTCCTCCTTTGACGCCTCTCGACGCGTTCCCGCAACTTTATTCATTCGCGCTGTCCGTTGCCGTGGTTTATTTCGGTGTTTGTTGACGTGGAAAGTGAATCGCGCGGATCGTGCCAGCTGCTTATTACGCACGAAAATAGAACGCGGAGAGGCTGCTCAGATCGGCTCGTTTCACACATTAAAATCACATCCGATCTCTGGGGAAATCGTCACAGACCACGCACTGTAACGCCGTTTACGCGTGACGCCAGGTGACACAGCCCGATCCTCGCGTAAAAGTGCTATAATGTTGTTGTTATCGGTGTTGTTACGTAACTGAGTGCAGGCAGAAAGCGGAGTGATTCCCAGTGGTGATTTTTTTTTTTTTTTTGTGGATTAGCACGGGGCAAACACGGGGTGATACGGGACAGCGCGGGACAGGGCAGGATGGTGGTGCAGGGTCAATGCGTAAAAACTAGCAGCGAGCTAAAGCGTGCGCATTTCGGACGGATCGATAGCCCACTACAGCCCAAAGAGGATTCTCGAGGGTTTAAATGTACAGGACGTTTCAGTACAGTGGGTTCAGCCCTGGTTTAGAGCCCGTTTCGACGTGTTTTAAGGTTGGGTGTGGGTGGTTTGGGTTTAGTCCCGGTTTAGAGCTCGTCTTGTGGCCGTGTTTACACCTGAGGCTGCACTTTTTTAGGGCTGGATTAGACCTGGTTACTGCCGAGTTCAGACCTGGTTTGTTTTCGGTTTAGTTGAGACCGGTTTAGTCCTGGTTTAGTCCTGGTTTAGACACAGTATGGTAGTCTTTAATTGGTCCTGCTTTAGTCCTGCTTTAGTCCTGCTTTAGTCCTGCTTTAGTCCTGCTTTAGTCCTGGATTAGATAATGGTTTTAGTCCTGCTTTAGACATGGTTTAGTCCTGGTTTACTTTTAGGCCTGGTTTAGTCTGCGTTTAGTCTCTGTTTAGTCCTGGTTTAGACATGGTTTTAGTCCTGGTTTAGTTTTAGGCCTGGTTTAGTCATGGTTTTGTTTTGGTTTAGTCCTGGTTTAATCCTGGTTCAGTCTTGGTTTAGTCCTGGTTTAGACCTGGTTTAGTCCTGGTTTAGACATGGTTTAGTCCTGATTTAGTTATAGTTCTGGTTTAGTCCTGGTTCAAACATGCTTTAGTCCTGGTTTAGTTTTAGGCCTGTCTTAGTCCTGGTTTCGTTTTGGTTTAGTCCTGGTTCGGTCTTGTTCAGTCCTGGTTTAGTCCTGGTTTGGACATAGTTTATTCCTGATTTAGTCCTGGTTTAATCAATTTTTCAGTCCTGGTTTAGTCCTGGTTTAGTCCTGGTTTATGCCTGGTTTAGTCCTGGTTTAGACCTGTTTCAGACATGATATAGTCCTGGTGTAGTCTCGGCACCGTAGTCTTTAATTAGTCCTGGTTAGGATCTTGTCTTGCCCTGGTGTGGCCCTGTAGATCTGCTCTGGTGCTGGTTTAGTTCTAGTTTTGTTTCTATTCATCCTGGTTTAGTCCTGGTTTAGTCCTGATTTTTAAAAACCTATTTTTATGTTATTTTTTAAAGGTGCAGCCACTCTCTTGTCTCTGTATATTGCTGGAGACTTTTCAAACACATGATCAACCAAGTAAAGACAGAAATATACCAAAATCAGGCCTTTAAACAGATAATATTTACAAAGAGATCCTTTTAAAATCTTTTTTTAAAGTCCTGGTTTAGTTTAGTCTGTCCCTGTATAAAGCTGTTACCCTAAGCAAAGTTCTTATGATATTTATTTAGAAACTAATCACATTATCGCTCTGATGTTTGATTTTTTTAATCCAGTTTAGAATTTTGGTGTGGGGAATGTCAACTTTATTTGGTTATTCAATAATCGAGCTGTGAATCCTGGTTTTGAGGAAGATCAGACGTCCCTATTTACCCGGGACAGTCCCAGTTTGAGCCCTGTGTCCCCTGTCCCAGCAGATTTACACAAAAAAACAGTGTTTGTCCCAGTTTTGCACAAAAAATGTCCCAGGTGTCCCTATTGTGAACCAAGCTGATCCCCGCCAACAGTAAAGAGAGGCTTATATTGTCATTTGTTGAGGCAAAATAGAGAAAAGCTGCTCAAAAAACGACCAAAACACAAAGAAAATGTGACGACACCGACTCGCATTAGTGCAATTTTCCTTAATCACGCGTCCGTTTCACAATTTTATTATTACCGACCACCACAAACTGAGGGATGTCCCAGTTTTTTTTTATTTTCAAACGCTCTGACATGTGGCGGTCACCGAGCTGCTTCGTGTCCCCGGCCTCGTTGTGCCGAGCGGAGGTTTGGCTAACGAAGGGGCCCCTCTCCTGGAGCCGCCCGGAGCCAGTGGTGCGTCTGAACCAAAGAAGAGGGTTGGGAATCGCAGGGTTCCGCACGATTCGATCCGATACTCGATCCGCGGCTCATGAAACGATACTATCACGAAATGGCCATGCAAAATATTCCACAAGAGATCACTATTTTTAAGAACCAAGTGCATTTTAACAACATTATTTCCTCGTTAAATAACTGTCTGTGCAAAGGAAATATGGAATAGACAAACTGTAAACATTAAAACAATGAAAATGTCAAATGTTTTGTGTAAACAAGTTTCCGTTCTCCGTAAATAATGACCCCCCAGTCCACAAAACAGTAGGAATGTAACAATAACCGAAATATTGTGATATCGTATCGTCATATATTGGTTTGACGATATTATCGGCCGATATGGGCACTTGGAAACATATCGGCCTAAATCTTGCCAATATGGGGCGATATTCCACGTGGACGTGTTTTACTTTGTTATAAAGCTCAGACTCCATATTCTGCCCATTTAATCCAGTTTACAGACAGATAAATGTCCTGATCTGTGGCTCCACATCAGGATTAGAATGTATTTTTTAGCATTTTTCAAAAAATATAATTCACTGGTAAATAAACGGGATGAGAAACGACATCGGTGATCGATTATTTTGGGCTTTGGCCTGTGCAGTGGGAAATCAGCAGAGGGAAGTGTGAGGTGCTTCTAAAGTTGTTTTCTAACGTTTCCAGACACTAATGAGTGAACCAGGCAGAGCGTTTTGTTTGTCAGACTCGTGGCTGTTGTCAGATGGGTTAAAGTGGTGTTCAGCTTCTTCAGTTTTATGTGGAAGTTCAGAACTTGCCCCCATCACTGCACTAGTTTGTTGCCTTGACAGACTCACTGCCACAGTGAGATCTCCACCGAGGAAACACTGATCTGTGCCGTTTTTTGGCTTCTGACAGAATTCCACCTCCTCTAGTGACGGACTTTATCTTCAAATGTGCCGGAGTTCCTCTTTAATCCAGTTTGACGCGTTTGTTAAAAGTAAAAAGCCTGTGTACTTTATCGCCAGTCTTCTGTGCATTAAAAATCATGTATCTGCAAAAACATCTTTATAACATGGCTTAAATCTCACATTGTCAAACTATTAAACAGTAGCTCTTGAGCAAGACACGTCATCCTGCACTTATCACTGAGTGTGTGATTATGGTTCAGGTGTTCGGTTGGCAGAGAATTGACCGGTTGTCACAGGTCAAAGTCTCAGTCTGCAGTAAAAATAATCGCTTGTCTCGACTAATTGAAAATATCATTGGCGACTTCTCGCCTGTGGAATAATCCTCGGTTGTAGCTGTGGTCCTGGTCTGCAGTGTGGGCTGTGTTTATGTAAGCGACATGTGTAGTAACGGCATCAGGAGCAGCTCTAATCCAGCCCGGACCACAATGTTTGTTTTCTCTGATTCGTGCTGCTGCTGTTCGGCTAATGAGGAGATTATAGTGTTATACCGAGGACGTTCACTGTTACACCACTGCACACCACATAAACACACCTTTATACTCAGGATTCACTGTTACACCACTGTACACCACCTTTATACTGAGGGTTTTCACTGTACACCACCTTTATACTGAGGGTTTTCACTGTACACCACTGTACACCACCTTTATACTGAGGGTTTTCACTGTACACCACCTTTATACTGAGGGTTTTCACTGTTACACCACTGTACACCACATAAACACACCTTTATACTCAGGATTCACTGTTACACCACTGTACACCACCTTTATATTGAGGGTTTTCACTGTACACCACCTTTATACTGAGGGTTTTCACTGTACACCACTGTACACCACCTTTATACTGAGGGTTTTCACTGTACACCACATAAACACACCGTTATACTGAGGGTTTTCACTGTACACCACCTTTATACTGAGGGTTTTCACTGTTACACCACTGTACACCACCTTTATACTGAGGGTTTTCACTGTACACCACTGTACACCACCTTTATACTGAGGGTTTTCACTGTAACACCACTGTACACCACCTTTATACTGAGGATTTTTACTGTACACCACTGTACACCACCTTTATACTGAGGGTTTTCACTGTACACCACTGTACACCACCTTTACACTGAGGGTTTTCACTGTTACACCACTGTACACCACATAAACACACCTTTATACTCAGGATTCACTGTTACACCACTGTACACCACCTTTATACTGAGGGTTTTCACTATACACCACTGTACACCACCTTTATACTGAGGGTTTTCACTGTTACACCACTGTACACCACCTTTATACTGAGGGTTTTCACTGTTACACCACTGTACACCACCTTTATACTGAGGGTTTTCACTGTTACACCACTGTACACCACCTTTATACTGAGGGTTTTCACTGTTACACCACTGTACACCACCTTTATACTGAGGGTTTTCACTGTACACCACTGTACACTAGGGTTGGGCAGTATCCAAATTTTGATACCGTTAAACCTTCTCATCATTTTACTGGGGTATACGGTATTCCCATGACTAATTAAGAATTATTTTGTTTTTTATTGTTATTTTGAGTCGAGAGGGGACGAGGCGCTGAAGAGGAGAAAGTTCAGACTTTCACGGAGGAGACGGTAAAGCCCAATTTGTGTTTCTGCATCAAAGTGACGCAGACATAAGGGCTGTGATTGGTCCTCTCCACCGCTCTACATTTCCTCCTCATTCTAGACTTTGAGTAATAATGTGTTTAATGCAGCTTTGGCACATTTGTTTACTTTTTACACAAACCAAACTTCCAACCACACGGCTCATTTGCATACAGCTCATTTGCATACAGTATAAGCGCTGATAAAAACAGCTCGTGCGCTGATGCTGATGCGATCGAATGCGCTGCAAAGTTTGGTTTGATCAGAACTTGTGCCTCATCTTCAAATATAAAGCTGCGACTCTGAATGGTACAAAATAATTCTTAATTAGTCACGGGAATACCGTATACCCCGGTAAAATCCTGAGAAGGTTTAACGGTATCAAAATTTGGATACCGCCCATTTATTTCAACAAAGTAACTGTAATCTAATTACCACTCACTGAAACAGTAACTGTAACGGATACAGTTACTCATAATTTGTATTCTAATTACATAACACTGGTACATGTGATCCCTTACTCCCCAACACTGTCGGTGGAGGCTGGAGTTCGGGCTGTGGTGGAGCTCGGGCTGTGGTGGAGGCTGGAGCTGTGGTGGAGCTCGGGCCGTGGTGGGGGCTGGAGCTCAGGCTGTGGTGGAGCTCGGGCTGTGGTGGAGCTCGGGCTGTGGTGGGGGCTGGAGCTCGGGCTGTGGTGGAGCTCGGGCTGTGGTGGAGCTCGGGCTGTGGTGGAGCTCGGGCTGTGGTGGAGCTCGGGCTGTGGTGGGGGCTGGAGCTCGGGCTGTGGTGGAGCTCGGGCTGTGGTGGGGGCTGGAGCTCGGGCTGTGGTGGAGCTCGGGCTGTGGTGGGGGCTGGAGCTCGGGCCGTGGTGGGGGCTGGAGCTTGGGCTGTGGTGGAGGCTGGAGCTCGGGCTGTGGTGGGGGCTGGAGCTCAGGCTGTGGTGGAGGCTGGAGCTCGGGCTGTGGTGCAGGGCTCTACGCTAACTTTTTTTTTCAGGAGCACATGTGCCCCTAAGTTAAAAATTTTAGGAGCACAGAAAAAAAAATGGGGGCACAAGTAGGTTTTCATTTCGAACAATTATTACAGTGCAGAACTTGCGCACACCAACTTATTTGAATTTATTTAATACAAAAAACAAAAGAATTAAGACTGTACTTTTCCTGCATGATCGCAGTGTTTTTGTCTTCATTTTATCTGATTAATATTTAGATTTAAAATAAGCCAAACAGACTGTACTGCACTTAAACACTCTGTGGCCCTTTTTGGACCTTCACCCACAGTTTAAGAACCTCTTCTTTAAGAGAACTTCCACTGGCACTTTACACAAAACTGTTTCAAAGTGAAAAAACATAGGTAAGATTTTTAAACCTGTATTTTCAAATTCCTAGGTGAAGTTACATTCTCTTACTGGTTTTACAGTGGTTTTTAGCCTCTGCACATTTACCAAACTAAACGGACATTGTGACAGAGTTATTTGGCATTTTCTTAGGCAAACTTCAGCCCACATATCGCCTGCTCTGTGCTGTGGGTCTGCTCTGTGCGGACACTGACAGAAAATTAGTATTGGCGTATTTGACGTGAGGCGGAAGGATAGGTGGGATGCTTAACCTGCCCTGTGACGCACGTTGGTACACAAGGGTGCGCGCTGTGGACAAGCCCGCGCTGCGGAGCCTGTGCTGACGGGCCGCACAGTGTCTGCGGGCTCCAGTGCACAGGCCGCAGAGAGGCGTCCAGCGTGGTCACGCACACGGTACAAGTTTATTGCAGCGGCCGTAATGAAATATGATCACACTCAGTATTCAGACCTTGAGTCCGTGATAAGACCGAGTCCAAATGCGCTCGAGTCCGAGACAAGACCAAGGAAGTCCAGCGGCGTGGGGGTGTTTACTGAGTGGTGGGAGAGGTGTGGGTCCTGCTGCGGGGCGCTCCTCGTTGAAGCTGAGCGTGGGTGTGTTTTGAAGCGGAGTTTGTTCGTATGAGTGATATCGGCGCACACGCGGAGCTCGTACGCTGGGGTCAGCGCTCGCGCTGGGAAAGCGTGTCGCGCTTTAGGGGTGATCCAGGCTTGGGCACGATTCTAAAGTCCAATGTGAGTTTGCCCCTAATGTTTGATACATTTAGAATGTTTAACTTGTCACGTTACGTCTATGTGCAGTTCTCCTTATTGTGGCTGCAGAAGCACTCGCACTGGTGCGACTGTTTTATTTTCCTCGTTCGCACGACGAAATATTTACTCGCAAATGCGAGTGAAATGGGCGCACTGTAGAACCCTGCTGTGGTGGAGGCTGGAGCTCAGTGGGGGTGGAGCTCAGTGGGGGCTGGAGCTCAGTGGGGGCTGGAGCTCAGTGGGGGCTGGAGCTCGGGCCGTGGTGGAGGCTGGAGCTCAGTGGGGGCTGGGGCACTCGTGTGCCTAACGCGCTCCCCATGAGGAGCTCCGGGGCTGGGATAAATATAGCAGCAACAGACGCTCCACATTCACAGCAGCACAATCCTGGACAATGGTGCACTGAAAACGACACAATGGACCTCACTGAGAGCGAGGAGCCTTTACCCGCACAAACCACTCGCCCTTTCACACACGCCGGGACAAAAGGCTCCACGCGGGTTCGGGGTATTGCCCAAGGACACAACAGCAGCAACGTTCTGGTGGGAGCAGGGATCAAACCAGCGACCGCTGGGTCAGTGGGTGAAGCAGAGCTGTTTCAGAAGTCGCTCAGATACAAATAGTAAAGTGCATCTTCGAGCTTTAAACGTCCCATCGTATTTCACTGAACTCATCTGTTTGTTTTCAAGGGATTTGTGAGCACAGAAATGTTACGTAGTGCAGCTTTATGACCTGCATCAAACACAAACCTGCACAAAAACTATGTCAGTCCTTTGTGCTGTTTTGTGCTGCAAAAGTTTCGTTTGTGCTGCTTTAGTTTTGGAGAAATTAACGATTCTTTTACAGGTCAAATTAGGGTCAGGCCCAGAGGAAGCTTCAAAATGCTCGAAAACGCCCAAAATGGAGTCAGTCGTTTGTGCTTCGTCTGTTCTGTTCTGTGCTGCAAAAAGTTTCATTTGTGCGATTCTGGTTCTTCAGATATTTGCGGCTTTATTTTCAGCCCCTCAAAATGTTAAACAGCCTCCAAACAGGCAGAAAATGATACGAAACGTTTGTATTTCGTTTTGTGCTGTGACAGTTTTCATTTGTGTGAGTTTATTTCTAAAATTAATTTATATATATTATTTAATTTTTATTTTTGCAGAGATGATATGACATCAGCTGATATGACGTCAGCTGATATGACGTCAGCTGATATGACGTCAGCTGATATGACGTCAGCTGATATGACGTCAGCTGATATGACGTCAGCTGATGCGGCGGCGACTTTAGCAAAACCAGTGAAGAGAAACAATCTGAGGCTGTGGAAAAGTCTGTGTTAATTTGCTTTTGATTCATATTTTATATAATAATACAGACTTACATACGCACACACACATACACACACACACACACACACACGCACACACACACACACACACACACACACACACAAACACACACACACACTTACACATATAACAAACACACACACACACTAACACTTACATATGACTACATCAGCTGTCTGCTTCATTATTTCACACACACACACACACACACACAAACACGTGTACACACACACACACACACACAAACACGTACACACACAGACCCACACATACGAACACACACATATGACTGTATCAGCTCTCTGTTTCATAACCCTCATGACATTATTTCATAACCACACACACACACACACATATACATACACATACACACACACACACACACACACTCACACTTACACATATGACTACATCAGGTGTCTGCTTCATTATTTCATAAGCACACACATGTACATACACACACATATGACAAACACACAGACACACACACACACATATATACAAACACACACACACATATACAGACACACACACGCATATGCATACACACACACACAGACACACAAAAACACACACACACACACTTACACATATGACTACATCAGCTGTCTGCTTCATTATTTCATAAACACACACATGTACACACACACACATATGACAAACACACAGACACACACACACATATATATACAAACACACACACACACACATATACAGACACACACACACATATGACTACATCAGCTGTCTGCTTCATTATTTCATAAGCACACACATGTACATACACACACATATGACACACACACACACAGACACATGCACACACACAGACACATGCACACACACAGACACATGCACACACACACACACACGCATATGACACACACATGCACACACACAGACACATGCACACGCACACACACACACATGCACACACACACACACACGCATATGACACACACACATGCACACGCACACACACACACACTTACACATATGACGAGTTAAAGAGTTAAAGATGCGATAGTCGTTTATTCGGTCATTTTGCAGCACTTCAAAACAAAACAGAGACGACAACCCCACGGATCATGACCCAAAGAGTTTAGGCTGAAGGAAAAAGTACCGTATTAAACAATGACAGAATAATTCTGATGCAGAAATAGCTAAAAAAAAAAACCCAGAGGGAACTACACAGACCATGATCCTTTGCTCCTTTTCAGAGCAGAAAGAAAGAAAAGAAGAAAGAAAAGCAGCGTATGAGCAGCAAGTTTGTGTTTACAGTTTTACTTACGACTTCCTGTAATATATAAGAGACAAAATATTAATTAAAACGACAAAATGTAACGCATCATTCATTCATTCCAGAGTTTTATATCTTTCAAAACATAACACTTTATATTCTTTTTTTTTTAAAGGTTTCTACAGACTTAGACTTTTTTAAAATCAGCACTCAGGTTGTTCCATAAACTAACCCCTCGAACAGAAACACAGTCACTTTTTATTTGTTTGTTTGTCGTTTATGGTCGTACAAACTAATAATAATGTTAACGAAGGCACTAAAGTTTATTGTTTATGCTCAAAAGAAATGCATGTGTTTACTAGAGGTGTAACAATATCCAAGTCTCACGATACGATACGGTCTGAACCTCACGGTACGATATTTATCACGAAATCGTGGGAAAACTCACGATATTAGACCAGATTTATCACAATATGAAACTGTGAATCTGCCTCTTTTTCCTCTAAAAATGCTTCACACACTTAATCCAAAGACTGAAGATGAAAAAGTGCTGAGAACAGTTATTTCTTTTGCGTGTGAAGCATCTGCGACTAAACCAGGACTGAACCAGGACTGAACCAGGTCTAAACCAGGACTGAACCAGGACCGAACCAGGACCGAACCAGGACCGAACCAGGACCGAACCAGGACCGAACCAGGACTAAACCTGGACTAAACCTGGACTAAACCAGGTCTAAAGCTTTATGTTTTGATAGATATAGCGCTCATTTTGTTTGTTTTAATTTATATTTTGTCTCTTATATATTACAGGAAGTTGTAAGTAAAAGTGTAAACACAAACTTTCTGTTCATGCGCTGATTTTCTTTCTTTCTTCTTTTCTTTCTTTCTTCATGTCGTCTGCACTGAAACGGAGCAAAGGATCATGGTCTATGTAGTTCCCTCTGTTTTTTTTTTTAGCTATTTCTGCATCAGAACTGTTCATTTAAGCAAAGAGACTTGGGATTCGATATATTGTGATGCTCCACGATATTATTGCGAGACCTTTGACGATACGATATCACCAGATTTACGTTATTGTTCCATCCCCAGTGTTTGGTTAATAGTCGTGGTTTTTAGTCTTCTAGGTAATTCTGTAAGATTTGATGTTTATATTGTGTTTTGAAGTATTGTTGTTGTATATTATTCTGGATATTATCGGCCGGTCATAGTAACAGTGGAGGAGGATTACCAGGTGCAGTAGGTGGGGGAGGATTTTATGTAATTTCCTGCGAGTTCGGACTGGGGTGGATTGGGGCGGGCAGTGGGCGGATTGGGGCGGGCAGTGGGCGGATTGGGGCGGATTGGGGCGGGCAGTGGGCGGATTGGGGCGGATTGGGGCGGGCAGTGGGCGGATTGGGGTGGGCAGTGGGCGGATTGGGGCGGGCAGTGGGCGGATTGGGGCGGGCAGTGGGCGGATTGGGGCGGGCAGTGGGCGGATTGGGGCGGGCAGTGGGCGGATTGGGGCGGGCAGTGGGCGGATTGGGGCGGGCAGTGGGCGGATTGGAGTGGATTGGGGCAGGCAGTGGGCGGATTGGGGCGGGCAGTGGGCGGATTGGGGCGGGCAGTGGGTGGATTGGGGCGGGCAGTGGGCGGATTGGAGTGGGCAGTGGGCGGCGTCGGCTCTATAATCTGTCTGTGAGCAGCACCGAGGCGGAGACGGTTTCATTATTATCTGTTTTGTCTGTTCGGCCTTTTCACTTCCGATACCGAGTTTCGATGCCCAGCCCTAATTGAGAGAGTTTGGAAAGCTTTTGCTCATCGTTCTGCAGATTTGTGCATTTACCGCTTGGATATTTCGTGGCAAAATACAACCTGAACCACAGGGAAATCAGGCCCTCGAATCCGTGTGTCGTTCGTTCGTTTTTAAATATAAAACAAAGAAAACGAAAAAAACAAAAAAACAGACCTTTTCCTCATGATTTGTCCCAAAATTTTCGATTTTGTGTTTAAATAAATAATGGAAAAAACTGAGAACGGCCGTTTCCCCGAACCAAACTCCTGGAACTAATATCCAGTGTGGAGCGTCTAAACCGGGACTGAACCAGGACTGAACCAGGACTGGACCAGGACTGAAGCAGGACTGGACCAGGACTGGACCAGGACTGGACCAGGACTGGACCAGTATGAAACCAGGACGAAACCAGGACTAAACCAGGTCTAAACCAGGACTAAACCAGGACGAAACCAGGACTAAACCAGGTCTAAACCAGGACTAAACCAGGACGAAACCAGGACTAAACCAGGTCTAAACCAGGTCTAAACCAGGACTAACACAGGACTAAACCAGGACTAAACCGGGACGAAACAAGGACTGAACCAGGTCTAAACCAGAACTAAACCAGGACTGAACCAGGACTAAACCAAGTCTAAACCAGGGCTGAACAAGGTCTAAACCAGGACTGAACCAGGACTGAATCAGCTCTAAACCAGGTCTAAACCAGGTCTAAACCAGGACTACACCAGGTCTAAACCAGGACTCTTTGTTCATAACATAATTTCTGTTTGTGGCGAGGAAACGACGTCGGAACATACAGTAGATCAGAAAACGGCGAAACAGGAGCTCTTTAATTAAACCCTGATTCGTTCCCTCCCTTGTGTGTGTTATGTGTCTGTGTTATGTGTATGTGTGTGTGTGTTATGTGTGTTATGTGTGTGTTGTGCGTGTTGCGTAACCCGGAGTACAGTGGTGTCCGTGTGCAGATGGCGATGGCAGATTGCGGCGGTGAACCTGAGGCGCTCTTGTGTCTTATTGATGTGGACACAGGAGCTGTCAGTGGCCCGGTGCTGTTCCCGTGCTCGCTGAAATAGTAATGAGACCGGGTGCTTTTCACGGGGGACGCCCGCGGGTGCCGGGGCCGGGGCGTCACTGCGGGCATGGACGCACACGGGCAGGGACGCGCCACAGCCAGCACCCAGGTCAGACCGAGACGGACTGTAGAGTCTGGGGCTCGAGACCGGTTAGGGACGGGTTAGGGCTCACGGAGTCTGAATATGGGGTTAGACTTGCTTTAGACCTGTTTTAGTCCTGGTTTAGTCCTTGTTTAGACCTGGTTTAGACCTGGTTTTGTCTGTATTGAGTTACACCTGCTTTAGTCCTGGTTTAGTCCTTGTTTAGTCCTTGTTTAGACCTGGTTTATTCCTTGTTTAGTCCTTGTTTAGACCTGGTTTATTCCTTGTTTAGACCTGGTTTAGTCCTTGTTTAGTCCTGGTTTAGACCTGGTTTAGACCTGGTTTATTCCTTGTTTAGACCTGGTTTATTCCTTGTTTAGACCTGGTTTAGACCTGGTTTATTCCTTGTTTAGACCTGGTTTATTCCTTGTTTAGACCTGGTTTAGACTTGGTTTATTCCTTGTTTATTCCTTGTTTAGACCTGGTTTATTCCTTGTTTATTCCTTGTTTAGACCTGGTTTAGTCCTTGTTTAGACCTGGTTTAGTCCTTGTTTAGACCTGGTTTATTCCTTGTTTAGACCTGGTTTAGTCCTTGTTTAGACCTGTGTTTAGACCTGGTTTAGTTTGTATTTGGAGTTAGTCCTGGTTTAGTCCATGTTTAGACCTGGTTTAGATTTGGTTTTGTCTGTGTATGGAATTAGACCTGGTTTAGTCCTGGTGTAGATCTGGTTTAGTCCTGGGTTAGACCTGGTTTTGTCTGTTGCTCATTTCATGGAGGCAAACTCGGCTACACGTCTCCTGATGGTTTCTAATTCTAACATTTCATTTTAGCAGTGAATGATGGGAGTAAAGCACACGATTATTTCATTCTAAATGGTTAATATGTAGTAGTAGTAGTAGTAGTAGTAGTAGTAGTAGTAGTAGTAGTAGTAGTAGTAGTATGTAATAAGCAGTAGTAGTTTGTTTTTTGGGGGGGGGGGAATGCGCCCTTTCTTCATGTCGGAGCAACTGCCCCTCAAAATTCCTGTGCACGTCCCTGTTCCAGAGCCTGAACCTGCAGACAGAGACACGTCCGAGTTTGTCTCATTCTCAGTTTATGTTCAGGCCTCAGGTGAAGCTCAGAACCTCCAGAATTCAGAGGCTGCACTAGCACTGGCTCAGGACTGTCTGCAGGAGTTTAGGCATCGACCGTTCAGATCAGAGAGAGGCATTTTCTTAAGTTTAACCCCGCTGGATTTCTAAGAGACGAGGAGCCAGGACCAGATCCCGCTCCACAGACTTCAGAAACTTAGACGCCTTTAAACATTCAGCACCACTTCTGTGATTCTTTCATTATTGAGTTGGGTCAAGCTCTGACGGGGTCACGCTGCTCCTCTCAGACGTGTTGTGCTTTTCTGGGTAATAATATAAAACAGTAACATGGATTATTCTTTTATTTTTTGCCCATTGTAAACAGCAATATCGGCTTAATAACAGAAACATGATTCAAATGAGAAGGAGAAGCCTAATAACACAACTCAATTTGACATAATGTCCCTTTAAACATTACAATGCGATTTAGCCCCCGAAGACCTGAGGGCAATTTTAGTACATTTCTCCTCGCCTCGAATTTTTTCTTAATTTTGCTTTTAAAACTGCCCCTTTTACCTCCTAATGAAGTGTTCTACCTCCTTTTGTTCAGTCCAACCTGTTATTTCACAATCTGCTGCTGTAGTTGTGTCATGAGGCTGTGAGAAAAGCTACAGGACCAGAAATAGAGATGGAAATAAGAACAGAAAATAAAATTCACTCTTTTATACAAAACACACAGCAACTTTTTGGACATAAAAAATGCTTAATTTAGGGCCTCAGCTACAAAAATGCAAAATATGAACTCTGAAAGTAAATAAAAAATCTCCTTATTGCCCTAAAAACAAAAAATAGTGTAACCGCTCCATTACTTTGGTGGTGTTTATTACATTTGTATTTGTTCATTTTGAGTGAAATAAACCTTTCAAATAAAAATAGCAAAGGGATGCACAATTACGCACACCAAGATGCGTAATTTGCCGTTCATTTGAGAATAAACTCCACTTAGAGCGACTTTTTCAGTTGTTCTAAACACACACGCTCGAGAGGAGTCGACCATCTTGACTCACTTCACTCTTTGGCAAAGTTTGGCTCGATCAAAATGGACGGAGCGCATGAGTTTGGGGAAAACAAAGTTCCTATTGGACACTCGTTTTGCTCACGTCATCACACAGCGTGAGTGTGACGTAGGATAAAGCCGCAGAAATGTACGGAAACCTCTATGTCTGCACTTTCAGAGGGGGAAAGGACGTTTCTGTCTTTTACCGTTAGAAAGTTCTGCGCGGTTATAGAAAACATATTCCTCGGAGTCGTATACGATGTCGTAGGTCTTCGAGGGTTAAATGTTTTATTATATCTTCTGTGGAGTGTCGTTTTGTACTTAATTGCAATGCAACACTCCAATTTGTTTCCCTTGCAAGTCCAGACTGAGATCTCTGTATTTTACTTATTAACAGAGGTAGAGATGCGCCGTCACGTTATTGAGCCATTTCCCATCTTTAAATCAAATAAAATAATATTAAAATGGCAATAAAATCATAATAAACCATCTGGATCAACAGAATAAATGATAAAACAGAGAGGATCCTGGTCTATGCAGCTCCTGAAGCGTTTGGTCACATGGTTCCTGATGCTTCGGTGCTTTGGTCGTATCGCACGGATGTCATGTGGCGCGTGGAGTTTCGGGCTGAGGGTCAAAGGTGTTCGCCGGGTTCAGGCTCCGTCATATCTGCAGCGCTGGTCCTTTCGGTCAATGTTTAACCAGAGCTGGCGCAGTGTTTATGAGAATCCTGCCGCTCAGACGTGTGCTCAGGCCGCGGCAAAGGGACAAAGGACAAAACGTCGGACAATAAGACGAAAATAAGACCTGATTCAAGTTTGATTTGAAGAAATAAGGCGGTGCTGGACGTACTAGAAGACTGACAGAACGATCAGAAAGAATAAATCAAAATGTGTTCCTCATTTTAGCCTGAAAACGTCTTCGTGGATGTTCAAGTATCAGGAATATTTTAACAACAACACCGATAAGAAAAGACTGACATAACAGCGTTTTGGATGTTTTTTAGTGCTGCCACTAACGACTAATTTTCTAACGATTAATCTCTCGACTAATTTTTCGATTAGTCGACTAATCTAAACGACTAATAAAAAAAAAAGCGGTTCTAACACACACAAGTGTGTGTGTTAGATTTTACCTTGTGTGTGCTGTGCGTGCGAGTTGCAAAGGTTATTGCTGTTATGTCTGTTGTGTGTGCTCATTCAACAATGTTGAACAACGATATGCACACACAATTTAACGAGTTTGCACGAGCAGCATATGCAACGGTATGCTCAATACCTCATGCATCGTGGTCGTGGTCGAGAAAGAGAGAGACCAGCCAGCAGAGTGCGCACGGCAAATACTTCCTCAAGTTTGTTTTCTTTGGCGGTGCCATTATTTACCACTGCTGTTAGCCTTTGGTGAAGCCGAGGTTAGCCACCTCGGCGTCAACCCCGGATGTAGCCGCTGTCAGCAGCACCGGTGTCGGCCTCGGCGCAGTTGCTGCCCGCGGCACCGTGTCCGCTTCGGTGTAGCCGCTGTTAGCGCGCCGGTGTCCGCCTCGGTGTAGCCGCTGTTAGCTGCGCCGGTGTCCGCCTCGGGTGTAGCCGCTGTTAGCTGCGCCGGTGTCCGCCTCGGGTGTAGCCGCTGCCTGCCGCACCGGTGTCGGCCTCGAGTGTAGTACGACTAGTGGTGTGGAGGGGAAATACCTGATCTCAGGCAAGCAAAAGGTCTCTGGACGAGCCGTTTGAGACCAAAAATAAATAAAGGCGAATATTCGACCAAAAAAATTGTAGTCGACTCATTTTCATAATCGATTACGTCGACAACGTCGAATAATCGCGGCAGCACTAATGTTTTTATCACACTTCAAAACAGAAAAACGTGCGTCTTTGCTGCGTGGAGGCTCCCATCTCCACAAACCTGACTCTTACTGTCCTGGAGGAGGGCCCCATTGCGCTTGTTTCCATGGAAATGTTGCTCCTTTGGCTGTGATCTTCCACATTACGGCACAGAAATCTTCTATTTCCCTGGAGAATGTTCCGAAATGTGGTTTTAAACGGAACCTTTTAACCCTTTTAAATTGAACAATAAACAATAAAATGGGAAAACAGTTTATTTCATTATGGTTTAGTGTCAAACAGAAAAACAGATTTTGACCTCTTTTTTCCGATATTTAATTTAAAGTTTATTTCAAATAACACCAATCAAAAAACAGATTTATTTGTTTCATTCATAAAGTATAAAAAGACATTAACAGTGTCACAAACATACAAGAAATGAATGAAAAGGAGCCGAAAGACGTATTTTTCTGGCTATAAGTCGCACTTTTTTCATGGTTTGGGTGGTTCCTGTGACTTATCCTCAGGTGCGACTTAAATATAATATAAAATAAATAAATTCACATGTTTGTTATTTTCACACTGAGGCCACGAGGGGGCGCTCTAGGTTTATTTGTTTCATTTATAAAGTATAAAAAGACATTAACAGTCACAATATCAAACATACAAGAAATGAAAAGGTGCAGAAAGAAAAGTCCTCTTATATTATCTGCCTCCTTTTCCAGACAGAACATCAGCACCACATTTCATTTCCTTCACAATTATTATTCAGTTGCAAAAAGAAATCTTCACTTTTATGCGCAACCATGTTTTTCTATACTATACTATAAGTCACTTTTTTCATGGTTTGGGTGGTTCCTGTGACTTATCCTCAGGTGCGACTTAAATATAAAATAAAATAAATAAATTCACATGTTATTTTCACCCTGAGGCCACAGGGGGGCGCTCTAGGCTTGTACCAGTATCTGCTGCGCCTCAGGCTCCTCCTCCTGCTCCACTGTCACTTCACCTGCAGCACCTCACACCTGTTTGCTCAGGTAAATCCAGGTGGAGACTTTTTGTCCAGTGAATCCACTGAATCTGGTCCTTTAGTCACAGAAGCTTCAGCACCAGCTGTTTTTATCACTATCTGCAAATGATCCATGAGGATTTAAGTTTAGTTTCTGTAAAACTAAACAAATGTGCCAAAGCTGCATTAAACACATTAATACTCAGTGTAAATATTGAGCGTAGAATTAGAAACGTGGTGGTAGAGAGGAACAAGCAGCAGAAAGAAAGTTTGGAGTGAGAGAAACTTGTGTTTGATGGAGAAAAGTGGAGGAAACTCGAACTGAAATGAAGAAAACAAAAGCTCATCGCGGCTAAAATCTGAATTTATCTGGAGTTGGTGGAGTTGCTCAGAAGTGACACGAGGATGAAGAATTCAGTGGATTTAGTGATTTGGAGCGAGAAGTTTGGTAAACTTGTTCTGTTGTTTCTGCTCTAGTTTTGTGAAGAACTGTTCATATGAGACGTGAACAAACCAGACACATGTTCAGCCTGTTCTTCTCTGTTCTATTATTACTGTAATTCACTTTTAAGAGAAAATGTCTGTTCCTGGAGTCTGATTTGATCAAATAAATTTACCCCAGAAATGCGACTTATCATCTGTTTTTTCTTCTTCATTGTGCATTTTTTGGCTGCTGTGACTTATAGTCCGGAAAATACAATAGTTTTCTTTTTCATAAATACACATTGCTGGATTTAAAGTGTTTTTTAAAAGCCGTCATTGTACTTGGTTCTTTGATTTCTTTCTCAAAACTCTTCCATAAATGAACTCCTTTCACGTCAACGCTTCGCTCCATCACCTTTGTCCTGAATCTGTTTTTTTTTTTTTTTTTAACATGTAGGTTCCTTTTTAAATTGTAGTGTCTTGTTCTCATCTCAAAAATGTTAATGTTGATATTTGGTTCATATGAAGTTCAGCTGCGCCGCAGTGAACTCGGTGTCAACTCTTCTTTTATGTGTTTCCATAGGAGACGTGTCACCTCCAGAATTCTAGTTAGACCATCGATCATGACGCTGTACCTGATCCAGCAAAAACTATCACCTTGTTTTCTGGCTGACATGGCCCAAATTTAAGATATAAACACTTAAATCCACCAGAAAATGACGTAAAAGTTGTGAAATGATCTGTCGATGCAGCAAGATCATTCTACCTGACAAGTTCGCTTAAAATAAATGACCTCTAGACGAGAATGAAGCGTCTCAGAACGAGTAAAGGCCGTCACACACTACAGGAGAATTTGCTCGATTTTGGCTGCGATTTCTTCTCCCGTGACCCGACTTTTTGTCTCCGTGTGCGATTCTGAAGCCGCTGCTCCTCGTGTGTGGAGTCAGTGTCAGATCAGAACCACCGAACATCAACAAAGCGATGGAAACAGACGATAAAACAGAGTCAGGGGCAGAGGAGCGACGGACACAGAGACGCAACAAACAAACTCAGGATAGAGCGAAAATAAAGACTTTATTACTCACCTCCCATAAAGTGGTACATTTAAAGTGCAGCATCTCCACATTATCCATAGAAATTGTCCTCCGCAAATAATGACCCCAGTCCACAAAACCGCACTATTAATCCAGTTTGAAGTGTTCTTTGAAAGTAAAAAGGTGAAAGTTGTTCCTCGTGTGTTTGTTTACATCCACAGAGCGTAAAGCTGCAGATCAGCGACAGTGACTCTACTTCCTGTGGACTTTATCTCCTCTTTTATGCTTTAAAAATCCTGTATCTGAAGTATTGCTCCACATTTCACAAATAATAATAACACAGTTTGGACAGTTTGTCTAAACTAGAAGTGCAGAGCTCTGATCTTTGAACACTTCAGAGTCTCAGAGCGAGTGGTTTTACTGTAGACAGGAAACAGCTGACGTGATCTCGCTCACAGCTTTATATCCTGTGCTCCTCACACAGATCTCGCTGCAGTCTGAGAGATCAGAGATTATAAGTCTCGTATCACTACAAAAGGATTTTCTAACATAGTTAAACTGACTTGAATTAAGCAGATTCATCTTAAAAGATCAATTTGAAGATTTTTTTACTTAATAAGATGAGTTTTTTTTACTTGTTTCAAGATATTCCATCCTGATTTATCTTATCTCGATATTACAACTTATTCTAAGCACTTTTTATATTAACTCAGTCCAGGTTAAGCCTCTTTAACTTCCTTCTCAAACCAATAAGGGGAAAAATCTTGCCATAAACACTTGAAACTCGTGTTTTCTGCTTAGAACAAGATTCGTATTTTGTCTTGTTTTAAGAAAACTTGGTAAGTGAAAATTTCACTTAAAATAGAGCATTTTTACCTCAAAATTGGTATTTTTTTCTTATTTTTTTCTTATGATTCCGATAGGCCTTTTTTGCAGTGTAAGTTTCTCCTCGTGTCTGTGGTGTTTGTGCTTTTTGTCAAACGGTTAAAAATCGTTTCAGACTGAAGTATCCTGTAGTGTGTCTCGGCCTTTAGTCCATAATAAACCTCAAACAAGAGGAATAACCTCATGTAAGTTTGGTCAGAGAAATGTGCAGTGTAAAAGTGCCATTTCACACTCTATACAGCCTTGGGACAGTGCCCCCTGCCCCAAACCCCACCACTGCCCCGTCCTCCTGCTCCTCCTGCTCCTCCTCCTCCTCCTCCTGCTGCTCCTGCTCCTCCTCCTCCTCCTGCTCCTCCTCCTCCTGCTCGTCCTGCTCCTCCTGCTCCTCCTCCTCCTGCTCCTCCTCCTCCTCCTGCTCGTCCTGCTCGTCCTGCTCCTCCTGCTCCTCCTGCTCCTCCTCCTCCTGCTCCTCCTGCTCCTCCTCCTCCTCCTCCTCCTCCTGCTCCTCCTCCTCCTGCTCCTCCTGCTCGTCCTGCTCCTCCTCCTCCTGCTCCTCCTGCTCCTCCTCCTGCTCCTCCTCCTGCTCCTCGTCCTGCTCCTCCTGCTCCTCCTCCTCCTCCTGCTCCTCCTGCTCCTCCTCCTCCTCCTCCTCCTCCTGCTCCTCCTGCTCTTGCTCCTCCTCCTGCTCGTCCTGCTCGTCCTCCTCCTGCTCCTCCTGCTCGTCCTGCTCCTCCTCCTCCTGCTCCTCCTGCTCCTCCTCCTCCTCCTCCTCCTCCTGCTCCTCCTCCTCCTGCTCCTCCTGCTCGTCCTGCTCCTCCTCCTCCTGCTCCTCCTGCTCCTGCTCCTCCTCCTGCTCCTCGTCCTGCTCCTCCTCCTGCTCCTCGTCCTGCTCCTCCTGCTCCTCCTCCTCCTCCTGCTCCTCCTCCTCCTGCTCCTCCTCCTCCTCCTGCTCCTCCTCCTCCTCCGTCAGGTCCTGGGAGAGCGGCTCGGAGCAGGAGGAGGAGGATGGAGTGGAGCATCTGTTGGTTTGGCTTCTCCTCTTTCCCCCTCTGTGCGTTTGTGTCCTGCTGTTTCAGCCCCGCACGCTCATGAGGCTTTACACTGGCTGATGTTTGAGCACCGAAATACAAATAAAAGCATTTTCCTCACAAAGCTTCAGTATATTTCACCTTGTAAACGTGTCCATGGAAACATCCTGAGGACATTTAGCTGTTACTTTGCCTGATAATACGACAAACAAGCAAATAAACGGACTCCAGAAATCACCAGAAGTATAATAATAATAATAATAACAATAATACATGGGTTTTATCCAGCGCTTTTCAAGGTAGCACAAAGACACTTCACAATACACTAAATTATGCTGAATTACACTAAATTATAGTTCTGCGTGGATTTAACACACACACTGCCGCCGTCGCCTTGTCGCCGTCGTTTTTGATTTATGGATTTACCACCTGTAACTGACTAAACGTAAAGTAGAGCTGTTTAATGTCACACTGTGGAACATTTTAGACAGACCAGTGACACGTCCACAGAGGAAAAGCCTTCACCAGAAAATTTACCAAGCGTCAGACCCAGAGCTCCCGCTGCAGTCTTGTGATGGTCTCATGACTCCCTCCTTGTCACAGACTCCATCTCTGCATCTCCTGGATACGCTGTTCTCTCAATTCAAAACTACTTTGACTGTACACGTGGCATTTTGTACTGTTTTTTCCCTCTATTCTAACTGAAAATATGTGTGTTTTTCAGGTTCAAAGCCAGACAGAGCCACACGGGAGACGCCAACTCAGAGGACGACTGCAATGGTCACAGGGTCACGTGCAGGTCAGTTCACTCAGACACAACTGCACAGAAATACACGTTTATTGTCCAAGAAATGTTATGAATTAACCTGCTGCTTTGAGCTTCGTGTTAAAGGATCCGTGTTACGCAGTTTTCTGATCTACGTTGTCTGTGTTATAACGTCACAAACAGACCAGGAGTTGTGTTTTGTTCCATTCACACACGTTTTGGTTCAGAGTTCTTGTCTCAAACCAAAAACACTCTGTTCCATTTCGTGATGTCATGTGGTGATACAGGAAGTGGCTGCGTTGGGACTTTGCGCTAGAGGTTTGACACTTGATGAGTGATAAAATGAAATTGATATATTTGTGCCAATATAACTGTAAAATACAAATAAATGTGGAAAATGACAAAGATGGTCTTGATTTGGTCTTGATGGGCCGTGGTTTCAGTCTTGTCTCGGTCTGAGCCTTTAAAAGTCTTGGTCTTGTCCTGGTCTTGGGACCCTGCTGGTGTGAGCTTTGTATTAAAGGGTCCATATTATTATTGTCTCTGTCTCTGCCTTTAAAAGTCTCGGTCTTGTCTTGGTCTCGGCCTTTAAAAGTCTCGGTCTTGTCTTGGTCTCGGTCTTTAAAAGTCTTGGTTTTGTCTCGATCTTTTCTAACTCCTGCCGTCTAACTCTGCATGTCTTACTCTGTGTCTCTCTGTGTCTCTTAGTGTCTCCATCCATCTCTCCTTCGTCTCCTTGTGTCTCAGTGTTGCTTTATTAAACGTCTGGGTGGATTTCGCTCTCGTTTTGTCGATCAAACCAAAACATGCCCTACAGGTCAAATCTATGAACTTTCAGGGAGCCTATTACCAGTGTTGGGAAAGTTCATTTTCTACATTAACTAGTTCAAAGTTCAGCTCAGAAATTTCAATATGAACTAGTTTGTTCATAGTTCATAATTGTCCAAAAATGAACTAGTTCATCATTCTTTTTTTTCCAGTACGTTGCTGCGAGCGATTATTTTTCAATATCATTGCCAAAGCCCAAATAGAACCACAGACAGTGATGATTTTATCAGTTTTAACAGTGAAACTGTGTGTTAGATTTAATCTTCAGATCAGATTTGTGGCTGAGAGACAACGGAGCTGCTCCTGTAGCCGTCAGTGGGGTTTGGGTCGAGGATCGTGTCTGTTTTTTGGTTTTGTTTGTGTTTTTCATAAACATTGAAAGACTCTTTGGGTGCTTCAGTTCAGTGTGTTGTTTTAAGTGTGATGTGACTGAAGTACGACCTTGTCCTGGAGTCTTTTAAATGTTCAGATGATGAGTCCTCGTTGCTCTGGCCTCAGTCGCCTCCACGCTGATGCTGCTTTTGTGTTTGTCTTGCTTCAATGACGCGGCGACGTGACGCTGGAGGCTCGTGTTGTTGCCAGATTGAATGTTTTTCCGCTAAACATTAAGGGTTCTTTACGATATGTTTAGTTGGGTTTTTGCTTGGAGCACTAAAGAAATCTGGCACCTGTTGAAGGAAGTTAAATAGAAGCTCACACCATTCACAGACACCAGAATGAAGACGTTCACAGTTCGTTTATCAGGCAGTGATAGTGAAAGCGTTTGACCAAAACATGAACTGAACGATAGTTCACGTTCGGCTATTACCATCTGCCGATGAAAACGAGCCTTTTGGTTAATTTGAGTACATTTTTGTAATGTTTATTAATGAACACTGTCCCACTGTTTATAAAATAAATAAATAAAACCTCCAGCTAAGATAGTCCTGAACAAGAGCGGAAGATCTGGAGAAGGTCCCACTGCTCCAGACAGTTTGACCCAGAGACACTGAAGGGTTCACTTAGCCTAACCTCACCTTAACCTTAGTAAAACACACATCACAAACATACTTTTCTTTCTTTTATGCTTAATAATCATTATTATAATGCCTCTTCATGACAGCCCTACTATCTTTGTGGCAGTAGAGTTGTCAAATCAATTCTAAATGGACCAGTATGGGACCTGCCTGGACCACTGAGGGATTACACACACGTAAGATCACGATGGAGTAGAAAAGTACTACGATTTAATGTTGGGAATAACATTCTGTTGTCTAAATTAAGACTGTTTATATGTTTTATCATCACACTAAAATCTTATAATACCTAATAATAGTAGTCTTTTTATTTCTACCAGTGATGCCTCATTTCAGTACTAACCCGCTCCCACCAGCCTTCACCAGCCTCCACCTCCTCCCTCCTCTCCTCCTCCTCTTCCTCCTCCCCCTCCTCCCCGTGTCCTCTCCTGCGTCAGACTCGCTCCATTCATGAAAACCGTGACGTGAGCAGAGGCGCCTTTACCTTCTCTTCACACTCGCCTCTCCCGCTCTCCGCAAACGAAAACACCAAAAAACATCGGCTATTTTGGATCTACACGCGCCCGGATCTCCTCTTTCTGTTCCGCTACTACGCCAGCGTAATGATCTCGTAAGTACTGCTCGAGATTGAACCCTTTCGGTGCCTCCGTGACGTCCCCGTGCCCTCCGTTATCTGGTTCGGAGTTTGCAGGGAACAGCTCCGGGGGTGCTGAAATGCCGAGCGCTGCGTGGGTTTTGTTTTGGATGCTCGTCGTGAGTGGAGCTAGGCTAGTGTTGGTGCGTGCTGTTCTATTTTAAGCTCGCTGTGATGGTGATGCCGGCGCTCTGATGCAGTGCCCTCTCTGAAGGACGGGCTCAGAGTGAGAGATGGGGAAAACCAATACATGTTAAGAAGTTTAAAACCGATCTGTAAATGCGACACCACTGGGGGAAGTATTATATAGTGTTTCATATGTTGCCAGGCTTAAAGGCCAATCGATTCTGTAAACGTGTCATTTCAGACTTCGGAATGGCTGATAGGATTGATTTGTGGTGTATTTTTGGAATTAAAAGAAGACATATTGTGCGTTTCTTTGAGTATTAAAGGTCTTAAATTACCTAAAATAACTCTTCTGAGCTATAAACCATGTTATAATGTCGTTACTTCATCAAAAACAGACCTGGACTTGTGTTTTGTTTCATTATTGTTCATCTGTTTAAAGCTCAAAACGCTCTGTTCCACCTTGTGATGTCATGACCTGATTGTTTTTATAATTCGTTCAGTAGAAATTTGGAAATTTCATGGCCGCACTGCAAAGAAGCTTGGCCAAAATGTAAGATATAAACACTTAAATCAATCAGAAAATGACTTAAAAGTTCTGAAATTATCTGTCAGTGCAGCAAGATCATTTTACGCGACAAGTTCTCTTAAAATAACCAATCAAACTTTATTTGTAAAGCACTTTTCATACATTTGCAATACCATAAAGCTCCTAAAGTTATAGTAAAAATAAAAAAATGGAGAGCTAAAAATAGATGGAGACTAAGTAAAATAATAATTTAATTTAAAACAAATATAAGAAGAAGAAGAATTTTATTTAAAACAAGTAAAAGTGTGAGATAATCAGATTTTAAAATCACTGTGGAGCACTTCCTGTATCACCACATAATCTCACAAGAAGAACTCGGTCTAAATCTTCAGCGTTTGTGCGTTAAACATGCGTGAATGAAACAAAACACAACTCCAGGTGTGTTTGCGATGAGAAATCGACACTATAACAGATCACAGAATGTTTATAGAGGTCTAAACTCCAGGGTTAGAAGCTTTACACAGAATAAAACCTCAAAAACTTGACCTCCTTTGATTTCATTTGCTTGGTGGGTCCATTCAAATGACGATTTCGTTTGGATTGACTCCTTCATAGTGAGACCGGACGTCCCTATTTACCTGAGACTAGGGACGGGCATTAGATTAAATTGTCTTAATCGATCGTCGGGAAAATTAATGATCGATTTTTGATTAATCGTTAACATTTTATATTAAAATGATCATCACAATTATTACTATTACTAATCTGCATAAATAAACTCAACTTTACAACATATAAACCATAATCACTCCAGAGCCACATCAGTGTGAGATCAGAATGTGTTTAATGCAGCTTTAAACATTTGTTTAAGTTTTACAGAAACGAAACTTAAAACCACATGACTCATTTGCATAAACAGTAAGTGAAAAAAGCAGCTCTTTCCTTGTGCTGCTGCTTCAGCTTCTGTTGGACTAAAGGACTCGACTCAGTGGAATATGAGTGTTCTCCCTGTGACAGAGGATGTGATGAGGCTGTGAGTCTGTTCTGTGCGTCTGTAGCATTGGAGATGCTGTGTAAACATGTGAAACCGGGACACGCAAAAAACCCGATCATACCCGGGACACTGATGTGCAGGTAAACGCACTCTGAGGAATATAGGGATCTCCAAGGAGCTCCAAGGAGTCCGACGAGACGTGGGACTGTGAGGCTCCAGTGTTTGTGCTGTGAGACGCAGCCTCGACTCCTCACGCTACGTTACACAGACACCTACATTCAGTTTGTCCATTAAAATGAACGTGATCAACGAAATTCTTAATGATCATTTATCGATTAATTGACTAATCGTGCTCATCCCTACCCGGGACAGTCCCAGTTTTAAGCCCTGTGTCCCCTGGCCCAGCAGATTTATACAAAACCACTGATTTGTCCCAGTTTTTATACAAGAAATGTCCCTATTTTTGACCAATTTTATACCTGCTAACAGTAAAGAAAGGCATAAACTGTCATTTGTTTCGATAAAATACAGAAAAGCTGCTTTAAAAATGACCAAAACACAAAGAAAATGTGACTATACTGACTCACCGAGTGCATAACAATTTTCTCGTTTCACCATGTTATTATTACCAACCACCCCAAACCGACAGTGTCCCAGTTTATGATTTTAAAATTCTGGTCAGCCTCTGTTTTGATCGTCTCCGGGGTTCACTCAGCTAATGATTTGGTCCAAACGTGGCCGATATTCCACTCTTGTACTTATCAACAGTGTGAATTATACATGGATGCACTGTCCATTCTCGCTCTGAAACCCGACGCCGGCCTTGATTATGGTCCTGTCCTATTCTTAGCCTCGTTCCGTTTGACCCCGAGTTTGAGATTTCTGACCTCGATTTCCGCACGGCTCATTGACGACCGCACAACGTGTCGGTAAGGGCCTAACGATGTCCACGTCTCACGGTACAATATTTATTGCGATATCGTGGGAAAGCTCACGATATTACGATATTCTACATAATAACAAGGGATGTAACAATAACGTAAATATGGTGATATCGTATCGTCAAAGGTCTCACAATAATATCATGGATCTCTTTGCAAACTATGGCCGGGGGGCTAAATATGGCCCTCAGACCAATTGTTTTGGCCCTCAGGGTTACAAGTGACCGCAAGTCGTACTTTTTACTGCATGTTTTTGAAATCCACCTTGATCAAGTAAATGTCGTGTGTTCTTCTGAGGGTCTGAGCCTGAACAAAGGTCTGGAGGGTCATTCAAACCTGTTATAAATGCACAGATCTGAATTATTCACTGTTTTGACCCTCAGTCGATGACCCTCGATCGGCCTCACACTGCTCTGTGTTTTAATATGTGGCCCTTGATGAAAATAGTTTGGCTTAAACTATGCCTTAAATGAATAATTGCATAAATAGCTAAAAAAAAAACAGAGGGAACTACATAGACCATGATCCTTTGCTCCGTTTCAGTGCAGACGACATGAAGAAATAACTGTTCTAAACGCTTTGAAATCTTCATTCTTTGGATTAAGTCTGTGAAGCATTTTTAGAGGAAAAAGGAGCAGATTCCTCCACAAAATATCGCACTAAATGAATAATATCGTACAGAGAGATTTGGATTTTGTTCCATCCCTAATGACAATAAATGTTGCACAAATGAACTGGTCAAAGCATTTTAGAGTCAGTCTTGTTATTCTGTAGAATATCGTATTATCGTGAGTTTTCCCACGATATCGCAATAAATATCGTACCGTGAGGTTCAGACCGTGACCGTATCGTATCGTGAGACTTGGATATCGTTACACCCCTAATAAACACAAGACTGACTCTAAAATGCTTTGTCCAGTTCATTTGGTGCAACATTTATTGTCATTAGGGATGGAACGAAATCGAAGTCTCTCTGTACGATATTTTCACCATAAACATCTCACCTTACCAGATTTATTACAATATTACGTTATAATAAAAATAAAATAATACAAAAATAAAGAAAAATTGGTTAAATCAGAAAACATGTGAAATATGATCAGCAAATAAATCAGAAAATGGTGTAAAATGGGCCCTTTAAACATCTACAAGCATCTTCTGGAGCAGCAGCATCCATAAACCACTAATCAAACCAGAACGGAAATGTCAAGGCTGATTTACAGATTTTCAAACTAAAAAAATCCTTGGTTTGGGTTGTTTGGTAATAATAAAATTGTGAGTGCGATTAAGGAAAACTGTTCTGCACTAGGGACTAATGTGAGTCTGTTCAGTCACATTTTCTTTGTGTTTTGGTCATTTTTAAGCAGCTTTTCTGTATTTGACCTCAACAAATGCCTCTATTTACTGTTGTTAGGGGGCAGATTGGATAAAAAATTTAGACGTTTCTTATATAAAACTGGGACAAATCACTGGTTTTGAACAAATCTGCTGGGACAAGGGGACACGGGGCTCAAAACTGGGACCGTCCCGCGTAAATACTGACGACTGCTCACCTTAGAAATGCCTGTTCGCTTTGTTTTCAGTCTGTTGAATCGGCTTTTATGTTTTAGTCTGTTATATTTCGGCGACAGTGAGCAGGAGGAGTGCAGGGGCCCAGTGGTGCAGAGCTGTAGCCGGTGGCCGAGTGTATCTAGGACACACGTGTGCGACGCATGATGTGTCCGACCCGCTGATGGAGCTCGTGCGCACAGCTGGCGTCGGCGTCACAGAAGTCGTAGGAGAAGCGGCGGCGAAGATGCGTCCATAACGATAAGCTAAAATTATACAAATCAATCCGTTTATTGTTGGAGCCGTCGTTAGCGTAATGGGCACAGAGGTTTGCCAAGGTGTTCTGGAAAATACAAAAATAACCACCGGCTTTGTCGATAAGATTGTGCTGTTTTTCCTGCCAGTAAAACTCTTTCTGATTGGCCGAGGACGGAGCCAATGGCATGCACAGATTCAGCGGAGTCTGGAGAGGAGAATTAGACAAAAAAAATGACGTAAATAGGTTGGTGCACCATTTGTTCTTGTGAATTTCAGTCAAGAACGAAAAACAATAAAATGGGAAAACAGTTTATTTCATTATTCCGTTTTAGTGTCAAACAAAAAAACAGATTTCAACCTCTATTTCCATTAAAGTTTATTTCAAATTACAGTGAACCCTGGTTTATCGCAGGGTTTACGTTCCAAAAAGAACCCGCGATAGGCGAAATCCGTGAAGTATCAGCTTTATTTTTTACAATTATTATACAATACAACACTGTAATATAGAATGAAACCAAAGATCAAAACCTGTTTTCAGGCCCAAGCATTTGTTTAAGAAATAAAAATAGAAACGTTTTCTTACAAATAACTATGATAGTTTTTAAAAATACTGTCAAATAATAATTTTAATGATGAATACGAGGTTGGACACATTGCGACTCAGGCGTATTTCACAGTCCCTCTGTCCTGACTCCGCTGTAGCGTCTTTTTCTACTGAAGCCTGAAGTTTTTTAGCTTTTGTGCGGATAACGTTGGTCCAGTGTAATGTTCTTTTTCCTGCAGTCATTAATCCACAAAGCTAAAGCTAAACCAGACTCCATCCTTACAATGGTCTTGTTGGACAGTCACAGCCCTTTTTTCATCCTTTTTAAAACTTATTGCTGCTGTCGTCCTTATGTTATTTTCCTCCTTCTTTATGGAACGAACCGAAGATTCATTTATTCCGTAAAGGCGCCTACAACTGCGGAGCTTCTACCTTCCTTCAGCAGGTCCAGAATTTAACTTTTTTCTGCGATAGTTTCATCTTCAAAGGCCCGGCCACCGGCGAGCGCCTGGTGGCCGGGCCTTTCCCCACGGGGCCCGGCCGGGCCCAGCCCGAAGGAGCGACGTGGGGCCGCCCTCTGGTGGGCCCACCACCCGCGAGAGGAGCCATAGGGGTTGGGTGCGGAGAGATCTGGGTGGCGGTCGAAGGCAGGGCCTCGACCAGATCTCGGACATGGAGACTAGCTCTGGGGACATGGAATGTCACCTCGCTGGGGAAGGAGCCTGAGCTTGTGCGGGAGTCGGCGTTACCGGCTAGATATAGTCGGCCTCACCTCCACGCACAGCTTGGGCTCTGGAACCCAACTCCTTGAGAGGGGTTGGACTCTCCATTTCTCTGGCGTTGGCCGCGGGGAGGCGGCGGCGAGGCTGGCGTGGGCTTGCTTATAGCCCCACAGCTCAGCCGCTGCGTGTTGGAGTTTACCCGGTGAGCGAGAGGAGTCGCGTCCCTGCGCCTTCGGGTCGAGGACAGGTCTCTCACTGTGGTGTCGGCCTATGGGCCGAACTGCAGTGCAGAGTACCCGGCCTTCTTGGAGTCTCTGGGAGGGTACTGGATAGTGCACCCGACCGGGGACTCCGTTGTTCTACTGGGGACTTCAAGCGCCCATGTGAGACGCGACAGTGACACTTGGAGAGGGGTGATTGGGAGGAGCGGCCTCCCTGATCTGAACCCGGCGGTGTTCTGTTATTGGACTTCTGTGCTAGTCACAGTTTGTCCATGCCGAACACCATGTTCGGCACAAGGGGGTCCATCGGTGCACGTGGCACCAGGACTCCCTAGGCGGAGGTCGATGATAGACTTTGTTGTCGTGTCATCTGACCTCCGGCCGTGTGTCTTGGACACTCGGGTGAAGAGAGGGGCAGAGCTTGTCAACTGATCACCACCTGGTGGTGAGTTGGGTCGCTGGCGGAGAGGAAGCGGAAAGACCTGGCAGGCCCAAGCGTATCGTGAGGGTCTGCTGGGAGCGTCTGGCGGAACCTTCTGTCAGTGTGGCCTTCAACTCCACACCTCGGGAGAGCTTCTCCCAGATCCCGAGGAGGCTGGGGACATGGAGCCGAGTGGGCCGTTCTCGGCCTCCATTGTCGATGGCCCGTTCGTAGCTGTGGCCGTAAGGCCCTGCGGTGCCTGTCGCGGCGGCAATCCCGAACCAGTGGTGGACACGGAGTAAGGGATGCCGTCAAGCTGAAGAGAGTCCTACCGGGCCTTACTGGCCCGGGGACTCCTGAGGCCTTGGCAGTACACGTCGAGCCAAGCGTGCTGCAGCCAGGCGGTTACAGAGGCAAACTTCCGGGTCTGGGAGGAGTTACGGGAGGCCATGGAGGAGGACTATCGGACGGCCCCAAGGAAATTCTGGCAAACCGTCCGGCGCCTCAGGAGGGGAAGCGGCCCTTCACCAATACTGTTTACAGTGCGGGGAAGGCTGCTGACCTCGACTGGGGATGTTGTCGAGGCGGTGGAAGGAGTACTTTGGGGATCTCCTCAATCCCACCGTCACGTCCTCGAAGAGGAGGCCGAGGCTGGGGACAGAGGCGGACTCATCCATCACCTGGCCGAAGTCACTGAGGTGGTCAGAAAGCTCCTCGGTGGCAAGGCTCGGGGTGGATGAGATCCGTCCTGAGTACCTTAAGTCTCTGGGTGTTGTGGGGCTGTCTTGGCTGACACGTCTCTACAACATCGCGTGGCGGTCGGGAACAGTATGCCTCTGGACTGGCAGACCGGGGTGGTGGTCCCTCTGTATAAAAGGGGACCGGAGGGTGTGTTCCAACTACAGAATCACACTCCTCAGCCTCCCGGTAAAGTCTATGCCAGGGTGCTGGAGAGGAGAGTTCGGCCGATAGTCGAACCTCGGATTCAAGAGGAGCAGTGTGGTTTTCGGCCTGGTGGTAGAACACTGGACCAGCTCTACACCCTCCATCGAGTGCTCGAGGGTTCATGGGAGTTTGCCCAACCAGTCCACATGTGTTTTGTGGACTTGGAGAGAAGGCATTCGACCGTGTCCTCGTGGTGCCCTGTGGGCTCGGGAGTGAGTATGGGGTCGGGGCCCTTTGCTAAGGCTGTCCGGTCCCTGTGACCGGAGCAGGAGCTGTGTTCGCATTGCGCAGTAAGTCAGACTTGTTCCCGGTGCATGTTGGACTCCGCCAGGGCTGCCCTTTGTCACGGTTCTGTTCATTGTATTTATGGACAGAATTTCTAGAAGCGCAGCCAGGGGCCGGAGGGGTCAGTTCGGGGACCACAGGATTTCATCGCTGCTTTGCGGATGATGTTGTCCTGTTGGCTCCATCGAACCAGGACCTGCAGCGTGCACTGGGCGGTTTACCCGAGTGTGAAGCGGCTGGGATGAGAATCAGCTGTTCCAAATCCGAGGCCATGGTTCTCGACCGGAAAAAGGTGGATTGCCCTCTCCGGGTGGGTAGAGTCTCTGCCTCAAGTGGAGGAGTTCAAGTATCTCGGGGTCTTGTTCACGAGTGAGGGAGGATGGAGCGAGATTGACAGGCGGATCGTAGCGGCGTCGGCAGTGATGCAGTCGCTGTATCGGACCGTTGTGGTGAAGAGGAGCTGAGCGGCGAAAGCTCTCGACTTTACAGTCAATCTACGTTCCTACCCTCACCTATGGTCATGAGCTCTGGGTAATGACCGAAAAGAACGAGATCGCGGATACAAAGCGGCGAAAATTTCCTCCGCCCAGAGTGGCAGGCGCTCCCTTAGAGATAGGGTGAGGAGCTCGGTCACGGGAGGAGCTCGGAGTAGAGTCGCTGCTCCTCCCACGTCGAGAGAGCCAGCTGAGGTGGTTCGGGCATCTGGTCCGGATGCCTCCTGGGACGCCTCCTCGGGAGGTGTTCGGGCATATCCCACGGTAGGAGGCCCCGGGGAAGACCCAGGACACGCTGGAGGGACTATGTCTCTCGGCTGGCCTGGGAACGCCTCGGGGTCCGTCCGGAGGAGCTGGAGGAAGTGGCTGGGGAGAAGGAAGCTTGGGAGCCCCTGCTTAGACTGCTGCCCCCGCGACCCGGCCCCGGATAAGCGGAAGAAGATGGATGGATGGATGGAGTTTCATCTTCCTCGGCCTTTTGCCTTTGTAGGTGCAGAACGTTTCGTCGACATTGTGGGTTTTGTCGTGGAGAAAATTTGCAAAGGTAAATTTGTCGGGCTGAACAGAGACGAGCCAATCAGGATTCAGAACACAATGCACTGAAGAAAAAAAAATGGGAATGGGAGGGAATTACATAGACCACGATTCTTTGCTCTGTTTCAGTGCAGATACATGAAGAAATAACTGTTCTAAGCACTTTGAAATCTTCATTCCTTAAATCTCGTGAAGGCATTTTTAGAGGAAAAACGAGTGGTACACGGACCCCAAAAGACCCATGTTACGCTATTTTCATTTCCATGTTATAATGTTCCCTCCTCAAAAATAGACCAAACAGACCTGGAGTTATGTTTTGTTTCATTCATTTTTGAGGAGGGAACAACATTAGAACCTGACTTAAAGCTCACAAGAGACAGTTTTGTGGAATACAGGACCTTTATGCTCTGAGAAGTGTTGTGTTTCACGTCGCTGAAGGTCTTGATTCGATCTGGATTTCCATCGTGAGGTGCATAACTTCACCTCCTGCGCGGCCGTTTGTTCTGGTGATGTCCAGGGTCACGTAGGGTTGAGGAGTCGGTGAGAATCAGGCTCAAACAGGAAGTTAATTCACCTCTTTTCATTATTTAAGGAATTGTAGGTGAAATTGTGATTTTAAAATCTACAAACGACCTGTGTCCCCAGACAGTATAAGGATTTATTCTTAATTACAAAATCACAAGTTATTTATGTGTAGAATCCCTCAAGGCGGTCACACGCTACAGCCCGATTTTGGCTGCGATTTCTTCTCCCTGAGTTCAAGAGACGTGACCCGACTTTTTGTCTCCGTGTGCGATTCTGAAGCTGCTGCTCCTCATGTGTGGAGTCAGTGTCAGATCAGAACCACCGAACATCAACAACGCGACGGAAACAGACGATAAAACAGAGTCAGGGGCAGAGGAGCGACGGACACAGAGACGCAACAAACAAACTCAGGATAGAGCGAAAATAAAGACTTTATTACTCACCTAATGTAAAGTGGTAAATTTAAAGTGCAGCGTCTGATCCACATTATCCATAGAAATTGTCCTCTGCAAATAATGACTCCAGTCCACAAAACTGCGCTGTTAATCCAGTTTGAAGCATCTTTAAAAGTAAAAAGGCGAAAGTTGTTCCTCATGTGTTTGTTTACGTCCACAGAGCGTAAAGCTGCAGATCAGCGACAGTGACTCTACTTCCTGTGGACTTTATCTCCTCTTTTCTGCTTTAAAAATCCTGTATCTGAAGTATTGCTCCACATTTCACACTTAATAATCACACAGTTTGGACTTGAGCTCTGATCTTTGAACACTTCAGAGTCTCAGAGCGAGTGGTTTTACTGTAGACAGGAAACAGCTGATGTGATCGCGCTCACAGCTTAACAGCCTGTTTTACGCAGACAGATCCTGCTGCAGTGTTTGCGATCGGAGATTTTGAGCCTCGTAAGTTTCTCCTCGTGTCTGTGGTGTTTACGCTTTTTGTCGCACGTTTAAAAATCGTTTAAGACCGAAAAGTCCTCTAGTGTGTAGCGGCCTTCAGTCGTCCAGGTAGAATCCATGGAAAAGGGTGGAGTTCAATTTGTCAACTGGACGAGAGCTTTAGGTCGAAGACGTTTTGCAGCTCGGATGAACAACGAAATGTCTTCGACCTCAAACTCTCGTCCAGTTGACAAATTGAACTCTACCCCTTTGCAGCCACAAGTTATTTAGGTTCTGATTTGGTGTTTTGGTTCAGGCCAGTTCTCCGATCAGAAAGAGACCTAAAATGTCTCTCTCTGACCTGAATATTTAACATTTTCAAGGATTGGATATCAGGTCCAATATATCGGTTCAGTCGATATCCCATTCTGGTGTAAAAAGACAATTAATGTTGGTCTATTGAAATTATTCAAATTATACAATTATTCAAACGATTATTTTTTTAGTTATTCAGCATTTCTTTCTCAAATAAAAACATTTTGTTGTTGATAATTTACGCAAAACTTCCAAACTGAAAATAAATACAGGCCACAGACCTTAGAGCAGTTTTGCGATGTTTAAAACGAATAAAATACACTTTGAACATAAAATAAAGCACAGAAAACCATAAATGTATCTCAAATAAATTACATATTCTGGCTGTTCTGCAATCCCTAGATTAAAAAATAAAATAAATATACTTATTTAGATAAAAAAGACCCCAAATAAAGTTTGTTTATGTGGGCGAGTCCACAGACGGGGGCAGTGTCCTGTGTCCTGAACATGTTTATGTAACAGAGAGAGAGAAAGAGCAGAGAGACCGAGAACAGACGAGAGGAGAGAAACAGAAAGAGAGCGGGGGGAGGGAGATGAAAAAGTGGACTGTGGAGAGGTGGAACGAAAGAGAAGGAAAGAACTAGGGAAGGAGCGAGAGAGGAGAGGGACTGTGGAGAGGAGAGAGAGGAGAGAGAGGGAAAGCCTGAATGAAGAAGAGAGTGGAGGCAGAGAGCAGGGAGAGAAAGAAGGAGAGAGTGGAAAGAGAGTGGAAGCAGAGAGTAGGGATTGTGGAGAGAGCGAGAGAGAGAAGGAGAGAGTGGAAAGAGAGAGGGAAAGAGGGAACGGAGGGAGAGGGCAGGGATTGTGGAGAGTTGGAGAGAAAAAGAGTGGAGAGAGAGAGAAATCGAGAAAGAGCGGCGCGACCCCCAACAAACGACACAGCGCCAGAACAAGAGAAGAGCGAGGGAGGAGAGTGGGGGTGTAGAGAGAGAGAGAAAACATAGATGTGGGAAGGGACGGAGGAAGAGAGAGGTAAGACAGAGAACTGGAGTGAGGGGGAAGAGAGAGAATAGAGAGAAAGGAAAGAGATATAGAGACGGAGGGAGAGAGCAGGACTGTGCGGAGGAAGAGGTGGAGAGATGGATGGATAGAGGGGGGAGGAGTGCGTCCATCTGGAACAGACCCGCTCTATGTCCACAGGGCACTGGGAGTCCAGAACAAACGCACAAACACTGCCGATTTGTAGTGAAAAATAATCACCTTTTCCTCGCGGTTCAGCTAAAGCCGCAGTGTGGGACTTTTCACCTCACGCTCGTCTCCTTGGAGATAGACAGTCGCCGTTAAACGTGCGGTATTTCTTGCGCTTTTTCAATTTTCCAATTTCCGGTGTTTTATAGCACCAAAAACTCCCCGGGAAAACGCGGACTTTTGGCTGCGACCGCGCTCGCCTCGGCCCGGTCCGGTCTCCGTGACGACAGAAAGGTTTAATGCCGTACGGTGGGACATCACTGCGGCTCGGCAGGTTCCGGGGCAGGTCCGTAGTGGAATCGCTCCACGTCAGCTCCACAGGACACAGCTCTGCACTTCAGCACCAGGATTTACAGGACGCTTCTCTGTTTTCTGAGTTGTGTTTGCTGTTTTTTTAACGATGCAGTGAACCGTCGCTATGACGCGCTTCACCTTTCGCGGCTTCGCTGTTTCGCGGATTTTTAATGTTTTTTTCTTTTTTTTTGTACAGTGCATTGTGTTCTGGATCCTGATTGGCTGAGGGACTGTCGTCGAGAAGTGAAAAAAAGTTGACACTGGTCTTTCACTTAGACCAATATCAGCAGTTTCCGTTTTCCTCGTCTCTGTTCAGCCCGACAAATATTATTATTTTATTTTTTTTATTTATTTATTTTTATTGTGAGCTTTACTACATTACATTACATTAACCCCATAATAGAAACAATGACAAAAACAAACAAAGACAGCGACAAACAACATCAAGACAAGTCCAGAAAAGAAAATAGACAAATCATCAACTAATAATAACAATAGAGAAGTAAAAAAAAAAAAAAGTAATAAGGGTTTAAAATAAATAAAAATAAACAACAGAAATAAACTGTTCTGTAGGCATTCTGAATTTGTATGAGTGTGTGTAGCAACTGCGTCACAGAAAAGTGCCCTGAGCCATGTACAAATGATGTCATGTATAATATTGTAATGGACTAGCGACCAGAAGACTAAGGTTCGGCTCAAGGAGACGGAGATCGCTTTGGTTTGGCGCCGTATATTGTGGAACTACTTACAGTGACATGTAACCCGACAGCGTGAACAAAAACAAGGTGAACGGCCATTCAAATATATATACAAGCGCTTCAAAGTTCATGATCCAGCAGTATGTAACTGCAGTATCGAGAGTCCAGTAATAGTTGACTGCACCCCAGGGAAAAAACAAGACAAAAGCCCCAACCCGCCCACCGTTCACTGGGATCCAGAAGGCGGTGAGTGCACTGGGAGTTGGGTGAGTTGAGTTGAGGCGATGGGGTGAGCGCAGTGGGGTGTGAGTTTTAATTGGGCTACTAAGGCCATGTACACACGTAGCCGGGTATTTCCCCCCCTCCGTTTATAAAAATAGTTTTATCCACACCACCTTGTCTTCGAAAAAAAAATACCTTCCACACATAACCGAACATCTGCGTTTTCAACCACATTCATACGCATTCCAAACCTGTAGATGGCGTTATTTCCATTCACTTCGCCATCACTTCCGCCTAAACTTAAACAACAGAAAACATGGCGCCGAGCTCCTTTGTCTGGACAGACTCGGAGTCAGAATGGCTCCTAAACAAATTTATGCTCCCACAGCTCTGAAGAAACTACTCTGATCCATATTCTGCTTTGGCTTTGGCTTTTGCAGTCGCCTAAACAAATGTCGCACGTTTGACGTCAGGGCAGATTCATATTTTTTGGCGCAGACAGTGACGTTTTAAAACGCAAAACCCCAGTTATCTCTGTCCACACAAACAGGCATAAACGGAGTTTTCAAAAATCTTCACTTTGGCCGGAGTTTTCCCTGAATACTCGTTTTTGATGCGTGTTCGTGTGGATGACAGGTCAAAACACAGCAAAACATCTTCGGTTTATCAGATACCCGGATACGTGTGGACAAGGCCTGAGAGCCGGCGGAAGGATGCGGCTCTTCGACACTCCGTAGCTCTGTAGATTCAGGTTTCCGGGTTCCGGGCGTGTGTGTACGTGTGTGTGTGTGTGTGTGTACGTGTGTGTGTGTGAGTGGGATAAAAGGGCTGTGCATGTGTAAGTGGGTAATGAGTGTTTGATTTAAGGCGGCACTGGTTACAGCCACAACTGTTCAGACTGTGTAAACTCTTTTTGAATGTGATAATAATAATAATTAGCCCTTTTATCACCATTATCAGTATCATCACTACGGCCCGACAAATTCACCTTTGCAAATTTTCTCCACGACAAAACCCACGATGTCGACGAAACGTTCTGCACCGGCGAAGGCGCCTCCGGAAAAGGTGTAACGCGGTTTCCTCATCATAAACAGACCTGGAGTCGTTTTGTTCCATTCACACGTTTAATGCACAAACCCTGCAGAGTTTTTCTCTTTTATATAAATTACGCCTTATTTGACACGTGTCTCTTACTATTCTTGGTGCTTATTTGGAATTTATTATTACCATTTCTATATTTACTTTGCTTTTACTTTATTTCTTATATTTTATCGTAGTGTGAGCTGCTGTGTGTGACGCGTCTGAACCAAAACACAACCCCGGTGTGTTTGTGTTTGTGTTTGTGATGAGGAAACAAAATGGCGGCTTTTGTTTTGACCCGCACGAGCGTATTTAGACCCGTGAAAGTGCGGCGGCCCCTCCTGTTTACTTGTTTGTGTTTCGCAATCGTGTTTACGCTCGCTCCAAAGTCCAGAGTCTGTCCCCGGCCGCACACAAACACAAACTGACGGAACGAGGGGAGAGGTCACCATGGCGGACTGTTGTGGTGCTAAAACGGTCGCAACGAGGAAACTTCAGGCTCGTCGGTGAGTTTTTATTTGGGAAATTTGAACGGACGCAATTAACGAATCACAAAAGTAGTCCTGGTTTAGTCCTGGTTGAGTCCTGGTTTAGTCCTGGTGTAGTTCTGGATTAGCCCTGGTTTAGCCCTGGTTTAGTCCTGGTTTAGCCCTGGTTTAGTCCTGGTTTAGCCCTGGTTTAGTCCTTGTTTAGCCCAGGTTTAGCCCTGGTTTAGCCCTGGTTTAGTCCTGGTTTAGCCCTGGTTTAGTCCTTGTTTAGTCCAGGTATTGTAAAGACTTGTGTCCTGGTTTAGTCCTGGTTTAGTTCTGGTTTAGTCCGTGTTTAGTCCTGGTTTAGTCCAGGTTTAGTAAAGATTTGCCTAAAAGCTCGTGTCCTGAGTTATTATTTGGGAAATTTGAATGGACTCGATTAATAAATCACAAAAGTTCCACCGTTTCAAAATCTCCTCTTTTATTCGGCTTTAGTCGACATTATACGTTTGATCAGGTTCTGAAACGTGATTCTCGTATTTATTTCCGTTCATAATTTTGTCGATGCTTCTGGACGTGGTTAAAATATGAAATTTGATACGAAATCGCACCCAAAACGTGAAATTTAAGTCTGTCTGTCGTTTTGTTTTGTTTGTTCTTTTTTCATTTGGCTTCTTCCGTGTTTTCTAGGAAAGATTTGCCGGATCTATGTTTTAATAAGTTGCTTTGTTTTCTAAATTATTGTATTTTATATTTTATTCTGCCTTTATACCCCCTCAAAATTATGCTCAGGAATTTTAATTAAAACCTGTAAATAATTTAAAATAATGAAATTCAAATTAATAATCTAAAACTGTTAAATAAATATGATAAAAAAAATTATATTTATTAAATGGTCATTTTTAATCATGAAATTTAAACCAAAACCAGTGCTGTGAAATGTCCTGGTTTAGTCCCGGTTTAGTCCTGATTTAGTCTGGGTTTAGTCCTGGTATAGTATTTGTGTCCTGGTTAAATCCTGGTTTAGTTCTGGTTAAGGCCTGATTTAGTCTTGGTTTAGTCCTGGTATAGTGAAGATTTGTGCCCTGGTTTAGTCCTGGTTAAGTCCTGGTTTAGTATTCGTTTAGTCCTGGTATAGTAAAGATTTGTGTCCTGTTAAATCCTGGTTTAGACCTGATTTAGTCCTGGTATAGTATTTGTGTCCTGCTTAAATCCTGGTTTAGTTCTGGTTAAGGCCTGATTTAGTCTTGGTTTAGTCCTGGTATAGTAAAGGTTTGTGCCCTGGTTAAGTCCTGGTTTAGTTCTGGTTTAGACCTGATTTAGTCTTGGCTTAATCCTGGTGTATTAAAGATTCAGCACACGAGCTGTTTTTATCAGCACTTATACTGTATGCAAATGAGCTGTATGCAAATGAGCTGTATGCAAATGAGCCATGCGGTTTGAAGTTTGGTGTGTGTAAAACGTAAACAAATGTGTCAAAGCTGCATTAAACACATTATTCCTCAAAGTCTAGAATGAGTGGAGGAAACATAGAGCGGTGCAGAGGACCAATCACAGCCCTTATCGTCTGCGTCGTTTTGAGGCGTTGTTAGAAAGTTCGGGAGGTGCAGGTCGGACGCTGTTCGTAGGAACCGCACGTCCACACAAACACGTTTGGATCAGAACCATAAATTGGGCTTTACCGTCTCCTCTGTGAAAGTCTGACTTCGCCCTCGGGAACTTTCTCCTCATCAGCCTCGTCCCCTCTCGACTCTCGGCTTCAATAAAATGTCTCCATCACAAACTTTTGGGCTCAACGTCACACACGAAGCGTCAGTCAGGTTTTTTTCTTCATCCTCGCTGTGTGTGGATCATAGTCCGTATATGTGAGTGGACAGAGCTAAAGCGTTAGCCACCGCGTGCCAAACAGGAAGTGCTCCAGGAGGCTCTTCCGGCTCCTTCTCTCCCTTTTTCCCACTGACTCACATTAGGATCGCTGTCCACTCCACTTATCGCTTATCGCTCCTCTCTCTGTACCTGCTGCACTGAGCCTCGTCATTTTGGTCTTAAAATGTTCGTCTGAACCCGCGACACAGGATCCTGAATTTTTATTTCACTGTTTTGTTCCTAAATCAAGATATGAACATAAATAACGGACTAATCAGACGCCTTCATTCCCCGAGGTCCCTCCCCCTAGTGTTAGCAACAGGTTTGATTGACAGCTAGTTTCGTTGCTAAGTAAGTTCCCTTCACACTTTACCTCGAGTGACGATTTCTGAAATAAAATGACAAAATATCTCAAACAATTACAATAGCTAACGTTACTAGAATCTGAACTAGCATCATTTAACTAGCATAAAGTAAAGTGAATTGTGACTCTATTGTTGTTCACACGTAACAGAACATAGAACATAAATCAATGACTTAAACTGAAAGTTTGATGATAAAAGCTAAAAGTTTCCTTATTATTCTCCAGAATCAGGTAAATCCAGTGTCCTGCAGGTGCAGAGTATCACCGCTCTGCCATGAGGAGGCGCCACATTTAACCTCCTCAATCATGATTGGCTCTTGTGTTGCTATGATACTCGCGGTCGGATTTCCAAATATGGACCTGGCTCCAGATTCGCTCCTGTAACCGTGGCAACAGGAGCCTCATTTGAGCGACGCTGACGCTGTGGACGTAAACAAACACATGTGAGGAACAACTTTCGCCTTTTTACTTTTAAAGAACACTTCAAACTGGATTAATAGTGCAGTTTTGTGGACTGGGGTCATTATTTGCGGAGGACAATTTCTATGGATAATGTGGATCAGATGCTGCACTTTAAATTTAACACTTTACATTAGGTGAGTAGTAAAGTCTTTATTTTCGCTCTATCCTGAGTTTGTTTGTTGCGTCTCTGTGTCCGTCGCTCCTCTGCCCCTGACTCTGTTTTATCGTCTGTTTCCGTCGCGTTGTTGATGTTCGGTGGTTCTGATCTGACACTGACTCCACACATGAGGAGCAGCGGCTTCAGAATCGCACACGGAGACAAAAAAGGTCACGCCTCCTGAACTCAGGGAGAAGAAATCGCAGCCAAAATCGGGCAAATTCTCCTGTAGTGTGTGACGGCCTTAAGACTGTTTTTAGTGGCAGGACGATTATGGCCACTGACGTGCACCAGCTCAGCGTGTTAGTTGTGGTTTCGGGAGGCTGCTTTACAAAAAATATCATGTCTGTAGTACAGTTTCTGTGTATTACAAATACGCAGAGATACTACATGTACTACACATACACAGAGATACTACATGTACTACACATACACAGAGATACTACATGTACTACACATATAGAGAGATACTACATGTACTACACATACACAGAGATACTACATGTACTACACATAAACAGAGATACTACATGTACTACACATATAGAGAGATACTACATGTACTACACATACACAGAGATACTACATGTACTACACATATACAGAGATACTACATGTACTACACATAAACAGAGATACTACATGTACTACAAATACAGAGATACTACATGTACTACATATACACAGAGATACTACATGTACTACACATAAACAGAGATACTACATGTACTACATATACACAGAGATACTACATGTACTGCAAATATTATATTTTTTATAAAGCACCCTAAACCAGAGCTAAGCAAGAACTAAACCGGGTCTAAACCAGAACTAAGCCAGGTCTAAATCAGGTCTAAACCAGGTCTAAACGAAAACTAAACCAGGTCTAAACCAAAGCTTAACAAGGTCTAAACCAGGTCTAAACCAGAACTAAACCACGTGTAAACCAGGTCTAAATGAGAACTAAACTAGAACTAAACCGGGTCTAAACCAGAGCTAAACAAGGTCTAAACCAGGTTTAAACCAGGTCTAAACGAGAACTAAACGAAAACTAAACCAGGTTTAAACCAGAGCTAAACAAGGTCTAAACCAGAAGTAAACCACGTGTAAACCAGGTCTAAATGAAAACTAAGCAAGGTCTGAATGAGAACTAAACTAGAACTAAAGCAGGTCTAAACGAGAACTAAACTAGAACTAAACCGGGTCTAAACCAGAGCTAAACAAGGTCTAAACTAAACCAGGACTAAACCAGGTCTAAACCAGGACTAAACTAAGTTTAAACCAGGCCTAAACCAGAACTAAACCAGGTCTAAACCAAGACTAAACCAGGTTTAAACCAGGCCTAAACCAGAACTAAACGAGGTCTAAACTAAGACTAAACTGGTTTACTGCTTTTTATAGCAAAATACAATTCATATTCTGCAGAATTGAGTTACGTATTTTGGCTCCACAATATTTTCAGTTTCTCATGTGGCCCCATGGGAAAAGTAAGTGGGAGCTACACTGTGCGACTATTAAAGGTCCAATATTAACCAAACCAAACTGACTCTAGTGCGTTTCTAGCCGTGTTATAATGATGTTACCTTCTAAAATCAGACCTGGAGATGTGTTTTTAATCCATTATTATTAGTCTGTCATCTCCAAAACTCTACATGATCTTTACGTGGGAGTGAGAGTTAAGGAAAAGTGCATCTGAGTGTTCAAAGTTCTGTATTAACCTGATGGTGTCGATGTGAATGACACAGAGGTTTAACGTAGGCAGGAGTTTGCTGTCCTGATGTGTGCTGTGTACCTTGGCCGTCTTGTGTCCCAGGCCTCTGAAGCAGATGTTTCCGAAAGCGTCCGTGCTGCTCTCTCGGACGTGTTGGTGCTGGTCCCAGTTCTCCGTGCGGTCAGCGTGCGGGAGGGCATCCGGCGCATGACTGCTCCTGCTCAGGCCACACTCACACTTGTCCTCACTGCCACACAACAGGTACAGAGTGAGTGTTTATACAGTAATGCAGCCGCTGACGTTCACATTTCAGCCCTACATGATCCTGGGACTTTTCTGTGCCAAATTCACCCCTATAACTGCAGCCTCGATGAGCTTCATTTGACTGGAGCCGAACGCTGTGGTCACACAACATGTAAAGCCTTGTTCCTGATTGGCTCTTTTGTTTCTCAGATTTCCAAATATGATCCTGGGTTGCAGATTATCCACTGTTACTGCTGGGTAATTATGATTGCTAACAGTAGGCATGCTCTGTCTGAAGCTCTGTTATTCAAGTTAATCTGATCTTTATTTTAGCACTTTCTTTCTATAAAGATCTGACCTAAGGCCCATTCATACTCCATAAGACATAAGAAATTGTTCTTGCACCCTGGGCTGGCTGACGTCATTTTGTTTGGCTCCTGGTCGTTCAGTTCTTGCAGCTTGTTCTTCACGCCTCCGCTGAGCACAACTTTGTTTGGCAGTTCAGAAGTGCTGTCCGACATCTTTGCTCTGTTTGGTTATTTATCTTATATATTCTTTGTGAATTTGTAGCACGTGTCACACACAGCATGAGTTTGTAGGTGAAATAGTCGCTTCCAGCAAGAACCAGCGGGAGAAAAATACTTGACGCTCATCCAGGGCGTCCGCTGTGGCCTGCGAGTGCCGTGTTTTAGAGCACTGATATATAATGTCCTAATATAATATATAATTCTAATATAATGTATAAATCTCCGAGTGTAACGACGTTTGAAGAGGACGGAGAGCGAGAAAGTCCTGCTGTGGTTTTTTTAATGAGGGTAATGAAACTGATACTGCAGCTACTTGTTGATACCGGATCACCGTATTACTGCCCAAACCTACCGATGATGTTTATGTCAAACCGCCAACCTTCTGATCAGTCACTCTACCAGCTGAGCTACGGTCGCTCTTTCTCCGTGCTGTTTCTGGTTGATCGTTTGCCAAATAGTTGCTCCTGGCAGGTGAGGTTGTTCCCGATTGGCCCGCGCTCGTTCTGAAGGTCAGGGCGGATGCTGTGTCGTCATGGAGACCCGTGCACGATGCTGCGGGACGGCGGCGTGTGGGGCTAAACTGGGCCTTTTGTCGGTGGAGCAGCTGTCGCCCGAAGGACCTCCTCCCGGCGGGTGTCAGCGGGGGTGCACCCTAATGAGGAGGGGGGGGTGGGGGAGGCGCACATGGGGCCCGGGTCCCGGAGGGAGGGGGGAGGGGGGAGGAGAAGGAAGAGCGGCTGGGGGGTTTCATTCATGTAAGAGCCAAACACAGGACGAACCGTGGAGATCTCTGATATTTTTAACACCAGAAAAAGGTTAGACACGTATTTACTGTTTGGTGTGCTGGCAGTCCTGGTTTAGTCCTGGTTTAGTGCTGGTTTAGTCCTGGTTTAGTGCTGGTTTAGTCCAGGTTTAGTCCTGGTTTAGTCCTGCTTTAGTCCTGCTTTAGTCCTGGTATTGTCCTGCTTTAGTCCTGGTATTATAAAGACTTGTGTCCTGGTTTAGTCCTGGTTTAGTCCGGGTTTAGTCCTTGTTTAGTCCTAGCTTAGTCCTGGTATGGTCCTGGTTTAGTCCTGGTATAACCCTGGTTTAGTCCTGGTTTAATCCGCTTAGTCCTGGTATTGTAAAGTCTTATGTCCTGGTTTAGCCCTAGTTTAGTCCGCTGTTAGTCCTGGTTTAGGCCTGCTTTAGTCCTGGTTTAGACCTGGTTTAATCCTGGTTTAGTCCTGCTTTAGTCTTGGTTTAGTCCTAGTTTAAACCTGGTTTAAACCTGGTATAGTCCTGGTATTGTCCTGCTTTAGTCCTGGTATTATAAAGACTTGTGTCCTGGTTTAGCCCTGGTTTAGCCCTGGTTTAGCCCTGGTTTAGTCCTGATTTAGTCCTGATTTAGTCCTGATTTAGTCCCGTTATAGTAAAGGTTTTTCTCTTAACAACTTGTGTCCTGGTTTAGCCCTGGTTCTGTCTTAGATGTTAGATGTTTAGTTCTGGCTAAGTCCTAATTTAGTCCTGGTTTAGACCTTTTTCCCCCTGATTTAGTCTTTTTTCGGTCAGATTATCATTGATAGTGGAATATTTGTCTGTTATTACATCTCATTTTGGTGATTTATTTTAAAGTTCAGACCAGTTCAAGTGCAGAGTGCGTTGTCTGGAGTTTCAGTCGTAGCTCAACTGTATAATCTTCTTTTTTACTTCTTCAAAAATTCAGTGTAGTAGTACTGCATAAAAACCTGGATTAAATGTCCTAAACAGACATTAAAAAAAACAACAACCAAAGAGCGAATAATGACCACTTCACTCTGCCGATTTTTGGGCCGATAAGTGTGGCTGATTTTGGCAAAACAAAGGGACGGAGGAGTGGACAGAGCAGTGGACACTGGAGTGGACAGTGGACTGTACGGAGGAGTGGACAGTGGAGTGGACACTGGAGTGGACAGTGGAGTGGACAGAGGAATGGACATTGGAGTGGACAGTGGAGTGGACAGTGGAGTGGACAGGGCAGTGGACAGTGAAGTGGACACTGGAGTGGACAGTGGAGTGGACAGTGGAGTGGGCAGAGGAGTGGACAGTGGAGTGGACAGTGGAGTGGACAGTGGAGTGGACAGGGCAGTGGACAGTGGAGTGGACAGTGAAGTGGGCAGAGGAGTGGACAGTGGAGTGGACAGTGGAGTGGACAGTGGAGTGGACAGGGCAGTGGACAGTGGAGTGGACAGTGGAGTGGGCAGAGGAGTGGACAGAGGAGTGAACAGGGCAGTGGACAGTGGAGTGGACAGAGGAGTGAACAGGGCAGTGGACAGAGGAGTGGACAGAGGAGTGAACAGGGCAGTGGACAGTGGAGTGGACAGAGGAATGGACAGTGGAGTGGACAGAGCAGTGGACAGAGGAGTGGACAGTGGAGTGGACACTGGTGTGGACACTGGAGTGGACAGTGGAGTGGACAGACAGAGCCCTGGACTCGCCCGGTGCACATGTTTGCGTTTGCGTTCCTGTGGTCAGTGAGCCGAGCCTCTACAGCTGCTGCTCGTCTCTGCTGCAGATAAAAAACTGCACCAGGAACAAGAAAAACCAAGAAGCTCCTCATTCTTTTTCTTATTGACTTTTTAAACGGGCTTTGTGCACGTTAGATTTCACATGGGCCTAGTTTAAAACTCCTGTGCTCTCCTAAATGGACTTTAAGCCGCTGTTCTGTAGTAAATCTGTTTTAGACCAGCTCAGTGTGTGTTTACGTCCTGGTTTAGACCTGATTTAGTCCTGATTTAGTTCTAGTTAGTCCTTGTTTAATCCGGATATTGAGTTAGTCCCTCTTCAGTCCTGGTTTAGACCTAGTTTAGACCTGATTTGTCCTGGCTTAGTCCTTAGTTGTGAAGTTAGTCCTGGTTTGGCCCTGGTTTAGACCTGTTTTAGTTATGGTTAGTCCTGGTTTAGTCTGGATATTAAGTTAGTCCTGGTTTAGCCCTGATTTAGCCCTTGTATAGTCCTTGATTAGTCCTGGTTTAGTCCTGTTTAGCCCTTATTAGGACCTGGTTTTTAGCCCTGGTTTAGCCTTGTTTTAGTCCTGGTGTAGCCCTTGTTTGCTCCTTGTTTAGACCTGGTTCACCCCTGGTTTCACCCTTGTTTAGTCCTTGTTTAGTCTTGGTTTTGCCCTTGTTTAACTCTTGTTTAGTCCAGGTTTAGTCCTTGTTTAGTCCTTGTTTAGTCCTGGTTTAGCCCTGGTTTTGCCCTTGTTTAGTCCTTGTTTAGTCCTTGTTTAGCCCTTGTTTAACCCTTGTTTAGTCCTGGTTTTGCCCTTATTTAGTCCTGGTTTAGTCCTAGTTTAGTCCTGGTTTAGCTTTTGTTTAACTCTTGTTTAGTCCAGGTTTAGTCCTTGTTTAGTCCTTGTTTAGTCCTGGTTTAGCCCTGGTTTTGCCCTTGTTTAGTCCTGGTTTTGCCCTTATTTAGTCCTGGTTTAGTCCTTGTTTAGCCCTTGTTTAGTCCTGGTTTTGCCCTTATTTAGTCCTGGTTTAGTCCTAGTTTATTCCTGGTTTAGCTTTTGTTTAACTCTTGTTTAGTCCAGGTTTAGTCCTTGTTTAGTCCTTGTTTAGTCCTAGTTTAGCCCTGGTTTTGCCCTTATTTAGTCCTTGTTTAGCCCTTGTTTAGCCCTTGTTTAGTCCTGGTTTAGTCCTGGTTTAGTCCAGATATGGAGTTATATCTTTTACTTGTGGTTAAACAGGTTTGAATATGGTGGAGTCAGACTGGACTTTGTACTGTGATATACTGATATACCGACAGGAAGTGTGTGTGTGGCTCTGGACAGGATTAAAGGATCAGCGCTGATAATGTCTCCTCCTCCTCTTCCTCCTCCCCCTCCCCCTCCTCCTCCTCCTCTTCCTCCTCCCCCTCCTCCTCCTCCCCCTTCTCCTCTTCCTCCTCCTCCTCTTCCTCCTCCCCCTCCTCTCCCTCCTCTTCCTCCTCCTCCTCCTCTCCCTCCTCCTCCTCCCCCTCCTCCTCCTCCTCCTCCTCCTCCTCCTCTCCCTCCTCCTCCTCTCCCTCCTCCTCCTCCTCCTCCCCCTCCTCCTCCTCCTCTAACTCTATTTGTACATCTGCATTCTGATCGTTTTCTTTTCGGTTTGGTCTCTCCCTCCTCCTCCTCCTCTTCCCCTTCCTCCTCCTCCTCCTCCTCCTCCTCCTCCCCCTCCTCCTCCTCCTCTAACTCTATTTGTACATCTGCATTCTGATCGTTTTCCTTTCGGTTTGGTCTTTCGCGTGTCCGACCTAAAGCCAAACTTGTACAGTATTCATCACTTGGTCGTCTGTAGTTATTGTTTTGACACTTTGCAGCCGATGGCATCGCACCCCCAGGGAATGTTGATGCTAACTGTGGGCACTGCTCTGTCTGAGGCTTTATTAGACCTTAATTGGAGCTTTATTTTAACTCAATCTGACCGAACCACGAACACTCGTATTGATCCCAAACTCCCGAAACTGTGCCTTTTTAATTTAGGGGTGTGAGGAAAGAATCGATTCAGTGGTATATCGTGACACCTGAATCGATTTTTTAAATAAAATTTCACCTAAATTAAATATTTCTTCTTAGTGGAAGTAATTACTGATAAATTGCAATATAGCATCCATTATTTTAATATGGGTGTATACTGTATCATGATATATTAAATTGTGACATGGATATCATTATATGTATCGTATTATCAAACTCAAAGTAATACACACTGCTACTTTAAATCCATTTTGTGTTTTTCTTCTTTAGTTTTTTAACGATCTTAAAACGATTTTTTGGCAGTGTTTGCTTAAGTGTGCGTTGTGTCGCCGTGGTAACTGCTGAACGTTCCACCATTATCAACGTACTGTACATAGCACACCCCCAGCGCGATGTCATTGCAAAATATTCATTGTTACGTTTTTTTTTTTTTTTTTTTATCGTCCGTGGACCAGGAAGTGCACGGTTGGCATGTTAGTTGCAAGCTTTACCGTGACGACAGAACTTTGCTTTGGCCTCTGTAAGTTGTGAAAAGAGCTAGGAATATGGTCAAAAGTAACGAAAATCAGACGCTAAATTAGTATTGAAACTAGATAAATATTTTTTGCAAGTATCGACGCTAAAAAAAAAAAAAAAGAAAAGTTTCCTGATTGTGTTTAGAATGAACTTGAGCACAGCAAAAAGTGAAGTGTTAAAACGGACTTTCACAGAATCTATTTTAACATTTGTATGAGTCCAAACTGTTCTGGAGTTAATTAAACATATTTGGAAATGTTAATGAAGTAACATGGACCAAAGTTTCTGTTTAACCTGTTTTTAGAGTTATATTCATGTTTTGAGAGTAAACGGATAACACTCTGTAGGGTTATCCTGATTTAATGAAACGACGCAAAGAGGTGTTTTATTTTTAGACTTTATTTTAGTTCATTTAAGATGAAATTATGAACAAAACTGGTTCAGACTGGTCTTCTCTGGTGGGAGCTTGAAGTGGTGGGTGGGAGGTGCCACATTAACACTAAGGCGACAGTGGCAACAGGTGGGAAACACAAAACAGACAAAACAAACAGCGTTTTGGGGGGATGATAACACAAAAATCTGAAAACTCCCTCCAGAGTGGAAATCTTGAAAACGCTTCCACTCTGTCGTCGTCGTGTAAACGGTTGAAAACGGAAAACTAAGTATTTCTGGGCCGTGGTGTAGAGATTACGTCACGAGCTCGAGTCAGTTCAGGAAATAAGACAAACATGGCGGAACTTCAACCGAGCAGCTGCAAATGCCACAGGACTCGAGTCAGAAAGTGACTCAGAGCAGAGAAGACAAGTTCAACACATCGCAGACACTTTTGATGCACTGGAGAAGCAGCGGGGAGAAGGGCAGAAGGGCCATACGCAGCATTTGGTGTTGGCGGTGCTGCCCCCTACGCTCTGGGCGCTCAAACTACATCGACAAACTGCAGGTTTTGCGTCTCCGTGTGCAGCAGAATTCCCCAAAACGCTCGAGTTAAACGCGGAATAAGAGTAAGAACGAAAACGCTCTTTTGCGTTTTTGCTTCAGACCGTTTCCGTGTAAATGTAGCCTAAGGGAAGTTGAATGAACCCTAGTGGAAGTTAAATTAAGTTCAGCGATATCAACTCTGGCAAATAACCCAACCCGAACCCTCATTTAACTTTCACATAGTTAAAATAACGCTTTTTGTGTCTAAAGTATTTTCCCCAGAAATTTTAACCCTCCAGTTTTTGCTGTGTAGACTCATATACATCCACAGACCACTAAGGAACCTGAGGGATTACACAGATGTAAAAGAAGGTAGATTGAATGTAATGTTGTAAATTGCATTCTATTGAGTAAAGAAAGGTTTTTTTTTTTTGTATTTGTAATGATTATTGAGTCTATTCTGAGCATCGACATGGAGTTTGAAATTGAAATCGTATCATGACAGCACTATCGGCATCTAATTAGAAAGTGTTTTTTATTGCCTTTGAACCAGGAAGTGCACTGTTGTTGACATAATAATTGTTAGCTTAACCTTTGACGACAAAACTCCGCTCTGGACCTGTGAAGTGAGGAGTAACTTCGGACCACTGCAAACTGCCAAATGAACTTGTTTTTCTCTCGTTAGTCGTGATTGTCTCCGCGGCCCCTCCTCCTCCGCCCACGTCACCGGCCCGGCTCGGAGCACCGTCCTGGGGGTGGAATTACAGCTCGATTGTCTGGTCTCTGGAAGGGCCGGATTTATCGGACATCTGATCGAGTGTTCTCCCCTTGCCCTGCACTCTCAGCAGAAACCTCCATAATACATGAGGCCAGGAGGGAGCTCGGGTTTCAGACTACATTCAGGACGCTACAGGACAGAGACGCTACCAAACACAGGCAAACAAACACACACACACACACACGGAGGAACCCAAAGCCCGGCGTGCCAGGAAGCAGCCTCAGTGTACCAGCGGGTCACCACATCAACACGCAGATGAATGATTAAAGACTAAAGTACAGAGACGACTAGGATGTCTCCAGAGGTCGAGGCGCAGACTGTACGTGGACGGACACCGCAAACCTGCCACGTTCTGAATGCCACACTGCAGAAAAGCTTGTGCAAAATGTAAGACATGAACTAGTGCTGCCAAAAACATCGTGTTATTAATGAGTTAACGCAAAACAGATAACGTTGGAAATCTACTGTAAATAGGGGTCAGCGGTATCCAGCGGGAACTTTCTCCTCTTCAGCGCCTCGTCCCCTCTCGACTCTCGGCTTCAGTAAAACGTCTCCGTCACAAACTTTTGGGCTCAATGTCGCACACGAAGCGTCAGTCAGGTTTTTTCTTCTTCCTCGCTGCGTGTGGATGGAAATCTCCGAGCGGAACCACGTTTGAAGAGGAGAGAGAGCGGAAGGGAGAAAGTCCTGCTGTGGTTTTAGCTCGTTATGCAGATTTATATAATGATGGTGATGAAACTGATACCGCTGCTACTTTTTAATACCTCGGGATACCGGATTACCGCCCAACCCTAATTCATACAAAGAAAACGCAAAATAAAATCCACTCCAAAACACGGCAACTAAACATCTTCAATTATATCTATGACCCTTTGATAAGAAGACAGAAGTGTTTCAGCCTCTCTTCTCCTGTCCTCACTGCTCTGAGCTGTCATTATGCCCATTAACTCCAGGAGGAGCGAATTGCAGCAGGACTCACGTCGGTCTCACTGTTTTTTTTCTGCCGCTGGACTTATTTTCTCCTCTAAAGCGTTGCTCTGCTGCTGCGTATCGATCCACGAGCTGCTGCCACATGTAAACAAACAGTCATCGCCCTCAATGCAGCAGCGTTGGGGCTGTGGATCTATAATAAAAAACTTTTCTTAAATGATAGTTCTCCGGTTGGGGCAGACGAACACAGTCCAAAACACAGTTGCAGTAAAATAAACATTTGCACAAAGCCTATCCACTTTTCTGTGTTGATAAGAGGATTAAAATGATTTTTCAAGGGACAAAAATGTGCTATTAAATTGCGATTAATCACGAGTTAACTATGACATTCATTAGATCAATCGCGATTAAATACAGCACTAAACTAGCGCCGGCACTAATACAAACACTTAAATCTATCAGAAAATGACTTTAAAGTAGTGAAATGATCTGTCCATGCAGCAAGAACATTTTACTTGACAAGTTCTCTTAAAATAAACGACCTCTAGACTAGAATGAAGCCGTCTCTGAACTAGTACGTAGATAATAAATGCGACAACAAGACGAATAACCTGATAAAAGTTTTAAAATCTTGGCCAGATCAGAGACATTTGCCGCGTCTGTGAGCCTGGGCAGGTGAAGTAATAATAATAATAACTGCATTGGATTTATGCGATTTCAAGATGCTCAAAAACACTTTACAGTTCTTATTCATTCGTTACAAACTTGGTGGTGGTAAAGTGCTATTGTAGCTACAGCTACCACGATTAGGGTGTAAGTGTGCAGCGTAAGAGTGAGATATTTCCTGTTGTGTTCCCCTGGCGCCCCCTGGAGGCTGTTGTGATTCTGCAGGACACTGAGGAGAAGAAAAGCCAAGAGTGTCTTTCCTCTAACTGCCCCGAAACAGATCTGACCCTCCCCGATTAGCGCTCCCGTTAAACTGCACTGAGACCTTTGACTGAGACACGAAGAGAGAACGAAAGGGAAATGGAGACGGAGAGAATAAAAGCGAGTGAAGCGATGTCCGAGGGGACAGAGGACAGGGGAGTGGTGATGCTCTGGCCTTTCCCTGTTCCGGGCAGCTGTGCCAGATGTCGCTCTGTGGAGTTAATCCCTCTGCTTCTGTCCGTGGAGATGCTCAGACACTATTGAAAGCTGCCGGTGCCATTCCAGTGTACTTAATGCTGTGTCCTTGGGCGAGACTCTTTACCCTCTGTGTGAATGACCAGTGGATTTTGTATTTGACACCGTTTCGTGATCGTATTTATACTGGTTAAACTGGCACTGATGTAAATGTTCTGTTCATTTCTCACTCATTTTCGTAGTATTGGTGATGTTTGATGAAATAAACACTGAAACTTTTTAAGATTTGTTCTGTTAGGATTAAAAAGGTGTCACGATGAAACAGAGTGAGGGCCCAAACTGCAAAACTGCTCTTAAAGTTCTTTAAAATAACAAAGAGTGAACAAAAATCCAACACTGGAAGAGAATACAGGGTATAAATGCACACAGGTTTAAAAAACAATCAACAGACAGGAAGAAAAAATCAAAACTACAAGCCAACAGGACAAATGTCAAAATAAAACACCAAGAGCCACACTAAAGGAATAAGACACACGGAAACAAAAACAGTGACGACAAAACAAGACCTAGACTGTTTCATTCACACATGTTTAACACACAAATTCTGCAGATTTAGGCTAAGTTCTTCAAACTGAAAAGACTGTTCCACCTTGTGATGTCATGTGGTAATGCAGGAAGTGTTGTACAGTGTTTTAAACTCCATACACTTTCACCAAAATCGTTCCAGCTCTGGAATTTCCGATATCTACGAAACTAAGGCGGCAGCTGAGTGTCTAGCACTCATGCCTCACAGCAAGAAGGTTCCGGGCTCGATCCGCCAGGGCCTTTCTGTGTGGAGTTTGCATGTTCTCTCTGTGTCTGGATGGGGACCCCCATCAACCCAAAACATGCACTGTAGGTGTGAAAGTGAAAGTGTGGCCACACCGGTTTGTCAAAGCCTGATCCTGTCAGATCTCAGGAGCTCAGCAGGGCCTGGTCAGTACTTGGATTGGTCGTTGAGTCCTTAGGCAAGGCACTTCACCCACATAGTCTGAAAGTGGTGTGTGCATAAGTGATTGTGGTGGTCGGAGGGGCCGTGGCAGTAGTTTACACCACCGGGTCTGGAGTGAAGGAAGAATGTTCTGTAAATAACGCTCTGTGAAGCGTCTTTGGGGACATGTGTCTGTGAAAAGCGATAGAAATAAAGTTACCTTACCTTACTAAAGGTAAAAGGAGCTGTTCACATCACAAGGTGGAACAGAGCATTTTGAGCTTTGGAAATGTAGACAGACGAATAATTTTTGTATTAGTAAGTAAAGACAAATTTCATGACACAATTTAATAAAAGCTCACCTTTTCAATGCAATTTATTTCATATTTTTATGTGCTTCAGAGGCTGAGATATTTTATCAGATATTAAGGTTTTCATAAACATTAACAATTCTTCAAAACCCTCAGGCGATAAGGACCTTGACCTAGAATAGCACAGGTGTTTAGAGGTGTTTTTGCAGGTGTTTTAGGCATTAATGCGACCTTTAAAACAGTAAAACTCATGTACAGCTGCTTTAACCATGTCTTCTTTGTGCTCCACAGGTGACATCTTCGCCCACTCGTCTTTGGTCCCTGCGCGTTAGCCCGGCACCCGTCCCCCGGCAGGCGGCCCATGCACCCTCACGACACCATGGGTAGTTCCCCCGAGGTGCTGTCCTGGACCTCCTGCCCGAGCCTCCTCGTGGGCAAGCTCAAGGAGGAGCTCAAACTGTCCGTGGTGGGCGACGCCATGAAGAAGTCCTCCAACAACGCCCAGAATCCCCCGCAAGCCCCGCCCGCCACGCAGACCCTGCCCCCTCAGATCATCACCGACCTGGCCCCGCCCACCCACCTGCCGGCGCCCCTGCTCACGCCCGTCGCCGACGAGGACCTGCTGGGAGGGGTGAGCCCGCAGAACGTGGCGCTGAGCGTGGACTCAACCCGGAGCGAGGGCGGACACTTCGACAACAGCGTCCTGCAGCTACGGGAGCAGGAGGAGGGGTCGCCCGGGTCCTGCGAGCACGGGGGGGAAGGGGGAGGCGGGGTGAGCGGGGGGGAGGAGCAGACGGGCGAGGGGGAGTGTCCGCACCATCAGGGAGGAGGAGGAGGAGGAGGAGGGGAGGAGGAGGAGGAGAGGAGGCACCAGCACCCGCACCCGCACCCCGACGATATCAAGCTGCACTTCCAGAGGGCGGGGCCGGGGCAGGGCGGGTTCCTGGAGGGGCTGTTTGGGTGTCTGCGCCCCGTCTGGAACATCATTGGGAAAACCTACTCCACCGAGTACAAGCTGCAGCAGCAAGGTGAGGCCTGCACCCCGGCAACCGCACGGCAACCGCACGGCAACCGCACGGCAACCACATTTTAAGACACCATAAAATCCCAAATAGTCGCCGGGTTGTTTATTTCTTTCAATCACTTAACAGACCAGGTGTTTACTTGAGACCAGGCGGCAATTTGGGGCGATTAATTCCTTCCTCACAAAACTGGGAAAATCTGTAACTCATATTCTTTTAACCAGTGTGATGATAATTTAGGCGACTTTCTACGCAGACTTAGGCGAGTTCATTTGAAATGTTCCAACAAAATCTCCCCGGAGCGTTTCAGGAGAGTTTCCCACATTTGAAAGCGACTCCTGAATTACAGAAAGTCGTTCAGACCCGATCTGGAGCTGGTCGTGAGGTATTAATCAGTTCTCGTTACCTCATGTTTACTACACGGAGGACGACATTGACGACTGAGCCAAAACTCGATCCCGAAAGCAGTCGCACGAATGTAAAATCAGCTCAAAAAGGGCCAAAAATCACAGTGTACAGCCGGCTTTAGAGTATTTTTTTTTAATGAAGTCAATATTCCATTTCTTATTTATTAGGAATAGTGGCAAGTATAGCAGACATTAGGAACAATTATTGACATTTCACACCAGACAGAAAGTCCAGGGCCATCTGGAAATCTAAAATTGAAAATGATGTGAGTTCTAGTTCACACTTAGTCCTGGTTTGAGCTCAGTCCTGATGTATACTTTGTTTTGGTCCTGTTCTAGCTCTTGTCTGGTCGAGTCAAACAGTTTTTGGTGTGGAAAAGCGTCTGTAGTTTGTCCTTTTGCTCAGCCCTGGTTTCTCATGTCGTGCTGTTTGCTTTCAGACATGTGGGAGGTGCCCTTCGAGGAGATCTCGGAGCTGCAGTGGCTGGGCAGCGGGGCACAGGGGGCAGTGTTCTTGGGGAAGTTCCGCTCGGAGGAAGTCGCCATCAAGAAAGTGAGAGAGCAGAAGGAGACGGACATCAAACATCTGAGGAAACTCAAGCACCCGAACATCATCAGCTTCAAGTACGTCTTCACCCTGCACTTTCTAAAGTTGAACTCGGGCACGTTTGAAGCTAAAGTCCGTCGCTAGAGGTGGTCGAATTCTGTCAGAAGCCAAAAAACGGCACAGATCAGTGTTTCCTCGGTGGAGATCTCACTGTGGCAGTGAGTCTGTCAAGGCAACAAACTAGTGCAGTGATGGGGGCAAGTTCTGAACTTCCACGTAAAACATTAATTTGCTTCAGACTGAAGAAGCTTAACACCACTTTAACCCATCTGACAACAGCCACGAGTCTAACAAACAAAACGCTCTGCCTGGTTCACTCATTAGTGTCTGGAAACGTTAGAAAACAACTTTATAAGCACCTCACACTTCCCTCTGTTGATTTCCCACTGCACAGGCCAAAGCCCAAAAGACTCGATTGTCGACTCCAGCGGCGGCGAGAGGCTCGAGCCTCCAGAAGAAACAAGTGAAGATCGACTACTGACGGTGAAGAAAAGAAACTGAAAGTTGTTGAAAGAACATGGTCCGGGAATGTATTTTTTAGCATTTTCCAAAAAATATAATTCAGTCGTAAATAAATTGGATTAGAAACGACATCAACAATCGAGTCTTTTGGGCTTTGGCCTGTGCAGTGGGAAATCAACAGAGGGAAGTGTGAGGTGCTTATAAAGTTGTTTTCTAACGTTTCCAGACACTAATGAGTGAACCAGGCAGAGCGTTTGAGTGAACCAGGCAGAGCGTTTGAGTGAACCAGGCAGAGCGTTTTGTTTGTTAGACTCGTGGCTGTTGTCAGATGGGTTAAAGTGGTGTTAAGCTTCTTCAGTGTGAAGCAAATTGGTGTTTTACGTGGAAGTTCAGAACTTGCCCCCATCACTGCACTAGTTTGTTGCCTTGACAGACTCACTGCCACAGTGAGATTTCCACTGAGGAAACACTGATCTGTGCCGTCGTAAGTGCTGACAGTATTTGACCACCTCTAGCAACGGACTTCAGCTTCAAACGTGCCCGAGTTCAACTTTAAATGTCCCATATGACACTATTTTCTGGTCTATGTTAAAATGCTGTTTCCTCATGACAAACACTCCTGGAGTTGGGTTTTGTTTCATTCACACACGTTTAGTTCTTCTCTCAAACTGACAACACTCTGTTCCACTTTGTGATGTCATGCTGTGATACAGGAAGTCCACACACCTTCACTAGAATCATTGGGATCATTTCAGCCCCGGAATTGCCAGTCTGCTGAACTAAAGGTCAAAAGTCATCACAAGGTGGACCAGAGCGTTTTGAGCTTTGGAGATGTAAACGGACTGTTCAATAAAGTGTTACTCAAACATGTGTGAATGAAACAAAAACACAACTCCAGGTCTGTTTTTGAGGAGGGAACATTCTAGCACAAACCCTTTAAACCGGTGTGTTGTTCAGGGGGGTGTGCACGCAGGCGCCCTGTTACTGCATCATCATGGAGTACTGCGCTCAGGGTCAGCTGTACGAGGTGCTGCGTGCGGGCAGGAAGGTCACGCCCCGTCTGCTGGTGGACTGGGCCTCGGGCATCGCCAGCGGAATGAACTACCTGCACCTGCACAAGATCATCCACCGAGACCTCAAGTCCCCCAAGTGAGTCCCGTTTCACCACACCTGCACAGACCAGGCTCTGCCACACACAGGCCGAACCAGATGAGACGGAGCGGAAATTCGGGACGGGAAAAAGACGAGAGACTTAACTTAGTGAGCCAAACTTCCTATAGGTGTAAGCAGTGTGCAAAATACCCGTCAGTATTCGGGGGGTCCCCATCTCCGAATTGTTGAGCAGTACATATCTACATTTTCAATATGCAGAAGCCTATGCAAAGTTGTGTATTACGATGTAAGAAAACGAGTGAATAAATGTTGGGTATCAACACGCAGTCAGTGACTTGTCAAGGACCAGGGACAGAACAGTCACATAACGTGCTGTAAGAAATAATGTGGGTAGTTCTCATGACTGAGGGACGTCCAGTGATCTGCCGTTAGACTGTGTGAGATGTGCCGTCCTTTGGCCCACCTCCTCCAAACGGGACTTCTCAGTTTCGCAGCTTTCAAAAGCAGTGACCACAAAAACACAAAGAGACTGTACAGAGTGTTCAGTGATTCGGACACTAGGCTCACTACGGTCTAAATTTGGAAACTAAAATCTGCTGAAGTCCAGTAAATACAAAAATCTATCATATATATATAGGGTATAATGATATCCAAGTCTCACGATACAATATGCTCACGGTCTGAACCTCACTGTACGATATTTATTCCGATATCGTGGGAAAGCTCACGATATTATGATATTCTACATAATAACAAGACTGACTCTAAAATGCTTTGTCCAGTCATTTGGTGCAACATTTATTGTCATTAGGGATGGAACGAAATCCAAATCTCTCTGTACGATATTTTCACCATAAACATCTCACTGTACCAGATTTATAACAATATTCTGTGGTGAATCTGCTCCTTTTTCCTCTAAAAATGCTTCACAGACTTAATCCAAAGAATGAAGATGTAAAAGTGCTTAGAACAGTTATTTCTTCATGTCGTCTGCACTGAAACGGAGCAAAGGATCATGGTCTATGTAGTTCCCTCTGTTTTTTTTTAGCTATTTCTGCATCAGAACTGTTCATTTAAGCAAAGAGACTTGGGATTCGATATATTGTGATGCTCCACGATATTATTGTGAGACCTTTGACGATACGATATCACCAGATTTCTGTTATTGGTCCATCCCTAATAAATAGTGATCCAATCCTAGTGTAATCTCTACATAACACACAACAGAAAGTCTGATAATAATGTCATTTGTGTGTAATATTTTCTCAGCAGGAAGCATTCCTGACCCTGCTTGTGCGTGTGTTTATTGTGAGTTTGTGTTTGTGTGTGTTTGCAGTGTGCTGGTGACTCAGAACGACACCATAAAGATCTCAGACTTCGGCACGTCCAAAGAGCTCAGTGACAAAAGCACCAAGATGTCCTTCGCGGGGACGGTGGCCTGGATGGCCCCGGAGGTCATCCGCAACGAGCCCGTGTCCGAGAAGGTGGACATCTGGTAAGACGCACGTGAAAGAGGGAAAGGTGTAGAAGGTTCTCCAGTCCAGCTCAGGGCACCAGGCAGAACTGTTATTTACTGAAGACAGATGAGATCATAGAGAGCGCGTTTGGGTTTCGTGCAGAGACCAGACGTCCCTGTTTCCCCGGGACAGTCCCAGGTTTGAGCGTCCCCTGACCCAGGAGATCTATACAAATACAGATTATTGTGTTTTGGGACCCCGATTTGATTTGCCGCTCCATTTAGGGTGACCAGAAAACTGGGACACACCCAGGTTGGGATGGTTGGTATAAATAAAACAGTGAAAGAATCGTGTGGCTTTGTCCGTTCTCGACTCACGTGTGGGTCAGAGTAAAATACACAAACACTTCTTCTGGATTTGGGCAAAACAAATGTAATTTATGATCTGGTTTAGACCTGTTTAGACCTGAAATAGTCCTGAAATAGAGCTGGTTTAGAGCTGAAGGTAGTACTGGTTTAGCCCTAGTTTAGATCTGGTTTAGACCTGGTTTAGACCTGATATAGTTCTATTTTAGCCCAAGATGAGATTAGGTTTAAACTGAAATAGACCTGGTTTAGTCCTGGTTTAGACCTGGTTTAGACCTGATATAGTTCTATTTTAGCCCAAGATTAGATTAGGTTTACACTGAAATAGACCTGGTTTAGTCCTGGTTTAGCCTTGGTTTAGACCTGATATAGTTCTATTTTAGCCCAAGATTAGATTTCGTTTAGACCTGAAATAGACCTGGTTTAGTCCTTGTTTAGCCCTGGTTTAGCCCTAGTTTAGACCTGGTTTAGACCTGATATAGTTCTATTTTAGCTTTTGTTTAGTCCTGTTTTGAACCTAGTTTAGACTTGATATAGTTCTATTTTAGCCCAAGATTAGATTTGGTTTGGTTTAGACCCGAAATAGACCTGGTTTAGTCCTAGTTTAGTCCTGGTTTAGACCTGGTTTAAACTTGGTTTAGGCCTGCAGATAGTGTTGGTTTAGCCTTAGGTTAGACCTGGTTTAGCCCTGGTTTAGCCCTGGTTTAGCCCTGGTTTAGCCCTGGTTTAGCCCTGGTTTAGCCCTGGTTTAGCCCTGGTTTAGCCCCTGGTTTAGCCCTGGTTTACTGGTTTAGTCCTGGTTTAGCCCTAGTTTAGACCTGTTTTAGGCCAGGTTTAGACCTGGTTTAAACTTAGTTTAGACCTGGTTCAGACCAGATATAGTTTTATTTTGGCTCTAGTTTAGCCCTGGTTTAGCCCTGGTTTAGCCCTGGTTTAGACCTGGTTTAGACCTGGTTTAGACCTGGTTTAGACCTGGTTTAGACCTGGTTTAGACTTGAAATAAACCTGGTTTAGACTTGAAATAGACTTGAATAAATCTGCTCGGACAGGGGGACACAGGGCTCAAAACTGGGACTGTCCCGGGGAAATAGGGACGTCTGGTTCCACTGCATTTTCTTGAAGTGGAGGTGGGTTTTAAATTGTTAATCACTATGGCAACTGTTCATATTTTTCATAATTCCGATGCCATGGGTATTTTACTACTTCATATGTTTAGCTCATATCTGCGCACATGGATGAGGCATATTTATGAAATTTGAAACAGAAATAGAAATCCAAATGAAAATAAAAATGCACTGGACTCTGAAGGCCGTGTGTGCGTGTGTCTCCCCCTGGTGGCGGCGTGCAGGTCCTTCGGCGTGGTGCTGTGGGAGCTGCTCACAGGAGAGATCCCCTACAAAGACGTGGACTCCTCGGCCATCATCTGGGGCGTGGGCAGCAACAGCCTCCACCTGCCCGTCCCCTCCACCTGCCCCGACGGCTTCAAGATCCTCATGAAGCAGACCTGGTGAGGACCGACCTGAACCGGGACCGAACCGGGACCGAACCGGGGCTGAACCGGGGCTGAACCGGGACTGAATCAGGACTAAAACAGGACTGAACTGAGACTGAACCGGGACTGAACCGGGACTGAACCGGGACTGAACCGGGGCTAAAACAGGACTGAACCAGGACTAAAACAGGACTAAAACAGGACTGAACCGGGACTGAACCGGGACTGAACCGGGACTGAACCGAGACTGAACCAGGGCTAAAACAGGACTGAACCGGGACTGAACCGGGACTGAACCAGGACTGAACCAGGACTGAACCGGGACCGAACCGGGACTGAACCAGGTCTAAAACAGACCTAGAATAGGACAAGACTGGGACTGAACTTAGCCAAAACCAGGACTAAAACAGTTCTAAAGTAGGGCTAAAATATGACAGAATACCAAGCCTGAACTAGGACTAAACCAGGACTAAACCAGGACTGAACTAAGTCTAAACCAGAACTAAACAAGATTGAACAGAAGTAAAACAGAACTAGAATAGGCCTGGACTGACACTGGACTGGGACTGAATTTAGGAAACCAGGACTAAACCATGACTAAACCAGGACTAAACCAGCACTAAACCAGCACTAAACCAGGACTAATCCAGCACTGTGCCCAGGATTGACATGGATCCTTTTGCAAATAAGTCCTCTCAAAATCTCAGTATTAATTTTGTACTTTTTCTGTGTGTTTTTAGGCAGGGGAAGCCGAGGAACCGCCCGTCGTTCAGACAGATTCTCCTGCACCTGGACATCGCCTCTGCAGATGTTCTGGGGACCCCTCAGGAGACCTACTTCAAGTCTCAGGTTGGTATCCGGGCAAATACCTGTCCTGGGGGTCAGATCTGTGGAGAGGCGCCCCTATTCACAGAAGCTATTTGTATATTTTTGAGCAATAGAAACACTCGTAATGAATCAATGCTAGATGGAAATGTTTAATGTGATATCATGGGGCATTCCAGACAAAGCAATAGTAGGTAGTGGACCCTAGACCCGAAAAGTTCCGCAGTGCAGTGGGCCCCTTTCCGGTGGTGGGTCAGTGTAAAATACAGAAACGCTTCTTCTGGATTTGGGCAAAACAAATGTAATTTATCATCTGGTTTAGATCTGAAATAGTCCTGAAATAGAGCTGGTTTAGAGCTAAAGGTGGTCCTGGTTTAGCCCTAGTTTAGACCTGGTTAAGACCTGATATAGTTCTATTTTAGCTCTAGTCTAGCCCTGTTTTAGACCTGGTTTAGACCTGAAATAGACCTGAAATAGACCTAGTTTAGACCTGGTTTAGACCTGGTTTAGACCTGAAATAGACCTGGTTTAGATTTGGTTTAGACCTGAAATAGACCTGGTTTAGATTTGGTTTAGACCTGAAATAGACCTGAAATAGACCTGGTTTAGACCTGGTTTAGACCTGGTTTAGACCTGATATAGTTCTATTTTAGCTCTAGTCTAGCCCTGTTTTAGACCTGGTTTAGACCTGAAATAGACCTGAAATAGACCTAGTTTAGACCTGGTTTAGACCTGGTTTAGACCTGAAATAGACCTGGTTTAGATTTGGTTTAGACCTGAAATAGACCTGAAATAGACCTGGTTTAGATTTGGTTTAGACCTGAAATAGACCTGAAATACTGTAGACCTGGTTTAGACCTGGTTTAGACCTGGTTTAGACCTGATATAGTTCTATTTTAGCTCTAGTTTAGTCCTGGTTTAGACCTGGTTTAGACTTGGTTTAGTCCTGGTTTAGACCTGGTTTAGACTTGGTTTAGACCTGAAGATAGTGCTGGTTTAGCCTTAGTTTAGACCTGGTTTAGACTTGGTTTAGTCCTGGTTTAGACCTGGTTTAGTCCTGATTTAGACCTGGTTTAGCCTTAGTTTAGACCTGGTTTAGACTTGGTTTAGTCCTGGTTTAGACCTGGTTTAGACTTGGTTTAGTCCTGGTTTAGACCTGGTTTAGCCTTAGTTTAGACCTGGTTTAGACCTGGTTTAGTCCTGGTTTAGACCTGGTTTAGACTTGGTTTAGACCTGAAGATAGTGCTGGTTTAGCCTTAGTTTAGTCCTGGTTTAGACTTGATATAGTTCTATTTTAGCCCAAGATTAGATTTGGATCAGAAAAGTTCCGCAGTGCACCTTTAAAATGCCGACTTGTTTTGTGTTTTCTTTGCAGGGAGCGTGGAGGGAGGAGGTGAAGAAGCACTTTGAGAAGATCAAGAGTGAGGGAACGTGTATCCACAGACTGGACGAGGAGCTGATCCGCCGACGAAGGGACGAGCTCAGGTCAGGAGACTAACGGGACTGAACCAGGCCTGGACCGGGACTAAACCGGGACTCAAACGGGACTGAACCAGGACTTAACGAGGACTCAAAACAGGACTCAAACAGGCCTGAACAAGGGCTAAACAAGGAGTAAAGCAGGAGTGAAACAGGCCTGAACCAGGACTCGACCGGGACTGAACCAGGACTAAACCAGGACTAAACCAGGACTAAACCAGAAGAAAACCAGGACTGAACCAGGACTGAACCAAGACTGAACCAGGACTGAACCAGGACTAAACCAGGTCTAAACCAGGACTAAACCAATACTAAACTAGAAGAAAACCAGGACTGAACCAGGAGTGAACCAGGACTAACAACACTGAACCAGCACTCAAACAGGATTAAAATAGGACTAAACCTGGACTAAACCAGGTCTAAACCAGGTCTAAACCAGGTCTAAACCAGGTCTAAACCAGGTCTAAACCAGGACGGACATGCTCTAGCCTCTAGCTTTGTCCAGGACTGAATCAGGACTAAACCAAGACTAAAACAGGAGCCAAGCAGAGCTAAACCAGGACTGAATCAGGACTAAACCACGGAGCGTTGGCTGTAGACGTCTCCTTTAAAAAGCTGATTAGAAATGATTTAATCACTATCCAAATTCAATGAATTACCCTTTCCTATAAAGCCTGATTAAATTTTTATTTTAATACTGTTTTAAGTTTTAAGCTGTGACTATTACCAGGTTTTACAAGTCATCACAACATCTTATAGGCCAATAATATTTAATACAGACGGGGGCAGCTGAACAGAATCGTGTTAAAATGCAGATTTGTGTCGTAACACAGTGGTAATACAGATCCTGGGTCTTGTCACTAGCAGAAATGATCAGGTTCAGCGTTTGTGCATTTATCTTTCGGAGATTTCTTGGCAAAGTACAATATTACAGAAGCCGGAGGAGCTCACAACACAACACAACAAAAAAAGCCACAATGGAAGAGACCGTGGGACTCTATTTACTGACAGATCAAGTGAAGAAATTATTTACAGCGGTCAAACAGTGATCCTGGCCACGAAAATAACAGAAATAAATGACTTTTACTTTCCAACTTTGTTCACTTCTCCGTTCCTTTACTTTTCACGTTCTTCTTCTTCAACTTTTCCCATTCACTTCCCGCCTGATCCTCCCCGTCTGAAAATAAAGTCCTGCGTCCACTTCCGCTGTGGCTTTTTACGATATTTTTAATGATTTTTTTTGTTGTTGTGTTGCGACGTTTGCTTTCGTGCTGAGCCTCCCCCGGCTTCCGTACAACATAATCCAAAGGAAAATAGTTTCAGTCCTGGTCCAGTCCTGGTCCAGTCCTGGTCCAGTCCTGGTCCAGTCCTGGTCCAGTCCTGGTTTCTTGCCCCCACACTTCGCCTCACGCTGACTCCGGGGGGTCGTGGAGCGTTTCCCTCGTCGTAACCGTCCCTGGTGTTTGTGTGGCAGACACGCTCTGGACATTCGGGAACATTACGAGAGGAAACTGGAGCGAGCCAACAACCTGTACATGGAGCTGAGCGCCATCATGCTGCAGCTGGAGGTGCGCGAGAAGGAGCTCATGAAGTAAGAACCTCTACACTTTTACACCTAAAGCTGCACTGAGGAACTTTTGTACTTTTACAACTAAAGCTGCACTGAGGAACTTTTATACTTTTATATCTAAAGCTGCACTGAGGAACTTTTATACTTTTACAACTAAAGCTGCACTGAGGAACTTTTACTCTGTTATATTTAAAGCTGCACTGCTGAACTTTTATACTTAAAGCATAACTTTCCGTTGGAGGGTCCACCACCTTGTCTTCATGGAAATGTCAATACTTTGTCTATAATGTCCCAGCGTGTGGCATTAAATGTATCTGTTTCCGTGGAGACACGCGCACAGTGCCACAGCTCAGATCTGTGGAGCGGTGAGCTGCCTCACTGTGGGGTACTTTTGAGCAGGAACACTTCTGTAATCGAATAAATGCAACACGGATGAGTTTAATGCCACACTGTGAAACCTTTCAGGCAGGAAACAAGTTTGTGGCAGGTCCCTTGAAAAAGAGAAAAGTTACACAGTGCACCTTTAAAGTATTATTGCACAGTTAATTACAGTAAACAGTGATACAGATCTATAATAGTGCATTTATGGAAACAGGTATTGAAGTGTATGAGGTGCGAAATTAAAACATACAAATAAATAAATACAATTAAATAAAATACTTTATATTTTCCCTCAACAGTAGATGCCGTTTGCAGTTTTTGTCTCTTATAAACTGTAGTATTTGTGTGCTCCAGGAGAGAGCAGGCGGTGGAGAAGAAATACCCCGGCTCCTACAAGCGTCACCTGGTGCGGCCCATCGTGAGGCCCAACGCTGTGGAGAAGCTCATCAAGAAGAAGAGCAGCTTGTCCCACAGGCCCGGACTGGCCCCGGCCAAGAGGTGCAGGAGCTTTAGATTAGACCGACCCCTGAGGCGTCGGGACTCTAACATGAACCATGTGTCGTGTGTGTGTCGTGTGTGTGTGTCGTGTGTCTCGTGTGTCTCATGTGTGTCTCATGTGTGTCTCATGTGTGTCTCATGTGTGTCTCATGTGTGTCGTGTGTGTCTCATGTGTGTCGTGTGTCTCATGTGTGTCTCATGTGTGTCGTGTGTCTCATGTGTGTCGTGTGTCTCATGTGTGTCTCATGTGTCTCATGTGTGTCGTGTGTGTGTCTCATGTGTCTCATGTGTCTCCTGTGTGTCGTGTGTCTCAGGCCGGACCTGCTGCGCTCCGAGGGCATCCCCAGCCTGGACCCCCTCCCGGCCCCGTCTCCTCTGTCCGCCAGCCCCAAAGTGTCCACTCCTCCAGGAAAGTCCCGCTACAGGAGCAAACCTCGCCACCGCCGCGCCAACAGCAAAGGCAGCCACAACGACTTCCCCGGGGCCCTCAGACCCAACACGGGGCCCCTGGAGGACCCAGCGCAGGACCCCGTGCACCCGCTCCAGGACCCCCACAGGGAGGGACGGGACGGGCCCTTCCTCCCTCTGCGCGGCCGAGAAGAAGCCGTCGTAAACTGTGCCAACAACCTGCGCTACTTTGGCCCCGCTGCGGCGCTCCGGAGCCCGCAGAGCGACCACATGCAGCGCCGTGTGTCGGGGTCCAGTCCAGACCTCATCTCCACTGCGGTGGACGCACACGCGCGCCAGAGGGCCCCGTCTACGGGCTCCAACCCGAGTGCAGGGGCCGGCTCTCTGTGCCCCTGCCAGGCGCACCCCTTCTCCGGCTGCCAGCGGTGCCAGGTCCCCCCGCCCTCCTCCAGCCTCCTGGAGGTCCCCACCTACCCCCAGGAGGCCACCCCGGCCCCTGCCGTGCCCACCACAGAGAGGGGCTCAGAGGCAGAGGACAGACCCGTGGGAGGGCATCCAGAGGGATTCAAACCCTCCTGCCCGTTGCCCACCCCTCTGCCCCGAACCATCAGACCACTCAGGAAGGTACGAGCCTCAAACTTTTTACTGTGTGGTTATATGACATGTGACTCATGTCAGAGTTTGTCTGAAGTCATTTCCTCCCCGTATGTTCCTGTCTGACCCTGTGTCTGTCTCAGGGGGATGATTCTTCAGAAGAAGAGGAGGGAGAGGTGGACAGTGAGGTGGAGTTTCCACGGCGACAGAGGTAAAACACACCTTACTTTATTAGTTTGGTTTGGGTATTTTTCTGTAAATTTGTTTTGACCCCGTGTGTCCAGGCCTCACCGCTGTATGAGCAGCTTCCAGTCGTACTCCACCTTCAGCTCGGAGAACCTGTCTGTGTCTGACGGAGAGGAGGGCAACACCAGTGAGCACTCCCACAGCGGGCCCCTGGAGCGGCTCAGTGCCAGTCAGGAGGAGCACCTGGACGAGCTGCTGTCCCACACCCCCGACATCCCCATCGACATCTCCACACAGTCTGACGGCCTGTCCGACAAAGAGTGTGCCGTCCGCAGGGTCAAGACGCAGATCTCTCTGGGAAAACTGTGCTCAGACGAACACAGCTACGAGGTCAGAGCTCCTGTGAGTGTGTGTGTGTGTGTGTGTGTGAGTGTGTGTGTTCTGTCAGACCCTGAAGGACCTGAAACGTGTAGGGTGACCAGATGAGATTGGGGACACACACAACTAACTAATAAAAACACTGAGTTTTAATAAATTATTTTGTTTGCACACAAAAAAAGAAAAAAATGTCAATTGGGGGTCAGTCGGTGTTGGTGATCTCCGGTGTTTTATGTTATAAATCCCCAAAGTCGCTCTATCGACTGAGAAAACAAGGCACTCGCCGAAAGCAGTGGACGCCCTGGACGCACGTCAAGTATTTTTCTCCCGTTTTGTCACAGTGTCCAAGATGTGCGTCGAGGGCGTCTGAATTCAAATGCAAAGGCTCCAAATAGAGGCGTCCTGGGAGAATACCCAGTGGGTTGAGATGGTAGGTATAAACAAAATTGTATAAAAGAAACATGTTGCATTGTCCATACTTGATTCACGTGTAGATCAGTGTCAAATCTGAGACAAAAACAGAAGCGCCGTCTTCTGTATTTTGGCTAAACAAATGCAATTTATGCTCGTCAGGTTTAGAACTGAAATCCTATTTTAGCCCTAGTTTAGACCTGAAATAGACCTGGTTTAGTCCTAATTTAGACCTGGTTTAGACCTGAAATAGACCTGGTTAAGTCCTAGTTTAGACCTGGTTTAGATCAAATTGGTCCAAAATAGGGACACCTGGGACATTTCTTGTATAAAACTGGGACAAATCAATGGTTTTGGATAAATCCGCTGGGACAGGGGACACAGGGCTCAAACCTGGGACTGCCCCGGGTAAAAAGGGACGTCTGGTCACCCTACATTAAAATCCAGGACAATCAGGTAAACCCGGGACAGGTGGCTACCTACCTTTACCACTGACTGAATAGTTCTCCCATGGACGTGTTCCAGCCTTCATTTGGCGTTCCCTCCGATTCCGAGAGCATGAATACCGTAAAAAAACAAAAAAAAACAAATCCACACTGAAGCATCTCTCTTAACCTGCTCCTGTGTGCTGTGCTTCCAGAACCCTCTGCAGTTCGGAGACTCGGACTGCGACTCCTCCGAGGCCGAATGCTCCGACGCCACCATCAGGAACAACAAGGGCCCCCCCTCCTCGTGGTAACGGGGTGCTCTTTCCTCTGGGCTCTCCTCGCGTCTGGATGCCCTCTGCTCAGCAATAACTCCACCAAACTCTCAATCAGCCTCCCCGAGAACAGTCCCCGCGCTCTCTTCCACCTCCGCTCACGTCCCATCCAGGCGCCCCATGGCAGGGATCCTCTTTGAATGATTCTGTACAGCAGATTTAAGCATTCATACGTTTATTTTTGTCCGAGTTTTGAAGGAAAATTCAGGATAATCTTGTAAATAGAAGATATTGTACCATAGGTGGTTGGGCGGAAAAAAGACTAAACAAGGCATTTAAACCCCCGACTGTGACTCGCCCGTCTGAACAACCATTTTTAGCTTTTCCATGAGCTTCGCTAGCCTCCCAAAGCTCTCCCCACGTTTTGCACTGTGGCCCGGAAAAGTGAACGCTTGAATTAACCGTATGAACACCAGCATGAACAAACGCAGACAAAACAAACGCGAACTCTCCGTTGTTTTGCAGAATCTTTGGCTGAGCTGTGCTAGCATGGCGCTCGGACGACTAAGGCTGGCGCACGACTGCATGGGGAGCTAACGGCGCCATTCCCGTTTGTTTCAATGGAGTAAACGGCAAAAAACAAGTGATTTTATTTTGTTTTGTTATTCCAGTTGATATTTTGAGTATCATAGACATCTCAGGATCGAACCAGGACTGTGACCAAGTGGAGCGGACCAGCCTGAGTACTGTAGGCGAACGTGAAGGAGCATGCAGGGATTTTAAGTGCTCGGTCTCAACGAACAACCCTTTATCACTGTAACCGTGTGGCGAGTGCAGCGTCTGTGTGGTGTCCCAGGGCTGTGTGCAAACCAACTACGCAAAAACTTTCATTTTGTCTTCTTCCGTACATGACATTAACTTCTTGGGTTCTTTTTAAAGACACCGAAACACGTCAACAAGGTAAACTCATCTCGTACGGTTTTGTCTTTGAAAAGAACCCGAGAAGTGGACCAACTCCGAAATTTAGCTTTTCCTTGTATATTTTTATTGGCTGTTTTGACAAATGAGCCACTACTCCTGTGTCCACTACACTAAACTTAATAATTATCCCAAAAAAATACACAAAAAAAAAAAAACCTGGTCGCAAAGTCCATTATCTCTCTATATTTATTAGGGATGCAACGATACAGTTTCCCCACGATTCAATGTGTATCTCGATACACGATATTGATTCGATTTCGATACGTTTTAAGACGCAAAAAAACCCCTCATGTACGTTTTTTCTGCTAATGAGTATAATATAATAATAATATGATATGAATGAAACAATATATACATTACACACAACTGCTGTCCAGCTGGAGTTCATATGTGAAGTGTTTTAGTTCATTTGGTTCAGTGATTCACAGCTCAGAGTTTTTATTCAGTGAAAATAAGAACAGAGTTTCTCAGGCTGTTTTATATTTTATAAAAAAGCCTTTCTACTCTTAATATAGACTGTAGGGAGCAACGCTATCAGACTTTTCCTTCTTTGATGAGTTCTTTTCCTCCTGAGTCTCACTGGGCTCACAGGTGAAGCTCCTCCTCCTGCCCCTGGACACTAAAACTCTGTTATATCACATAGAAATGGCTCAGCGGAGCATTTTCTGACTAAAACTTATGAGACAGAGTCTGAGAAATAGATGGTGTATATCACAAGTCGTGCCTGTGCGTAAACGAGTGCATTTGATTAAAGCCGATGTGAAGCCAAAAGCGATTCTAGAGTAGTTAAAAGGGAATATCTTTGTCAGTTTTGGGTCTTTCAACGTAAAATAAAAAGTGAGTGAAAGATAAAACCCTCCTCTGTTAGAATATTTCAGCTGTAAGTCCATGTGGAGCTCTTTCTTGCTGCATCTGAGGAGGACGCTGCCATAATTTCCTTTGGACCAAAATAAATAACAAACTGCGCAGAAGAAGAGGAGGAACACGTGCATATCGACATGCGTATTGAACCGTGACACCAGTATTGAACGATTCAATATTATATCGAATATCGTTGCATCCCTAGAGGCCGTGTATATGTTACTGGACACGCATTGATATGTAAATGTGCAGAGAATAGAGGTGTGAATTATCTACATTTAGCATATCATTAGTTACCACGGCGCACAAGCATTTACCGCTAAAAGCTAATAGCCGTAGTTTAGCGGCTAGAGAGTGTCACGCAAAAATGCCGTTAGGGCAACCTGCTGTCTTTAAGTATGACGTAAAGAGGCAGAATAACAATAAATGTCGCCTAAACAAACCCAATTTAAAACCGAATAGAGCCAAAGTTTTATAAACAACTGAAGATTTACAGTGAATCTAAACATATCGGCGATTATATCGGCTACCGGCAGCTCCAACTCCCATTTTATCAGTATCGGTCGGTCGGGCCCTAATAATAATTGTAAAAAATAAAGCTGACTACTTCACTGTACTGTTAAATTACATTTGGCAGCAGCAAACACCCTGTACTGGGTGGTGATCTAATAAATGTGTTAAGCTCTGTAGGTTAGTTAGTTGTAAATCAGTTGTTTCATGTATATTTGATTAACCCTGCATTATAAGGCATTCGAGGCTTGAGCGCTCGGAAAATTCCAGTTTCCACCTACCCCCTATCTCCGCCCACTTTTCTGTACATACTTCAGGTAAAATAATTCAGACTCTGGGTCATACATGTAGAGTTAAAAGTGCATGGCGTAACAAGCAAAGCACTGGCATCGCTACAGAAACACATGACGGAGCCCCAACCAAAAAGTAGTGCAATGTCGTTGTCATTTCGGACCCGCTGCTTCTGCTAAAAAGGCAATACCCGCTGGCTCTCAGGTGGAGGTGCGCAGGTCTTCGGGGGTCTAGCCGGCTGGACTCCGCTCGTGTCGACCTACAGTCCCACGTGTCCACGCTCAGGTTTATTCTGTTGCCTCTTCAACGACGGATAGAAGCAATACCTTGACCTGCCACTAGATGGAGACCGTCAAAGCAATCTTCAAAACAAAATGGATTATTATTTTAAAATGTGATTATGAAACTATTTAAATTTTGTGTTTTATTCATTTATGTTTATGAATTTGTTATCTGTCAAATGTTTACTCGTTTTTTTTCAGAATGGAAGGACCTGTTAATCTGCTGCTTAAAGACCTGACGAGACCAATATTAATAACAGCAATATTAATTTAGCACTTTGATGTTCTTTTTTTTAACGTTTATTATTGTTTTTATTATTATTATGTGTTATTTAAAATCAAAATAAGTGCTATACAGTGCCCTCCGCTTTTCATTCCCTTAACAAATATGAACACTGAAGGTAGAACGAATTGTATTTTTTTTAAATATTGGGAAATGTTGGTATAATTTCACTAAACTCCTATAATTAAAAAAAAAGACAAAAAATAAATAATTTGACAAAAAAAACTGACAATAATACGTTTGGTAAATGCATGTTTGAACTGACAAAAAGAAATAAAAAATAAAAAATGTAGAAATATGGTGCTAGACAAGGTTACCCACGTACCCGCTACTGTTTCTCCATATAAGCGTGAAGGGCATTGTATGTTTTCTTGTTTTGACCTGGGACACTGCACTTGAGTTTGAGTTTTGTAACGTTTTTCTGTGAACCTAAAATGTGCGTGAGTGTACCGGCCGCTCACAGCTCCCTCTGGTGTTAGCTCGGTGTAACGATTATAATCCCGCGATGAAAAATGTACCGTGGACCGTCCCGTATGTGTTGGGATGGCACTCGGACGTTAAGAAAAGCCCCGTGAATCACCAGTATTGGACATTTTCCACCAAACGGTACGGCTGCACTATTCCAGAGTCAAGAATATGGCGAAATAATCAGTATTCCGCGTCCATTCTCTGTTGTATTATAAGAAATATCCGAAAGCAAAGTCCACAATTGCTGAACGTTACCGTATATTTTTACGTATGTCCATTAACCTTCAGTATTTTCCTTGTTCTTTACACCAATCAGTACTCAAAATGGATAAAATAAGTGTTAAAAGCCAAACTGCGTAACAGTTTTTTCATAGTTTCAAAAGTTAATTGGCTTGCCGTGCCACAGGCCTGACGCGTAACTTGGTGGGCACGTTTCTTAATATTATCCTCATTATTCGAAGCTCCTCTTGGCGTCTTTTTTATGAAGGGAACACTGCTGCCTTGTCTGCAAAGAGATGTTATTATTTTCTCTGGAATGTTCCACAATTTGGCATTAAACACCTATCTTGGTTTTAGTTCATCCCCAAGGTTTTCGTCACAAAAAACCCCCCCAAAAAAACGCTTAAAATCAAACATTTTTATTGCGAGTGGGGACCTGTAACTTGGCCCCGTGGCGTTAGCGGTTAGATCATAATAATGCCATACTGCGGGACATTCCAGGCAAAGCAATAACATCTCCATGGAGGCAAGCAGGTGGAAAAGACTCCTCCAGAAAAGTAATGCGGTGTAGCTTTAAGATGATTTTATTAATATTTTTCAATTATTGTGAGACTGTATTAGGCCCATATTAGGCTGTTTCCTGATCTGTTCTAATGTCGTTTCCTCGTCACAAACAGACCTGGAGTTGTGTTTTGGTCCATGTTTAACCCACAAACCCTGCAGATTTAGGCCGAGTTCTTCCTCTAATAGAAAACGCTCTGTTCCACCTTGTGATGTCATGTGATAAAACAGGAAGTGTTCCACCGTGTTTTTACACTCCATACACCTTTGCTGGAACCATTTGCATAACGTCAACCCTGTTTTTCAAGAAAACTCCCGCACACTCCTGGTTTTTCTTTTATTCATACGATGTCTGAGAACAGCCCCTTCCACACCACTTTTAGTAATAATTCATTTTATTAATTAGGCGCCTTTCTGGACACCCAAGGTCGCCTTACAACAACATAAACAAATTAAATACAATTAAAACATACGGTTAAAGCCTCCAGTTAAAGTGGGACAGTATTTAATTAATTGATTTCATTTAGTATTGTATTTAATGTTGTATTTTATTAGTATTTAGTAATGTATTGGACCAGGGGTGTCCAAACTTTTCTCATCATGAGCCACATATTAAAACACAAAGCAGCGTGAGGCCGATCGAGGGTCATAGACTGAGGGTCAGAACAGTGAGTAATTCATAACATAATAATTTATAACAGGTTTAAATGACCCTCCAGACCTTTGTTCAGGCTTAGACCCTCAAAAAGACTCACTACATCTGCTTGATCAAGGTTCAAGGAGTTCAAAAACATGCAGCAGTTTGGGCCAATTCACCTGGAAGCCTGAGGCCCAAAACAATTGGTCTGAGGGCCACATTTGGCTCCCGGGCCATAGTTTGGAGATGCCTGCTGTACAGTATCTACAGCTTCATGACATCACAAGGTGGAACAGAGTTTTTTTGAGCTTTCAGAGATGTGGACAGCCCAATCATGCAGGATTACTCGGAACATGTGTGAGTGAAACAAAACACAACTCTGGGTATGTTTTTGAGGAGGTGACAACATTCTGACGCGGTTAAAACCTCACAAAAGTCCATCCAAATACGTTGTCGTTCCATGTCACGTGCTGCTTGGTGGAAACGACTCCAAAAACGCCCAAACTTTTCGCACCATCTTCGCTGTCCTCTCCCCTCTCGAACAAACCCCGCTCGCGTACGAGTGTTTTAATGAAGGAACTCTGTATTATGATTTTCTTTGTAGCTGGCCTACACGTGTAATTCTCTACTTTTAATTTATTACGATGAGTGTTCATTTTGGATTTACGGCAGCTTTTGTTGTGGTGACTTCTCCTGACCAGTGTTACCCCCAGAAGCACAATAGATCGGTGGACAGTATTGCAGAACGGGCCGAGAGACTTGGGTATCATTTGCGTTGCAGACACACATGAACAAAGCAGGGTATTACGGGGTATTCTCCTGTTCAACTGTGACTCCATGTTGCCTCTCCATGTGGTTTTCCAGCCCGAAGCCGCCCTCCTCGTCCTGTGTTCTGTGTACAGTGCAATGGACAAACCAGCGCGAACAACTGCATGGAATAAACGCTGATGTGCTGTACCCAAACCTCTGTGTCGCCGCTGTTTCTTGTTATTCTGTCTTCAGTTTTAAACCTAGAATTAGCTGTTCTTTTAGTCACGCTTTTAGTTTGTTTACCTGATTTACACGGCTACTTCTACGTCTTTTAGGCTGTTCACTTGGTTTTGTCAGACAGGACAGGAGTCTCCAACCTGTATCTGTCCAAACCGTTTCCAAGTAGCTCGCCGAGAGATTTCTGAATTATCTGCACTGGGCTGAATAACAAAATTTTGGATAATTAAACGGCTATTATCATTGTAAATGTATAATTTTGATGCCCAACTTTGTGCAGTAATAAAGTTTTAAAAATAATAATAATAATAATCTTTTAAAAACAAGGTTTACAAAGTGCTGTACAAGCAGCAAAGAACAATACAAAAAGCATAAAAATAGCACACAAAAACAGACAATGATGCAACAATTCAATTAAGCATAATAAATAAAAAGAAATTGAATAAAAAGAAAAGGAATAAAATCAAGCTAAAACCAGATAAAGGAAGGCCAACCGATAAAGATGAGTTTTAAGAAGTGATTTAAAAGATGATCCTGATGGTGCAGCCTTATCTCCTCAGGCAGGTGGTTCCAAAGCTGAGGCCCCGGACTGAAAAGGCAAAGATCAACTTTTGTCCAAAGTCTGGACTCTGGAACAGCCACAGGGACCTGAGGATCTAAGGCTGCAGAGGAACTCGTTTAGGTCTCGCACCAAGTTACATTTCAGAACTCTTAACCCAGTACGAGCCTCCCGCTGCCTTAGATCCTCAGGTCCCTGTGGCTGTTCCAGAGTCCAGGCTCCGGATGAAGTTGATCTTTGCCTTTTCAGTCCGGGGCCTCGGCTTTGGACTGACCTGCCTGAGTTAATAAGGCGGCACCACCAGGATCATCTTTTAAATCACTTCTTAATGGTCATTTTTATTGGTTGATCTTCCTTTAGCTGGTTTTAGCGTTTTTAGAGTTTATGCCTTATTTCTTTTTATTCAATTTCTTTTTATATATTTATTATAATGAATGAATTATTGCATTGTTTTAAAAGAACACTGGCTGAACCGACTGTAGAGCATATTTTCCACTCCAAAACAATATTTATTTAAAAGTTGTTCTCTGTAACTGGTGGAGTGCGGCTGTGTTCATGTCCAAATACACATGAATGTAGCCATGATACAAGTCATATCTGTGGAGAGGAGAGACCTCTCACAAAAAGCTTGGTTAAAAAATCGGAAATCCAGTTTTTAAGATAGCGCTTGTCACTGAGTAAATAAATAATGTCAGACTGTGGAACCTTTAAGACAAAGCAGTAACATCTCAATCCATCAGAAAAGTTGCACAACGTGACTTTAATTCACTGTCTAATTTTTGTTGTGCTTCTTTTTTAATGAAACTTGGAACTGAATAACAGGTGAAGTGTGTGAAATACACCAGCAGAGGGCGTGAGTGCTCCATACTTCCACAATCTCCCCACTTGGAAACTCCAAACAACCACAATTCAAAACCACATAATAAGATTCCAGTATATATTTTAATTATGCTGCCATATATGTTCTGGACTTCACTCTGGAGTTTAAGCCGCACCAGCCAAAAAATGCACAATGAAGAAAACAAACATACTGTAAGTCGCACTGGACTATTAGTCACATTTTTGGGTGAAATTAGTTTTATAAAATCAGAGACATAACATAAGTTTACCAAACTCTCCATCTCGCTCCAAATCACTAAATCCACTGAATTCTTCATCCTCTGTGTCACTTCTGAGCGACTCCACCAACTCCAGCTGAATCCAGCTTTTAGCCGCAATGAGCTTTTTCTTATTTTTTTCATTGCAGTTCGAATATCCTCCGCTTTCCGACAGTCCCTCCCTTTCTTTCTTCTGTTCGATTACCGTTTGCATATTTCACGACTTGCAGACTTGCGGCTCTTTCTGCAGGAGACATGACACCAGACAGGAAAGCGGCTCTTTCTGCAGGAGACATGACACCAGACAGGACAGCGGCTCTTTCTGCAGGAGACATGACACCAAACAGGACAGCGGCTCTTTCTGTAGGAGACATGACACCAGACAGGACAGCGGCTCTTTCTGTAGGAGACATGACACCAGACAGGACAGCGGCTCTTTCTGTAGGAGACATGACACCAGACAGGACAGCGGCTCTTTCTGCAGGAGACATGACACCAGACAGGACAGCGGCTCTTTCTGCAGGAGACATGACACCAAACAGGACAGCGGCTCTTTCTGCAGGACACATGACACCAGACAGGACAGCGGATCTTTCTGCAGGAGACATGACACCAGACAGGACAGCGGCTCTTTCTGCAGGAGACATGACACCAGACAGGACAGCGGCTCTTTCTGCAGGAGACATGACACCAGACGGGACAGCGGCTCTTTCTGCAGGAGACATGACACCAGACAGGACAGCGGCTCTTTCTGCAGGAGACATGATACCAGACAGGACAGCGGCTCTTTCCACAGGAGACATGATACCAGACGGGACAGCGGCTCTTTCCATAGGAGACATGACACCAGACAGGACAGCGGCTCTTTCTGTAGGAGACATGACACCAGACAGGACAGCGGCTCTTTCTGCAGGAGACATGATACCAGACAGGACAGCGACTCTTTGTGCAGGAGACATGATACCAGACAGGACAGCGGCTCTTTCTGCAGGAGACATGATACCAGACAGGACAGCGGCTCTTTCTGCAGGAGACATGTGCAGTAGAGCGAGAAGTGACACACAAGCCTAGAGCGCCCCCTGTCAGTGTGAAAATAACCAACATGTCAAATTATATATTTTAATATGTAAGTCACACCTGAGTATAAGTAACAGGAACCACAGAAACCATGAAAAATACTGAAAAATACGGTAAGTAAACAATGATTTTTACAATTAATTCCTTTGCAGTATTTAAAAAACCTATTATCCTACGTAAAACTGATGTTTATGAGCTTTTAGCCATGTTATAATGTTGTTTCCTCCTCAGAAACAGAGGTGGAGTCGTGTTTTGTTTCATTCACACGTTTGAATAACCCTTTATTATTAGTCTGTCCACATGTCCAAAGCTCAAAATGCAAACATCTGAAGTTTAACAGCTTCCATTTAACTTTTAGTTCAGTAGAGATGGTCAATTCCAGGGCTGAAATCATCCGAATGACTCCAGTGAAGGTGTGTGGAGTTTAAAAACACAGTGGAGCACTTACATATTCTTAAATCTGCAGGGTTTGTGCGTTAATTAAACATGTGCGAATGAAACGAAACACAACTCCAGGTCTGTTTATGACAAGGAAACATCGTTGAGAACATGAGATCAGAACCAACACCTCCCTGCGCCCTGACAGACTTTTGATTCTCCTCCTCTAAAGTCGTCTCTCGTTGCTCTTTGACTTCCTTCGCGGTTTATATTCGGTGTTTTGGCGCAGACGCAGATTCCGCACAAAGCCCACGGTTATTTATAGACGTTGGTGCTTTCTGGGAGTAGACGTACTGCGAAACAGGAGGTAACGGAACAGCTGTCCTAGAGTTTGCTCAGGGCCAGCTGGAAAACTATCAGATTCTTATAAGTAAATGATTTAGACTTAGACAAACTTTATTGATCCACAAGGGAAATTATTTGGACACAGGAGCTCATACATCACAATATGATATAATAACAAAGAGAAAAATGATAATAGAAGGTTATCTGTTCCATAAGGGTGAGTTGTACAGTTGTAGGGAGTATTATCTGTTATGTAAAGGTGAGGTGTTGTATAATCAAAAAACTTTTTTTTTCACAATTTTAACTTCTAATCCCACAAAGGCACATTTATACGTGTATGTAAATATGTATATGCAAATTGACATATACATTATGTTTGCCAATATGAGTTTTACACATAGAAAGTCTGCGTCATTATATAAAATATGAATGAAAAGCAAGTTACTAAAGACTGTTACAGACTTTTCCACAGCCTCAGATCGTTTATCTTCACTCGTTCTGTGGAGTTCTGCTAAAGTCGCTGCTTCAGCTGAGCGGAAATGACGTCCTATAATTATTGCAGAAATAATAATTTTAGAAATAAACTCACACAAATTAAAATTGTCACAGCACAAAACAGCACAAACAAAATACAAAGGTTTTCTATCATTTTCTTCCTGTTTTTGAGCTTTATTTAACATTTTGAAGGGCTGGAGGACGTCATCGCCCGAAAATAAAACTGCAAATATCTGAAGAACCAGAATCGCACAAATGAAACTTTTTGCAGCACAAACGAAGCACAAACGACTGACATAGTTTTTGTGTTGGTTTGCGTTTGATGAGGCGGAGGAAACCCATCCAGAGACGGGGAGAACATGCAAACTCCACACAGAAAGGCCCAGAAATCTAAACAGGCAAAAGATTGTTATCTCTTGTATCAGATTACTAACAATTTTAACAACTTTAAGCCATGTTATAATTCTGTTACCACCTCAAAAACATACCTGGAGTTGTGTTTGTTTCAGTAATCCTCATGAATAATAATAATAATAATAATAATAATAATAATAATAATAATAATAATAATAATAAGAAGAAGAAGAAGAAGAAGAAGAAGAAGAAGAAGAAGAAACAGATAAATATTGCATTTATTTTGTTGTTTTGAGTTTATTCTTTTACATTTTTCCTTTGTAAAGAATGCGGATGCGTCCCGTAGATTCAGTCTATGTAATCGGGTGCGTCCTATTTCTGTTCACTCTCCTCCTCAAATCCTCCACTACTCCTCGTCTCCTCAGCTGTCGACCCAATAGAAAACATTCTTCTGCAGCCTTTCCTAGTTATTTTATTTATTTTTTTTCCCACAGTGGGCGGGATGAATGATTCACAGAGGAGTCGTATCTTCGGAAAAAAGAGTCACGAGAAGCTGGAAATAGGACGCGCCCAAACTGAACCAGCCCCCGGATCCGATTGGACGAGGGCGCATCACGCCTCTAACACCCCGCCAATCCCCGCTCCGGTTTCACCTGCGTGCGTCATGCGTCGTGCGTCCTGGCCGTGCGTCTTGGCCGTGCGTCCTGGCCGTGCGTCCTGACAGCGCGGCACGAGGAGGAGCCCAGTGCCGCCGGCGCACAGTCCGCTCTCCCCTGCGCGTCCTCTCCCGAGTCCAGCCTCAGAAAGCGCATCGTTCGGACCTGTTTTGGTCTGACACTACAGCGGGACTATGGAGCCTTTAGTGGCCGCGATTGACCAGGGCACCAGCTCGACCCGGTTCCTGGTGAGTTCGTTCTTCATCTTTACGCAGCGCTCAATGTCACTCGGTGCGTCTTGGAGCTTAATGACACGTCGCCCCCCGCGTATTTCAGCGTTTGCATCACGCTGGAAGTGTTGAACTTGCGTAAACCGAGTTGACCGGAGCACGTTTTGATTCATACTCGTAACGCCGTAACTCTGGATATAGCGCAACTTTGGATGAAACGCGAGTGAGCAACAGTTGAAATCTGATCCGCTGCTCATGTGGAGGAATTCCAGTAAAAGAGATAAACTAATTATGTCGCGCTGCAGTGTTATGAGTGAAGTCACAAACCGGTTTAAATACTCCGTGTGTCTGTGGACCTGACGCGATCCCACGCGAAGTGTGAGATATAAAGGATAAAGGACTATTGTGATCTGTCTGTCGCTCCAGAGTGAAGGAGGTCACTGCGCTACAAGACTTTCTTAACACTGTCTTAAATGGGCACTATGTAACTTTGAGAGTTACATAGAGTTAGTTACACTATGAGAGTACGACCTGATGTCCATATTTACCCAGTTTTGAGCCCTGTGTCCTCTGTCCCAGCAGATTTATACAAAACCACTGATTTGTCCCAGTTTTATTCAAGAAATGTCCCTATTTTTGACCAGTTTGAGCTAAACCAGGACTAAACTATGATTAAACCAGGACTAAACTATGATTAAACCAGGACTAAACCAGGACTATCACAATGTTTGACTAATCTGATCCCCGCCAACAGTAAAGAGGAGCATAAATTGTCATTTGTTTTGCCAAAATACAGAAATCCGTGTTGTTGAATCAGCATAAAACAAAAAAATGCAGTGACAGAAGCTCCTTAGATCATGACTGACACCAGAGTGCAGAATGTTCCACGCTCTTTACACTATTTTATTTACACCAAACATCCAAACCCGAGTGTGTCCCTACTACTACTACTGTGCTCCATAGAGATGTTTTTGCTTCGTTGTGAATGTCTCAGAGGCATTAAACACAATGGAAACACAAAGACGACAACAGTATTTGTATTATTCTAATAACAGAATAACACATTTGTCGTATGCAGAGCTTTTCCAGACGCTCAAAGTCACTTTACAGTTTGTCCTTCACTCACTCCACACTCGCTGGTGTCAGACACTATTATAGCCACAGCTGCCCTGGGGCAGACTAAGAGAAGCGAGGCTCCAAACTGCCCCATCTGCCCCATCTGCCCCTCCCACCAACACCAACACTCACACACACCACTTTCTTACTAGGCAGTGGGAATGTAACGATATCCAAGTGTCGCGATACGATATCGTCACAGTCTGAACCTCACAGTACGATATTTATTACGATATCGTGGGAAAACTCACGATATTACGATATTCTACAGAATAACAGACTGACTCTAAAATGCTTTGACCAGTTCATTTGGTGCAACATTTATTGTCATTAGGGACGGAACGAAATCCAAATCTCTCTGTACCATATTTTCCTTTCTTTCGTTCTTTCTTTTTCATTCTTTCTTTCCTTCGTTTGTTCGTTCTGTCTTTCGTTCTTTTTCATTCTTCTGTTCTTTTTCGGTCTTTCATTCATTCACCTGTTCTGTCTCTTTTGTCTCTTTCTTTAGTTCTTTCTTTTATGTTCTTTATTTCGTGCTCTCTTGTTTCTTTAGTTTTTTTCTTTCTTTCTTTCATTTGTTTCTTCCTTCTTTTGTTCTTTCGTTCTTATTCCATAAACACCTCACTGCACCAGATTTATTACAATATAAAACTGTGAATCTGCAGCTTTTTCCTCTAAAAATGCTTCACAGACTTAATCCAGAGAATGAAGATGTAAAAGTGCTGAGAACAGTTATTTCTTCATGTCGTCTGCACTGAAACGGAGCAAAGGATCATGGTCATTACTTTGTACTTCTGCCTGAGTACTGCAGTCTTACTCGAGTATATTATCCGTCTCGTCTCTGGGTTCAGGAGACACTTGAGCAGACGAGAATGTAAACACCATAAACATGGAGGCAGAGGTCAGGACACTGTCCAATAACTCATCCATTTTATGCCTTTAATCTCCGGCTTTTGGAATAAGTCACCTGGTTTTCCCTTGTTGGAAATTATTAACAAAAAAGCAAAGTACGTTTTATCTTCTGAATGTTTATTTCTAGCCAGTGTTGGTGTCCTGATACTAAACCATTCAGCGATGAAAAGCCTGAGATGCAAATGACTGATTTATTTTATGAAATGTCCAAATTTATATTAGCAGTAATGAATAAATTAGTAATTTAATTTAACTTTTTAAACTGTTAAAAATGAAACTGAATCATTTAATTTAATCAGCAATTGACTGTTTAAATATGTTCAAATTTATTATAATTGTCGTAAAATGTCCAGCACTAATTTAAAAGTGTTTATTATTCAGCAACAACAGCAAAAAACTCTTTCTTTAAACATTTTTCCAACATTAAATTACAGAACTTTCTTTTCTATTCCCTTGTGTCCTTATATGTGTATAATCCCTCAGTGGTCTAAACCAGGTCTAAACCAGGTCTAAACCAGGTCTAAACCAGGTCTATACCAGGTCTATACCAGGTCTAAACCAGGTCTAAACCAGGTCTAAACCAGGTCTAAACCAGGTCTAAACCAGGTCTAAACCAGGTCTAAACCAGGACTAAACCAGGTCTAAACCAGGTCTAAACCAGGTCTAAACCAGGTCTAAACCAGGTCTAAACCAGGTCTAAACCAGGTCTAAACCAGGTATAAACCAGGTCTAAACCAGGTCTAAACCAGGTCTAAACCAGGTCTAAACCAGGTCTAAACCAGGTCTAAACCAGGTCTAAACCAGGTCTAAACCAGGTGTAAACCAGGTGTAAACCAGGTCTAAACCAGGTCTAAACCAGGTCTAAACCAGGTGTAAACCAGGTCTAAACCAGGTCTAAACCAGGTCTAAACCAGGTCTAAACCAGGTGTAAACCAGGTGTAAACCAGGTCTAAACCAGGTGTAAACCAGGTCTAAACCAGGTCTAAACCAGGTCTAAACCAGGTCTAAACCAGGTCTAAACCAGGTCTAAACCAGGTCTAAACCAGGTCTAAACCAGGTCCATGGGTGTACACTCGTCCATCTGCTCTTAAACTTGTTCTAAATCCTTCTAAAAACCTTCAGTAAAGCTTCACTTCTGTCCTGTGAATGAGACTTTTTTAGTATCGATACCTCCTCAAACGAGGATCTAGGTTCGGTACTAGTTTTAGTATGAATTAGTATCCGATTTCCGATACTTTTGGTGACTATAATTTAAAGTCCAGTACATGTGTTTAGTTTGGAGCAGAACTCTTTAGCCTTTAAAGAGAAATGAATAAATATGATCGTGTTATACGGCGCTGGAAATGTATTGTTACTGTGTGGAGCTCGCCCCTCCACAGATCTGTGGCTGAACCTGATGGTCAGAGCTGGATCTCGTCAGAGCCCAGACGCTCAGCAGGGTTAAGGTGGGACTTGGATGGGAAATCAGGTGTCATAGGGGGCAAAACAATGGCAAAAACTGTTGTTGTGTCTTTAGGCAAGACACGTTAATCACATGGCTGAGTCAGGATGTGCAGGTCTCTATCTGCCAGAATCGTTTCTTGTCCCACCTCGATGAAAATGAACAGCAGAAAGAACTAATTTTTATCTATAGAAGTTATTTATTCTACCCTCCACAGCTCAAATCTTACGTTATTACATCGGGATGTAACAATAACAGAAATCTGGTGATATCGTATCGTCAAAGGTCTCACAATAACATCGTGGAGCATCACAATATATCAAATCCCAAGTCTCTTTGCTTAAATGAACAGTTCTGATGCAGAAATAGCTAAAAAAAACAGAGGGAACTACATAGACCATGATCCTTTGCTCCGTTTCAGAGCAGACGACATGAAGAAATAACTGTTCTAAGCACTTTTACATCTTCATTCTTTGGATTAAGTCTGTGAAGCATTTTTAGAGGAAAAAGTCGCAGATTCACAGTTTTATATTGTAATAAATATGTTACGGTGAGATGTTTATGGTGAAAATATTGTACAGAGAGATTTGGATTTCGTTCCATCTCTAATGACAATAAATGTTGCACCAAATGAACTGAACAAAGCATTTTATAATCTCAGTCTTGTTATTCTGTAGAATATCGTAATATTAGAGCTGTACCGATATCCAAGTCTCACGATACGATACGGTCACAGTCTGAACCTCACGGTACGATATTTATTGTGATATCGTGAGAAAGTTCACGATATTACGATATTCTACAGAATAACAAGACTGACTCTAAAATGCTTTGACCAGTTCATTTGGTGCAACATTTATTGTCATTAGGGATGGAACGAAATCCAAATCTCTCTGGACCAGATTTTCACCATTTGTTTCTTTCTTTCCTTTGTTTGTTTGTTTTTTGTTTTTTCTGTCTTTTTGCTCTTTTTTGTTCTTCCGTTTGTTCATTCTTTTTTGTTCTTTTTTTAACTTTTGTTTGTCCTTTCGTTCGTTCTTTCTTTAGTTCTTTCTTTATTTAACGTTCTTTCCTTCGTTCTTTATTTCTTTAGTTCCTTCTTAAGTTCTTTCGTTTGTTTTTCATTTGTTTTTTCTCTTTTATTCTTTCTTTCTTTCGTTTTTTCTTTCTCTCAATCTTCATTTTTCAGGAAAAAGTAGAATATTCACCACAAAATATTGCAATAAATCTGGTCCAGAGAGATTTGGATTTCGTTCCGTCCCTAAAGACAATAAATGTTGTACAGATGAACTGGACAAAGCGTTTTAGAGTCAGTCTTGTTATTCTGTAGAATATCGTAATATCGTGAGCTTTCCCACGATATCGTACGGCGATGATATCGTATCGTGAGACTTTGCTATCGTTACACCCCTGATATTACAGCAAAACGGCAAAAATCGACTCACTTTGGCAAAGAAACTGTTCACGAATCGCAAATATTGACCCCCAAAATATTTAGCTGTAGCTTTCATATACTGGATTATCGTAATTATCGTGACAGATTTTGGAGAAAGTTCCAGACTGTGGCTTTAGAACGAGACCAAGTTTGTACTGATCTGACTGTGGCCATGTTATTGACTCCTCCTCTCCTCCTTCTCTTCCTCTCCTCTTCCTCTCCTCTTCCTCTCCTCTTCCTCCTCCTTCTCTTCTCTTCCTCCTCCTCTTCTCCTCCTCTTCTCTTCCTCCTCCTCTCCTCCTTCTTTTCCTCCTCTCCTCCTCCTTCTCCTCCTCCCCTCCTCCTCCTCTTCTTCTCTTCTTCCTCCTCTTTCTCCTCTTCTCTTCCTCATCCTCTCTTCCTCTCCTCCTCCTCTTCTTCTGTTCCTCCCCCCTTCTCTCATCTTCTCTTCGTCCTCCACCTCCTCCTCTCTTCCTCCTCCTCCTCCCCTCCTCCTCCTCTTCTCTTCCTCCTCCTCCTCCTCTCTTCCTCCTCCAACTCCTCCTCCTCTCCTCCTCTTTCTCCTCTTCTCTTCCTCCTCCTCTTCCTCCTCCTCTCTTCCTCCTCCAACTCCTCCTCCTCTCCTCCTCTTTCTCCTCTTCTCTTCCTCCTCCTCTTCCTCCTCCTCTCTTCCTCCTCCAACTCCTCTTCCTCTTCTTCTGCCTCCTTCTCCTCCTCCTCCTCCCCTCCTCCTCCTCTTCTCTTCCTCCTCCTCCTCCTCTCTTCCTCCTCCAACTCCTCCTCCTCTCCTCCTCTTTCTCCTCTTCTCTTCCTCCTCCTCTTCCTCCTCCTCTCTTCCTCCTCCAACTCCTCCTCCTCTCCTCCTCTTTCTCCTCTTCTCTTCCTCCTCCTCTTCCTCCTCCTCTCTTCCTCCTCCAACTCCTCTTCTTCTGCCTCCTTCTCTCCTCTCCTCCTCCTCTCCTCCTCATCCTCTCCTCTTCCTCTCCTCCTCCTCTCCTCCTCTTCCTCCTCCTCCTCTCCTAGTCCGTTTTTGGAGAAAGTTCCGCACTGTGGCTTTAGAAGGAGGCCGTGTTTGCTCTGATCTGTGGTGATGTGCTTGTTTTCAGCAGAGGAAAAGTGTCTGAGCTTCTTCTCTTTGTGGGGCTGAGAGTTTAAAGCCTCAGTTCATATTTGTCCTTTTCTCAACGACACGTATGAAGTGTTGTTGTGATTCTCTGTCGGAGTAAAGTTGTGTTTGCTCAGAGCTGTGACCCACTGACCTGTCGTCCACTTCCTGTTCTGACCTTTGGCTCGTTTGGCCGAGTCGCCTCTTATCAAACACACTGTGTTCCTTTATTATTATTGTGAATTACTTTGTGCTGCAGGTTTGAATCTAAGTTCCTGAACATAATTTCACGGAGGTGAACAGGCCAAATAAAAGAGAAAATACGATCATTTAGAAAACAGAGCAACAGAAAAGCCTAGTTCCTATTAAACCTTCCTAGAAAATATGACACAATCCACGAGAAAAGAACACAAAAAACAGAAGAGTAAATGAAATAAATACACATAAAAAATAAAATAAATAATAATAATAATACCACCACCCACCGCTTCACACTCCCGCCAGAGAAGACCAGTTTGAACCAGTTTGAACCAGTTTGAACCAGTTTTGTGCTCAATTTCATCTTAAATTAACTCAAATAAAGTGTAAGAATAAAACTCCTCTGCGTGTTGTTTGGCTAAATCAGGATAACTCTACAAAGTGTGATCCGTTCACTCTCCAAACGTGAACATAACTCTTGATTTCGGGGTTAAACATGAACTTTAGTCCAGTGTTACTTCATGAACATTTCTAAAAAAAACTCATGACTCATGTAAATCCTGAGAAAATGTTCAAACTGATTCTGTGAGAGTCGATTTTAACCCTTATTTTCCTGAACGGCCACAATAAACAGCAGAATGAACTATTTTAGGACTTCATTTGCTTCTGTAACGAGTCAGAGGAGCGAATTCAACCTTTTTTACGGCTCAGATCTCAGCGCATAACCAAAAAAAAACAAAAAAAAAAACAAAATTTCCCCAACAGTGCGGAAAAAAAAGATAAGAAAGAATAAATAAATGCGCAAACGATTAAAAACTGACCCACAAAAATATAGTTCCAGCTTTCGTTAATTGAACAATAAGCCCGTACTGTGGTCCAAAGCAAGAAAAAAAAGATCTGACAAAGGCTTTTTTTAAATTTGGAAATAGAAATTGTACAGCGATTACGACAAAACACGGCCTGATAATCGAGCCGAGATACGGCCCCTCCCTGTTTATCTTCTTCTGTAATGTTTATCTCCTCCACGTTCAGCAGAAGTGATAAAACACACTGTCGTCTTCCTGCGAAATTCCGTGGAAATCTAAAGTCCAAAACTGTCGTCCAGAACCTCCTGCGCACAGCCGGATGTGTTTAATGCCGCACTGTGGAACATTACAGCCAAAGGAGCAACGTTCCTATGGAGACGACCCTAGTACGAGTCGGGTTGGTGGAGATGCGAGCGCAGTGTGGGCTCTTTCAGTTTGTCAGTGCTATAAAATAAAATAAAAAATAAAAAACAGGCGTAATGAAAAAACAGGCGTGTGTGTTTTAGTCTGATTTTGGAGAAAGTTCCAGACTGTGGCTTTAGAACGAGACCAAGTTTGTACTGATCTGACTGTGGCCATGTTATTGACTCCTCCAGTCTCTGTTCCAGTCCCTGTCCCAGTCCCAGTCCCTGTTCCAGTCCCTGTCCCAGTCTCTGTCCCAGTCTCTGTCCCAGTCCCTGTCCCAGTCCCTGTCCCAGTCCCTGTCCCAGTCCCTGTTCCAGTCCCTGTCCCAGTCCCTGTCCCAGTCCCTGTTCCAGTCCCTGTTCCAGTCTCTGTCCCAGTCCCTGTCCCAGTCCCTGTTCCAGTCCCTGTTCCAGTCTCTGTCCCAGTCCCTGTCCCAGTCTCTGTCCCAGTCTCTGTCCCAGTCTCTGTCCCAGTCCCTGTCCCAGTCCCTGTCCCAGTCCCTGTCCCAGTCTCTGTTTCTGCTGCTGGTGTCAGAGGGGCTGTGTTTATCCTATTACCTAATCACACAAGTGCTCACATCCTCCTCCCCTCGGCTCAGGGTCACACCACAGTGCACCCAGAGCCGCTTTATTCCAAGAACCGGACTCTTCAGTATAAAGGGCTCAGATTAAGAACGTCCACGAGACGAGAACGAGAACGAGACATGAGGTTTTGACATAAGTTCACTAAAACATCAGGTCTTACTTACGTTTTGCTGTCATTTTTCATTTCATTTAGACATAAGTGACACACAAACCCTCCACGTTTAGGCTCAGTTCTGCTGTCAAACAGAAAACACTCTGTTCCACCTTGTGATGTCACGCGGTAATACAGGAAGTGCTCCACTGTGGTTTTAACCCCAACACATCTTCACTAGAATCATTTGGGTGATTTGCAGGAAGTTTCTGAATATTTATGTGATATTTCAGTTTTTCTTTTTTAATAAATCTGCAAAAATGTCAACAATTCTGTGTTTTCTGTCACTATGGAGTGCTATGTGGACATTAATGCGGAAAAAAAGAAAGAACTTAAATGATTTTAGCAAATGGCTGCAATATAACAAAGAGTGAAAAATGTAACGGGGTCTGAATATTTTCCGTAGTCACTGTAAAACACACCTCCAGCTCTGTTTTTGAGGAGGGAACAACAGTCAAGTTCACAACAGTAGGTTTGGGCGGTATCCACATTTTGATCCCGTTAAACCTTCTCAGCATTTTCCCGGAGTTTACGGTATTACCGTGACTAATTAACTATTATTTAGTAGCTGCACCTAAACCGTTCAGAAGCAGAGTCGCAGCTTTGTATTTGAAGATGAGGCACAAGTTCTGATCAAACCAAACTTTGCAGCGCGTTCGATCGCATCAGCATCAGCGCACGAGCTGTTTTTATCAGCGCTTATACTGTATGCAAATGAGCTGTATGCAAATGAGCCATGAGGTTTGACGTTTGTGTAAAACGTAATCAAATGTGCCAAAGCTGCATTAAACACATTATTCCTCAGAGTCTAGAATGAGGAGGAAATGTAGAGCGGTGCAGAGGACCAATCACAGCCCTTATGTCTGCGTCGTTTTGAGGCGTCGTTAGAAAGTTCGGGAGGTGCAGGTCGGACGCTGTTCGTCCACACAAACACGTTTGGATCAGAACCATAAATCGGGCTTTACCGTCTCCTCCGTGAAAGTCTGACTTCGCCCTCGTGAACTTTCTCCTCTTCAGCCTCGTCCCCTCTCGACTCTCGGCTTCAATAAAACGTCTCCATCACAAACTTTTGGGCTCAACGTCGCACACGAAGCGTCAGTCGGGTTTTTTTCTTCTTCCTCGCTGTGTGTGGATGGAAATCTCCGAGCGGAACCACGTTTGAAGAGGAGAGAGAGCGGAGGGAGAAAGTCCTGCTGTGGTTTTAGGTCCTTACGCAGATTTATTTAATGACCGTGATGAAACTGATACCGCTGCTACTTTTTGATACCTCTGGACACTGGATTACCGCCCAAACCTACACAACAGTCAGTTTTGTGTCATATTGGACCTGTCATGTAGCTTTGCCTTAAATGTCCAGCCTGACTCTGGTCTCTTGTGTTGCAGGTGTTTAATGCTCAAACAGCAGAACTGGTCAGTCACCACCAGGTGGAGATCACACAGAGTTTCCCCAAAGAAGGGTGAGTCCCACATACAGGGAAACACCGAACTGCACACGACACACCCGAGGCTGTAGAGAAGAGACATGAGGCTGGAGATTTAACTCAGGACAAGTTTATTTACATCAGTACAGACTCAGCACAGAGACATGAGGCAGATTTGCTGTGCAGAAGCAGTTTGGATGAGCTGAGAAACGTATTCGACCAAATAAACTTTTGTCCAGTGACAAAGTGAATTTCTCCTTTTGCCGTGGATTCTGTCTGGACGACGTGAGGGATTTGACACACATATAAACCTGATCCACTGTTATTCATTATTTATAATATTCCCCCAGACTCAACTTTTGACCCATATTGACACGTGTTAATATCAGCTGTAATGTAAATACAGGCACTTTCTGGAGTGTTTTTAACCCTTTTACCCCTGATAATAGCTATATTTATTGAAACACCTGGTCTTTTTTGTCTGTTTTTTTTTTTTTTAATGATTTTTCTCATTTTTTACATACTTGCTTATTATGAACCAGACATTCTTAATATTATCTCCTGATAAAGATTGAATTGAATAATCTATTTTTGTCAATAATTGTGTCAAAGAAAGCCCTGTGTGTAAATAATGTACATCCTTTTCCAGGAGAAGTAGAACAGTCAAGTATTTACCATTCTTATGTAATTAAATACCTAAAACTGTGTGTTATAAGACGTAACTTTTCTTCAACTTTCAAGCCCCGTTTCACAGCTTTTAGGGGCAGTTTGAATGATTAAAATTGTACGAAGTAGCGAGAAGTTACGGTGATTTGAAATAGTGGGGTCACCGGTGATCCCTGTGGTAGGAAAAGAGTTAATAAAATCCTTACTTTTCAGGTATAAAATATAATGTAATAAGGTATAAAGTGAGCGCAGTGGTGGTTTACGTGCTGCAGATGAACGGTTAGACTTTCCAGCCCTGGTGAGTAGATCTTTGTGAGGCCCCGGACGGTCCCGGACAGCTGCCTCCACACGGCGCTCGTCCTCAGAGCTGTAGATCCTGATTCTGCCCCTGGCTCTGTGTTCCAGCTGGGTGGAGGCCGACCCAAAGGAGATCATGCAGTCTGTGTACCAGGTGATGGAGAGAACCTGCGAGAAGCTCCACCAGCTCAGAGTGGACATCTCCCGGATCAAAGGTCTGCGCCCCTCCACACTTCTTTCTTGTGTTCTGTAAGACTTGTTATAATGTTGTTACCTCATCAAAAACATAACTGGAGCTGTGTTTTGTTTTGTTTTTTCACACGTTTGAATAATCCTTTTTTTTCCTCATATCTTGAAACTTTATTTACATAAGTCCATCGTCCTGACTTAGTGTTTCTGCTCCACAGCCATCGGAGTGACCAACCAGAGGGAGACCACCCTGGTGTGGGACAAAGAGACCGGAGAGCCCCTCTACAACGCCATCGGTAACACGATCTTACTAACCCCCGTGTACACTGCACTCGGCACACACTGAGGTCAGTGTGGCAGGGTGCTACTGATTTTAATGACTTTTTAAGTCTTGCGGGACCCATGCGTGAGCCAAGCAGCACCGCACCTTCAGTCAGTGTACAGCGGCCGTCGAGGGCTTGTATTTTGTTGAATGTTAGTTCATGAACTCGATTTAGAAAGTCTCCCTCTTCACAGTAGAAACACTGTGCAGTAGATGCATTTATCACTTTGTTTTTCCAAAATGTGGTAAAAAGAAAGAGGAAAAAATACAGATAAAGTTGTTTAACAGGTGTTGGCTGATTTATGAAGACGACCAGAGTAAAGTTTAGGCAAATGTAGCTTGTTGGAGACACTTGTGAGGTTTTGTGTTGTACAGATCACATCCACTCTCCATTCAGACTCAGCAGCTGCTTCAAGTTTAGTCTAAGTTTTTTCGGTCCATGGTCATGAGCTGATATCTGTGTGTGTGTGTGTGTGTGTGTGTGTGTGTGTATGTGTCTGTGTGCAGTGTGGTTGGACCTGCGCACTCAGTCCACAGTGGAGAGACTCATCAGCAAAGCTCCAGGACGAAACAAGAACCATCTGAAGGTGAGCCACATGCACAAAGTCACATGGAGCTTTTACGTTCTATACACCATCTAGAAATGTTTTTATAAAGCAGGATTTGGTCAGTGTTGGGGAGAAGCTGCAAAGATCCCAATATCTGTAAATAACTGTGTTTTTATCTACAAATGACAAAAAAAACAAACCTAACCTGAATATAACTGTTTTCTTCATTATTTGTCTCCAAAACAAAGCCCCTCCCTCCCTGGTCACCGCCTTGACTAACCAATTTTCTGCTGGAAACACTGAGTCCTGGCCCAGTCCTGGTCCAGTCCTGGTTTAGACCTAGTTTAGACCTGGTTTAGATCTGGTTTAGTCCTGGTTTAGTTCTGGTTCAGTATTGGCCATCGGCTCCTTGGGCCGACAGAGTGCATGCCGACGCTCTACACTGGATATTAGGTGTACATTTTCATTTTTCTTTATTTCTTTATTTTCCTCTCCTCCTTTTAACATATATTTTATTTATTTATTTTAAGTGTATTTTTTTCCACATATATTTTATTTATTTATTTTTAATTGTATTTATTTATTTATTTTTTTATTTATTCTTTTTTGTTTCCGTGGTGAGACACGGCGTACGCAGATGCTCCACACTGGATATTAATTTTTATTATTTTTATTTATTTATTTTTATCATTTTTATTATTTTTTTTATATATATTTTATTTATTGATTTTTAAAAATTTTATTATTATTATTATTATTATTATTATTTTTATTTTTATTTTTATTTATTTTTTATTTTTTGGAAATCCCATTAAAATTGCGTCTCATTTTCAGGGAGTCTATACGAGATAGTTTGAGGATTCAAGAGTTCATAATGTCTGAAATGTGACAGCAGAGTTCATGTAGCATCTTGTATTTCATGACAAAAGCAGAACGTGCAGTGTGAATGTGCCCACACCCTTCGCCTGAGGCTCCGGCCCCACAGGAGCCAGGTCACGGGCAGGTTTTGAGTTCAAGTCTGTTGTAGTTCTGTTGCTGTTTTGCTTTATGGGAGTTTATTGTGTAAATCCAGTCAGTTTAAACCTAAAGAGGCAAATTCAGGACGTGTCTATCTGCAGGTTAAAGCACCGTTTCAACTCGGGTTTAGTTGTTTTTTAGAGCACAGACCACATACTCCGCCTTTAGAACATCACAAAATGCAATTAGGGTTGGAAATTATACCAAAAAACTCCTAGCACTCTCTGTATGTTGATCTATTTTAAAAGGTATTAACATTTCTCTGCTGATTTCCACATTTACACTTCACTGTGATGGGCTGATGCTGCATTCGTGTGGTCATGTGGTCGAACCCGACTTTTTTTACATTCGTCGTGCGGTTTTATCTCAAAAAGTCAGGATTTTGATGTCACCAATTACCGATAACTCTCGAAAAACAAGATACTTTACTTACTTTATTTACTTTACTTGCTTACTTACTTTACTTACAGCACTTTCTTTACTTACTTTACCTATTTACTTTAGTTACTTGGTTTACTTACTTACTTTACTTTATTTACCTTCCTTATCTTATTTAGTTTACTTACTTTACCTACTCTATCTACTTTACGTAATTTACTTACTTACTTTAATTACTTACTTGCTTACTTTACCTATGTACTTACTTTACTTACTTTACCTACTTGCTGCCTTTACTGATTAACTTTACTTACTTTACCTATTTACTTTAGTTAATGAGTTAGTTAATGTTCTCCCATGTCTGGATGGTTTTCCTCCGGGTTCCCCCATCAGCCCAGAACATGCACTGTCGGTGTGAAAGTGAAAGTGGAGTGTGAGTGAGTGAGTGATGGATTGGATTTGGCAGCCGCGCTTCTGTTGAATGAGAGAATGAAGAATGTTCTGTAAATAATGCTCTGTAAAGCGTCTTTGGGGACAGGTGTCTGTGAAAAGCACCATAGAAATAAACTTACCTTACCTTACCTTACTTACCTACTTACTTTACTTACTTGCTTACTTACCTACTTACTTTACTTAATTTATCTACTTCACTTAATTTATTTACTTTAATTACTTACTTTACTTACTTTACCTACTTTATTTAATTTATTTACTTTAATTACTTACTTTACTTACTTTACCTACTTTACTTACTTTACTTACTTTACCTACTTTACTTACTTTACCTACTGTACCTACTGTACTTACTTACCTTACATACTTTACCTACTTTACTTACTTTACTTACTTACTTTACTTACTTTACCTACTTTACTTACTTTACTTACTTTACCTACTTTACTTACTTTATTTACTTACTTTACTTACTTTACTTACTTTACTTACTTTACCTACTGTACCTACTGTACTTACTTACCTTACATACTTTACCTACTTTACTTACTTTACTTACTTACTTTACTTACTTTACCTACTTTACTTACTTTACTTACTTTACTTACTTTACTTACTTTACTTACTTTACCTACTTACTTTACGTACTTTACTTACCTACTTTACTTACTTTACTTACTTTACTTACTTTACTTACTTTACCTACTTACTTTACGTACTTTACTTACCTACTTTACTTACTTTACTTACTTTACTTACTTTACTTACTTTACTTACTTTACTTACTTTACTTACGTTACTTACTTTACCTACTTTACTTACTTTACTTACTTTACTTACTTTACCTACTTACTTTACGTACTTTACTTACCTACTTTACTTACTTTACTTACTTTACCTAGTTACTTTACTTACTTACTTTACTTACTTTACCTACTTTACATACTTACCTTACTTACTTTACCTACTTACTTTACTTACTTTACTAACTTTACTTACTTTACCTACTTTATTTACTTTACTTACTTACTTTACTTACTTTACTAACTTTACTTACTTTACCTACTTTATTTACTTTACTTACTTACTTTACTTACTTTAATTATGCCAATTCCATTTTTCCAATTAAGACGGGTTCGGTGAATGCGCATATGAAACTAGTGGGGTTCAGTACGTCCAACAAGGTTAAGAACCACTGCCTTACTTACTTTACTTACCTTACCTACTTACTTTACCTACTTACTTTACTTACTTCCTTTCCCTACTTCCTTTACTCACTTCCTTTACTTCCTTAAATATTGTAAAGGCTTTAGGTCATATGATCCGTCGTGTTTTCAGAGCGTGACCGGTGTTTTTGTCCCCGCAGCATAAGACGGGCCTCCCCATCAGCACATACTTCAGCGCCGTCAAACTTCGCTGGCTCCTGGACAACGTGGACGAGGTGAAGCAGGCGGTGGTCAGCGGCAGAGCCATGTTCGGCACCGTCGACTCGTGGATCATCTGGGTACGTGACGCCGAACACTCCTCCTGCCGACGGAACTCGGCTATGTCCCATTTCAGACAATAACGCCAGTGACCGAGGCTGTGTCGTCGAGAGAAAGTTGAACCTTTAATTACATAAAAATGACTCTTTAAGACCACAGTAAAGGAACGTGAATCTGTTTATCGTTCATTCGTTTTTCAAAATAAAACCAAAAATAAGAAAGCGAAAAACCAACTCTTTTTTTCGTTATTATTCTCCAAAACCAAAATTTTATTTTATTTTTTAAACTGAGAAAAAACAGGGAAGTTGGAGATATTGTACCATACCATGCCTTGACTAATGGAATTTCTGTGGGGAAACACTCAGTTCTGGTCCAATCCTGGTCCAGACCTGGTTTAGATCTGGTTTAGACCTGGTTTAGATCTGGTTTAGACCTGGTTTAGACCTGGTTTAGATCTGGTTTAGACCTGGTTTACACCTGGTTTAGATCTGGTTTAGACCTGGTTTAGACCTGGTTTAGATCTGGTTTAGACCTGGTTTAGATCTGGTTTAGATCTGGTTTAGACCTGGTTTAGACCTGGTTTAGACCTGGTTTAGACCTGGTTTAGACCTGGTTTAGACCTGGTTTAGACCTGGTTTAGACCTGGTTTAGATCTGGTTTAGATCTGGTTTAGACCTGGTTTAGACCTGGTTTAGATCTGGTTTAGATCTGGTTTAGATCTGGTTTAGACCTGGTTTAGACCTGGTTTAGACCTGGTTTAGACCTGGTTTAGACCTGGTTTAGACTTGGTTTAGACCTGGTTTAGACCTGGTTTAGACCTGGTTTAGACCTGGCTTAGACCTGGTTTAGATCTGGTTTAGACCTGGTTTAGACCTGGTTTAGACCTGGTTTAGACCTGGTCAAGACGCTTCACACTAGATATTAGAACCAGGAGTTTGGACGTTATCCGTTTTTTTCCATTATTAATTTAAACACAAAATCGAAAACTGAAAAAAAAGGTTTTGGAGAGAAATGAAGAAGAAAAGAGATGTGTTTTTTTTCAGTTTCTTTTTTTATTTTGTTTTATTTTGAAAAACGACTGACGCACAGATGAACATGTTCTACAGTACAGAGTTCTATTTGTTTTGCGGTTATAAAATGGTTCCTCTATGATTATATGATTACGATTATAAAAATATTAGCGTTATTAGTGTCGGGTTTATCGTGCGTCTGTTATCTGAAGATACAACTGCACCAGAGCCTGATGAAGCAGCTTCAGCCAAAGGAACGAGGGCTTCACTACGTAGACCAATGGATCCATAATAGAGCTGCTCGATTATGGAAAAAATCATTATCACGATTATTTTGGTCAATATTGAAATCACGATTATTCAAATGAGTATTTTTTAGTTACACAATACGTTTATTCAGCATTTGTTAATAAATTTAGGCTACAAATCTGTACCTTACAGCAGTTTTGCAACGTATAAAACATAAAATGAATAAAATACACCTGAAATAAGGCAGAGAAAAAATACATGTATCCAAAAAATATATATATATCCAGCTGTTCTACAATCTCTAAATAAAATAAATAAAATAAATAAAATAAATAAAATAAATAAAATAAATAAAATAAATAAAATAAATAAAATAAAATAAAATAAAAAATAAAATAAATAAAAAAATAAATAAATAAAATAAATAAAATAAAATAAAATAAAATAAAATAAATAAAATAAATAAAATAAATAAAATAAATAAAATAAAATGAATAAAATAAAAAATAAATAAAATAAAATAAAATAAAAAAAATAAAATAAAAAAATAAATAAAATAAATAAAATAAATAAAATAAAATTAAAATAAAATTAAAATAAAATTAAAATAAATTAAAATAAATTAAAATAAATTAAAATAAATTAAAAATAAATAAATAAATACACTTATTTGTATAAAAAATATGCAAAAAGTCACTGGCCCAATAAAAAGTCCAAGTCAAGTCCAAGTCATTTGCTTTGAACTCCAAGTCATTTCAAGTCTTTAAACCAAAGTGCCAAATATACCTTAGATTTTTGCAAATTATATGAATTTTAAGATATATTTTACTGAAAAAGTCATAGTATATTTATATCTGAGTATATATGAGTTGTAGAAATGCAGATTATTCCTTTTTGAATATCTTGCTGAGATCTTAGTGTGAATCATTACGGTCAGAAAAGAAAGAATTCAGTTTTAAAAGTGCTTCTCAAGTCCAAGTCTTTATCTATGTCTATTTTTATCAAGATAGTGACTCAAGTCTGACTGAAGTCCACATCCCGACTTGCAGGTCCCGCCTCTGGTAGAGCGACTGATAATAAAGTGTTACTCAAACACGTGAGAATGAAACAGAACAGTCCAGGTGTGTTTTTGACGAGGAAACGACATCCTAACACGACTAAAACCTCACAAGAGTCAGTTTTGTGTCATTTAACAGCTCTAAACATATCCACAGTACGTGCAGGAGGACAGACTGTTTTACAGGGCTGTTTCTCCTCTGTTCAGTGTCTGACCGGGGGCAGAAATGGAGGAGTTCACTGCACGGACGTGACCAACGCCAGCCGCACGATGCTCTTCAACATCCACTCCCTGAGCTGGGACCACGAGCTCTGCAGGTCAGAGCTCCTCAGGCTCTCGTACGGGAAGATCTGCTCACGTGAAAGTGACTCAGAAATACTGATCTGGGTTTGAGTCGGGTTTAGCTTGTGTCTTTTGAATCGGGATGTAACGATATCCAAATCTCCCGGTACAATGTTTTCACGATCTGCATCTCACTGAAGCAAAGCTGAATAAGCCTTTTTCCTTAATAATACTTTTGATTCTGTGACAATCTAAAGAACTAAGACTTAAAAGTGCCTATAACAGAAGTTAATAGTCGTAATAGTAGTTTATTATCCTTCAGCCTCTGTCTATGTACAGGGTTCCCACGATCCTGGAAATCTTGGAAAAGTCCTAGAAATTGTAAATGACATTTTCCAGTCATGGAATTTTGTGAAAGTTTTGGAAAACTTATGGAATTTTAGCATCTCTTCTCGTTCTGTTAAGTTCTCATGAGGCTGTTGTGTTTGTTTCTGAGCGTCGGCACAGTCGCCCCAGCAGGACAAACACAATCAAGTGTTCAGTGTAAAAGAGACACAATAAACGCTCTGACAGGATTCAGAATGTTAAAAACTATAAACCAAACCATGAGGTGAGAGGAAAGGGTTCACGTTTCATATTTAACCCTAAAAGTCTGAGAAATTCCACACGTGTAGGTGCTGTAAAGTCATGGAAAATTCACTTTAGGTCGTGGAAAAGTCACAGAAAAGTTTAGAAATTGTGTCAGTGAAAAAGAGCGGGAACCCTGTATGTAGTAAAAATATGTCTTTAAATCATTCTGGTGCTCTGTATCTTCCTATAGAGTTACATTTTGCATAGATCTATTCCTCTAACTCAGAGGTGTCAAACTCATTTTGGTCTGGGGGCCGTATACAACCTACTTTGATCCCAAAGGGGCCGGATTGGAAAACTCCATTCTCTGTTCAAGTTATTGTATTTTTCACCATGTTGTGTCTCATAGTGGCGTTTATATTCCTCCTTTATATTTATATTCCTTGAGCACCGCCACTTGTTGCAAACACACTGAGCACAGATTTCCCATTCACCTCTGTCAACAAAGAAGAATTAGACTATTTTTCTTGGAAAATCCTGAACTCAGCATCTGCTTTTCTTATTTTTGACACTTTGCTGATGAGGGTCACGGTCACAGTCAAAACGATCGTCCTTTAAGAGCGTTTGGAAAGAGGGAAGTCTTCATTTGTGCTGCTCTGGTGGGAGGTGCAACATACAGAAATGCCGGAGACGCTGCTATGCTGAACGGTGCAGAAAATTAACAGAAAAATCTGAAAATTTTAAGTATTTTAATAGAAAAATCAGCCGAGGGCCAGATTAAGGGTCTTGGAGGGCCGGATCTGGCCCCCGGGCCGCATGTTTGACACATGTGTCCTATAGAGTTACATTTTGCATAGATCTATTCCTCTAACTGATGAACATCTTGCTGTTTGTCCTGGCCTTATTATTTTTATTTTTTGTCATGAATTTTTATACAATCACAAACCAGTGACAGTATTTCTGACATTTAAACTCCAGTCTCCTGCCAATTGGGATTAAACCGCTGAGTCAGATCTCTTTTACGTGCCTTTTTGCACGGGGAAGCATGGCCGCGTCCAGCTCTAGGCTCGTCCACGCTGCTCTTCCAAAGCCCCTCCGATTCCAGCACACCTTTATTCATTTCCAACAATCCATCATGTCAGTACAAAGGCAACCTGATCAACGTATACATAATCTCGTTAAGTTTACCACAGATAACATAGTGAAGTATATCATGACTTTGTTTTACATTTGAACAAATTTACGATGGGAACCTAGCTCAGTGCGAAGCAAGAGGTCACAAGAGGTCACACATCTGGTTTTAGCAGAGATAGTGTTAACACAGGCTCTTCATCCTCTGAGCCTGCCTTGTACCATGAGATTGTTTGATGTACATTTTTTAAATAACTTCATTATAAGCATTTTATTCTAACATTTTCCCCCTGTTTATAAAAATTACATCATATAAGATCAGAACATGTCATTTCACTTTATATTAGCACATGTCATCACAAAAATGTGTAAAATCATACACTGAGGATAATGTTGGCTCTTAGTCATTTTAACTTGTGTTTACATTTGCTTATTTGTGTTCAAAGTCCTGGTTGTCTTCGTCAGGGTCAGTTCTGTCTTGTCCTCTTTTGTCAGTGCAGTTGTAGGCTGTGTCACAGTCTCAAAGACAGTTGTTACATTTGTGTTGTGTGAATTGTGCACTCACTACCAAGTCAGGGTGTGTATGTTTGATATGTATCACAAACAATATTGCTATGTGCACCATGAATAGAATCATTACAATAACACCTTATTTAACCATCTTAACTGGGTGTCATGTCTGACGTCTTCTTCTCTCAGACAGTTGTTTTTCCCTTGGGATGGATGGAGCTGTCATCTTTTTCAGTGCCCGAGGTTAACTTCCTCGTAAGAACACCGTTGGAGTGAACAGTTGTTTACCTACTGCTCACTCTTGAAGTGAAGTCCTGAGTCAATGATGTCCTGCGTCTAGGAGGTCCAGTAGTCTAGGCGTTCTGCGTTTGCGAGTTCTCGGAGGCTGGGTCTGGATCTGTCAGGTCCAACTGGTTCCTTCACTTACAGTGCGACTGATGAATCCAGGTTGACCTTTCCTTGACCTTTACTGCAGTAGATGTAGCCAGGACGACTTGATGAGTCCCACCTTGGACTGGTCCTGTTCCTCTGCTTTAGAGTCTTTATGAACACGTGGTCTCCTGGTTTTGCCGTGTTGCCCTGTGGAGAAATAGTTCTTTCTGGCAGTTTATTGTTGTTTACAACGTTTCTTGTTAACAGGGTTTTTCTCAAATAGTCAATAAGATCTTGATCAGAGTCTGGTTGTTCTTTTATCTTCATGAGTCCATGTGTAGCATGTGAAAAGGATGCTCTGGAGTAGGTTTCTGTTGTCTTTGTGCATTATTTTTAATACAGATTAGGCATTGTTTACAAAAATTTTTTTTAGTATTTATTAAAACCTATTGTATTAACCTTATTTCCCCCTGTTTGACACATTTGGCAAAGCCTATTGTGTCAATTTTCTTGACACTTATATTTGTATTTCTTATTTAGTCATGTTTATGGAATTTGTGTTTCTGTCTTTCTCACTGTCACTATCTCCCCTCTGTCTGTCTATCGCTCTCTCTATTCTTGCTTTCTCACTTTCAATTTCTTTTCGATTTCTTTCTGTCTTTCTGTCTCTTACTTTTTCCTCTCTTTCTGTCACTCCACCTCTCTGTTTATCTCCCCCCCCCCCCCCCCTATCTCTTCTCTTGGCACAGTTGACTAGGCCTTGCGCCTCTGCCTTTCTGTCACCTTTTGACCTAGGAGATGGGAAACGCAGGGGGGTGGAGTTTTCTTATCATATGCGGGTGGAGGGCTCTGCTGGGCCTCTGGAGCAGTGGGAAGTGCCCAAACTAGATTTTGGTTGGCTTGTGTTTTCGTACTTCTAATTCTGGAAGTTTTGGATAAAGCCCCATAGTCCTAAACTCCTCCTTTTCTTTTCTTTTTCACCCAATTTGTCATTTTCGCCTTGTTCCTCACCACCCTCTACCTGTCCTGCCTGTAGAGGGCTTTTTTTTTTTTCACCACTGTGCTATCATCGCCCTTCGGACGAGACACTTTAACACTTTTTTTTAACGCTTTAACGCTTTTTACTTATCATGAATTGATAGGTTCATCATTAGTTCACTTAACTTTATTTCATCTAATTTTTCATCAAAATTATATTTTACTTTTCATTTTCGTAGGAATTTGCAACTCTCTGGATAAATTCACCTCATACTCTGAGTCTGTTTCTATTTTTACTGTTTTTTTTCCTTTTTCTCTGCCATGATACTTTGTGTCTAAGTTTTGCCTACTGTTGATCAACGAAACTTCTCTGTGTTTTATGACAAGCTTCTACCACGATGGGCGGTCATAAACTGGGTGTTAATTCACACACCGAGAAGGACGCTAGATCAATTTTCAACAAAACATCGACCTGTGTCCTGAATGAGATTCAACCTTGATACATCTTAACAATGATCAATTTGAATTTCCATACATTCAACAATTCATTCACACACTACAATAACTACAAATCTCTATGTAGTTCTATATAACTTCACTCTCTAGAAGTTAAATTTCTGACCTCAGGTGATATAACTGGATCTGGTTGACCGGGTCCTTCCCATTTAAGAGGATGCCCCACAGGGGTTGCCGTCGAGAAAAGACGGATTTTTCAGCTGGGTGCGCGCTTTCCAATCTCTGTCGTTCATCCTCCAGGCAGAAGTACACCGAATCCGATCGAAGGACCATTATGTCATGAATTTTTATACAATCACAAACCAGTGACAGTATTTCTGACATTTAAACTCCAGTCTCCTGCCAATTGGGATTAAACCGCTGAGTCAGATCTCTTTTACGTGCCTTTTTGCACGGGGAAGCATGGCCGCGTCCAGCTCTAGGCTCGTCCACGCTGCTCTTCCAAAGCCCCTCCGATTCCAGCACACCTTTATTCATTTCCAACAATCCATCATGTCAGTACAAAGGCAACCTGATCAACGTATACATAATCTCGTTAAGTTTACCACAGATAACATAGTGAAGTATATCATGACTTTGTTTTACATTTGAACAAATTTACGATGGGAACCTAGCTCAGTGCGAAGCAAGAGGTCACAAGAGGTCACACATCTGGTTTTAGCAGAGATAGTGTTAACACAGGCTCTTCATCCTCTGAGCCTGCCTTGTACCATGAGATTGTTTGATGTACATTTTTTAAATAACTTCATTATAAGCATTTTATTCTAACATTTTTAAATTTGATTTAGTTTGCATTGAAACAAAGCAAAGGATCATAGCCTATGTACTACTCTGCAAAAAGCTTAAGATATAAACACTTAAATCTATCAAAAAATGACTTAAAAGCAGTGAAATGATCGACATCTAGACTAGAATGAAGCGTCTCTGAACCAGTAAGTCGACAGTGAATCTGAAAACAAGACGAAGAACCTGACAGAAGGTTTAAAATCTTGTCTCAGATCAGAGACATTTGCAGTGCAGTCCTAAATAATATGAATCAGTAATAACAGGATATGGAGCCTTTATCTGTTTGTGAAATTTCAAACGCACTCGTATTTATTTAGGTGTTTTACAAGGCTCCGCTCCGTCTGTGCTCAAACCTTTGGCCTGTGTCTGTGCTTTATCCTGTGGTGTTTGCAGGTACTTTGACGTCCCCGTGGAGATACTGCCCAGGGTCCGAAGCTCCTCTGAGATCTACGGCCACATGGTGAGACCCGTGGACTATTGAAACTCGGGATAATATAACGGGATTATGGGCCTTATGTCACTGCTGATCTTATGCACCGTGATCTGACTGATAAAGGATAAGATCTCGGGCTGATTAGAATCTTGGTGCATTGGAAAAAGGGCCTATCAAAAAATAAGAAAAAAAATACTAGTTTTGAGGTAAAAATGCCCTAATTTAAGTGAAATTATCGGCCAACAAGTTTTCTTAAAACAAGACAAAATACAAATCTTGTTCTAAGAAGAAAAGACTAGTTTCAAGTATTTATGGTAAGACTTTTCACCTTATTTTGAGTATATTTATCCCAAATTTAAGTAATTATTGCTTATTACTGCTTATTTCTAGTATATAACATGTCTTATCTTGGGTTATTATTTCTTAAATAGATTTTAAGAACAGAATATTTTCTTTCGAGCTTTCACAATATCCACACATTTGATCAAATACAACATGAAATCAATCACATTTGAAGCTGCATTTATTGAAATGTCACATTTTACACTTTCCCAAAGTCTTAGAAATACTGTAGATCTGCACCTAAAAGCCCCGAGACACGACTCTGAGGACAGAGAGGAACAGATCTGAACAGATCTGTTTGAGAGGGAAGTTAAAGAGGCTCAACCTGGTTTGATTTAATATAAATGCGCTTAGAATAAGTTGTAAAATCTACATACATAAGATATATCAGGATGGAATATCTTGAAACAAGTGAAAACAATATTAAAATGGATCTTTTAAGATGAATCTGCTTAATTCGTCAGTTTAATTAGGCTAGAAAATCCTTTTTTTTCAGTGTGGAATTCTACAACTGAGCTGAAAGGTGAAGAGAAAAGGTGGAGCTCTTCACTGGGCCATAAAAAGTGAAAAAAATAGCAGTACAGGTGCTTTACGAAGGTTCAGTTTTGAAGTCTCAACAAAATGTAGCCCTGGAAAATGTAAAAATGTGCAATATTAAAAGTCCTTTATCGACCTTTTTCACACCGGCCGGAAGTGTCGCACTGCAGGTTTACAGAACTTTTGGTTCATGGTTTTCTGTGGTAAATGTGGCGTATTCTCCAGCAGCTTCATAAATCTGCCCCATCACCAAATCGTCAACCAACAAGGTCCACAAAGATCTTGTCCCATCCCTAAAGGAAACGGTTTTGTTTGTGTTTTCAGAGCGCTGGTCCTCTGGCCGGAGTGCCCATCTCAGGGGTGAGTCCTCTCTGGGTGGGAGGGTTTAACACAGGAATGCAGTTGTCCTTTGTATAAGTCTCGTTTTCAGGTCACAAAATTCAGCTTTAATGCAATAATGAGAAGATAGTTCAAGAGCAAAGTGTAATTTATAAGGATTTTACAGCAGTTTTAGTGACACATCCTGATCCTTATTCCACTGAATAGTCCCTGTCCTGTCCATAAGTGCTCTGTATTTAACTGGAGTGTGTTGCAGTGTTTGGGAGACCAGTCTGCGGCGCTGGTGGGTCAGATGTGCTTCAGCGAGGGACAGGCCAAAAACACGTACGAGAAGAACATGCTGTGTTTACAATAGTCTGTGAAAGATACTGTTATTCACCTCATTTTTACTGTCACATGCAGGTACGGGACAGGCTGTTTTCTGCTCAGGAACACTGGGACGAAGGTGAGTCAGAAACATTGATTTAAAGACATAAACATGATTTCAAGTCATATTTTATTGATTTATTGATATCGTGTAATAAAACACTGTATTTTGCGCTCGTCTGTTGCGGTGCAGCCGCTGAAGTCCGAACACGGCCTCATCACCACTGTGGCCTACAAACTGGGCAAGGACCAGCCTGCCCACTACGCTCTGGAGGTGAGGCTGGGTCAGAGGAGCTGTCACACAAATGTACTGGAGGGAGAGCTCTGGTACTTAAAATGAACCCTGTCCTTGAGTAGTGCAAGTGTCAGTCTATAAGTTATGTGAAAGGGACATACTGTAGATATATAAGGTACATAAAAGGTACATAAGGTACATAAAAGGTACATAAGGTACATAAAAGGTACATAGGGTACATAAAAGGTACATAAGGCACATAAAAGGTACATAGGGTACATAAAGTACATAAAAGGTACATAAAAGGTACATAAAAGGTACATAAGGCACATAAAAGGTACATAGGGTACATAAAGTACATAAAAGGTACATAAAAGGTACATAAAAGGTACATAAGGCACATAAAAGGTACATAGGGTACATAAAGTACATAAAAGGTACATAAAAGGTACATAAAAGGTACATAAGGCACATAAAAGGTACATAGGGTACATAAAGTACATAAAAGGTACATAAAAGGTACATAAGGCACATAAAAGGTACATAGGCTACATAAAGTACATAAAAGGTACATAAAAGGTACATAAGGCACATAAAAGGTACATAAGGTACATAAAAGGTACATAAGGTACATAAAAGGTACATAGGGTACATAAGGCACATAAGGTACATAAAAGGTACATAAGGCACATAAGGTACATAAAAGGTACATAAGGCACATAAAAGGTACATAGGGTACATAAAGTACATAAAAGGTACATAAAAGGTACATAAGGTACATAAAAGGTACATAAGGTACATAAGGCACATAAGGTACATAAAAGGTACATAAGGCACATAAGGTACATAAAAGGTACATAAGGCACATAAGGTACATAAAAAGTACATAAAAGGTACATAAGGTACATAAGGTACATAAAGTACATAAAAGGTACATAAGGTACATAAAAAGTACATAAGGTACATAAAAAGTACATAAGGTACATAAAGTACATAAGGTACATAAAAGGTACATAAGGTACATAAGGTACATAAAAGGTACATATGGTACATAAAGTACATAAAAGGTACATAAGGTACATAAAGTACATATAAGGTACATAAAAGATACATAAGGTACATAAAAAGTGCATAAGGTACATAAAAGGTACATAAGGTACATAAGGCACATAAGGCACATAAAAGGTACTTAAGGCACATAAGGTACATAAAAGGTACATAAGGCACATAAAGTACATAAAAGGTACTTAAGGCACATAAGGTACATAAAAGGTACATAAGGTACATAAAAGGTACATAAGGCACATAAGGTACATAAGGTACATAAAAGGTACATAAGGTACATAAGGTACATAAAAGGTACATAAGGTACATAAGGCACATAAAAGGTACTTAAGGCACATAAGGTACATAAAAGGTACATAAGGTACATAAGGTACATAAGGTACATAAAAGGTACATAAGGCACATAAGGTACATAAAAGGTACATAAGGTACATAAAAGGAACATAAGACACATAAGGTACATAAGGTACATAAAAGGTACATAAGGCACATAAGGTACATAAAAGGTACATAAGGTACATAAAGTACATAAAAGGTACATAAGGTACATAAAAGGTACATAAGGCACATAAAGTACATAAAAGGTACATAAGACACATAAGGTACATAAGGTACATAAAAGGTACATAAGGCACATAAGGTACATAAAGTACATAAAAGGTACATAAGGCACATAAGGTACATAAAAGGTACATAAGGCACATAAAGTACATAAAAGGTACATAAGACACATAAGGTACATAAGGTACATAAAAGGAACATAAGGCACATAAGGTACATAAAGTACATAAAAGGTACATAAGGCACATAAGGTACATAAAAGGTACATAAGGTACATAAAGTACATAAAAGGTACATAAGCTACATAAAAGGTACATAAGCTACATAAAAGGTACATAAGGCACATAAAGTACATAAAAGGTACATAAGGTACATAAAAGGTATATAAGGCACATAAAGTACATAAAAGGTACATAAGGTACATAAGGTACATAAAAGGTACATAAGGCACATAAGGTACATAAAAGGTACATAAGGTACATAAAGTACATAAAAGGTACATAAGGCACATAAGGTACATAAAAGGTACATAAAGCACATAAAAGGTACATAAGGCACATAAGGTACATAAAGTACATAAAAGGTACATAAGGCACATAAGGTACATAAGGTACATAAAAGGAACATAAGGCACATAAGGTACATAAAGTACATAAAAGGTACATAAGGCACATAAGGTACATAAAAGGTACATAAGGTACATAAGGTACATAAAAGGTACATAAGGTACATAAAGTACATAAAAGGTACATAAGCTACATAAAAGGTACATAAGGTACATAAAGTACATAAAAGGTACATAAGCTACATAAAAGGTACATAAGCTACATAAAAGGTACATAAGGCACATAAAGTACATAAAAGGTACATAAGCTACATAAAAGGTACATAAGCTACATAAAAGGTACATAAGGCACATAAAGTACATAAAAGGTACATAAGGTACATAAAGTACATAAAAGGTACATAAGGCACATAAGGTACATAAAAGGTACATAAGGCACATAAGCTACATAAAAGGTACATAAGCTACATAAAAGGTACATAAGGCACATAAAGTACATAAAAGGTACATAAGGTACATAAAAGGTACATAAGGCACATAAAGTACATAAAAGGTACATAAGGTACATAAGGTACATAAAAGGTACATAAGGCACATAAGGTACATAAAAGGTACATAAGGTACATAAAGTACATAAAAGGTACATAAGGCACATAAGGTACATAAAGTACATAAAAGGTACATAAGGCACATAAGGTACATAAAAGGTACATAAGGTACATAAAGTACATAAAAGGTACATAAGGCACATAAAAGGTACATAAGGTACATAAAGTACATAAAAGGTACATAAGGTACATAAAGTACATAAAAGGTACATAAGGTACATAAGGTACATAAAAGGTACATGAGGTACATAAAGTACATAAAAGGTACATAAGGTACATAAGGTACATAAAAGGTACATAAGGTACATAAAGTACATAAAAGGTACATAAGGCACATAAAAGGTACATAAGGTACATAAAGTACATAAAAGGTACATAAAGTACATAAAAGGTACATAAGGTACATAAGGTACATAAAAGGTACATGAGGTACATAAAGTACATAAAAGGTACATAAGGCACATAAGGTACATAAAAGGTACATAAGGTACATAAAGTACATAAAAGGTACATAAGGCACATAAAAGGTACATAAGGTACATAAAGTACATAAAAGGTACATAAGGTACATAAAGTACATAAAAGGTACATAAGGTACATAAAGTACATAAAAGGTACATGAGGTACATAAAGTACATAAAAGGTACATAAGGTACATAAGGTACATAAAAGGTACATGAGGTACATAAAGTACATAAAAGGTACATAAGGTACATAAGGTACATAAAAGGTACATAAGGTACATAAAGTACATAAAAGGTACATAAGGCACATAAAAGGTACATAAGGTACATAAAGTACATAAAAGGTACATAAGGTACATAAAGTACATAAAAGGTACATAAGGTACATAAGGTACATAAAAGGTACATGAGGTACATAAAGTACATAAAAGGTACATAAGGCACATAAGGTACATAAAAGGTACATAAGGTACATAAAGTACATAAAAGGTACATAAGGCACATAAAAGGTACATAAGGTACATAAAGTACATAAAAGGTACATAAGGTACATAAAGTACATAAAAGGTACATGAGGTACATAAAGTACATAAAAGGTACATAAGGCACATAAAAGGTACATAAGGTACATAAAGTACATAAAAGGTACATAAGGTACATAAAGTACATAAAAGGTACATAAGGTACATAAGGTACATAAAAAGTACATGAGGTACATAAACCTCGTCCACATAACTCCAGTTGACCGCAGTTCCCCAGTGCCCAGGCGGGTTAAACAGTGGGCCCCTGTCTGTCCCTCAGGGCTCTGTGGCCATCGCAGGAGCTGTGGTGCGCTGGCTCCGGGACAACATGGGCATCGTGCAGTCGTCCGACGAAATCGGTAAGATCTGCATCTCCAGGAGACATCAAGACTTTTAGATTAAATGTGTGTTTTCGGTCTGGTTTCAGAGACGCTGGCAGCTGCTGCAGGCACCTCCTACGGCTGTTACTTTGTGCCAGCGTTTTCAGGACTCTACGCCCCCTACTGGGAGCCCAGTGCACGAGGGTGAGACGCCTGAGGACTTAGATTTGCATTTAAAAACAATGTAACAGAGCAAAGTTCCCCTGTAAGTGTTGCTCTGTGATGGCTTAGTTAACAGGTGCCCTGTGTATGTATTTATGTATATGCATGTATATGTATGTATATACAGTATATATGTATGTATATATGTATATATGTGTTGTGTGTTTTCAGGATCATCTGTGGACTCACACAGTTCACAAACAGAAGTCACTTGGCCTTTGCGGCTCTGGAGGCCGTGTGCTTCCAGACCAGAGAGGTGAGTCCTACTGAGCACGTGCAGAACACACTGAGCATGTGCAGAACACACTGAGCATGTGCAGAACACGCTTCTGTATTTAACCCGTACTCTATAAAAGTGGACTAGGCGAGCGTGACGTCACCCACAGCGTTCAGCGCTGAAATGATCCTGTGTCGCGGGTTCATATGAACATTTAAGACCAAAATGACGAGGCCACAACAGCAGGTACAGAGAGACGAGCGATAAGATCCCAGTGTAAGTCAGTTGGATCCAGGGTCAGAAGGAGCCGGAAGAGCCACCTGGAGCACTTCCTGTTTGGCATGCGGCGGCTAACATGTTAGCTACGTCCATTCATATATATATATACGGTCTATGATTGAACCCTGGACTCTGTCTCAGATCGTGGACGCCATGAACCTGGACACTGGGCTGGAGCTGTGTCAGCTGCAGGTGGACGGAGGCATGACGTCCAACAGGCTGTTGATGCAACTGCAGGCGGACATCCTCTGCACCGCTGTGGGTGAGTGTGAACATCCTCTGCACCGCTGTGGGTGAGTGTGAACATCCTCTGCACCGCTGTGGGTGAGTGTGAACATCCTCTGCACCGCTGTGGGTGAGTGTGAACATCCTCTGCACCGCTGTGGGTGTGAACATTTATTACATTTACCTTGCTGATTTCCCACTGCACAGGCCAAAGCCCAAAAGACTCGATTGTCGACTCCAGAAGCAACAAGTGAGAATTGACTACTGACGGTGAAGAAGAAGAGAAACTGAAAGTTGTTGAAAGAAAATGGTTTGGGAATGTGTTTTTTAGCGTTTTCAAAAAATATAATTCACTGGTAAATAAACGGGATTAGAAACGACATCGGCGATTGAGTCTTTTGGGCTTTGGCCTGTGCAGTGGGAAATCAACAGAGGGAAGTGTGAGGTGCTTATAAAGTTGTTTTCTAACGTTTCCAGACACTAATGAGTGAACCAGGCAGAGCGTTTTGTTTGTTAGACTCGTGGCTGTTGTCAGATGGGTTAAAGTGGTGTTAAGCTTCTTCAGTGTGAAGTAAATTGGTGTTTTACGTGGAAGTTCAGAACTTGCCCCCATCACTGCACTAGTTTGTTGCCTTGACAGACTCACTGCCACAGTGAGATCTCCACCGAGGAAACACTGATCTGTGCCGTTTTTTGACTTCTGACAGAATTCCACCTCTTCTAGAAACGGACTTTAGCTTCAAACGTGCCGGAGTTCAACTTTAAACTCAAGTTAATAAATATAAATAAATACATATGGCTGAGGTGATTATTATCATGATGATCAGTTATTATTCATTATACTGATCACTGTACAGTTCTGAAGCTGCTGCTGAGGCTCAGACACATTTCAATTTGCTCAGTGCTGAACAAAAGTCAGAGGGAACATTTGCACATCTGTGTATGAAGATAAACTGTGTTATCGGTGCCGTCTGCGTCTCTGCACTTTGGCCTCTTTAGATCCATGACTTTTGTCCCACATCAAACAAACATTATCTCCACAGAGTCGGGCCCCGGGTCTCAGCATCACGTCTGACTTCACTTTTAGCTTAAATATAATGGACTTTATGTCCAATACAGTTTTTACAACAACTTAGATGCATTATTATATTTGTTTTCAATTTCAATTTCAGTGACATTTCGAGGACTTTTGACTTTACCAAACATACAGTATTTAGAATTATTAATTGCGTGGATGGAGTTGATGGATATAATAATGATTTAATAACAGATAATACTTTGTACTTTGGGGTATTTTTACCACTACTACCACCATACAAAGTCTCTGCAGTGCAAAAAACAAAATCTAGTCAAGATAAAATGACTTGGACTAAGAAAGTTTTACCATGATTTGAGTAAATTTCACTTGAGAAGTAAAATTATTAAGACTTTTTGTACTTAAAATATGACAATACATCTTGCTGCACTTAAAATATAAGAAAAACAACACCTTTTTGCACTTAAAATAAGAAATAAAATGAAATGTTGCTTGAATTAAGAGAAAAACACTTATTCCACTGGCAGATAATTTTACTTCTCGAGATGAATTTACTTAAATAAAGTAAAATGTTCTTAATTTAAGTCAGTTTAACTTCCCTAGATACAGTTTTTCCCAGTGTGTACTATACAATAACTTACATTTTTCAAGAATATATAGAAAAAAACTTCACAGTTTTGATACCACCAGGATGATTAAACACATTAAACTCTTTCATATTATCATTTTTTTTAATAACAAAATGATGCCAGTTTCATCGTCACTGTTACCATGACGTCAAACACTGGTCTGATAAAGCTCTATTCAGGAAAGGTCATGTTTGTAAAATCAATATTTGCTCAAACGTTTGTCCAGTGTCAATAGCAGCTTTAGTATCAATCAGTATCTTTGCTTTTTGTTTTGACGACCTTTTCCCTCGTGACCTGCGGGGGGCGACAGAGAGTGTCCTCTGATCCGAAGTTCGCCAGTTCAAATCCCACAGATGAATACGATTGTTGTGTCTTTGGGCAAAACGCTGCCCCGTCTCACCCCCGTCTCACCCCGTTGTATAAATGTGTGTGAATGAGCGAGTGGTTCTTTCAGGTCCTGAAGTTAGAAAAGGACAATTTACTCTTTTTATCTTAAAGTGGAACTCGGGCACATTTGAAGCTAAAGTCCGTCACTAGAGGAGGTGGAATTCTGTCAGAAGCCAAAAAACGGCACAGATCAGTGTTTCCTCGGTGGAGATCTCACTGTGGCAGTGAGTCTGTCAAGGCAACAAACTAGTGTAGTGATGGGGGCAAGTTCTGAACTTCCACGTAAAACACCAATTTGCTTCAGACTGAAGAAGCTTAACTCCACTTTAACCCATCTGACAACAGCCACGAGTCTAACAAACAAAACGCTCTGCCTGGTTCACTCATTAGTGTCTGGAAACGTTAGAAAACATCTTTATAAGCACCTCACACTTCCCTCTGCTGATTTCCCACTGCACAGGCCAAAGCCCAAAAGGCTCGATCACTGATGTCGTTTCTAATCCCTTTTTTTTTTCTTTTTGTATTTATTTATTTAAAAGGGACAATGCATATTCATGAACATATACTTAAACGTAAATATGTAAATACGCCAGAATTAGCCCAAAGGCTACTTTACATCTGTAGTCCCTGGCAGGTCAGAGAGATAGAGACATACAAACATAAAACAACTTCGCACTATAGACAAACATGGTAAAAACAGCACAATAAGACACAATAATAATATACAAACTGACTGACATAGAAGCATAACATCAGTGATCACAGATCTGATTTCTCTTAAGCCATCGTTTCAGATTGAATTTAAAAACACTGAAAGTGGTAGAGTCTCTTATTGCAGCTGGGATGTTGTTCCAGATTTCTGTTTGATTTATTTACCAGTGAATTATATTTTTTGAAAATGCTAAAAAAAAATACATTCCCGAACCATTTTCTTTCAACAACTTTCAGTTTCTCTTCTTCTTCACCGTCAGTCGTCGATCTTCACTTGTTGCTTCTGGAGTCGGCGATCGAGTCTTTTGGGCTTTGGCCTGTGCAGTGGGAAATCAGCAGAGGGAAGTGTGAGGTGTTTATAAAGTTGTTTTCTAACGTTTCCAGACACTAATGAGTGAACCAGGCAGAGCGTTTTGTTTGTTAGACTCGTGGCTGTTGTCAGATGGGTTAAAGTGGTGTTCAGCTTCTTCAGTCTGAAGCAAATTGTCGTTTTACGTGGAAGTTCAGAACTTGCCCCCATCACTAGTTTGTCGCCTTGACATTTTTATCTTAACATTCTGCATAGCAACAATATGTTTTGTTGCCATAGAGACTCAAAACATGTCTCATTATATTATAGATCAGAATGTGTGATTATTATACTGTCTTTTGTAGTTTTCAATACTCGATACCGATTCCGATACCACAATGATAATAAAAAACTTTCTGTGGGCAGTAGAAAGAGATTTCCAACATCTGAGGCACATTGGTGTAACTTTTCCGGTGGTTTCTTTGTCTGTGTTTCACCGTACGGCATTAAACCATCTTTATGGAACCCAAAGCAGACCCAAGTTACAGGCCAGATCAGTGGAGAGGCGACCCCGCTCACAGACAGAATGCCTGTTTTTGTAGGCGCACTGCAAATTTCTCTGATTATTCGTCTTGTTTTCAGATTTATTATCGACTTGCTCGTTCTGAGACGCTTCATTCTCGTCTAGAGGTCGTTTATTTTAAGAAAACTCGTCGAGTAAAATGATTTTGCTGCACGGACAGAGCGTTTCTTTAGTTTTAAATCATTTTCTGATAGATTTAAGTGTTTATATCTTACATTTGAGCCTTTTTGCGTTGTATTTTTGAGCTATAAAACCACCTGTGATTGAATAAATGTAAAGTACAGCGGTTTAAAGTCACACTGCGGAACATTCCAGGCTGAGCAATGACATCTCTATACAAACAAGAAGGTGACGGACCCCAAAGCAAAAAGTTATTTAGAAAAAGTTAACCTCTCTTGTCAATGGGACTTTTTTGGTATCGATACTCACGAAAAATGAAGATCTAGTTTTCGATACTAGTTTCAGTCGATTAATACCAGATTTTTCGATATTTGTGAGGCTCACCGTGCAGACTCGGAGTGTGTAGTATCGTAGTATTGTAGTATCGTAGTATCGTAGTTGTCATCGTGTGTCGTGTGTGCAGTGAAGCCGTCCATGCCGGAGACCACGGCTCTGGGGGCGGCCATGGCAGCGGGGGCAGCTCAGGGGGTGGAGGTGTGGAGCCTGAGCCCAGAACAACTGCCCCTGGTCAGTGTGGAGACGTATGAGCCCCAGATCAACATAGAAGGTACTGATACTGATACTGATACTACTGATACTGATACTGATACTGATACTACTGCTACTACTACTACTACTACTACTACTACTGCTCCTACTACTGCTACTATTTGTATTACTACTACTACTACTACTACTACTACTGCTACTACTATTACTACTACTACTACTGCTACTACTACTACTACTACTGCTACTACTACTGCTACTACTACTACTACTACTGCTACTACTACTACTGCTACTACTACCAACCAGCTACTGCTACCACTGCTACCATTTGTATTACCACACTACTACTACCACTGCTGCCACCACTATTACTACCAACTACTGCTGCTACCACTACCAGCACTACCGCCACACCACTGCTACTACCACTACTACCACCACTACCACCATCACTGCCACAGCTCATCATCTGCTACTTTGTATTACTACTACTACTATTACTACTACTATTACTGTTACTACTACTACTACTACTACTACTGTTACTATTACTACTACTACTACTACTACTACTGCTACTATTTGTACTACTACTACTACTATTTGTACTACTACTACTATTACTACTACTACTACTACTATTAGTACTACTATTACTAGTACTTATTTTTACAGTTGCTCTTACTTGAGTTGTAGTTTCTTTTATTACTTTCTCCTTCTACTTTCATTCACGTTATTCTGGAGTAACCCTGAGCCGGTTTGTGTTGTCAGAGAGCGAGTTCCGCTTCGCTCGGTGGAAGAAGGCCGTGCAGAGGGCCATGAACTGGGAGACCACAGAGCCCAGCTGCCAGGACAACGGTAAGAGCTCTGAAATTAGGAGCTACATTAAAGGTCTGAAAGCTCCGAGCTAATCAGCCCTGCGGTGGCTAATGACCACCAGACCTCTCATTTCATTTCAAATCTGTCTCTGAAACTTTACAAACAAGTTATTCAAGAATTCTGCTGAATCGTGAGTTTCAAATGTGTTTTTTGGACGCGAAGCAGCCGTGTTATGGGCATCAGTTTGTCTTTGAACTTTTGAGTATTTAACTGTACCGAAAAGTCGCCGTTGTGCTCCATTTAATCCCTGTTTAAACCATTGAACGCCTTAATTTGGAACATGACTTTTAATGGTTTCTTTACTATGATTTAATAATTTTTCACGTAATAACTGTACAGAATATCCTAACGTGAATCAAGTCTTTGTCCATGTGAACCTCCTGAGACTCGCCCAGTCGTGTGTTTCCTTTATCGAGTTAAACAAGGTTCCTACAGTGTCTTAAAAAAGTCTTAAAAGCATTGAATTTATGAATACCTTAAAAAGACTGGAAAAGGTCTTGAATTTTTATATCTTGGTCTTAAAATTTGTGCAGTACATACAGTTGTGCTCGTAAGTTTCCGGACTCTGGCAGAATTGATGATTTCTTGGTCCAGAAGCTGCACATGGGACGTACTTGGATATTCAACATGATAATGATCCAAAACACAAAGTGGAGCTGTCACTGGCTCCAGCAGAATAAAGTGAAGGTTCTGGTTTTGTCATGCTTTAGTCCTGGTTTAGTCCCGGTTTTGTCCTGGTTTTGTCCTCGTTTAGCCCTGGTCCAGTCCTGCATCAGACCTGGTTTAGTCTTGGTTCAGTCCTGCTTTAGTCCTCGTTTAGTCCTGCTTTAGTCCTGGTTTAGTCCTGGTTTAGACCTGCTTTAGTCCTGGTTTAGTCCTGGTTTAGTCCTGGTTTAGACCTGCTTTAGTCCTGCTTTAGTCCTGGTTTAGTCCTGCTTTAGTCCTGGTTTAGTCCTGCTTTAGTCCTGGTTTAGTCCTGCTTTAGTCCTGGTTTAGTCCTGCTTTAGTCCTGGTTTAGTCCTGGTTTAGTCCTGCTTTAGTCCTGCTTTAGTCCTGGTTTAGTCCTGGTTTAGTCCTGGTTTAGTCCTGCTTTAGTCCTGCTTTAGTCCTGCTTTAGTCCTGCTTTAGTCCTGGTTTAGTCCTGCTTTAGTCCTGCTTTAGTCCTGCTTTAGTCCTGGTTTAGTCCTGGTTTAGTCCTGCTTTAGTCCTGCTTTAGTCCTGGTTTAGTCCTGCTTTAGTCCTGGTTTAGTCCTGGTTTAGTCCTGTTCAGACAAGAGCCCAAGAATTTACAGGAACTGGAGCCTTTTGCCCAGAAGAATGAGCAGTTTTACCATCAGAGGAAATAAAGAGCCTCATCCACAACTATCACAAAAGACTCCAGCTTCACTGGGTCATTTGTGTAGTTTCTGTTTCATTATGATTTAAAAAGAGGAAACACAGGAGTTTGATAAGAAACGGCTTCACCCAAGAACCAACCACGAGTGAAAGAAAAGTTTTTTTGTTTTCGTTCATATTCTCTGAAAGACGGACAAGAAATCAGTCCAATTCTGCAGTGTCTGTAAACTTATGAGCACAACTGTAACTTCTCCGTGTCGCATTTCTCCTCAAAAGATGAATTTGTCGACCACTATTATTTGGTTAAATAACGTCGCCTAAATAAAGAGCGGAGGAACCAATAACTGAGAACGCAGCGCAGCCCCGGGTCAAAATCCTCCGAACATTACGCCCCAGATTCCTTTGACTGAGAAATAAACAAACGTCAAGAATTTTGTTTTTCTTAGTGGGTGAGTCTAACAGGCCTGAAATATGCTGTGAAATAAATATTAAGGTTTTCTATAAATGGTCTGTTTAAAGTGTTTTGACATAGACTCTTAAAGGGGGCACTAGGTTCGTCTGCCTAAACAGGACTGGAGGATTAAAGGCACCGTACTGTCATGTCCAGGATCAAAAAGGAGCTCAGGAGTTAGTTTGTGGCTGCACTATGACAAAACAAAAAGATTAAGAAATTAAAAGGGAGTCGAAACACGTTTTGAGGCGACTGTAGAAGTCTGTCAGAGACGTTGGTCATCAGAAAAGTTGTTTTTGTTCAGCTGTTACGTCGTCACGTGGATTTAACGCCGAAATATTCCTGCCGTCGATTAAAGAGGACAAGTTACAAATTAAAAATAAAAACGAAATTGACAAAATCTCAACGGTAAAGTGTTTATTATTTATTTATATATATTGCCATACACGGTTTTTCTTCGCGTCCCAGGAGGTTTTAAAGGTTGTCTCCCCCCAGGTGTAAGAAAGAGGCCCAACGGCGCCCCCTGGGGAGTGTCTCCGAGCCCCCCGTCCTCCAGAGTGGACCACTGAGGTCACTGCACCTGTGTGTTTATGTGTTTATATGTGTGTTTATGTGTGTTTATGTGTGTTTGTGTGTGTTTATGTGTGTTTGTGTGTGTTTATGTGTGTTTGTGTGTGTTTATGTGTGTTTGTGTTTGTGTGACAGAGACCACAGACTGGAACCCAGTGCACCAACACTTCCCTTACATCACAAGTCTCCAACCTTTTTTTTCCAGGGAGCACATTTACAAAACGAAAATGCCAAAGAGCTGCACCTGCGTGAAGTCGGCCCCATCAAACATTTAAACCTACACAAAAACTCAAACCTACACAAAAACTCAAACCTACACAAAATCTATGCCAGTCTTTCGTGCTTCGTTTGTGCTGCTTTAGTTTTGGAGAAATGAACGATTCTTTTACAGGTCAAACTGGGGTCAGACCCACAGGAAGCTTCAAAATGCTCGAAAACGCCCAAAATGGAGTCAGTCGTTTGTGGTTCTTAAGATATTTGCGGTTTTATTTTCGGCCGTTGACGTCGTCCAGAACCTCAGAATGTGAAACAGCCTCAAAACAGCAGAAAATTATACAAAACATTTGTATTTCATTTGTGCTGTGACAGTTTTTATTTGTGTGAGTTTATTTCTAAAATTATTCATTATTATTTCTGCGGTAATTACAGGACGTCATTTTCGCTCAGCTGACGGCGACAAACTCCACAAAACTAGTGACGATAAACGATCTCAGACTGTGGAAAAGTCTGTAAAAGTCTTTAGTCATTCGCTTTTGATTCATATTTTATAGAAAAATAGAGACTTTTCCTAAAAAAAAAAAAGCATGCTAATGTTTATAAGCGCTAACTTGACCTTTACAAGAAGCGCTGTGGCAAACTTTACACGGGGTTAAACATAAACCATTATCCATTTATTAGTGCACAAGTTAGGAACCAAAATCACACCTTTACAATGAAAATTAATCCGATTTTAGTTACTAAGCGCTTTACGTATGATTCAGAAATCCTTTGGCGAGCGACATGAAAGGAGCTACAGGGTGGAGATCCTCGATACAGGTTTCAGAAATCCCATGTTCCCAGGGTGCAGGTCTGTGCTCCGGTCTGTGGTCAGTGGAGCCGTTGGACCTTCAGACTCACTGATGTTGTGACTGTGGTTTTGCACGTTCTCCTCACTGAATGTTGCATGTTCTTCTCACTGCACGCGGCGCTGTCTCTAACGGCTCTATCTGTGTCCGTGTCTGAGGAAGCATGAGCCAGACGTGAAACTTGAATGGACCACGGATGTTCTTGTGTCTGTTTGGAGTTATTTTAGCAAGACTGACTCTAAAACGCTTTGACCAGTTCATTTGGTACAACACTTATTGTCATTAGGGATGGAACGAAATCCAAATCTCTCTGGACCAAATTTTCACCATAAACATCTCACTGCACCAGATTTATTGCAATATTTTGTGGTGAATCTGCTCCTTTTTCCTCTAAAAATGCTTCACAAGACTTAATCCAAAGAATGAAGATGTAAAAGTGCTTAGAACAGTTATTTCTTCATGTCGTCTGCACTGAAACGGAGCAAAGGATCATGGTCTATGTAGTTCCCTCTGTTTTTTTTTAGCCATTTCTGCATCAGAACTGTTCATTTAAGCAAAGAGACTTGGGATTCGATATATTGTGATGCTCCACGATATTATTGTGAGACCTTTGACGATACGATATCACCAGATTTACGTCATTGTTACATCTCTAGGAACGATGTGTAAAATCTTGTCTTGTCTCGTTTTCGTGGACCCAGTCTCGTGTCTCGTCCCGTCCCTAACATCGTAACACTCGTGGGCACAAACAGGCGGCAGACCGTCCACCGGAGAAGTTACACAATGCGCCTTTAGACAGAAAATGACTTCCTGTTTGCCTTCTGTCCACAGGCGATGAGCAGAAGCACAATGGAAGTTAGAATGTGAAGAAGAAGACGACGAACGACGAGACTTGAACCTGAACGCTGCTGCTCAAACACACAACCGCAAGTGCCACGACCCACCACCAGGGGTCCTCACGGCTCAGGGGTTTTAACACGGACACGCGTACGTTTACAGACCCAAACTACAGCCTTACTCTGAGAATGTCATTTTAAAAGCCTCGCGTAATCCCGAGGCTACGGTTCGAAAGATTTGACTGACAAACTTAAAAGTGCATAACTTTTCTGCTGGAGGCTCCATCAAAACGCTTTTCTCCATGGAGATGTTATTGCTTTGTCTGGAATGTTTCACAGTATGGCATTAAAATCTTCATGGAGATCAAACCAGAGCAAGTTGCAGGTCAGATCTGTGGAGAGGCGACCCTGCTCAGTCAGAATGCCTGTTTTTCCTAAGTATTTTTGAGCTCTAAAACCACCTGCAAGTAAAGCTGATTAATGTCATAATTTCCACATTTACATGAGAGCTTTAATTCTGAATAAAAATTTATTGCGCTTTAAAAAGTCCACGTAAACACTGAATTCCTAATGAAAATAATTATTGTGAATTAAACTTAATCCTGAAGTCAGTGGGTTTATTCCGATTTTAAAGCCAAATGAATTTCTTCCTGGATCATGTAAACGCTTCTTCTTCTAAATAATCCCGGTGGTTGGTGCTCGTGTCGTCCTTCGATCCGGCTCCTCCAGTCGTCTCTTGGGACTTTCCTCCTCGTCTCTTTGGATTTGTGAGCGGGATGTGGGAGTGGGCTGAGGTGTGGCAGCCTCAGACTCAGTTTGTCTTCTTCCTCCTTCTCCCACACTCTTCCCTTCTCCTCCTCAGCTCACAGACGTAAAGCGTGAGGAGAGAATTCTCCAGCTGCTGCCTCATTATCATCGGAACCACTGCGGAAAAAGTTCGGATCGTGTTTGTGTCGGCGGCGAAACGACAAACCGAGATGACGGAAAAGCCGGGAGCAGCTGAAGTGTGGGTTTTCTTCCCAAAGACGGAAATACGTTTGTGTCGCTGTCCAATCAGCACCTTCCCCGCCCCCAGACGCTGAGAACTATTAAATAAAGACCATTTAACGAGTTTTCCATGGAAACCTCAATTCAGAATTATTATTTCCACGTAAACTCCAAGGAAAATATTTTAATTCTGAACTATTTAATTCATAACCGTTAAAAAACATCATGTAAACGTGGCCCCTGGGACATTTCAACAAGCAGGTGACGGAGCCTCCACCAGAAAAGTTACACAGTGCAGCTTTATCAGAGAACTGGATATTTTCAACGACACGACGCACAGCTAGAAAAATAACATATTATCAAGCATTAAACCCAGTCTGCCTTTTTTATTTCTTTCTACTACAACTAAAGGAATACTGTGTCACTTTTCTACCAAATATGAATGATCGTAATCGTGTTTCCAAATGAAATGTTAAAAGGAGCATAATTGTTTTCTATATTTTGGACACTGGACGTAATTTTGTAAGTTTTGACTATTTATTAGAATCCTGCCAATTGTTTTTGTTTGATTTTTTATATAATCTTGTCTGCAAATTTTAAAACAAAACGAACAAATAAAAAAAAAACACACCACAAATTTCAGATCTCAACGCACAGCCAGACACGAGATGAAATGCAGGGTTCAATTTTCCATGACTTTTCCATGACCTAAAGTGAATTTTCCATGACTTTACGGCACCTACATGTGTAAAATTAAGCACTTTTATCACAAATATAAGGAACAGCAACATAAAGGCGAAAAAATTGCAAAAAAAATGGACATCGGCCACTTTAGTTTTTTATTTTAAATTATGTTTCAGCAAAAAAGCCTGTGTACGCAGTTTACTGTGGTCCAAAGCGAGAAAAAATATCTGAAGGCGGCTTTTTTTGCCGAAACGTAATTTAAAATAAAAATTAAGCTTTTGGACATCAGTCATCTTAGTGGCAATTTTTTCACCTTTATAGTAAATTTCTTGTGTCTCTTTTAAACAAAACACCTGATTGTGTTTGTCCTGCTGGAGCCGCTGTGCCGACGCTCAGAAATAATCACAACAGACTCACGAGAACTGAACAGAACGCTGAATTTCCATGACTTTTCCAGGATTTCCATGACTGTGGGAACTTAACATAACGCTGGAGTTGTGTGAAAGAGAAACTAAAATTCTATGACTTTTCCAAAACTTTTATTGAATGTACAAAATTCCATGGTTTTTCCCTGCCTGGGAAATTATATTTTCTATTTCGATGACTTTTCCAGGATTTCCATGACCGTGGGAACCCTGAAAATGTACAGTCAAGCACATGGCAAAGGAGAACGCTCAATTTGTCAACTGGACAAGCGTTTTTGCTTGACGATGTTCAACTTCAACCAAAAACTCTGGTCCATTTGACAAATTGAACGTTCTCCATTGCCGTGGATTCTACCTGAACGACTGAGGGATTTTACACGTATTCTCAAAAGTGTAAAGTGCGTATGAAAATTCTACTCAAAGTACTAGTTTTGAGTATGGACTTTAGTAACATTTTAGGTCAGGATTTTAAGCAAAACGTAAACAGTTTAAAGGGCCCATATTACACCATTTTCTGACCTGTTCTAATGTTGTTTCTTCATCACAAAGGCTTCGTTCAGACCACAGCCTGAAGTGACCCAAATCCGATTTTTTCGCCCCTATGTGACCTGTTTCTGATCTTTTACTGACCGTCTCAACGACATGGATCTGATTTTTTTCAAATGTGACCCAGGCCACTCGGATCTGTGCTCCTAAAACCGAAACAAATCCGATCTTTTGACTTCAGTCTGAACGGTCGGGACACGTTCATCCGACCTACACGTCATCAACAAGCGAGAGTTCGGATATTGTGCTGTAAGAACCTCCTGTTGTGGGTCGATACAGTCCAACGCCGATGAGTTTGGGCACAGAAACAGGCTGAAGACATGTTTCCTCCTGCGAGAGGAACGACGGCAACTTTAAAACCTCCAGGAGCTCAGAGCAGCGTCCAGTGTTTAGGCGACTTCCGTAAACTCTGAACTCGCTGCTGTGACGTCGTCGTGTCTCCAGTGCTCATGTGAGACACTTTTGGGGCGTTTAAAGTTCACACTGGAGATCACAAACAAGCCGCATTTGATTAGAAATGTGAACGATCTCGCCTAAAAATTGGATTTCACAAAAAAAATCTGAATTGCGCGTTAAGCCCTGCAGTCTGAACGTAGCCAAAAAAAGACCTGGAGTTGTGTTTTGTTTCATTCACACAGGTTTTATTTAACACACAAATCCTGCAGATTCAGGCTGATTTCTTCTCTCACACTTAAAACGCGCTGTTCCACCTTGTGATGTCATGTGGTGATACAGGAAGTGCTCCACAGTGGCTTAAAACCCCACACACCTTCGCTAGAATCATTTGGATCATTTCAGCCCTGGAACTGTCCATCTCTACTGGACAAATGAAATGAAAACTACCTCTTCGTGACATCACAAGGTGGAACAGAGCGTTTTGAGCTTTAGGGAAGTAAAAAGACAAATAATAAAGAGTTACTCAAACACGTAAATGAAACAAAACACAACTCCAGGTCTGTTTTTGAGGAGGAAACGGCGTTAAAACATTTCTTAAAGCTCACAAGAGTCATACAGGACCTTTAAATGTTATAATAATAATTACATGGCTAAAATTATACCCATTACAATTAGATAAAAAAAAAAAAATAACACACAACCCAAAAATCTCGAGTATTTAACTTTCCACCCCTGAGGGACTGCATCACAAACAGACTGAGCTGCCCAGACACTGCAGGCGGGAGTGAGAATGATCTATGACCTGGTTCAACGCTCCTTTGCTTTTGGTAAAGGTTAAATAAAATAAAAATACGGTAAATAAACATACCATTTCTCCAAGGGGAAATTAAGGGAATTTTGTAGCATGAGATGTTTACAGCAAATTGACTGTAATCTTTTATTTTTTTTAATTTTGGGATTGTAGATGCTGTAAATAGAAGTTGATCTGACCCAGTCTACTGTAATTTAAGTTGAACTGTCACTGTGCTTTGTGTAAATGAAGAATGAACTGATGCTGTGTGTTTCTGGCAAGAGTCGTGTACACGGTAAAGCCATTAAATTCATTCTATTCACATGTTTTCGTAGATCATTTTGTTCCGATTTCGCGGCCCTAGGTTCAAAATCTCTAATATGAAAGACACGGCGGCTTTGAGGTCACTTTTTAAGAAGCTTTTGGTCGTCTTGGGATAAGAATTTTATGTTTTCTAACTTATAAAATAATGTCTGCATTTGAAAAATATAATTCATAACGGTCCGTGTACCATTCGCTCTTTTGAATTTCAATTAAGAACGAGAACAATAAAATAGGAAAAGTTTATTTCATTTGTCTTAGTGTCAAACAAAAAAAAAAAAACAGATCTCGACCTCTATTTCCAATATTTAATTTAAAATACATTTCAAAAACCAATCGAAAAACAGTCTGTGTCTATTTCAGTTTTGATATTTATTCTCTCTGGTTTATTTGCTCCAGAAGTTCTGCTGCAGGAGGATTTACCTGAAAAACTGTTGCAGTTTTGTGGACAAACCTGTTTTCTTTTATAGCGATGCGTTTTCTTTGGCGTCCTAGAAAGTAAATGTTGAACTCCATGACAAGAAACAAGTCTGACCTCACAGCCTTAGGACTCGTTCGCTCGACGGTCGGCGGGTACTTTTTAGTTTCAACCGATCGCTGCTGTTTGGTGGTGACGTCTGTAATGCGCCGGATGCTCAGTGGCCAGCAAATCCCGTAGGGAGGAGGACAATAACGTTTTTCCCCTCAATAAAATTCAAACATTCTCTTTGTTCCGGCTTTAAATCCTCGATGTCGGGAATCGTCACCGACACAAATCTCTGTCTTCGTTTCCATCCGTCTGGACCTTTGTTTCCTGTTGGACACAAAAGGACCCAGAGGAGCTGGAGTTTGGCCTCAGGGCTTCACGCTCACAGCTGATTGGCCGGAGCAACGACTACAACTTCCGGGGTTCAAACCGCCGAGTGTTTCTGATTAGGGCCCGGCCGATATTATTGGAAACCTATCAGCCAAAATTTTGCCAATATTCCACTTGGACATTTTACCTTGTTATAAAGCTTAAACGCTCTATATTCTTTAATCCAATTTACAGAAAGATAAATGTCCTGACCTGTGGCTCCGCATCAGTATTTGTGTGAATAGAAGTGTGAATTATTGGCATTTAGCAGATTATTACCGCGGCGCACACACATTTACGGCTAAAGGCTAATAGCGGTAGTTTACTTACAGTACTTTCTATAGGCTACTGGTTAGATAGAATATCACACAAAAACACCATTAGTCCGACCGACTGTCTTTAAATAAGAGGCAGAAGAACAATAAATGTCACCTAAACAAACCAGACAGAAAATCAAGCTCACGGTGTCAGGATATTCATGGACTAGATACCCTTTTCTTCAAAGCAAACAAAGATAACTTAACCACACCTATAACAAGACTTGTTAATCAATCTATAATGGAAAATATATTCCCCAAGACGTTGAAAACAGCTATTGTAATTCCAGTTCATAAAAAAGGTGATAAGCAAGACATTACTAATTATAGACCTATTAGTATTCTCCCGGTCATGTCAAAAGCACTTGAAAAGACTGTAGCTAATCAACTTATAAAACACCTCGAGGATGATGACCTACTACATCCCATGCAGTTTTGGTTTAGGACTAACCACTCAACAGAAACAGCTTGTTGCCTCCTCCTCGAAAACATCAAAGCCAGTCTCGATAATGGAGGTGTAGTAGGAGCAACCTTCCTGGATCTGCGCAAGGCCTTTGACACAGTCAGTCATTCCATTCTTCTGTCTAAACTAACAAAATACAAACTGTCTGTCAGTATCCTGACTTGGCTAAAATCATATTTATCTGATCGTTTTCAGTGTGTTCGCATTAACAATGTCACCTCCACTCTTGCTGCTATTAACATCGGCCTGCCGCAAGGATCCAATCTGGGACCTCTGCTCTTCTCCCTCTATATAAATGACTTGCCCTCTGTGATACAGGAGGATATTCATATCCAAATGTATGCAGATGACACAGTCATTTATACGTGGGGGAGAGATGCTGAACAGGTGGCCTCTAAACTCACTGAGGCCATGGCAAAAGTGGCAATTTGGCTACAAGAGTCATGCCTGACCATAAATGTAAAGAAAACCGCAACCATGTATTTCGTTAACAAATGTAAAAAGTATAATTATCCGAATGTCCGTGTAAATGGGGAACAGATTCAAAATTCGAGTTCAAAAAAAGAGTTCAAATACCTGGGTGTCACCTTAGATCCCACACTTACCTTTAAAAAACATGTTAAACAAATGTGTCAAAGCTTGAAATTTAATGTTGCCACTTTTAAATGTATCAGGAACTCTCTGACCTTGGAGGCAGCCAAAACCTTTTTTAATGCAATGATAATGACCCGATTTTATTATTGTATAACATGTTGGTCACAGGCCAGTAAAACCACCTTGAAACCTTTGGAGTCCATTCACAAACAGGCTCTAAAGGTTTTGGACAGGAGAACAAGGCAGCACCATCACTGTCAGGTTCTCGAAAAATACAGTTTGTTAAACTTTGAAAATATACAAAGACTCGCTAGGGTTCGATTGGCATACAGAATCATCCATGACACTGCACCTCCACCTCTAAAGAAGTTTGTTCAGCAAACATCTCAAGTGACAAAGAGAACGACACGCTCCTCCTCCAGAGCACAGTGTATCGTACCAAAACGCAAAACAACATTTGCACAGACAACTTTCTCAAATAAAGCAATTCAAGACTGGAATAATATCCCACCTGAAATAAAAAATCAAACAAACTTTGCCACTTTTACTCGGGAACTTAAAAAGTAGTTATGGAATGGTCAAACCTGTCAGCACTGACACTGTGTATTTATGTCCATCTTGGACCAGTGTCAGTTGGTCTTTTCTCCTGTTCCTATGGAATTCCTATGGTCTGGGACCAATGTGCAATGTAATTTAAACGTGTGTAAATATTAAGTAATCTGATGGATAAATGGACGGATACAGAGTGAAATGCAGTGAATGATACAGTGGTTCTATAACTGTCTGATGGTGTTTGACTGTGACTGTATCACTGAGGTTTGAATGTTGGGGAAGTGTTAGAGAAATTTAGAGACTTATAGGGGAATGTACATTGTTTATTTATGCAAAAAGGGACTACAGATGGAAACTAGCTATTCAGCTATAATCTGGTACAGTGCATCTCTGTCTTTCGATTTAATGTTTCTGTGCATTGTCCCTCAAATAAAGAGTAAAGTAAAGTAAAGTAAAGTAAGTAAAATCCAATAAAGCCAAACTTAAGTTTTATAAACAACTGAAGATTTACAGTGAATTTTTACATCATAAATATATCAGTGATTATATCAGCAGCTCCAACTCCCATTTTATCGGTATCAAAACGGCCGCAACAAAATCCATATCGGTCGGGCTCTAGTTCTGATTCCTGACCGAGTCACTGTAGAGAAAAGAAACTGAGTGGAGGCACTAGGGGGCGCCAGTCTGGCTAACGAGAAACAGGAAGCAGCGATAAACTCTCCTTTGATTAGTCCACAGAACTATAGTAAAAATAGTTTTTATTATAGATCCACGGTTGACAGTGAATTCACAGGTGGCGCTAAAGAGCAGAACTTCCAGGGCAAATAAACCAGAGAGAGTAAAATATCAAAATGAAAATAGGCACCGAGACCGTTTTTCGATTGGTGTTATTTGAAATTAACTTTACATTATTTACTTTACATTAAATATTGCAAATAGAGGTCGAAATCTGTTTTTTCTTTTGTTTGACACTAAAACAGAGTAATGAAAGAAACCGTTTTCCGTTCTTAATTGAAATTCAAAAGAACGAACAGAACTCGGACCGTTTTCGAAGAGGGAACATTATAACACGGTGTTGAAGAAAGTGCACGAGTCAGAGTTTGGTTAGAAACATGTATTGTGTACACCACATCTATACGGAAAAAAGCTCATATTTTACATAAAGTTTATATATGGCCGGGCCTGTTCACAGAAGTTTGAGGGCCCGGGGCAAAAAGACTCAAATGGGCCCCTCTCTAATATACATTAATTGGAAAAGGGTCCAATTCTGGGCGTCTAAAACCCTTGGTCCCCTCGTCTACTGTCCTGTATATGTCAGACCGCATTAAAATAAGTCCAGGCGGAGACGGGGTCCTAGCGGGAGAACTGCCTCTGGTCCCTCTGGCCTTTGTTGACGTGCTTGAAGATCTTGGCCTTGTGGACGTTCTTGGACTTCTGGTACCCGAAGCCGCCGCCTCCTCCGCGCTTCTGCAGTTTGGCGCCTTTACCGCTGTGAACGTCTGAGAGTGAAGTCAAGGAGGAAAACGGCGCTGAGATCGAGGCCTGGGCAGCCGATCGGGTATTAAACACGTATTAGTCGAATACAGTGACACCAAGTGAGGCCGAAAACAGTATTTGCAGGGTTCCCGCTCTTTTTCACTGACAAAACGTAATAACTAAGTGAATTTTCCACGACTTTACGGCACAAACGTGTAGAATTTCTCAGACTTTTAGGGCTAAATATGAAATGTGAAATCTTTCCACTCACCTTATGGTCTGGAATTAGAGTTTTTTGAACATTCAAAAGCCCTGCTGTGGGCTCACCACCTGCAGAGGGGCTCATAGGGGGGTCAGGTGCTATGAGGGTTGGGCAGCAAACTGCACCCGCGACCCAGATGGATTAAGCGGGAGAAGATGGATGGATGGCATTCAAAATCCTGTTAAATTTAGTACAGACGCTGATAGAACCAAGATTCCACATGTATTTTGTACAGGTCCCTGCGCCCTATTTACACAGCAACAATGACACTGAGCTCTTTTGTAGTTTTCCCACAATTTCTCTTGTTAAGTTCATTCACAATGCCCAGTGTTGGGGAGTAAGGGATCACATGTACCAGCGTTAATTAGAATACAAATTATGAGTAACTGTATCCGTTACAGTTACTGTTTCAATGAGTGGTAATTAGATTACAGTTACTTTGTTGAAATAAATGGATTACACGGCGGTATTTTCCTGTTTTCACATTTTGGGCTATAACCCTTTTTCTTTCCGCAATTCCACATTGCCTGAAACCCAAACAGAACTCGCACTAAGAGCTTCGTAAACGTCCAGTTACCACTGACGCTGCCTCAGTCACACGATGGACGAAGTGGAGGTCAGTAGAACAGAGGCAGCAGTGCACAGGCAAAAACACATTTGTGTCTTGGAAATTCAGCATCACTTTGTATTTAAAGAAGAGAAGGACGAGTGTGCAACGCAAACTCTGCTGCAGCAACAAGCGGCTTTCAATGTAAAGCTATAATATTCATAATAATATCATAATAATATCTTGGACCAGTGTCAGTTGGTCTTTTTTCCTGTTCCTATGGAATTCCTATGGTCTGTGACCAATGTGCAATGGAATTTAAACGTGTGTAAATATGAAGTAATCTGACGGATAAATGGACGGATACAGAGTGAAATGCAGTGAATGATACAGTGGTTCTGTAATTGTCTGATGGTGTTTGACTGTGACTGTATCACTGAGGTTTGAATGTTGGGGAAGTTTTAGAGAAATTTAGAGACTTATAGGGGAATGTGCACTGTTTATGTAAAAAGGGACTACAGATGGAAACGAGCTGTTCAGCTATAATCTGGTACAGTGCATCTGTCTTTCGATTTAATGTTTCTGTGCATTGTCCCTCAAATAAAGATTAAAGTAAAGTAAAGTATATTACACAGCAGGGCCACGTATGTCTCCAGAAGTTGCCCTGCTGTGTAATATTATAGCTAAAGGTACAACGTTTCCACGAAGACAAGGAGGATGAGGCTCTCCTCCAGCGCAAATAAGAGCCAGGTTTGTGGAAATGCGAGCCCACTCAGAGAAAGGACGCTTATTTTTCAGCGCAATAAAAACAGCCCGAATGAAGAGAGTATTTTTTGGGTTAAAAGTTTCACACTGGAGGTTTAAATCATCGGAAAATACCACAAATCAGATAATCAAATGTGTGAGAACTTTTTAAAAAATCAGTCCGCAAGTTCCCACAGATTTTAACAGAACAACAAAAAGGACGGAGCAAATATATACCAGAAAAAATCACTAAACACAGCAGTGAAAGGATACTGAGGTCGACGTAGGGGGGCACTTTGAAGCCGAAGGACTGCGCCACCATGGGGAGGTTGAGGGTGTTGACGCTGTAGATCTGTTTGAGCGAGTGGGAGTCGTAGGCCCGGACGTACGACTTGTAGGCCTCCTGGGAAGATTTGTGCAGATAATAGTTCTTCTCTATGAGCTTCTCCAGCTGCAGGAGGACGCAGAGGGAAAAAGGTTAATGTCACTTCAGCACCACGGACAGAGACACTCGAGGACGGAGCGTTCACCTGAGACTGGATATCTGAGATCTTAGTCCAGGAAAACTCAAACTCACTCAGCGGCACCTGGACGAGACAGAAGATGAACGAGTGAATTTAAACATCACATATTTGGACAGCAACTAAAATGGACTTTTTATACTGATCATGTTTAGTTGTAATAAATCCGTTCATCCATACAGAAGAGAATAAGCAAATTTGAAGTGTTTTTTAAAATTTTATTATTTTAAACAAGGACACAGAAAATATTAGACTCAGACAAGTTCCTTTCCATCTGCAGTCCTCGGGCAGGTGCAAAATACATTAAAAAACTATTTACACATTAAAAATACTATAATTAATTGTCATAAATATCCTCTAAAATGTTCATTTACCAAATTCATCAGTCTTATTGTCTAAAATACAATTCATCAATAGCGAGACCATCAAGATAAATGCCCCAAGTCAAACACAACATATTTATATCTACACAACGCAACTATGTGTACACGTGTTCCTGTACGTGTGTTACCTTGGCCTGTGTGTTGTGTGTGTGTTCCTGTATGTGTTACCTTGGCCTGTGTGTGTTGTGTGTGTGTGTGTGTGTGTGTTCCTGTACGTGTGTTACCTTGGCCTGTGTGTTGTGTGTGTGTTCCTGTATGTGTTACCTTGGCCTGTGTGTGTTGTGTGTGTGTGTGTGTGTGTGTTCCTGTATGCGTTACCTTGGCCTGTGTGTTGTGTGTGTGTGTTCCTGTATGTGTTACCTTGGCCTGTGTGTTGTGTGTGTTCCTGTATGTGTTACCTTGGCCTGTGTGTTGTGTGTGTTGTGTGTGTGTTCCTGTATGTGTTACCTTGGCCTGTGTGTTGTGTGTGTTCCTGTATGTGTTACCTTGGCCTGTGTGTTGTGTGTGTTGTGTGTGTGTTCCTGTATGTGTTACCTTGGCCTGCTTGAGGAAGCGCAGGAATCCGAGCTCCTCTGGGCGCAGGATGAGGAGGGCGTGACCTCGACCGTTGATCCCTCGAGCGGTTCTGCCGACTCTGTGGATGTACTCCTGTCACACACACACACACAGATGAACACACAGACACACAGACACACACACACACACACACACAGACACACGAACACAGACACACACCGTCAGGGACAATGTGCCGCAACTCGTTTGTGTTGTTTGAATGTGCCAGAGCTTTTATACAACTGTGTTACAGTATTTATATTACGACATTTGTGTTTTACTTATTGTACATGCACTTATATAATTTGTGTCTTACTGATACCAGCCATTTTTTAGCACATTTGTTTAAGTTTTACAGAAACGAAAGGTAAAACAGCTCGTGCTCTGATGTGCTCAGCTTCTGTTGGACTAAAGGACTCAGTGGATTATCTGTGTTCTTTCTGTGACAGAGGATGTGGAGCTCACGGTGAGTCTGTTCTGCTCTGTCGCGTTGCAGATGGTTCATGTTAAACTTTCCGGAGTTTATACATCTGCAGTAGCACAGGCCGGTTTAGCGTTGTCGTGGTGAATTACTTTGCGGAGCATAAACCTCGACGCAGAACCATGAAAACGACGGCGACGCAGTCGATGCGTTGAGTCGACACAGAACTATAATTCTGCCTTTAGTTTGCTTCAGTCGGGCGTGAGTCGCACGTCTCTGAACAGGGGCCATTTTGGGTCCTTATAATCGCACCGTAATGTGTTGAAGCAAAGGACGTATCACTCCGCGCTCAGCTGCAAACAAATGCGCTGCATTTCTGTCCTGTGTACGAGTGTTTCTGAGGCTTTCGTGCTCAAGCGGTGCGGCTTCGTAGCTTACAAAAGTACTAAAACATTTTGACAGATTTTTAAGCACCGTGTACCACATAAAATCGGTTCGAGGTCAGTGAGCACAACCAGAATGAATCCATACATAAAGCGCACTGTCTTATAAGGTGCACTGATGATCGAGAAAAATAAAGGATTCTAAGTGCACCTTATAATCCAAAAAATACGGTACTTATTTAGAAGTTTATTACCATTTTTATATATACATGTTTTAGTCTTTGTTATTATAATGTGAGGTGTGAGCTACTCTGTCCAGGTAATTTCCCTCGTGGATCAATAAAGTTTGTCTAAGACCACAGCACTGGTATTTCACATGTATAAACCTAAAACAGAAAGTGAAAGCAGAACATGGACACTTTAAATATCAGTCCAGACCTTGGGGTCATCAGGCGGGTCGTACTGGATGATCCAGTCGACCTCGGGGATGTCCAGGCCTCGGGCGGCCACATCTGTGCACAGCAGGATCCCAGAGTCTGCGTTACAGAACTGGAAGAAGGTGGTGGTGCGTTTGGTCTGCTTCTGCTTCCCCTGAAACAGCACAGCAAAAGGTCAGGGCCTCCCGTCTGGTACAGTCACAGAGAACCGTCTTTTCGTTTTGCATTGTAATGTAAAGAGAGGTTTGCTAATTCCTCCGCTGTGGACAGTAAAGAATGAAGAGCCTCACGTGGATGGCCATGACGGGCAGGTCGATGTAGTTGAGGAGCTCGTAGTGGAACTTGACGGACATGCAGGAGGAGAAGAACACCATCAGCTTCTTCTTTCGGTTCTTCTTCAGGAACGTGAAGAGGAGCAGGAAGCGTTTCTCTGAGGGACAAACCACGTAGCCCTGAGACACGGGACAGAAAACAGAGACAAAACAGTGAGAAACCTGCCACCGTATCTGGAAGTTTACTGTAACGGCTGTGATAAAAGTCCTAAAGTCAGTCATAACAGAGCAGTGGGAGGTTGTTCCTGTAGTTTCTCTGAGCAGCAGACCAGAGCAGTCCACTGTAGATCACCACATGGTTCCTGTTTGCCTTTACTGACACCCGCCTCACGATGGCAGCGCTCGGCGGGCAACACAAAAAGGCAGTGGGTCCCTCGGTCAGTCTACACTCTATTGTGGGTGGGGGGAACATTATTACTGAAAAAACATTAAGTCTTACGATTAGAAATGATAATATGTAGTTACAAACGCCTGAAGGCCGTAGATGGAGACGCACTGATCCAGCTTCTTCAGTTCTAATACTACAGCTTTAAGTATCTGCCGATATCTGACTGAAAACAGCATTTATTTCCTTAAAATAAAAAAAAAGACTAAACTGATGTTACGTAGTTATTTACGTCTCAATTAACTAGAGAACAGAACAACTTGAATCAATACAGACCGGTAAAGAGTCTTATCGATTTATAAGTCCAACCAGGAGATCGACTGAACCGATATTTGGAGGCAGATATTCAATAGAGCCAATTTTTCAGTATTGGCGCCAAAATTTGATGCCAGTATCGGTATCGGTGCATCCCTAAGTTTGGAAGCTCAGAGCTCTAAAGCAGCAGGAGCCAGGAGGTCTGGTGGAGGAGCTACGGAGGCGTTCGGGTGAAGCTACAGTGGAATTATGGAGGAGTTCTGGTGGCATTATGGTGGAGTTACAGAGGAGTTATGTAGGAGGTATGGGGGAGTTATGGTGGAGCTACAGTGGAATTATGGAGGAGTTCTGGTGGGGTTTTGGAGGAGTTATGGAGGAGTTATGGAGGAGTTATGGAGGAGTTACAGAAGTTACAGTGGAGTTACGGTGGAGCTACAGTGGTGTTAGGGGAGGAGTTACGGTGGAGTTAGGGGAGGAGTTACGGTGGAGTTAGGGGAGGAGTTACGGTGAGGTTAGGGGAGGAGTTACGGTGGAGTTAGGGGAGGAGTTACGGTGGAGTTACGGAGGAGTTACGGTGGAGTTACGGTGGAGCTACAGTGTAGGTCTGGTGAAGTTATGGTGGCACTACAAAGGAGTTATAGAAGAGTTATGGTGGAGCTATGGTGTGGTGAAGGTCTGGTGGAGTTATGGTCCAGTTAAGGTGGAGCTATGATGGTTCTATGGTGCAGTTAAGGTGGAGCTTTGGTGGAGCTATGGTCTAGATCTAGTGGAGTTCTGGTGTAGATCTAGTGGATGTCTGGTGGAGTTCTGGTGGAGCTAAGGTGGAGGTACCACAGTGAGCAGTTTCACCTGTTCCAGCCCGTCCACCGTGGCCTTGTCCTTGTCGTCGTCCACGCCCACGTACAGAGGCTCCTTCTTCAGCGAGATACGAGCCAGATCCTCCACGCGGCGAGTCTGAGTGGCCGAGAACAGCATCGTCTGCCTCTTCTCTGAGCACAAAAACAAAACATCACATCCGTCACATCTGTTACACCATCGACCGAGGAACTCTTCTACGCCAGAGGTTTAAAAACAAATTATGAACTGTCACAAAAAGATAAATTCAATGACATATCCACGGAGAAAAGCCTCTGACGGATCCTCCACCAGAAAAAGTACATAGTGCTTCTCTAGAAGGTTTATTTTGTATGGATTTAATTACAGAAAAGAAATGAAAGGGCTTGAATCTACGCACTGGGCAGGAGTTTGATGATCTGCTTGAGCTCCTCCTCAAATCCGACCTCCAGGATGCGGTCGGCCTCGTCGATGATCAGACACTGAAGGTTCTTGAACATGAAGCCGGGCGTGTTCTGAAAACAGACAAACACACGGTTACGCAAAGTTAGTCAGCTATTATTTACAGATACCATTGAGTTGCAAATTAATTGATGATGATTTTGGACTGGAAAATCTCAAACTTTGAACTTTTAATTGTACAAAACAGTTTTCTAGTGCTTTGAAACATAAATAACAGTTACAGAACACAGCTGGAACTCATGTGTAATAAGTTAATGTAATAACTGTGTTTTAAGGAAATGACAGCAATTTTCCGTCCCTACATTGGTATAGTTTAATATCGGGTAACATCAGATACTTAAAAGTCAAAATTGGGGCCTGACAGATGTATATCGGTTGGCCGATATCGGCACATGGAGACATATCGGCCTAAATCTTGTCGATATGGGTCAATATTCCATGTGGGCAGGTTATACCTTGTTATAAAGCTCAGACTCTCTATATTCTGCCCATTTAATCCAGTTTACAGACAAATGTCCTAATATCTGGCACCTCATCAGTGTTTATCTGAGGAGTCATTTGTCGGTGTCGCCCCAGAGTTCCTTCATGTGACTCACGTGCTCTTGTTTTTACCAGTGCGCAGCCGTAGATCCACATGCGCTGCCCTGAGGCGCTGCTTTAAACGCTCTTTTGGGTCTGATCCACGATACTGATGATAAATAAAAGTGAACTTCTGCGCAGTTTAGACCAGAAACAAAACCACTGATGTTTTTATAAAAATGCAACTGCAGAACAGAGACGACTGTCCCACAGACAGAGGACACACACAGCTGCTGTCAGCATGCTGGATTATATTCTTTTTACAGAAAATTGGTGTGAGTCCATTGTGAGAGGCGCCTGTGTGAGTGTTGGACATGTGTTTTGGTTTGCACTTTGCCACTATAAGACGTTACACATAAACAGCCTGTTTTCTCAAACACTGACTGTAAAGTGACTATAGTGGCTGTACATGTACTGGACCTGCACTATGTTAATGAGCTGTGAATAGAGGTGAGAATGTTCTGCATTTATGCATATAATAACCGTGGTGCACACGCATTTACCGCTAAAAGCTAATAGCGATAGTTTACTGACTGCACTTCCTTTACAGGCTTGAATGTCATACAAAATTCCATTAGGCCAAACTACTGTCTTTAAATATGACGCAAAGAGGCAGAATAACAATATAAATGTCGCCTAAATAAACCCCAAATTAAAAATCCAATAGAGCCAAACCTAAGTTTTATAAATAACTGAAGATTTACAGTTAATTTTTTACATCACTAAAGATATCGGTGATTATATCAGCAGCTCAAACTCCTGTTTTATCGGTATATCGGCCACAAAAAAAATTTAAAAATCCATATCAGTCGGGCCCTAATCAAAATAATATCGCTATCAGAACTGAAAGGGATCAATCGGTGCATCCCTAATCGTGACAGGAGGTGAAGAACCATATGCAAACAAGTTTAGACTTTTTGCAGTCCAATCTTAGTCCTGGTTTAACCCCGTTTCCTCCTCGTTTTGCTCTTAGTTTAGTCCTGGTTCAGTCCGTGCTCACTGACCTGGAGGTGGTCCAGCAGTCTCCCGGGCGTGGCCACCAGGATGTTCACCCCGTTGGCGAGTTTCTGCGCCTCGGCCGAGCGGTTGCTGCCGCCCATGATGAGGCCGTAGGTGTGCACGTGGTGGGTCATGAGCTCCTTCAGGACGCCGTACGTCTGCATGGCCAGTTCCCGAGTGGGCGACAGGATCACCACCCCAGTGCCTGAGGACGAGGACGCAGGGACGAGCACAACGTCAGAGGATGAGACGAGTCAATGACGTATAAGGACTTTCAACAGGCAAACTTTAATATATAAAAAATATTAGTTTCTACTGACCCCCAAAATTTGTTTAACCATTACAAGAATATTCGCTCTAATTTCACTATCGCAGAGAGATTAATGAACATAGGCCCAATTGTTTTGTTCACGTGTGGAAAAAGTAATATCTTGCACTACCTCATCACTTGCACTACTGCCCCATCAAACTCAAACCTGCACAAAAACTGTGTCAGTCGTTTGTGCTGCAAAAAGTTTTGTTTGTGCGATTCTGGTTCTTAAGGTATTTGCAGTTTTATTTTGGGCCGATGACGTCGTCCGGAACCTCAGAATGATGAACGTTCTCGCTCTGCTGCTCCACACTCGCCGCGTCCGTCGTTTGTTTCGCTAAAGAAACGTCTGCGTGTTGTGGAGGGTTTGAACGACTTTCTGTGATTCAGGAGTCACATGTGGGGAAACTCTCCTGAAACGCTCCGGAGAGATTCTGTTGGAACGTTTCAAGTGAAAAAAATTATTAAATTATTGTCACACTGGTTAAAAGAATTTGAGTTCCAGATTTTCCCAGTTTTCCTGAGCAAGTTTTTTGTGAGGAAGGAATTAATCGCCCCAAATTGACACCTGGTCTGTGAAGTGACTGAAACAAACACACACCCCGGCTCTTATTTGGCATTTTACAGTGTACTAAGGAATAAACCTGATACTCAATACCAGTTCTGATACCACAATAATGATTTAAAACTCTTGATTTTCAGCGTAAATCATAGTGTTTTCTTGTATATTCCCATGTGTCCTTATATCTGTGTGATCCCTCAGTGGTCCAGGTAGGTTCTGTTCTGACGCAGCTTCAGTTTATTCTAAAAACATTCAGGAAAGCTTCATTTCTGTCCTGTGAATGTGACTTTTAAAACGATGTGTCGATGTGGAGGTTCTGATACTCCTCTAGTCGACCATTTTCTTTTAAACGGGACACAAAAAGCTCACCGTTCCTGGGCATGAACTTGAGTTTGTAGATGAGCTCGATGGAGGGGATGAGGAAGGCCAGAGTTTTCCCGCTGCCCGTCCTGGCGGCGGCCAGAACGTCCCTGCACACAACAGAAACGGGGTCACACGTGTCTCTCACATCGACCTCCGACCACACGGCAGCGACACTCACCTCCCCTCCAGCAGCGGCCGGATGGTTTTGTGCTGGATCTCGGTCATGTGCTCGAAGCCCATCTCCTTGACTCCTTTGAGCGTATGGTCACTGACGAGCTCGGCCAGAGAGGAGAAAGACGTGTCCTCGAACGCCCCTGGGACAGACCATAGTCACAGGTCAATCATCAGAGTCACAGGTCACATCATCAAAGACCCCACCCACCCCCAACAGGGACTATTCACACTCCTACCTTCAGGCCGGAGGTACAGAAGGGTGAAATACAGGACAAGAACAGCCCCCTATCCTGGACATTTTGTTTGCACATGAACAATATTTTGCACATTAATAACTTGCACTATCACTGACTATTGCACATTTTTCTGTTTGGCTGTTGTGTGTTTACTTGTGTGCATCCGGTGTGGGGCAGCAAAGTAAGAATTTCATTGTACAGGGAAACGTGTTTCTTTACTGTACATATGACAGTAAAACTTTGAATCTTGAATGATGCGGACGTATATAAGTGTGTACAGCAAAAACCGGAGGGTTAATATGTCAGGGTAAAATATCTCAGAGTTGTTTTTAACACAAAAAGTGATATTTTAACAATTTGAAAGTTAAACGGGGGGTTTGAGTTGGGATTATTTGCCAGAGTTGATATGGTTCAACTTCCTTTAATGTTAATTCAACTTCCTCCAGTGCCGGGTTTTCCTCCGGTGAGCTACTTTTACAAAACGAAAAAGCCAGAGAGATACTAGTTTTAGAGGTCACATGAAATTGACCGTATATTAAAGCCACTGTGAGCCTTAGATGAAGTACAGTTAGATGCCTGTAAAACATAAGCCATTATCCATTTATTAGTGCACAAAGTTAGGCATCAGAATGATGGCTGTGCAATGGTAAAAGGCATTAATTTCTGTAATTTTCAGAAAACAAAATAAAATATACTGCTCAAAAAAAATTAAACAAAGAATCTGAAAATGCACCAGATCTCAATATGAAAAAAATATATATGTTGGATATTCATTCAAATAATCTTACAAATAATGGAAAATGTCTCAGGATGTCACCTCTCTTAAATTTTCAGCCTGCAGAGTGCTTAATTTCTTTTTTTCCCACATTGAACTCTGGTGTGTTTAACGTGTTCCTTTAATTTTTTTGGAGCAGTGTATAACAAAACATAAACAGAAAATTTAAAAAAAGAGTTGGGGTTATTTGCCATTGTTGATATGGTTGAAGTTAATTCAACTTCCCTTAGTGTTAATTTGGCTCCATCCACCAGAGAAAACCTTTTGGAACCAGTTTTGTACAGAATTTCATTTTTTTTTTTTACAAATAAAGGCTTTACATGCTCTGTGTTGTTACTACTCCCCAACGTTTACTCTCAAAACAGTAATATAAGTCTTGAGTTTGGGGTTAAACAGGAACTTTGGTCCAGTGTTACTTCATGAACATCTCCGAAAAAAATGTAAAATTAACTCTAGAACAGAATGGACTCATAAACCCTGAGAAAATGTTAAAATTATGTGAGTTAATATTCTGTCAATACCGATATTGGTACAGAATATTGGTGCAGATACTGAAAATCTCGCTGGATCGATGATCAGTTCAGACAGTTCGGAGTTTTGGCCTCGTTTCCCAGTGAGTGTCCAAAATTCCGAACTGTCCCTTTAAAGGCACAACCAGAAATAATATTAACCAATATTACGGAACTGATAACAGGTCAAGTAAGGTTTTCAGTATCAGTGCCAGTATTTGACACCTGTATCAGTATTGGTGCAGCCCTAGATTAAAGCAAACATCAGATTCTCGACACTGGGATGTTTGTTCCTGTAGTTTCTCTGAGCAGCAGACCAGAGCAGTCCGCTGTAGATCACCACATGGTTCCTGTTTGCCTTTACTGACACCCGCCTCACGATGGCAGCACTGAGCGGGCAACACAAAGGCAGGACCGAGTGTTCTGTCACGGTTCATGTGCACTGTATTTTACTATTTCCTTCAAGAGGTAAAATAAGGAACATGATTCAGTTTTAATCCCCAAAGACCTAAGGGCAATTTTAGGACATTTCTCCTCTCGTGGATTTTTTTCTTAATTTTGCTTTTAAAACTGCCCCTTTTACACCCTAATGAAGTGTTCTACCTCCTTTTGTTCAGTCCAACCTATTATTTCACAATCTGCTGCTGTAGTTGTGTCATGAGGCTGTGATAAAAGCTACAGGACCAGAAATAGAGGTTAAAAAAAAAACTGATAATAAAATTCACTCTTTTATACAAAACACACAGCAAACATGTAGAAATAACTTTTTGGACATAAAAAATGCTTAATTTAGGGCCTTAGCTACAAAAATGCAAAATCTCAAGTCTGTAAGTAAACTAAAAATCTCCTTATTGCCCTAAAAACAAAAAAAAGTGTAATCGCTCCATGACTTTCCTGGTCCAGTCCTGGAAACAGCTCCTGTCAGGTCCAGGGCCAGAGCCACAGCACTTCTGCATTTCCAGGGTGGAAATTACATTTGGATTTGTTCATTTGGACTGAAATAAACCTTTAAATAAAAATAGAAAGAGATGCACAATTACACACACCAACATGTGTAATTTTCCATGTGTGTGAGAATTAACTCCACTTAGAGCGACTTTTTCCCTCGTTATAAACACACACAGTCAGAGGAGTCGACCATCTTGACTCACTTCACTCTTTGGCAAAGTTTGGCTCGATCAAAATGGACGGAGCGCATGAGTTTGGGGAAAACAAAGTTCCTATTGGACACTCGTTTTGCTCACGTCATCACACAGCGTGAGTGTGACGTAGGATAAAGCCGCAGAAATGTACGGAAACCTCTATGTCTGCACTTTCAGAGGGGAAAAGGAAGTTTCTGTCTTTTACGGTTAGAAAGTTCTGTGCGGTTATAGAAAACATATTCCTCGGAGTTGTATACAATGTCGTCGGTCTTCGAGTGTTAATTCCCATCTCATCCAGACTCAAAACTATAATCTGCACGTTTATTTGATTTTTTTTGTCACCAGTAGACGTCAGATCTTAATCCCCAAACCCTCTTGTTGTGAGTCTACCTGTGAGTCCTGAAGGGAGCTCGGGCTGCTCCTCCTCCTCTTCTGTTCCCTCCTCTATCTCAGGTCCTTCCTCAGCTCCTGCTTCCTCTCCATCCTCCTCATCCTCCTTTTCATCATCTTCATCATCATCTTCTGAGGGTTTGGTCTTCTTCTCCACTGAAACAGAAACTTCTTGTTTAGACAACTAGGAATAAAATGACTCTTTAGTCCCAACGAATAATTTTAAACAGAGCTTTGTTCAGCTGCAATCGTATTTATGAATAAACTCCAATCTATTCCTCTACTCATTTTAGAACCCAGTCTTGGAAAATGGTGTCTTTTATATATTTAATATCTATTGTGATTTTTAGCCAAGCGTGATGAATGAATTCTGCACTGGAGCTCTGTAACACTTTATCTGTAATTATGTTTTTATGCGTTTGTGTATATATTATTGTGGATGAATAAAATGGGAAATGTGGGACAAGCCGCTCAAATCTGCAAAACAAATTTACCTACGGGTACAAATAAAGCAATCTAACCTATCCCTGTTGCCAATGAAAGTGAGCATATCTATATCTACATCTATGTTGAGGATAGTAAAACTAGAATCAAAACAAAAAGTTGATATTGTCTATAAGGAGAAAACTCAGCAAAATAGGTATAAGGCCATGAAAGTTTCGCTAGAGACTATTCCAATAGACAGAGTAGGGCTGTGCCAAAAATCGAAAGATCGATGAATCTTAATCTCAACTTTGGCCGATCTTGATGAAAAGGCGAACGCATTTTAATCGACAGGTCTATAGACGATCATGTGGCAGTAAAAACACGTGGTGCTGATGAGGATTTACGCTTTTGTTTAGGAAAAAGCACCTTGGCCACAGCGCGTCTCTTTACATTTCCTCAAGTTTTGACTTAAATCTGCTGAATTTGCCTCAGAGTTCTGCTGATAGTGGTAATATCTGAAAAAAACTCCTGAATAATCCTTGGTTAAAGGTTCAATATTATACAGAATTGGAGTTGTGTTTTGTTTCATTCACACATGTTTGCGTAATCCTGCATTGTTCAGTCTAGGGCTCTACAGTGCGCCCATTTCACTCGCATTTGCGAGCAAATATTTCGTCGTGCGAACGAGGAAAATAAAACAGTCGCACCAGTGCGAGTGCTTCTGCAGCCACAATAAGGAGAACTGCGCACAGACGTAACGTGACAAGTTAAACGTTCTAAATGTATCAAACATTAGGAGCAAACTCACACTAGGGCTTCAGAATCGTGCCCAAGCCTGGAGCCCCTAAAGCGCCACACGCTTTCCCAGCGCGAGCGCTGACCCCAGTATACGAGCTCCGCATGTGGCCGATATCACTCATACGAACAAACTCCGCTTCAAAACACACCCACGCCCCCTTAACCGAAGAGCGCCCCGCAGCAGGACCCACACCTGTCCCACCACTCAGTAAACACCCCCACGCCGCTGGACTTCCTTCTCAGCTAAAGCGAGAGCTTTGTCTTGGTCTTGTCTCGAGCGCATTTGGACTCGGTCTTATCACGGACTCAAGGTCTGAATACTGAGTGTGATCATATTTCATTACGGCCGCTGCAATAAACTTGTACCGGTGTGCGTGACCACGCGGGACGTGTCTCTGCGGCCTGTGCACTGGAGCCCGCAGACACTGTGCGGCCCGTCAGCACAGGCTCCGCAGCGCGCGGCTTGTCCACAGCGCGCACCCTTGTGTACCAACGTGCGTCACAGGGCAGGTATCCCTACCTGTCCTTCCGCCTCACGTCAAATACGCCAATACTAATTTTCTGTCAGTGTCCGCACAGAGCAGACCCACAGCACAGAGCAGGCGATATGTGGGCTGAAGTTTGCCTAAGAAAATGCCAAATAACTCTGTCACAATGTGCGTTTAGTTTGGTAAATGTGCAGAGGCTAAAAACCACTGTAAAACCAAGAAGAGAATGTAACTTCACCTAGGAATTTGAAAATACAGGTTTAAAAATCTTACCTATGTTTTTCACTTTGAAGCAGTTTTGTGTAAAGTGCCAGTGGAAGTTCTCTTAAAGAAGAGGTTCTTAAACTGTGGGTGAGGGTCCAAAAAGGGCCACAGAGTGTTTCAGTGCAGTACAGTTTGTTTGGCTTATTTTTAGTCTAAATATTAATCAGAAAATGAAGATATATTTATAAAAACACTGCGATCATGCAGGAAAAGTACAGTCATAATAATTCTTTTGTTTTTTGTATTAAATTAATTCAAATAAGTTGGTGTGCGCAAGTTCTGCACTGTAATAATCGTTCGAAATGAAAACCTATTTGTGCCCCCATTTTTTTTTCTGTGCTCCTAAAATTTTTAACTTAGGGGCACATGTGCTCCTGAAAAAAAAAGTTAGCGTAGAGCCCTGGTTCAGTCTATGCAAAACCTAATGCAAATGTACTTTACGTCTCAAAATACAACACAAAACACTTTTACTTCATCCACTGTAGTGTAGGGCTGAAACGATTCATTGAGTTAATCGATTAAATCGATTAGAAAAATGCATCGATTATTTTTTTTTGCCTCAATGCTTCGTTTTATTTTCATACGCTCGGCGATGGCTGGAACCTTTTGCGGTAGAGGTAAAGTTTCCGCACGACCACTGCACTTCACTGTACACACAACAGCGCAGCGCCCATGGATGTGTAATAAGAGCAGAACCTCCTCATGCGCGGTACGTTCCCGTACGCCACGCACTCTGCACGTGGATTGTGTCTTGTCGCGTACACTCCGTGGACCGCACCAGAACTCACACCAGGACTAAACCAGGTCTAAAGCAGGTCTAAACGAGGTCTAAACCTAGACTAAGACAGATCTAAAACCAGGACTAATCCAGGTCTAAAACTAAAAATCATGACAATATCAAGTAATCCAAAGTATTCAGATTACGTTATTCACTTTAAGTAATTTAATGGATTATGTCACAAACTACATTTTGGGGAATGTAATCTGTAATCTGTAGGGGATTACATTTTAAAAGTCACCTTCTCAATGTAGCAAATTTTTTTTTTTTTGTGAACATTCTCAAAACCTCACAGTGTAAACCTTTTATTTTTTGCAATATCTGTTTTGTGAATTATTATGTAAAATAATTGTTATATATATATTACAGTCTTATTACTACATGTTATAGTTCCCTTTTGGTACCTGTTGTGCAGGGGCAGTAATTAATGTGACACACCCTCCTTATCCGCGTGCGGCTCTGCTCAGTCCCTCAGTAGAGATGAGCAGCCTGTGCTGTGGTAAGTGGAGCTCCTCGTGTCTTCCTTTGATTTAAGCTAGCATGTTTTAAACTCATTTAATTGTTATATACTGTAATATACATGGTAAAAACACAAAAGTAACGTTATAAACTTAAGTTTAATGAGGTCATGAGATATTTTTAGCCCATGAAAATGCATTTTTGCTCCGTAGTTGACTGTTCGTTTTTCTTCTGCTCTAGAGAGGAGCTGTTGTGCCGCTAACACTGTGCCTCCTGCCATTGTTTTAAAGGTTTGTGAAGGAGTACTTTGTATATAAAATATCTGGTGCTGCAATATATATTTTATTCTGAAGATTTTTTCTTTTATACCTATTGTAAACAAAAGTAACAATTTGTACATTTATTTTTGATGAAAAAAGGAGTAGAGATGAGCAGCCTGTGCTGTGATAGGGAGCTGTTGTGCCGCTAACACTGTGCCTCCTGCCATTGTTTTAAAGGGCTCATCTGGCATTAAAGGAAAACAGCATCCAGAACTCTGTCTCCTGTGTCTCTCTGCCTAAACCTTGGGTGACCAGACCAGAACCGCTACATCAACACTGATGCTACAACATCTAAACAGAACCGTACATTACATCAAGTGGAAAAGAAACCGTGAGGTAAGTCAACCTTAGCCCAGCGATAATTACGTTTTTCATGTCCAAAACACGTGTATCTGTCAGTGCACGTGGTGTGGACTTAACATGTGCAAAGTAGACACGACAATAACAAACGATTACTCGATTATTCGAACAAAATAATCGACAGAATAATCGATTACTGTAATAATCGATAGCTGCAGCCCTACTGTAGTGTTTGCATCTTAGTAAAAGTTTTTAACATGGACTGAACTAAGCTGCTACTGCTGCCACGTTCCACATAGAAACTGATCATGAGGGCATTTCCGGCTCCATTTCCTCCGGCTCCAACTGACTTTACACTGGAAAATTGTCACTCGACTTGTCATTTTGGTCTAAAAATGTTCGTATTTTAGTTTAGCTTTTTTGTTTGGGTGACGTCACACTCCATTAGTCCATTTCTTTACACAGTCTATGGTCTAAATTCGCTGCCTGGTATTTAAATATAGATTTATTTTAGCGCGACAAGAGGGACAACTGCCTATTTCACAGTAAACCCGAGGTGATACCTGGCGCCTCCTGTGGTGCGGCGTCTCCGAGCTTCCTCTTCTTTTTCTTCTTCTTCTTCACCGGGGGTTCTGTGCCGGTTTGCAAAGCGCCCTCCTCCACAACGCCGTCTGTCTGCGGCTGCTGCTTCATCTTGGGTTTGACTTCGGTCTCTGTGGGGGCAGACGTCTCTACACAAGCCTCTTCCTCCAGTCCATTTACTGTTCGGAACAAGATCACAGGAAGTTTTAACAGCGCAATCAAGATGGGACATTTTTGTCATTTGCGATTCTTGTACCGATTTGAAATGTGTCCAAATTGTTTTTTTAAACTTATGTTTTTCATGAAGTTCATTTACTATTTTCCTGATTTGAAATGTAAAGAATTTTTGTTGTTGTGAATGTGTGCTCGACCATATTATTATACAGAATTATTGATAAATCACATCATAAATCAGGTCGAAACCAGGACTAAATCAGGACTAAACTAAGACTAAACCAAGACTACATTAGGTCTAAACCAGGACTGCATCAGGTCTAAAACCAGGATTAAAGTAAGACTAAACCAGGACTACATCAGGTCTAAACAAGAACTACATCAGATCTAAACCAGGACTAAACCAGGACTATCACAATTCATAAATTATCATTTGTTTTGTCAAAATCCAAAAAATCGTGTTTGGAAATTACCATAAAGCAAAAAAAGACTAGGCCTGGGCAAAAAAATCAATTTAAAATAATAATCAAGTTGGCAAGTCAATTCGATTCGTGTTTTGTTTTTCAGAAAATCGGTATTTAAGATTTTTCTTATACAGTGTGTACATTTTGCATTCGCCAAGACTTCCTATCGGCTAGTCAGATCCTGCAGTGCGTCTCTCACTTTCCCCTGAGAACGGCACAGGTACAAACAAATCTCGGTCACAGAAAGAACACATATATTCCACTGAGTCGTATCCTTTAGTCCGACAGAAGCTGAATGCATCAGCACAAGGAAAGTTTATGCAAATGAGCCATGTGGTTTTAAGTTTCTGTAAAACTTAAACAAATGTGCCAAAGCTGCATTAAACACATTCTAATCTCACATGGGCTGAAGTGGCTCTATAGTGGTGATGGTTTATATGTTGTAAAGTTTAGTTTATTTATGCAGATTAGTAATAGTAATAATAATGATGACAATTATAATATAAAAACGTTCATTATCCCGGCGATCGACTAAGACCATTTAATCAAATGCACATCCCTACTGTGTCCCATGTGAAATGCTTCCAATTTATTCGGTGGAGATGAGAGGTTTTCACAACATGGTAAAAGTATTGGATGGTGCTATACGGTCGAGTCGAATCGTGAACCGAGTTTTTTTATTTAAAAAAAATCTTTTTTAAAAATTGGGGGAAAATCGCCCAGCTCTAATCATGACTGACACGAGAATGTTACTCGCTCTTTTCACTAGTTTATTTATGCCAAACATCCCAACCCAGTGTGTCCCAGTTTAGAGTTTTTTAACATCTTGTCACCCTAAAATATTTCTCAGACACGTTTGAAGCGCTAAAGATAACGCGGCTGGCCCGTCAGACCCCCGCACACACCGGTCCCTTCGCCCCGGACACACGCACCGAAACCCCGCGGGACACAGACACGTACCCGGCTCTTCGTCCTGGTTCTTCTGCTTGAGTTTCCTCTCCTTGTTCTTCTCGTTTCTTTTCTGGATTTTCTTGCGGAGCAGTTTCATCTGGAGGTCCGCCATGATTCCAGCCGCGTGATGCTTGACGCACATGCGTGTTTGGCCGGAAGTGATCGGGTCTTCTGCTTCTTCTATAAGGTTCCGGCCGGCTACACGTTACAGTGCGCAACACTGCTCTCCACCGACGGTAAAAGATATTAGATTCTCAAATAGAGACCGGAGCGGCGCAGAAAGGCACAAGTTCTGATCAAACCAAACTTTGCAACATGTTTGATCCATCAGCATCAGCGCACGAGCTGTTTCTATCAGCGCTTATCCTGTTTGCAAATGAGCCATGCGGTTTTAAGTTTTGTTTCTGTAAAACGTAAACAAATGTGTGCAAAGCTCCTGACCTGCATGGAGGGTTCCATCCCAAATCCAGCTCCCTGAGACTGTACGTGAGCCGGAAGGAGGCCGAGGACTAGTGAGTGTGGGAACCACTGTCCAGGATGAAACATCCAAGCTCCATAAGTTCATCAGTGACAAGGCCCAGACTGATGACGCTCAGAGAATGTCTCAGACAGTGGGGCGCAGAGGAAAAGATACTGGAGGGACCATCATGGCAGGACAAGCCCCTACACGGGGCGAACCTCCGAAACATAACTGAAGTGGCTGATATCATAATAATAATACATTTTATTTGTAATGCACTTTACATTTCAGTGAAATCTCAAAGTGCTACAGTGAGAGCATAAAAAAAGATGATAAAAACACTTACAAATTACATTTAAAACCTCCTAGCACAAGGTAAACAAGGCCTTTTTAAACAGAAATGTCTTTAGTCCTTTCTTAAAGGCCTCCACACTCTGAGGCACCCTCAGGGACTCTGGGAGGCCATTCCACAGGCCTGGGGCTGCAGCCTGAAAAGCTCTGTCTTCCATAGTGGAGAGTTTGGTTCTTAGCTGATGGAGACAGTAGGTGGAGGATGAGCGAAGGTGTCGTGAGGTGGTGTAAGGTGTGAGAAGCTCTGAGAGGCTGGGGCAGTTCCGTGTATGCACTGATAGGTGAGGAGGCAATGAGTGTAATGAATCTGATGTTGAATGGGCAGCAGTGAAGTGAGCGGAGAACAGGGGTGATGTGGTCGTATTTACGCCTCCTCGTCAGGATCCTGGCAGCGCAGTTCTAGATGTGCTGGAGCTTCTGCAGGCTCCTGCCAGAAATCCCAACTAGGAGGGCGTTGCAATAGTGAAGTCGCGAGGAGACAAAGGCATGGATCAGTTTTTCAGCATCAGATTGGGAAAGGGAGGGATGGAGTTTAGAAATGTTTTTAAGATGGAAGAAGGAAACTTTGGAAAGGTGGTGTATGTGATTGTCAAATGAAAGATGTGGATCGAGTTTGACTCCAAGGTTTGTGACAGATGAAGAAAAGGGGAAGTTGTGACCAGAGAGAAGAATATCAAGAAATCCTCCCAATGGCTGGAGAGGGCTGGTCTGAAGGACACACAGAGGCCTAACCCTAACCCTCATCCTGGAGCACAGGAGCCTTGAGCACCAGAGCCACAGAGGCCCAGATCTACCACACCAGACCAGACCCGAGGTGTAGGCTGTGCAAAGAAGTGCCTGAGACAGTCCAGCACATAACTGCAGGTGTAAGATGCTGCAGGGAAAGCGTACATGGAGCGACATAACCAAGTAGCGGGCATAGTGTACAGAAACATCTGTGCAGAGTACGGGCTGGAAACCCCAGGATCAAGGTGGGAAACGCCCCCAAAGGTTGTGGAGAATGAGCCAAGATCCTGTGGGACTTCCAGATACAGACTGACAGAATGGTGATGGACCAACCAGACATCGTGGTTCTGGATAAGCGAGAGAACAAAGCCGTGGTGATGGACATTGCAATACCGAGTGATGGCAATGTCAGGAAAAAGGAACACGAGACACTAGAGAAATACCAGGGGCTCAAGGAAGAGCTGGAGAGGGCCTGGAAGGCCTTGGAGAGCCTGAGCCTAAGGGTATCTACCCAAAATCAGGGGAATCTTCAGTGCTTGCTTTTATGTTTTCACTATTCTGGATTAAGGATTCTTCAAAGTGTCCAGTGGTATGGAAATTTATATCCAAATGTAAAGAGGAACTTCTGTTTTTGGGTGAAGGAAATAGGCTCCATCTCGGGCCTTCATCTGATGCTAACAGTTTGTGATCAAACAAAGAAAGATGCCTCCAAAGAGCACAAAATCAGAAGAGGATCTTATTACTTCCTCTCAAGTAAGAGATCTCCTTGACCATCAAATGTCTTTATTCAAGGAACTACTGCAAAACCAGGAAAGTACCTACAAAGTTTTGTTCAAATCATCATGGATTCCTTCAATAAAAGATTGGATGGACTTATTAAAGATGTCTGTGACCTAAAGGCGAGCCTTCAATATTCCCAAAAGGATATTGATGACTTAAGATCATTGTCTGATAATTTATCACTTAAGTGTAAGGAAACTATAAGAGACATCAATGATCTTGGCTCCTCATTCAACAACATGGCTGGTAAAGTGGATTACATTGACAATCACTCTCGGCGAAATAACCTGCTGTTTGATGGAATACCAGAGTCTGAACATGAGAAATGGTCTGAGTCTGAAGATAAGATAAGGAAGATAATTTCAGACAAACTAAAACTGGATATTAAGCACATTGAATTGGAGCGTGTGCATCGCTCTGGAAAATCACCAGGACAAGGAGGAAAACCCAGACCAATAGTGGTGAAATTTTTGAGGTACAAGGGTCGTTTGGCGGTGATGGATAAGGCAAAACACCTAAAAGGAACAAATATTTATATTAATGAGGACTTTTCTGAATCTATTCGACAAAAACGCAAAGAGTTGATTCCAGCAATGAAAGAGGCAAGGCAAAGGGGTAGGGCTGCAGCTATCGATTATTACAGTAATCAATTATTCTGTCGATTATTTTGTTCGAATAATCGAGTAATCGTTTGTTATTGTCGTGTCTACTTTGCACATGTTAAGTCCACACCACCTGCACTGACAGATACACGTGTTTTGGACATGAAAAACGTAATTATCGCTGGGCTAAGGTTGACTCACCTCACGGTTTCTTTTCCACTTGATGTAATGTACGGTTCTGTTTAGATGTTGTAGCATCAGTGTTGAGAAGGTGACTTTTAAAATGTAATCCCCTACAGATTACAGATTACATTCCCCAAAATGTAGTTTGTGACATAATCAATTTAATTACTTAAAGTGAGTAATGTAATCTGAATACTTTGGATTACTTGATATTGTCATGATTTTCAAAACTACATAAATGTAGCAACCAACTCCTGCAAATTCTTGTTTAGTTTTAGACCTGGATTAGTCCTGGTTTTAGATCTGTTTTAGTCCTGGTTTTAGATCTAGTTTAGACCTGCTTTAGACCTGGTTTAGTCCTGGTGTGAGTTCTGGCGCAGTCCACGGAGTGTACGCGACAAGACACAATCCACGCGCAGAGTGCACGGCGTACCGAAAATGCAGGGTGCGCGGCGTACCGTACCGCGCACGAGGAGGTTATGCTCTTATTATACATCCATTATACATCCATGGGCGCCGCGCTGTTGTGTGTACAGTGAAGTGCAGTGGTCGTGCGGAAACTTTACCTCTATCACAAAAGGTTCCGGCCATCGCCGAGCGTATGAAAATAAAACGAAGCATCGAGGCAAAAAGAAATAATTGATGCATTTTTCGAATCGATTTAATCGATTAACTCGATGAATCGTTTCAGCCCTACAAAGGGGTGACATTGCCTTTCTCAGATATGACAAACTCATCACTCATCCACCTTCAAGGCCACCACAGGTCTGATCAGTATTCTTTATGAATATGTTCTGTTTTTATGTTTTTTTTTAATGTTTTTTATGTTAGTAGTATACACATATAATGAGCAGGTCTGACATATGTCCATTATGTTCAAACAAAAAATTAGGGGGCGCATGCAATGTGAAGAGTATAATCATTTTTACTACTGAAGAATATAATCATTTTCACTACTGATTATAAATTCATTGTGTGCCTTTAATATATGCCTTGTAATGAAGAATGTAGTCATTTCTACCAGTCATTATAAAATTCATATTGTGCCTTTAACATCTCTGGAACAAAGGCGTACAGAGCAGGCCCACAGCTGGCCCGGAGCTTATCATTAGGGCAGGATCCATGTTTCTTTCTGTCCAGGCTCTGTCCAGGCTCCTTGTGGGAAAAACTCATGTCTTGCGAGGTCATGGAGTCACGTGAGGTCTGGCTGTGAGGAGACGACAGGAACACCAAATATGGGAAAGGAGATGGAGTCAGCTGGACACGGGGAAATGTTTAGTCATAGGTTCATGAATATTTATAAGGCTTGTCTTTTAAATGCTGGGCTTCGGATGTTTAATTGCCCCCCCAGAATTCCCTTTCTCTTGCACTTAGGTTCCCATAGGACTCTGGCGTGATTAACAGTTTCAAAAAAGAGATATTGCTTATTGCGTTTGTCGTGAGTAGTTCGCCACACTCTTAGCACACCGCTGCGCCGCTCTGTTTGCCAAACGAAAGTGAAAGTCACTCTGCGCCGCGTCTTCGCGTTTAGAAGCCGTGATTGTTGTCCGCACAAGCTTCGCATCCGCGTGAGGGTCTATCAGGCCGAGTGACTCACCAGTTCAGTAACAGAAGGCTGTTCCCGTGCGACAAAGCTCCGATGCGCTGCTCTCCCCAGCGCGTAGCTGCTCCTGTAGTTCCTGGCTCCGAGCCAACAGCTGATCCGGCCACTGCGCTGATCATTTTCCAATATTTCACATGGTTCAGTTTAGTAAAAATTATAAGTCCAATATAAAACCCAATTTAACTTTTCAAAGTTTTAATACAAAGAATAAAATCAAATTTAAACATTTACTGGAGACTGTCTTTTGAAAAGGTTTTTACTGAAAAAGATGCTAATTCAGCTTACCAGGTATTTATGCAACTATTTTTAGTAGCTTTTGAGAAGTCTTTTCTAATTGTTAAATGTTATAAGAAAGAGTCAAGAAAACGTAATAAACCATGGTATTCTAGTGGCCTAAGAAAATCTTCTCTGGTCAAAAACAAATTGTATAGGAAGTATTTAGATTCACCTTTACCCTTAAATTTAGCAATATACAAATCATATAGAAATAAATACATTTATCTCCTTAGGGTGGCAAAGAAAAAATATTTTAGTGATCGTTTTACTAAATCCATCAATGATATCAAAGGGACTTGGAAAACAATAGAAGAGGTCCTGTAAAATATCCCACGACATTTTCCAATGGAACCAATATTTTTTGTGACCCTTTTGATATTGTATGTAGGTTTAATGATTTTTTTTCAAATATTGGCACCTGTCTTGCACAGAAAATTGATACAACAATTAACAATCCGTTAGATTACATAAAAGGTTCATTCTTATCATTCAATCATTTTGAACCACCTAATTCTACTGAAGTGAAGGAAATCATAGCAGGTTTAAAAACATCTGCTCCTGGTCATGATGGAATATGTGCCAATGTTGTCAAAGATGTTGAACCTGCAATCAATGGTCCGCTTACTTTTATTTTTTCTTTGTCCTTAAAAACTGGCATTATACCATGTGACTTAAAGATTGCAAAAGTTATTCCGCTGTATAAAAATGGTGATCAATCATCATTCTCAAATTATCGTCCTATAGCCTATCAGTCTTGCCATGTTTTTCAAAATTTTTAGAAAAACTTGTATACAAAAGACTTCATCAACACCTGATTACAAATAGTATCTTATATAATAATAATAATAATAATTATTTTTTTTTTTTATTTATTTAAAAGGGACAATGCATATTCATGAACATATACTTAAACGTAAATATGTAAATACACCAGAATTAGCCCAAAGGCTACTTTACATCTGTAGTCCCTGGCAGGTCAGAGAGATAGAGACATACAAACATAAAACAACTTCGCACTATAGACAAATATGGTAAAAACAGCACAATAAGACACAATAATAATATACAAACTGACTGACATAGAAGCATAACATCAGTGATCACAGATCTGATTTCTCTTAAGCCATCGTTTCAGATTGGATTTAAAAACACTGAAAGTGGTAGAGTCTCTTATTGCAGCTGGGATGTTGTTCCAGATTTCTGTTCCCTTAACTGATAACACCTGCTGACTGAATGTTGTGCGTCTATAAGGTTTCACACAGTCGCCTCTAGTAAAGGCTCTTGTGTCCCTCCCACTGGTTCTGGATTTGGGCATAATGAATTCACCCAAAGGTGGTGGGGCAAATCCCTTTAAGACCTTATATACCGAGCAGGCAAGTTTAAATTTTCTAAAATTTTCAAAACTTAAAATATTATATTTCTGAAGTATGAGACAATGATGAAAAGATAAAGATTTTCTGTCAAATATTTTTAAGGCTTTTTAAAAGAGTGATTCTATTGGTTTTAAGGTTGCCCTGCTTGTCAGTGACCAGTTAGTAATACAATATTCAATGTGAGAAAAAATCATACTGTGGAGAAACATTTTAGCTGCATCTTCTGACAATGATGCTCTAATTTGCCTGAAGTTGGAAATATTATAATTAAGAATTTTTGATATGTTTTTCACATGTTTTTTAAAAGTTAACGTGGCGTCCAAGGTAACACCAAGATACTTGAATTCAGTTACATACTGGAGCTCCTCTCCCCTCAACAACACATTTAAACAAGACTTTACTGGACGTTTTGAAAATAGCATGCAGACAGTTTTTTTAGTGTTCAGTAAGAGACTTGACTTAGTCAGCCACTTATCTACACAGGTGATTGCTGATGTTAACTTCTCCGAGGCTTCTGTGACAGACTTTGCTTTTGTAAAAATTACAGCATCATCTGCATATAACACAATATTAAGGTCTGTACAAACATTTGGCAGCTCATTAATATATAATGAAAACAAAATAGGTCCAAGTATGGAGCCTTGTGGTACTCCCACCTGACAATCAAGATACGAGGATTTGATACCGCTGACGGACACACAATGGGTTCGATTTGACAGGTATGAATTTATCCAAGTTATGGCCTGTTCAGCGAAATTAAATTTTGTTAACCTAGTTAAAAATGTTTGGTGGTCAACAGTATCAAAAGCTCTTTTCAAATCAAGAAAAACTGTACCAACAAAAGGGTAAGTATCCAAAGAAAATTAGATTTTTTCAAGAAAAAAATTTATAGCTGTTTCTGTTGAATGATTTGCTCGAAAACCAAACTGCATAGCATGCAAGGGAGTGTAACCCATATTTAAATGATTAATTAATTGTTTACTGACCCATTTTTCAATTATTTTAGATACAATAGGCAGTATACTGATTGGTCTGTAATTCTTGACATCTGTTTTATTACCAGATTTGAAAATTGGGGTAATCGTGGCCACTTTCCATGCTGTGGGAACAACCGAATGTCTAATTGATAGGTTTATTAAATGTGTTATTGGACATATCAAGGAGTCCTTGTGCAACTTTATAAAATTAGTGTCCAGACCATATGCATCCTTAGCTTTTGAATTTTTTAGTTCACTGATGATGGAAGCTACATCTGAATCCCTAATTTCAGCTATCGTGAAGATGGGCAGGGACTCATTAACAGAGAAGGTGAGGTACAGAGCTGTGAAATTTCTTGGACTGAATTTTTTTTAAAAATATTGAATTCAGTTGCCACCGTACCAGGATCTTTAACAAGTTCATTATTTATTTGTAGTTCTATTTCTTTATCATGTTCTGTTTTCATACCAGTTAATTTACTAATGTTATGCCAAATCTTTTTTCTCAATAATTGGCATATAAAAATTTGCCTTGGCTTTGCGCATTGTGTGAATTACTTTCTTTCTTGCAGACGTAAAAAGCTGTCTATCAGAAATGAGTCCAGTTTTTAATGATTTTTTAAGTAGTTGATCCCTTTTCTTAATTAATTTCCTGCATTCCTCATTGAGCCATGGTAGATCACCTTTACTGATTTTGCGTTTCTTTTGCCTCCTTGTAAATTAAGTTATAATGTCTTTAATTTTGGAGAAGAAGGTAACACTATTTGTTATGATGTCATCACATGAGACTATTTCACTCCAATCTAGCTCTTTTAGAGCCGTAGCCAGATTTTGAAGTTGACTTCTTGGGACTACATCATAGAAGGATGAGGAGCTTTGAACAACTGTATGAGGCATTTGAAAACACAGTTTAGTCAGTTTTCTAGCAAAAAAGATGGCGCTGTGGTCAGAAAGACCTGTCAAAAAATTAAAGGTTTTAAATATTCTTTCATTTCTATTTGAGAAGAGGAGATCTATTCTTGTTTTTGACTGGTTAGTTCTGCGGGTTGGCTTTTCTATTAATTGAACCATGCTGAAAATGTCAGTTATCTGTTTCAAGTTTTTCCTTTCTTTCTTATTATCCCAGTTAATATTAAAATCACCAATTAAGATGACTTCTTTACTATGACGACAAAGGTTAAGAAGGATTTTGAGCTGATCATAAAAATCTACACTGGTTGTTGGTTTCCTATAAATACAGAGAACAGTAAAGTTCATTTCCTTTGAGAGAACAATATTTACTCCAACACATTCAAGTTTAATAGTATCAGGCCATTCAATTTGTGAACATTTTAAAGTATCTCTTACATAAACTAAGACACCCCCTCCTCTACCTTGACCCCTGTCTTTCCTAAACACATTATATCCTGGCATATGTATGGCAGCTTCAGGTGAGGATCTTGTTAGCCATGTTTCTGTTAGCCCCAGGAGATCAACATTAGACTCAATCAATACGTGTTCAAGTTGTTCTCATTTTGGAATCATACTTCTAATGTTAAGGTGTCCTCCAAATAACCCTTTGGGTTTAAGATGTGGGTCCCATATAGTCCTTGCATGATTAAGTGTCTGAAAAATCTTTGCAGATCGATGCTTTTTTATAACTGGATTTCTCGTAGGGATGTTTAAAGATGACTGAGGATGATCTATGGTTGTTTGACTGTTTCTACGGTGTGAAAGTGATTTGGGGGACTCACCTCCAAGCTGAGGATGTGACCCAGCTAGCAGTGGTTGTAGCCCAGGACCAGGTGGTTGTAGGCCAGATCGTGGTGGAGGTGGCCCAGCTAGTGGAGGAGGTAGCCCAGGACCAAGTGGAAACAGCTCAGTTAGTGATGGAAGTACCCCAGGCCCAGGTGGTTGTAGGCCAGTTAGTGGTGGAGGTAGCTTGGGACCAGGTGGTTGTAGGCCAGTTAGTGGTGGAGGTAGCTCGGGACCAGGTGGTTGTAGGCCAGTTAGTGGTGGAGGTAGCTCGGGACCAGGTGGTTGTAGCCCAGCTAGAGGTGAGTGTAACCCAGCTAGCATTAGTTGTAGCCCAGGACCAGGTAGTTGTAGCCTAGCTAGCAGTGGATGTAGCCCAGGGCCTGGTGGTTGTAGCCCAGCTAGCAGTGGATGTAGCCTAGCTAGCAGTGGATGTAGCCCAGTATCAGTATGGATTTCTCAAAAATCATTCTTCATATATGGCACTAATTGAACTTATGGATAGAATTCATTTAGCTTTAGACAATAACGAATTTGCAGTTGGCGTGTTTGTTAGGTTTAAACACCACCTAAAACATTCAGAGAAGAAAGACAAGAGAGATTATTTAGTTTTACTCGCGAGGAGAACGGATTGAGACGTGCCCAGATACACTCTCCAACCCGCTCTGGCGCACGCCCCCGTCTCCTCACTTTTATTTACATTAGGATGGCCCTGGTTACAATGTGTATCGCTGCTCTAAAGGAAGGGGGAAAGCAGCAGCAACACCAAGATATGATATGATGATATAAAATATGATTATGCATTGTACAAATATGTTTGATCAGGGTCAGACAGCAGGCTGAGTGCGGAGAATACGCTGTGATTTGAGTTCATGTTTGGGTTCAGTTCATGTTTTGCCAAACTCAGACCGTCCTTGTCTTACGGGGCCTGATAAGCCGTGGCTCCAGCCTTCAGCTCACATGCAAGTGGAAAAGTACTGCACACAGTTTAAGCACAAAAGAGATTATTTCAAATACACAAATATCTAACACATGATTAAGACAAATATGGGATATCCATCCATCCATCCATCCATCCATCTTCTCCCGCTTAATCCGGCTGGGTCGCGGGGGCGATACTCATAGCACCTGACCCCCCCTATGAACCCCTCTGCAGGTGGTGAGCCCACAGGAGGGTGGACAACATGGTCCTTGATGTTAGTTCATAGGGGTGCGGGCATGTTTTGAGTTGATGGGGGAAACCGGAGTACCCGGAGGAAACCCATCCAGACACGGGGAGGAACATGCAAACTCCACACAGAAAGGCCCGGGCGACCCGGGGATCGCACCCGCAACCTTCTTGCTGTGAGGCCTGAGTGTTGCCACTCAGCCACCGTGCCGCCTTAAAAAAAATATGGGATAAAGTATAAATAATAACACTGTTATTCCTTATTTATATAAATGATTTTCCTTCTGTCTCTACAGCTACTTTTCCATTGCTGTTTGCTGACGATACAAGCCTTTTTAGTTCAAATAAAGATATTACCATTCTAATTGACAAGTTAAATTACGACCTTCATAACTACTCAGAATGGTTACGCCAAAAATATTCATTTGTGACAGTTCTGAAGATGGCTCGCAGCTAGCAGCCGAAACATGTCAACAAGGTACAAATACACTTGGCTACATTGTCTTAGAAAGGAAACTAAGAAGTTACTCAGAATGGTTCAAAGCAAATAAATTGTTACTAAATGTAAAAAAGTCAAGTTTTATGCTATTTGCCGGAAATAAAAAATATAGTCATTTTGTGAAAATGTATATAAATCATGAAACAATATCAAGAGTCTCAAAAACATGCTTTTTAGGGGTATGGATTGATGATAAATTGGGTTGGAAAGAACATATTGAACATGTTTGTAAAAAGATCAAATCTATTGGAATAATAAGTAAGATCAGGCATATGGTACATCATAAGTGTCTCTTAACATTATATTACAGTTTGATTTATCCCTATTTAACATATTGTAATATTGCTTGGGGTTGTACCTTCAGTACTTACCTTCACAAAATTTTCATTCTTCAGAAAAAATGTATAAGAATTGCAACAAATTCCAAACCCGATGCTTCAAGTGCACTTTGTTTTTTGAGTTAAAGCTCTTAAATATTTTTGATATTAACACCCTACTAACCTGTACATTTGTTTTTAGGGCGCTTTATGATTCTAATTGGCCTTCCTATATCAAGAACTATTTTAATCATAATTGTCAGTTCCACCATTATCGAACTCGACAGGCTGTTAATCTGCACTTACCTTTAAACAAGAGAAGCCGCGAGCAGTTTTCTATCCGGTTTCATGGATCCAAATCATGGAATTCCCATATAGATCTTTTAGAAAGCGCTATTTCGTTATCATTGTACAAAGTCAAATTAAAAAATAAGCTGAGGGCTCAATATTTGCTCCGATAAACATATATATATATATATATATATATATATATATATATATATATATATATATATATATATATATATATATATATATATACATCTTCATCCTCCCTGATGCCACTGTTAGTTTTAAATACTTCCGTCATACGGGTCTGGAATTCCTGCACTGTTTCCCCATCTTTTTGTTTTGTGTTTTGAATTTTATTATAGTCTGCTCTTTGCTGATATTGTGTATGCATTCTAGCGAATACTCCATTTGCATGGTCTAGAACAGGTCCAATGTCTGCTGCGGGGATAGTGCGTCTCCCATTTCCATGCGGTTGGGTTGGGTCAAAATCTCCTCTGACTAAAGCCCATCTATGCCCTAAATGCAACATTAGAACATGCTGACACTCCATGCCGTCCAGTCCGTAAGATGTTATTAAGTTCTTTAGGTCTGAGATGCACGTTTCTATGTCAGCTTCGGGCTTAGTAACTCCCTCTAGTGCCTTTTTTATGTCAGCTACATCCCACGGTCTGTATACTCGTATCATCGCCCCTTGTGTATGTGGATCTGGGAGGGAAATTAGGGGATAATTTTCCGCTATTTATTCTTCTTTCGTGGGACGATCAATCTGATCCCATGTCTGTTCTGTGGGATGTTTGACTAGGCCTTGCGCCTTGGTCTTACTTCTGGTACGGTTTGATATGGGAGATGGAAATGGCCAGGGGGGTGGATTTTTTATATCATATGCGGGCGGGGGGCTCTGCTGGCCCACTGGGGCAGTGGGAAGAGTCCAAAACGGGTTTTCGTCGCCTAGTGGTTTTGGTAATTCTGGAATTCTCTTTTTCGTCTTCATATCCACCGTACGCCCCTGCCTGCTCTGCCTGTGCAGGGCGCATCTTTTCCGTTTTTTTTCCCGTTTATACTTTTGCGCTTTTTGCTTTCAGCTATCCACAGCCGAGCTGCGGTCACTTGCGTACCAGGTGTATATCTGGTTCTTCCTTTAAATTGGTCATTAATTGATTTAATTCATTAATTAATTTTATTTATATATATATATATATATATATATATATATATATATATATATATATATATATATATATATATATATATATATATATATATATATATATCCATCCATCCATCCATCTTCTCCCTCTTAATCCGGCTGGGTCGCGGGCCAGCTTGCTGCCCAATCCTCATAGCACCTGACCCCCCCTATGAACCCCTCTGCAGGTGGTGAGCCCACAGGAGGGTGGACAACATGGTCCTTGATGTTAGTTCATAGGGGTTATATATATATATATATATATATATATATATATATATATATATATATATATATATATATATATATATATATATATATATATATATATATATATATATATATATATATATATATATATATATATATATTTATATATTTATATTATATTTATTTAATTTTAATTAATCTTATTTCATCTAAAGTCTGAAGGAAGAAACCTGCGTCCTATGCAGCTTTTCTTTCATGCGTGTTCAGTGTAACCCGCATTTAAGACGGATACTTTTATTTTGGCGGGTCCACTTCCGGTGCCGCTGCCCGTACTTTCCCTTTCCTGTAAGTTTCCCTACTTGACGTCCCCCTCTCTCCGCTGTGGCTGTGGCTAGGGATGGGTAAAATGAGGTCGCATGAGATGATGAGACCTCACAGCCAAGTGATTCAAAATGTGATTCAGTAATGAGATCTCACTTCGCTGCCACCTGCTGTTACTTTGCACACATTACAACCAAATTGTGCTGTGTTTTTCGTCTACATTGTTTGAACTAACACATTGGTTATTTGTAAAGGACTGTATAAAAAAATAAACTATGTCACACAAATATCTCTTTCATTGATTTTTATTTAGAAATACAATTTTTTCCAGGGTTTTAGGGCCGAGGCGGTTTCTTTTTTTTGAAAGAATGTCTCCAGCCTTGGAGAATACTCTCTCACATGGGACTGAGGATGCTGGGGAGCACAGGAAACTTTTGGCCAGTTTATAAAGGGTCGGGTACAACATTTTTGTTTTGGTCTGTAAACGGATTTGATTTATTGGCACACTAAATTGTATTGAAAATAGCAAGGTGCTCATCTCAAGAGTGCCAGAGTTCAATATGTGAGTTGTAACAAAAAACACTTTAGTCCAACCCAGACCCCAAGTGCACTTTGAATATTTAAACATTTACTATTGCTTACGTCTCAAGGCAATCAAGACCGTTCTTGTTTCTACTACTACCACTAACTTTCTAACTCGCTGACTCACTGACTCGCTAACTCCTACAAACGCCGACAACACCACAAGTGCCGCCGCAAATTGAAAATGCTCATAAGCGCTGGAGGTGGGTGAACCACTCTGACGTCACCACCTCTGAATGAGATCTCATCACGTGACTGCCTTGTTCATGATGCACGCCTCATTTTGAGACCTTAATGGGAACGCCCATTTTTGTTCGGTGCAGACCTCAAGATCTCATTTCATTTCGCCCATCCCTAGCTGTGGCATGGTCTCTTCAGCAAACAAAGCGATCAAACTTTGGAAATTTGCACTGTTTAAACTGCATATTAAGGTGAGACTTTTGCCAACACCTAAAATACTATCTCAGAAAATTCCAACCGTCTAAACCATTGCTAACTCATTTTATTAACTAAAATCGTCACCTGCTCCTTGCAGATCTCTCATAGAGCCTCCGTGCATGTTAACCGTTTGGCCGTGCACGGAGTCTTGTGTGTCAGCTGTTTTATGAATTAATTTAAGCATGCATAATTATATTAATTATAATTAATTAATTATTCATGTCTGTTAATGGTGTATACCATAATTGTATTTTTCCTCATGTATGTTGTTTTCATTTGTTATGTTAGCTTACATTAGTAGTACATTAGTTTACATTAGTATATTAATGAAATATTTATTTGTGTTTTGACCTTTTTAGGTCAGGTTTTTTTGTATGGGAACCAACTACCTCATCAACTTCCAATCTCCACAGACACTGATGGCGAGGAGACCAAAACAGAGTGGGAGGACAGTGCTTTTCGTTTCCACCGCTGCTTGACCCATAAACACTCAACTCCTGCAACTTACCCGTTGGATTTGTTTTTTTTAAAAAAACCCTGATTCTTGAACTCTCACCTTGAACTCTAAACAAGAGAAGGGAAATATTTTTTTGGGGGAAAAGACTTGATTCAAACTGAAAAGTGAGAGCTGACCTTTTGTCAGTTGTTTTTGTGTTATTTTTTTTCCTTGGTTGGTTATTACCTTACTATTACTGTCTATTTATGTGGGAGAAAAAAGTTCAACTCAATATACATACATTAACTCAAATTTTTATGGTCTGTACTTCATTTACACCTTGGGCTCCTTCACGAACCATCTTCTTCTGTATCCACTAATCTACCTTAGCGCAGTTAGTGTTGCCTAGCCTTTAATTAGCGTTACATCAGTATCGAGGAGAGACGACCAAGATTCCATCCATCCATCCATCCATCTTCTTCCGCTTATCCGGGGCCGGGTCGCGGGGGCAGCAGTCTAAGCAGGGGCTCCCAAGCTTCCTTCTCCCCAGCCACTTCCTCCAGCTCCTCCGGACGGACCCCGAGGCGTTCCCAGGGCATCCGGACCAGATGCCCGAGCCACCTCAGCTGGCTCCTCTTGATGTGGAGGAGCAGCGACTCTACTCTGAGCTCCTCCCGTGTGACCGAGCTCCTCACCCTATCTCTAAGGGAGCGCCCGGCCACTCTGCGGAGGAAACTCATTTCGGCCGCTTGTATCCGCGATCTTGTCCTTTCGGTCATTACCCAAAGCTCATGACCATAGGTGAGGGTAGGAACGTAGATTGACCAGTAAATCGAGAGCTTCGCCTTTCGGCTCAGCTCCCTCTTCACCACAACGGTCCGATACAGCGACCGCATCACTGCCGACGCCGCACCGATCCGCCTGTCAATCTCACGCTCCATCCTCCCCTCACTCGTGGACAAGACCCCGAGATACTTGAACTCCTCCACTTGAGGCAGAGACTCCCCACCCACCCGGAGAGGGCAATCCACCTTTTTCCGGTCGAGAACCATGGCCTCGGATTTGGAGCAGCTGATTCTCATCCCGGCCGCTTCACACTCGGCTGCAAACCGCCCCAGTGCACGCTGCAGGTCCTGGTTCGATGGAGCCAACAGGACAACATCATCCGCAAAAAGCAGAGATGAGATCCTGTGGTCCCCGAACTGGACCCCCTCCGGCCCCTGGCTGCGCCTAGAAATTCTGTCCATAAATACAATGAACAGAACCGGTGACGAAGGGCAGCCCTGGCGGAGACCAACATGCACCGGGAACAGGTCTGACTTACTGCCGGCAATGCGAACACAGCTCCTGCTCCGGTCATACAGGGACCGGACAGCCCTTAGCAAAGGGCCCCGGACCCCATACTCCCAAAGCACCCCCCACAGGGCACCACGAGGGACACGGTCGAATGCCTTCTCCAGGTCCACAAAGCACATGTGGACTGGTTGGGCAAACTCCCATGAACCCTCGAGCACCCGATGGAGGGTGTAGAGCTGGTCCAGTGTTCCACAACCAGGCTGAAAACCACACTGCTCCTCTTGAATCCGAGGTTCGACTATCGGCCGAACTCTCCTCTCCAGTACCCTGGCATAGACTTTACCGGGGAGGCTGAGGAGTGTGATTCCCCTGTAGTTGGAACACACCCTCCGGTCCCCCTTTTTATACAGAGGGACCACCACCACGACCAAGATTCAATAGATTCAAATTAACAAAGTTTAATCCCTGACAGTACAATTCTAAGCAGAGCTCTGGGTCTGAAGGGTCCCTAAACAGCACACACTCTACGTGCGTCTTAGGCTAGGCACAACTTCAGAACGCACACACCCCCTTCAGCCCAGCATTTAAAGACAAGCATTATAAATATTCATGAACCTATGACTAAACATTTTCCCGTGTCCAGCTGACTCCATCTCCTTTCCCAAATTTGGTGTTCCTGTCGTCTCCTCACAGCCAGACCTCGCGTGACTCCATGACCTTGAAGACATGAGTTTTTCCCACAAGGAGCCTGGACAGAGCCTGGACAGAAAGAAACATGGATCCTGCCCTAATGATAAGCTCCGGGCCAGCTGTGGGCCTGCTCTGTACGCCTTTGTTCCAGAGATGTTAAAGGCACAATATGAATTTTATGACTGGTAGAAATGATTACATTCTTCATTACAAGGCACACAATGAATTTATAATCAGTAGTGAAAATGATTATATTCTTCAGTAGTAAAAATGATTATACTCTTCCTTTCCCCCTCATGATCTCTAAAAGAGATCAACTAAACATTAAACCTCAAACTAAACCAGGCAAGTATCCTCCCACACAATACCCTGTAAAAATTGTTAGAAAACAATCACTGTTGCGGACCCGTTCCTCCATTGTTCAGGACACACTGCGGTCTGCAAAGAATATCCTGGAGAATTTTGATCTTCACATTTTGTGTCACACACAACAGACAACTCTAAAAAAATCACACCACATCTATAATGTAGAAATATAATATAAAAATATGGTCGTACAAAAATAGCAAAGCAGAAAGCACTCAGAGAGCCACACATTCATCCCTGCAGTGTTTGACATCAGGATCTCCTTGGGCAAGCAAAGCATATTGGGTTGGTGGGCTCACAGCACGATCAATGCCCCTCTGGATCAATCCCCTAATGCATGGAATGCAGCAACAGCCACACAAGGTTAGGATAGCCGCAAACACAGCGATAGAAAGAAGCACAGATGACACCAGAGTCCTGTAACGTCCAAACACTTTCATCCAGTCATCCCAGAAAGTCCCATCCACACCAGAGTGTTCTTTCATCTTCTTATTAAGAGTCCTCAGTCCGTCAATGGCTGTAGTCAGTCGCCCTCCTACTGCTGTATTATTTGGTATTAACACTGATCTCCAAAAATACCACAAACACCTGATTTTTCTGCTAAAAGCATGTCTAGTGCAATTCTATTTTGGAATGCCATCATAGAAGTAGCTTTCAATTGTTCATGTACGGCCTCGAAACCTTCTTGTGTCCAATTTCCTAATTTCTGAACATTATAATGTGTATAATTAATTCTATCGATATTTTTATTAGGTGTGATCCACACAAAGAGACTTTCAAATCCGCCAGCCACTTGGTCAGCTAATTTATACTCATCCGGTATTCCTCGAGGAACTCCTATGGCATCAATGTATGTGGGGTCAGTAGAACTGAGCCAAGGTTTGGTACCACGTTTGACACGACTCTGTGCGTGCACCCACATTACTGGATCATCAACCTGTAACACAGTAACTGGGAGAAGTAAGGATATTAACGCACACTTACCCATGGCATTTGTGGGCAGTCGGTCATAAATTTCCCCACGGCCGCACCACCACCATACATCTGCCCGAGACACTGGGGAGAAATTCCAAGGAACAGATATGGAATAATTGCAATTCCCATCTGATACGTCACCCAGAAGAATCTGTTTACCGGTGAGTATAACACACATAAAATTATTTGGGGACACCTTCTTATCAAACACAGGTTTATCTTTGGTGGAGAACGTTAAAGGATAAACTTTATCCCAATACTTGCAATTGACTGGGGGAACAGTGTTATTCATCACGTCCATAAAACATTCCGGAGTCAATGATGTCGGTATTACGCGCAGAAGTGGCCTTGGACCCATACACACCACACAGTTTGCTTGAACATGATCTGCTGCCTGCTCTACTAACAAAAGCCAATTATTACTGAGTGCTGTTACTCCTGACATCGCTCTGAACCAGTCATCTGATTCGGCTATGGGTGGGATAATTTTGGCTCCAGTCATCTGAGTACGATGTGGCATATCAAACCCTGAACTGTTACGGTAACATAGCGAGACTGGAAAATTGGGGCTTTTGCCCCATCTCATAAAAGGGATTAAATTAAAAGACGTACAACCAGGGTGGTCCGGTTTGTACATTATGTGCAACTCAGTCTGTGTTTTATGCATGGTGAAATTTTTACGTATGCGGTGTGGATTTTTAAACCACACGCTCCGATTGCCCTCTGTAGTCCCGACCAGTGTATGCCATCCAGTACCCAGTAAGGCACACCATTCATAGTACATTCCATATTGGTCTCCCTTATTTCCCTTACCATCATTTAATGCAGTAAATGGTATAACAAAAGTAGAGCCTGATTTATTAAATGGAACACAGAAGACCACCTGGGTGCGGGAATTGCTTGAGTCATTACCACATATTCCAGAAGCAGACACTTGTCTTTTACTATGATCTCTGGGGGGTCATCCTAGGAGCAGGTTGTGTGGAAAACTGTGGTGCCAATGTGTGGTTAGTCATAGTCCCCAGTTTAGGAGACTCCCATAAATACCAGACAAATAGGAAAGAGAAAATAAAGAACAGCATAGCCAGGTAACAGACAATAGAAACACCTAACCCTGTAGGGCATCCCCAAGGATGTCTCCGGTGTCTCCCCCTCATGGACTCAATGTCCCTGAGTCCACCTGAAAAAGGCATAGTTATGATGGGTTGGGTCTCGGCATAGAGTAGTGAAACCACTTAGTGCCTTTTCCCTTGAGCTGGACAGCTGAGGAAGTGCGAGCAGTCACAGTGTATGGTCCTGTCCACCTAGGTTCAGACCACTTCCTGGACAGAGTCTTCACGTACACAGAGTTCCAAGCGGGGTGTGTTCCAGATGAGGAGACGCCGGCACGGTCAGCAACCTGCGCAGAAAAACTACATGCAAGAGAATGCAATTGAGTCCAATAAGAAGCATGTGACAGTTTTGGAACCGTGGTTGCATCAATGGGGTGCATAGTTGAAGCTGGGCCAGGCATCAATCTACCAGTGAATAACTCATATGGCGAATAGCCAATTGATTTGAACCTATGACTAAACATTTCTCCATGTCCAGCTGACTCCATCTCCTTCCCATATTTGGTGTTCCTGTCGTCTCCTCACAGCCAGACCTCACGTGACTCCATGACCTCGCAAGACATGAGTCTTCCCACAAGGAGCCTGGACAGAGCCTGGACAGAAAGAAACATGGATCCTGCCCTAATGATAAGCTCCGGGCCAGCTGTGGGCCTGCTCTGTACGCCTTTGTTCCAGAAATGTTAAAGGCACAATATGAATTTTATAATGACTGGTAGAAATGACTACATTCTTCATTACAAGGCATATATTAAAGGCACACAATGAATTTATAATCAGTAGTGAAAATGATTATATTCTTCAGTAGTAAAAATGATTATACTCTTCAATATCCACCGTACGCCCCTGCCTGCTCTGCCTGTGCAGGGCGCTTCTTTTCCTTTTTTTTTCCCCGTTTATACTTTTGCGCTTTTTACTTTCAGCTATCCACAGCCGAGCTGCGGTCACTTGCTTACCAGGTGTATATCTGGTTCTTTAAATTGGTCATGAATTGATTTAATTCATTAATTAATAATTTTATATAATAATAATAATAATAATAATACTAATTAATATATATATATATATATATATATATATATATATATATATATATATATATATATATATATATATATATAAATAAATATTTATATTTATATTAGTGCTGTTAGGCAATTAAAAAAATTAATCAAATTAATTACAGGATTTGTAATTAGTTAATCTAATTAATCGTATTTTAATCTCATGTATGCTGAAGGTCCCCAAATAAAGAATTTGAATTCTAGGACATTACAGAATTGTGGTGATGGTGACTCTGATGTTGAGGACTCCACTGAGGCTTTTGCCACATTGTTCAGAGACGAAAAAGACACACCTATGTAAATAACATAAACCTCCGAGTGTAAACTTATTTTGTTTATCTATGAGTTTGTAGCTGAAAATCGAAAGAAGTGGTTATAAATGATTCTATCCAGCAAATATGTGATAAACAGGAGGGAAATGTTAGAATAATTATGTATATTATCCCATATTTGTCTTAATCATGTGTTAGATATTTGTGTATTTGAAATAATCTCTTTTGTGCTTCCAAACTGTGTGCAGTACTTTTCCACTTCTGTGCGGCCATAATGACTCGGAATCAGAATCAGAATGTTTTTTATTGCCATTTGAGTGAACAGGTTCACAACATTAGGAAATTGCTGCGGTACTTGGAGCAGGATGTAGACAAACACTGACATGCAACAAATAATAGAATAAAATAAAGTAGAAAAAAAAAAGCTATAATATAACAAAATTTACAGGAGTATAATAATATAGAGTATAAGAGTATCAGTGATCAGTGCAAAACAGGCAGGTGCGAGAACACAGGGTCATGTGACAGAAGCAGAGTGGGGGGTGGGACCAGTCCTAGTGTTATTATTTATGAGTCCAACAGCAGAGGGGAAGAAACTGTTTTTGTGGCAAGAGGTTCACTCAAACCAGGATCTCTGGTTACAGTATCAACTCCGATACATTTCAAATGAAAAAACCTAAGCTAACGGTATAGGATCTGACAACAGACAACTTTATGTCTCCTTGAGCCAGTTGCTCAGACAAACAAGCTTGTTTACATTATCTGAGTGTCAGGCTGCCCTCTTCTTTTGTATAATGTTGCCTGCAAGTGAAAAGAGTCTCTCACAAGGCACAGATGTTGCGGGAGTAGCCAGGTATTTGCACGCAAGAGAGGATAGCTGTCCATAGGCTCCTGCGTGAGCTGCCCACCATTCCAGTGGACATTCATGTATTGCAATGCACGGCTCAGCTTTGTAGTGGGCTAGAGGCCCCGACTCCTCCTGGTCCGAGTCGGAGTCTGAAGAACACAGCAGGATGAGGCTCTTCTTAGCTGCTGGCTCATCCTCTGTGGGTTGAGGAACAGCAGGTCTCGCTTCTGATCGCAGCATCTCCTCAATCCAAGTCCACACCTTAAAAGAGGGAAAATTAATTTGTTGCATAGGATTTTCTAACCAAAGCACTCAAACACTGGTCCTCTGAGTTACACACATACCTCAGCCCTCTCATTCTTGTGTAAGCTCTTCAAGTCCTTAAATCGAGGGTCGAGGGCTGTAGCCACCTTCAGCCATCTGTTGTTGATGGTGGCCTTGCGTTTGTCTAGGTCCTTTGAAAAGGTGGCCTTGAACTTTATCATGTAGCCTGGATCCTCATCACTGGGATCCATGACACGGTTGAGATGGCAGAGTGCGGGGACATAGGTCTCACCTCCAAGCAGCTCAATCACATATCTGCAGTGAAACAAAAATATGACAATAATGAACTCACATCACTATTAGTGTGTGTGTGTGTGTGTGTGTGTGTGTGTGTGTGTGTGTGTGTGTGTGTGTGTGTGTGTGTGTGAGAGAGAGAGAGAGAGAGAGAGAGACAGAGTGTGCACTGGTGTGCGTGTGAGAGAGAGGGACATACTTGCATGGTTCAAGAACGACCTCCAGCTTCTGTAGTTTGTCACATTCCAGGTTGGTCAGAGTGGCCAGGTTGTGCTTCTGTCTGGCCAAAGTGGCATTCACAGCCTCCTGGTTCCGCAGGTAGCGTGAGATCATGGAGAGTGTCAAATTCCATCTTTCAATAAAATAAAACAAAAAATGCATTAGGGGGCTGTAAGTTTTGAGCAGCATATTGTAGATACAGTAGTTGTGTAACAGCCTGGGTTTGGTTGTTTCCACTTTGCACTCAGCCTTTCGTATATTCTTTTGGAATTGTGGTTGAATACTGGCCTCTAAATCAGCAGCAATCCACTTTGCGATCGAGTTTGTCAGTTTGTCTGTGGTGGCTTTGCTCATTCTTTTTCCAAACTCTGTAAGCGTTGGTTGGCGAAGTGAGCTTACGGTGGCACTATCACCACTACCAATGGAACTTGTCTGGACGTGTTTAGCGTTCAAGTGATACGTTAGACTGGAGCAGCTTCGGTGATAGGAAAACTCTTTTTTACAAAAACTACAAATGACCGTGTTCTTGTTGATAGTTCCGTCTCCATTCCTTTTATAAATAAATTTGCCGTTCAAAGGCCCTAGCAATGATTTGCTCGCCTCGCACCCCTGAGTAGCGTCCATGTCAGTTGTCAGCATGCTTTATTTGTTTGACTAGCAACACAGGTGGGAAGTGACGTACCATTGCCAAGTAGCCTGCAGGTCATTCAATGGGCCAAATTTAAAATGCTCGCGCATTGAATTGCCACTCATAATTAATCGCGTTAATTTGCAGTGTAATTAATTAATCTAATTAACACGTTAAACTGACAGCCCTAATTTATATATATATTTAGATTATATTTATTTAATTTTAATTAATCTTATTTCATCTAAAGTCCCATCAAAATTATATTTTACTTTCCATTTGCGTAGGAATTTGCAAGACACTGGGTAAACTCGCTTCAGTCTGTTTCTTGTAATATTGTCTTAACCTCCATTTTTACTGTTTTTTCTGCCATGATGTACTATGTGTCTAATTTTGCCTATTGTTGATCGACGGGAGACTTCTCTGCGTTTTATGACAAGCTTCTACCACAATGGGCGGTCATAAACTTGGTGTTAATTCACACACCGAGAAGGACACTGGATCAATTTTCAGCAAAACATCGACCTATGACCTTAATGAGATTCAACCTTGATGCATCTTAGCAATGATCAATTTGAATCTCCACACATTCGTTAATTCATTCACACTCTTCTACACTAGATTCATCTCTATGTAGATCTAAAACACTTCTCTCTTAGAAGTTAAAATTTTCTGACCTCAGGTAATAGAACTGGCTCTGGTTGACCGGGTCCTTCCACGGAGAGGATGACTAATAGAGGTTGCCGCTGGAAACACAGATTTTTCAGCTCAAGCTGGGTGTGCGCACTCTTCCAATCTCCGTTGGTTACCCTCCATGCAGAAGTTCACCGATCCGGCTCGAAGGACCAAGAAACTGTCAAAGAATAAATCACAAGCAGTGAAATACGCGACTAGTTTATAAATGCCAATCTCCAACCTAATTGTGGATTGAATCACATGGGTCAGAATCAAAAGCCAACTGCGACAAGTCAGTTTTTACGTGCACGGGGGAAGACGTGGCGCTTGGCTAAGGCACGTCCCACGCCAACACTTAATGGCTGTTGGTCCAGATCTTCTCCAAAGCCCAGTCTCCCTGGCACGTTTTTCATTGAAGCAATTGTGTCATCACAATACATCATGGTCACAATACATCATGCGTTAGGTTTACATTTCATCAGATAAACACAGATATATGGTCTGAGGAGTCACCCTGTCCTTCGCCAACAGAGTTCAAAAGTTCAAACATCAGTTCAAAGGTCTGGTTTAGCAGATATAGTGCCTGGTACCCCACAGACTCTGACAATGATTTACTTTAAGAACTGTGCCTGGTTTATCTCCTTTCCCTGAGACTGCATTTAGCTTTATGTACATTTTTAATAACTTCATCATTATAAGCATTTTATTCTAACAGTCTCCAACCGCTCTCTACCTCCTTCCAAGCAAAGGATTTCTGAATTATACAAATTGTGTTGAATAAATAACCTTAGATTCCACAAATGGCCTCTTAGTGTTGCAAAAGTCTAATTTTGGTGCCTAATTCTGTTCCTTCATAAATGAATAATGGTGTATAGTTTAATGCCATATAACTGTACCCATCTAAGGCTTACAGTGGCTCTTTACTTTACTCAATTTCTTGCAATCGCTAAAACTAGTAGCTCACATTTTCATTTCAGCTCACCGGAAGAGAAAGGTTGGAGACCCTGTTCTTGTACTTTTACTTGAGCTGTTTGAGATGAGGTAAAATTCATGTGAAGCCTTTGCTGTTTGGACTCATTAAGAATGAAAACAATGCAAACTTTACACCTTTAATAAGTCGATGCTGTGAGAAAATGTACAAAGTAGTAGAAACAGCACACAAAAGGTTTCATTTGTTTACACTGTACAAGGATCAGCGGGTTGGAGAGACAGATGTTTGCTGATTTTGCTCATATTCATTATAAAATGGAAGACTTCAATTCAAAATAAAATAACACACAGGATAAATTGCTTGTTCATTAAAAAATAAATAAATCAAACATTTCAAACATAAAGGCGACGGCCCAGTAAAAATCTGTAATCGTTTTTACTCAAAATGATGCGGACTGAACCAGGTCTAAACCAGGACTGGTTCAGGACTGAACCAGAACCAGAACTGAACCAGGACAAAACCAGAATTGAATCTGGACTAAACCAGGTCCACACCAGGACTAAACCAGGACTAATCTTGGACTTGAGAGCGAGAGAGAGAACCCAAGTCCGTGGAGCAGGGTGTGCTGTTTTAGACCTGGTTTAGTCCTGGTTTAGATCTGGTTTAGTCCTGGTTTAGTCCTGATTTAGACCTGGTTTAGATCTGGTTTAGTCCTGATTTAGACCTGGTTTAGATCTGGTTTAGTCCTGGTTTAGTCCTGGTTTAGTCCTGGTTTAGATCTGGTTTAGTCCTGGTTTAGACCTGGTTTAGACCTGGTTTAGTCCTGAGAGAAGTAGGTGGACAGCGTACCCCCACACACCCCCGTGTACCCCCACACACCCCCGTGTACCCCCACACACCCCGTGTACCCCCACATACCCTGTGTACCCCCACATACCCTGTGTACCCCCACATACCCCGTGTACCCCCACATACCCCGTGTACCCCCACATACCCCGTGTACCCCCACATACCCTGTGTACCCCCACATACCCCCGTGTACCCCCACACCCCGTGTACCCCACACACCCCGTGTACCCCACATACCCTGTGTACCCCACATACCCGTGTACCCCACATACCCTGTGTACCCCACATACCCTGTGTACCCCCACATACCCCGTGTACCCCCACATACCCCGTGTACCCCCACATACCCTGTGTACCCCCACATACCCCGTGTACCCCCACAAACCCCGTGTACCCCCACACACCCCCGTGTACCCCCACATACCCTGTGTACCCCCACATACCCCGTGTACCCCCACATACCCTGTGTACCCCCACATACCCCCACATACCCCGTGTACCCCCACATACCCCGTGTACCCCCACATACCCCGTGTACCCCCACACACCCCCACGACATGTCTGTTTCAAACAGATGATAAATATTTGTTAACATGAAGCTCTAACCTCATCAAACGCTAATGTTACAGTTACTGTGAGAAGAGCACAGGGTCGTGATTATTCACACCAAACAACAATGCAAAGAGCTCTGCACACCTGTACATGACACTTACTTAACCTAATGAAAAAAGCAAGCTCCTGCTCATAGAGCCTCTTTTTATATGATATGAGGGGACGTATCAGATTTTAAACTCATGTCAGTTCTTAGTTTAGCACCAAGGTGGATTTTTGTGACAATAAATATCGTGACAGTTCCTCAGACATTGCTCCCGTCCACTTATGCTCTATATCTCTCTGTCGCCATGTTTGTTTGGCGCGCTTCACCTTCAGCTCTGCCCAAACTGAACAGCAGGAATCTGTCCGTTTGGATTCGTATGAGTTTGTGAGCACTGTAAGAATGTGTCTCGCTGTGGGATGGAAGCTCTGGGACGTCGTAATATTAAATGAAACTGTCCAAAATGTATTTCAGTTCAGTTTTCTTTTTCGAGTTCACACTGAATCCGAGCTCTGTTTCATGTTAAACAGTTTACGTGCTGTGTGCTCTTTGTTTTCCTTGAACAGTTCCCTGATCCACTCGTCCAGTGACTGAATATGAAGGATTCGGGGATGGTCCCTGAAGCACAAGGGGCAGCGAAGTCTCGACTGGCAGCTTTTTGAAAAATGAGCTTCACCCAAACACCCAAAACAGAGTCCTGCCTTTCGTAAGACTTCCAGCTTCAGATCGTGCGGATGTTTTCCAAACTGTACGCACTCTTTAAACGGGTGACTCCCCTTACAGTATAAACACGGAGGGCTGAGCGCTCTGGTCGCTGTTCTTGTCTGTTTAGATTCTGCTCTCTGTTCTCTTGGGAGCATTTTGGTTTTCTCCGTTTGACTTTCCGTGACCTCCGCTCGCCTCCATTCGTCTGAAGTCATGGAGCTGGATCTTCTTAAGGATCTGCTGGTCTTAGGCCTGGCCCCGGTGGCTTGGTGTGAGTCTGGTTTGTGTTCAGGTTCAGGTGGAGGGTTCCTCACAGAAGATCTCACAGCCGCTGCTCCGCCCACACGACCAGGTTTGTTTATTTTTTTATCTTCTTCATCACGGGCAGAACCTTCATACACTTGTAGTTTCGCCATTGACGTCACAAGTGTTTTTGGAGCTTCTGCTTTGTGAATTGAAGGTTGTGCCACCTTAAATGTGGAAGCCTTTTCGTGTTCCACAGGGACCATTTTTTCTGTTAAGGCAGTTCTCCTGATCACGTCTTTAAGGCGGACTGAAGAGGATGTAGCATGAAGTGAATCTCCACGCAGTGCCATTTTAAAGACGTCTTCTAAGAGGCTAACCCAATGCAAATGCAGCAATCCAGCAAAGCAAATGCTATTCAAAACAAAGAGCCACAGAGGATTCAGTGCACTTGGCTCGTCGTAAACTGCATTAAAGTCACTACTTCAGTCAGTACTTGGTGCTACAATCTTTAATTCTTGGCTTGACTTGTGATGGCAGATAAAGGACAAAATGGGAAGACTTACAGATGCAGATATTAGAAGTTCATAGACGGTCAGCGTTCCTAAATAATCCACAATCCAATGAAAAAAACTGACAGTTCTGTGTTTAAAATTTGTTGTGAGGTTCTTGGTTCACAGTTTCAAAAGTTTAAACCATGAACTACCTCAAAGGCAGAGCAGTCCAACGTCAAAAACGTCAAAGACATCTATACGTTACAGTCTTGGACTCAAAAAACAATCAAGACTGATGGAAAAGTTATGCTAATGTCCAGGTTGTCTCAATCAAACAAAGAAAAATAGATTTCAAGAGCTCAAAGTTTATCGACTGAAAATCACCACGGAAGAGAGAGAAAAATCTGCCAAAGTCCGGCTTTAGATCTGGGGCTTAATTTGCCTTAAAGGAAGGAAGACTCCGCCCTCACATGAGAGACTTGGCTAAATGCAAACTTTCTAAACTTAAATCAAAGTAAAACTGAAATTGTTGTGTTTGGGCAAACTAACCCACTGCTTGGACAGGACAGTGTGATTGGCCCCTGTCCTCCTCCTGTCTCCTGCAGTGAGGAATCTTGGGGTGAGTGTGGACTCCATGTTTAAGCTGGACAAGCACATAAGCTGTGTGATAAAGTCCAGCTTCTTTCATTTGAGGCTACTTGCTAAAATAAAGCCCTACCTCTCTCGGGCAGATTTTGAAAAAGCTGTTCATGCTTTTATAACTTCGCGTCTGGACTATTGCAGTTCTCTGTATGTGGGGCTGGACCAGAGCTCCTGCAGCACTGACACGTCCAGAACTCTGCAGCTCGTCTGCTCACTAACACTAAGAGACGTGAGCACATCACACCTGAGCTGTGACCTGCACTGGCTCCTGTCTTCTGTCGGTGCAATTTAAAATGTTGTTAATTGTGTTTAAATGTTTACACTCTTTGGGTCCAGTCTATTTGAGAGAATTACTGGAGCCCTACACTCCACCCAGAGGCCTGAGGTCAGCCGACCAGCTCCTGTTGGTTGTGCCCAAAACTCGGCTCAAGACGAGGGGAGACAGAGGCTTTTCTGTGGCAGCGCCCAGACTGTGGAATAACCTTCCTCTTCCTGTCAGATCCTCTCAGTCCGTAATGCAGTTCAAGACTAGATTGAAAACTCATTTCTTTTCCCTGGCATTTAATACTAGTTAGTCAGTTTATCTTGTTTTATTAGTTTATTCTTTTTTTTCTCTTTTGTCCTCATATGGTGTTGTATATGCATATGTTTGTTATCCTTTATGTGAAGCACTTTGGTCAACTGAAGTTGTTTTAAATGTGCTATAGAAATAAACTTGACTTGACTTGACTTTTCTTTCATGCGTGTTCAGTATCGAGGAGAGACGACCAAGATTCAATAGATTCAAATTAACAAAGTTTAATCCCTGACAGTACAATTCTAAGCAGAGCTCTGGGTCTGAAGGGTCCCTAAACAGCACACACTCTACATGCGTCTGAGGTTAGGCTTCAGAACGCACACACCCCCTTCAGCCCAGCATTTAAAGACAAGCATTATAAATATTCATGAACCTATGACTAAACATTCTCCGTGTCCAGTTGACTCCATCTCCTTTTCCATATTTGGTGTTCCTGTCGTCTCCTCACAGCCAGACCTCACGTGACTCCATGACCTCGCGAGACATGAGTTCCCACACTGAGTCTGCACAGAAAGACACATACATCCTCCCTAGTGATGAGCTCCGTGGGCCAGCTGTGAGCCAGCACAGTATTCCTTTGTTTCATAGGCACAATATGAATTATAATGACTGGTAGAAATGATTACATTTTTCATTACAAGGCATATATTAAAGACACACTATGAATTTATTATTTAAGTAGTAAAAAATGATTATATTCACTTCACTATGAATCTCCATGAAGATGTGCATTCATGCAAATTATAGGTTTGATTTGTGGAGAGGCGACCCCACTCACAGTGAGAATATCACTGATATAAACAACAGCGTAGTTGGATAAATAAAAGACAGAATAGTTTAATACCAGACTGTGGACAATTTAAACTAAAACATCCAGAAGGTTTTTTTATATATATTTTTTGACTTGCATTTAATAATCATGGTCATCGTTTGTTTGGTTATTTAGCGAAAAGAACGAAAAGAATTCAGAATTTCCATCATCTCCTCCTCAGATGTCTTTCTGTGCAGAATTCTAGGGTGATCCCCGGAGCAAATAGAGCAGACGATTCTCGAAGGACAGTTTCTTGACAAATGACCTTGACACAAACACGCAAAACAGACCCCTTTCCTTTTTATGATGTCCAACTTTAGCTCTTGTGGATATTTTGCAAACTTGTCACACTCTTGAAAGGCATGATCTCCCTTACAGTAACAACACGGAGGCCTGTGTGCTGTGCTCGATGTAGACTGAAGTGAATCTCCACGCAGTGCCATTTTAAAGACGTCTTCTAAGAGGCTAACCCAATGCAAATGCAAATCCAGCAAAGCAAATGCTATTGAAAACAAAAAGGAGCCTCTCGCGCTCTTCTTTAGTCCTCCAGGCACTGCCCAGTTTATCTGAAATGTTTTTGTGGTTTTAGTTGTATATTAACATGCTATTCAGTCGTCACAATGGGTTTTTATCAGGGTTGGATTCATAAAACAGGCCAAAGTTCATCAGTCCACAGAGAACTAGAGGTGTCTTCAGGTATTTCCTCTTTCCACAGTTTTTGGAATACTGCAACTGCAACAGAACATATAAAATGTGCGTTAATAATCTGTACACAAACTGTATCCCACCTCATAAGTACTTATATTAGTATATTTGTGCAGTCAAACAATACAACTACACATAACATTTGTTGCAATGCATTAGGGGTTATGATCTTTACCAGGGCTAAAATATTTCAGCACAGTTCTCGTCACACTTTTTGTGAATAGAATTATGTTATCGTTATAATGTATGGTTAATTATTTAAAATGCAACAAAATCGACAGATTAGAGTAGTGTTCAAGACCGACCAGAGCCTTTTCTCAGCTTCCGTTGTTTAGAGCTACAGTGGAAACCATGTTGTCCACCTTTAAACCTGGTTTAGACCTGGAATAGTCCTGTTATATACAGACCTGGTTTAGGCCTAGATTACACCTGGAATAGTTCTGTCATAGACCTGCTTTAGACCTGGAATTGTCCCATTTTAGACCTGGTTTAGACCTAGATTAGACTTGGAATAGTCCTGTTATAGATCTTGTTTAGACCTGGTTTAGTCCTAGACTAGTCCCCGTCCAGTGCAAATGATCCAACAAAGTAAATGTTATGTAAACAAAAAGGAGCAACAGAGGATTCAGTATACTGTAAAAAAAAAAAAAAAAAAAATAGTCGCCGGGGTTTATTTATTTCAATCACTTCACAGACCAGGTGTTTATTTGAGAGCAGGTGACAATTTGGGGCGATTAATTCCTTCAGCAAAACTGGAATATGGAACTCAAATTATTTTAACCAGCATGATTTACTGGTATGTTCCCTTTGCATCTTGGACTCTCTCAGCATCAGCGGAGTTGCATCAAGGAGCGCTGTTTATTTCAGTGCTCGTAGTTTATGCAAATGAGCCGTGTGGTTTTAAGTTTGGTTTGTGTAGAGACGACGCGAGCATCAGTCCTGTGTCCTGTTCTGTCTTCAGCACCAACATTAGACTCACCATAAATTTGGAACCGGCGCTTATTTATCAAAACATACACCTGCACCCGGCGTTTAAAGGGGACCCGGCTCTTATTTGGTATTTTACGGTAGTTGACTCTTCATATACTGCAATAAAGCCATGTAATTGGTGCCACAATCTCTAATTCTTGGCTTAACAGCTAACAAAAAAATAGCAAGACTTACATATGTAAATATCAGAAGTTCATGTCACAAAAAAGTTCAAATTTTCTTTCCATGAACCAATCGTCCAATGTCCACATGTGTAGAATTCGAGGATGGCGCCTGGAGCAAATGGAGCAGACGATTTTCGAATGACAGTTTCTTGAAAAATGACCTTCACGCAAACACGCAAAACAGAGCCCTGCCTTTCTTATGAACTCCAACTTCTGATCTTGTGGATTTTCTGCAAACTTGTCACACTCTTGAAAGGCATGATCTCCCTTACAGTATAAACACGGAGGGCTGAGCGCTTTGTTCACTGTTCTTGTCTGTTTAGAATCTGCTCTATGTTCTCTTGGGAGCATTTTGGTTCCTTCCACACACTTCAGTCCGTCTGAAGTCATGGAGCTGGATCTTCTTAAGGGCTGACTGGTCTTAGGTCTGGCTCCAGTGTCTTGGTGTGAGTGTGCAGGTTTGTGTTCAGGTTCAGGTGGAGGGTTCCTCACAGAAGATCTCACACCCGCTGCTCCGCCCACACGACCAGGTTTGTTTATTTTTTTATCTTCTTCATCACGGCCAGAACCTTCATACACTTGTAGTTTCGCCATTGACGTCACAAGTGTTTTTGGAGCTTCTGCTTTGTCCGTTGAGGGTTGCTCTACCTGAAATGTGAAATCCTTTTTGTCTTCCACACGGAGCATTTTTTGTCTCCTGATCACTTCTTTAAGGCGGAATGCCATTTTAAAGACGTCTTCTCGGAGGCTAACCCAACGCAAATGATCCAGCAAAGCAAATGCTATGCAAAACAAAAAGGAGCAACAGAGGATTCAGTGCACTTGCATTAAAGTCATGTACTTGGTGCTGTAATCTATAATTCTTTGCTTGACTTGTGATGGCGGATAAAGGAAAAAATGGCAAGACTTACAGATGCAGATATTAGAAGTTCATGGAAGGTCAGTGTTCCCAAAAAACATTCCACATTCCAAAGGAAAAAAAAAAGACAGTTCTGTGTTTAAAATTTGTTGTAAAGTTCTTGGTTTGCAGTTTCAAAAGTTTAAACCCTGAACCACCTCAAAGGCAGAGCAGCCCAACGTCAAAAACGTCAAAGACATCGACACGTTACAGTCTTGGACTCAAAAGACGGAAAAATCTGGCAAAGTCCGGCTTTAGAACTGAGAGTTTATTTGCCTTAAGGTGAAGTTTATTTGCCTTAAGGTGAGGTAATTTCCACCCTCACATGTAGGGAAGGGTGGAGATAGGAGCAGATACAGAAGATAGAGAGGTAGAGGTAGATACTGTATTTTTCGGTCTATAAGTCGCACTTTTTTCATGGTTTGGGTGGTCCTGCGATGTATTAAGTGCGACTAGTAAAATCTATAATTTCACACGTTGGTTATTTTCACTCTGACAGCCATAAGGGGGCGTTCTAGGCTTGTGTGCCAGTATCAGCTGCTCCCGTTACTCCTGCACCACTGAAAATGTAAAGTTTAAACATCATTATATAAAAACAACTGAGAAAGACTGAACACAAACGCCCCAAAAAACGAAAATCATATTCTGCAGATTACAAGCTGCAAGTGGTGAAATGTGCAGCTGAAAACGGTGATCGAGCAGAAGAAAGACAGTTTGGAGCGACTGAGAAACTTGTGAGGGGCTGGTGAAAAGTGCAGGATACTCGAACTGGAATGAAGGAAACAAAAAAAGTTGTTAACTGCTTCATGCAACGCAGACGCCTCTGTCAGAGCACGGCCAAATACCGCACTGCTTAGACCACGACAGGATCATACTGAAAGGACCCGTGAGGTATTCCCAGGCCATCCACAGCCACCACACTGAGGACATTACAGTAAGAGACGGGGGCAGGTTGAGAAGGTGAACTGTGACTGCATGGCTGACCGAGGGTCTTCCCAGACTGTCTTGACATAGTTGTAGATCAGGGGTGTCAAACTCATTTTGGTCCGGGGGCCGTATGCAACCTACTTTGATCCCAAAAGGGCCGGATCAGAAAACTCAGTTCTCTCTTCAAGTTATCGTATTTTTCTCCGTGTCTCGTAGTGGTGTTTAAGATTCTATTCCTCGAGCAACGCCACTTGTTCCAAACACACTGAGCACAGATTTCCCATTCACCTCTGTCAACAAATAAGAATTAGACTATTTTTCTTGGGAAATCCTGAACTCAGCATCTGCTTTTCTCATTTTTTGACATTTTGCTGATGAGGGTCACAGTCGACAGTCAAAACGATCGTCCTTTAAGAGCGTTTGGAAAGAGGAAAGTCTTCATTTGTGCTGCTCTGGTGGGAGTTGCAACATACAGAAACGCCAGAGATGCTGCTGTGCTGAACGGTGCAAAAAAATTAACAGAAAAATCTGAAAATTTTAAGTATTTTAATGGAAAAAATCAACCAAGGGCCAGATTAAAGGTCTTGGAGGGCCGGATCTGGCCCCCGGGCCGCATGTTTGACACATATGTTGTAGAATAAGAAAATAGTGACTTCTTGGCTCTCTGCTTACATTCATCTGCTCCTCGTTCGCAGTAATGGCGGCCGCTCTACTTCTGGTTATTTCGCCGATTCAGTGTGTGGTTAAAGGCGCAGCGTGGATCATGTGTGGTGGATGGTCCAACACACTGGGAAAAAAACAATATCTAGGTAAATTAAAATTAAATTAAGAACATTTTACTTTATTTGAGTCGATTCATCTTGACAAGTGAAATGATCTGCCAGTGGAATAAGTGTTTTTTTTTCTTAATTCAAGCAACATTTGATTTTGTTTCTTATTTTAAAGCTCTCAAGAGTCACTTTTGAGTCACAGTGGTATCAGGAGTTAACTCTAGATGAAAACTAATGCATTTGCAAAACTCGATGTGTTTTTGGAAACCAGACGATGCCTCTCATCCTTCAGCAGTGTCTCCCTCCAATAGAGTTGGGCGGTAATCCGGTTTCCCGCGGTATCAAAAAGTACCAACGGTATCAGTTTCATCACGGTCATTAAATAAATCTGCATCAGGAGCTAAAACCACAGCAGGACTTTCTCCCTCCGCTCTCTCTCCTCTTCAAACGTGGTTCCGCTCGGAGATTTCCATCCACACTCAGCGAGGAAGAAGAAGAAAACCCGACTGACGCTTTGTGTGCGACGTTGAGCCCAAAAGTTCGTGACGGAGACGTTTTATTGAAGCCGAGAGTCGAGAGGGGACGAGGCTGCATTTGTCACTTCCCCATAAGATCAGCGAGCAAAAGGGACAGAAGTGTTTACACTGAACAACACCGTCTTCAACCAAACCAGATCCAAGACCAAATCTGCTCCTAAAAGATAAACTAATCACTATTTTATCACTAACTTAATCATAATCAATATTTTCCTGTGGCATCATTTGAGTCTGCTGAGCCTTTACACAGGTGGTCTAAATCAGGTCTAAATCAGGTCTAAATCAGGTCTAAATCAGGTTTAAATCAGGTCTAAATCAGGTCTAAATCAGGTCTAAATCAGGTCTAAATCAGGTTTAAAACAGGTCTAAACCTGATCTAAACCAGGTCTCAATCAGGTCTAAAACAGGTACAAACCAGGACTAAAACAGGCCTAAACCAGGTCTAAATCAGGTTTAAAACAGGTCTAAACCAGGACTAAACATTGTCTAAACCAGGTCTAAATCGGGTCTAAACCAGGACTCAACCAGGTTTAAATCAGGTCTAAGCCAGGACTAAATCAGGTCTAAACCAGGACTAAATCAGGTCTAAACCAGGTCAAAACCAGGACTAAATCAGGTCTAAACCAGGACTAAATCAGGTCTAAACCAGGTTGAAAACCAGAACTAAATCAGGTCTAAACCAGGACTAAATCAGGTCTAAACCAGGTCGAAAACCAGGTCTAAATCAGGTTTAAAACAGGTCTAAACCAGGTCTAAATCAGGTTTAAATCAGGTCTAAACCAGGACTAAATCAGGTCTAAACCAGGTTGAAAACCAGAACTAAATCAGGTCTAAACCAGGACTAAATCAGGTCTAAACCAGGTCGAAAACCAGGTCTAAATCAGGTTTAAAACAGGTCTAAACCAGGTCTAAATCAGGTTTAAATCAGGTCTAAACCAGGACTAAATCAGGTCTAAACCAGGACTAAACCAGGTCTAAACCAGCACTAAATCAGGTCTAAACCAGGTCGAAAACCAGGTCTAAATCAGGTCTCATTTTGCTTTGTAAATTTTGCTTTGAGTCTGCTGAGCCTTTCCACTTGTGATCTCAGGTAGAAACCGCCTCATTCACACAAAGACAGATAAAAGTTTCCACAGTATAAATCTCCACCTCAGGACATTTCATTATTTGTTTTAAATTGACAAAAAGCAAGTATCCAACTGCATTTCTTTTCATTTTTTTCCCCTTCGCACCTTCCAAAATAAAGCAGGAGTGTCCCCCAAACCTTTATAGACACAAACAAAAACAGGGCTAACTATAGGCAGGAATGTCAGTTATTTGGAGCGTCGTAAAAGTTATAAAAAGTTGTCAAATGTCCAATTAGAGCGAAGCCGTGGTCCCCGGCCCTGACCCCGCCCACCACAGCGGCTCCGGCTCTGCACCGCACGCTCACGGCTCCTCTGTTCATTTGGACATGTTCGGTTAATGCAGGATTGTGATCGTAAAGGTCACAGTATCATCTTAAAGGAGCTGTATGACGCGGTTCCTCTGCGTTTTTAAACTCCGCGCAGCCTCAAAGGAAACATTCGGAGGATTTTCAGAACTTGAATTGAACATTTCTGCTGAGCAAAAGGTAAAAGGAGGATGAGAACAGCTTTGGAGGTGTAGAAAAACTAATAACGAACTAATAAAATGAATAAAGAGTGACTCAGACACATGTGAATGGGGCAAAACACGACTCCAGGTGTGTTTTGGACAAGGAAACAACATTTTAACATCTTTTAAAGCTCAGAGGAGGCAATTTTTCTGTAATAAAGGACCTTTAAAAAGAACTGTGTTGTGATGGAACGTCACAGGTCTAAACCAGGACTAATACAGGACTAAATCAGCTCTAAACTAAAACTAAACCAGGTCTAAACCAGATCTAAACCAGGTCTAAACCAGAACTAAACCAGGTCTAAACCTGGTTTAAACTTGATCTAAACCAGGTCTAAACCTGGTCTAAACTTGGTCTAAACCAGGTCTAAACCAGAACTAAACCAGGTCTAAATCAGGTTTAAAACAGGTCTAAATTAGGTCTAAAACCAGGACTAAATCAGGTTTAAACCAAGTCTAAACCAGGTCTAAATCAGGTCTAAATCAGGTCTAAACCAGGTCTAAACCAAGTCTAAACCAGGTCTAAATCAGGTCTAAATCAGGTCTAAATCAGGTCTAAATCAGGTCTAAACCAGGTCTAAACCAGGTTTTAACCAGGGCTAAACCAGGACTAAAACAGGTCTAAAACAAGTCTAAAACAAACAGGTCTAAGCCAGGTCTAAACCAGGACTAAACCACTATATTTAAATCTGCTTGATTACCTTCAGATTGACTATGCAATATTTTAGAACTGTATGTACAGTTTGGAGTCTTCATTTTACAAAGAATTATAACCACGAACACAAAACAGTTTGTCCCAAATTTAAGATATAAACACTTAAATCTGTGAGAAAATGACTTAAAAGTAGTGAAAATTGTCTGTTCATGCAGCAAGATCATTTTACCCGACGAGTTCTCTTCAAATAAACTCCCTGTAGACGAGAATGAAGCACCCTCAGAATGAGTAAATCCATAATAAATCTGAAAACAAGATGAATAACCTGATATAAGTTTGAACATTTTGGCCCGATCAGAGAAATGTGCGGTGCAGGTTTGTGTACGGATCTCTGTAAAACGCTGAAAAGGCTTCTTCTGCAAAATGTCGTCGTTTCTCTGCACCACTGACCCTTTAAAATTGTATATCCAGTGATCTACAAATCGATATTGCGATTTAAAAAGTGCAAATTACAACGTAAAGATCCACACGTGTTATAGATGATAGATTCTAGGGCACAAGATGTCGGCTTTAAAGGTTTATTAAAGTTGATTTTGCGTAATTTTGTCTCCTTAAACACGTCCTGAAGCTGGATGGACGGTTGTAGTTTTGACTGAACAGCTGTCGTTTCCTCCGCAGCCACAGCTCCCGCTCCTCACTGCTCCTGGGTCCTAAACCAGGTCTAGAACAGGACTAAACCAGGTCTAATCCAGGTCTAATCCAGGTCTAATCCAGGTCTAATCCAGGTCTAATCCAGGTATTTTTGCCCCTTTGCGGATGGAGCCAGTTTCTGCAGACTCTTCCTGTTAAACGCTGGTCATTTGCGCCCTCTAGTGGACAGTTCGGGCACAGGTTCCTTTTTTGTGTTTGTTTTGTTTTTTGTTTTTTTGGAGTTAGGTTTCGTTTTCCTGTTTTTTTGCCGTTTGGGTTCGTTCTCAGTCACGTTTTTTTCTGAGCCAAAGGCGCAGTTCAGATCAGACGCAGCTCGTCACACCTCGGAGATCTTTGTCCGTGAGTATTTTTGCTCTTAATGACAAAATTACGGCTTTTCTAAATGTTTGGTCACAAATATGTCGTGTTAAGTCCGTGATGATGACTTTAAAGATGCACTGTGTAACTTTTCTGCTGGAGGGTCTGTCCAGCGCTTTTCTCCATGAAGATGTTATTAAACCAGGTCTAATCTAGGACTAAACCCGGTCTATAACAGGACTAAACCAGGTCTATAACAGGACTAAACCAGGTCTGTAACAGGACTAAACCAGGTCTATAACAGGACTAAACCAGGTCTGTAACAGGACTAAACCAGGTCTGTAACAGGACTAAACCAGGTCTATAACAGGACTAAACCAGGTCTATAACAGGACTAAACCAGGTCTGTAACAGGACTAAACCAGGTCTGTAACAGGACTAAACCAGGTCTGTAACAGGACTAAACCAGGTCTGTAACAGGACTAAACCAGGTCTGTAACAGGACTAAACCAGGTCTGTAACAGGACTAAACCAGGTCTGTAACAGGACTAAACCAGGTCTATAACAGGACTAAACCAGGTCTATAACAGGACTAAACCAGGTCTGTAACAGGACTAAACCAGGTCTATAACAGGACTAAACCAGGTCTGTAACAGGACTAAACCAGGTCTATAACAGGACTAAACCAGGTCTGTAACAGGACTAAATCAGGTCTAATCTAGGACTAAACCAGGTCTATAACAGGACTAAACCAGGTCTGTAACAGGACTGAACCAGGTCTATAACAGGACTAAACCAGGTCTATAACAGGACTGAACCAGGTCTATAACAGGACTAAACCAGGTCTAATCTAGGACTAAACCAGGTCTATAACAGGACTAAACCAGGTCTGTAACAGGACTAAACCAGGTCTGTAACAGGACTAAACCAGGTCTATAACAGGACTAAACCAGGTCTATAACAGGACTAAATCAGGTCTAATCTAGGACTAAACCAGGTCTATAACAGGACTAAACCAGGTCTAATCTAGGACTAAACCAGGTCTATAACAGGACTAAACCAGGTCTGTAACAGGACTAAACCAGGTCTATAACAGGACTAAACCAGGTCTATAACAGGACTAAATCAGGTCTATAACAGGACTAAACCAGGTCTGTAACAGGACTATTCCAGGTCTAATCTAGGACTAAACCAGGTCTATAACAGGACTAAACCAGGTCTATAACAGGACTAAATCAGGTCTATAACAGGACTAAACCAGGTCTGTAACAGGACTATTCCAGGTCTAATCTAGGACTAAACCCAGTCTATAACAGGACTATTCCAGGTCTAATCTAGGACTAAACCAGGTCTAAACCCGGTCTATAACAGGACTATTCCAGGTCTAATCTAGGACTAAACCAGGTCTATAACAGGACTAAACCAGGTCTATAACAGGACTAAACCAGGTCTATAACAGGACTAAACCAGGTCTATAACAGGACTAAACCAGGTCTATAACAGGACTAAATCAGGTCTATAACAGGACTAAACCAGGTCTATAACAGGACTAAACCAGGTCTATAACAGGACTAAACCAGGTCTATAACAGGACTAAACCAGGTCTGTAACAGGACTAAACCAGGTCTGTAACAGGACTAAACCAGGTCTATAACAGGACTAAATCAGGTCTAATCTAGGACTAAACCAGGTCTATAACAGGACTAAACCAGGTCTGTAACAGGACTAAACCAGGTCTATAACAGGACTAAACCAGGTCTATAACAGGACTAAATCAGGTCTATAACAGGACTAAACCAGGTCTATAACAGGACTAAACCAGGTCTATAACAGGACTAAACCAGGTCTATAACAGGACTAAACCAGGTCTGTAACAGGACTAAACCAGGTCTATAACAGGACTAAACCAGGTCTGTAACAGGACTAAACCAGGTCTATAACAGGACTAAACCAGGTCTGTAACAGGACTAAACCAGGTCTATAACAGGACTAAACCAGGTCTGTAACAGGACCATTCCAGGTCTAATCTAGGACTAAACCCAGTCTATAACAGGACTAAACCAGGTCTGTAACAGGACCATTCCAGGTCTAATCTAGGACTAAACCCAGTCTATAACAGGACTAAACCAGGTCTGTAACAGGACTATTCCAGGTCTAATCTAGGACTAAACCCAGTCTATAACAGGACTATTCCAGGTCTAATCTAGGACTAAACCAGGTCTAAACCCGGTCTATAACAGGACTATTCCAGGTCTAATCTAGGACTAAACCAGGTCTATAACAGGACTATTCCAGGTCTAATCTAGGACTAAACCCAGTCTATAACAGGACTATTCCAGGTCTAATCTAGGACTAAACCAGGTCTAAACCCGGTCTATAACAGGACTATTCCAGGTCTAATCTAGGACTAAACCAGGTCTATAACAGGACTATTCCAGGTCTAATCTAGGACTAAACCAGGTCTAAACCCGGTCTATAACAGGACTATTCCAGGTCTAATCTAGGACTAAACCAGGTCTATAACAGGACTATTCCAGGTCTAATCTAGGACTAAACCAGGTCTATAACAGGACTATTCCAGGTCTAATCTAGGACTAAACCAGGTCTAAACCCGGTCTATAACAGGACTATTCCAGGTCTAATCTAGGACTAAACCAGGTCTATAACAGGACTATTCCAGGTCTAATCTAGGTCTAAACCCGGTTTATAACAGAACAATTCCAGGACTATTCCAGGTCTAATCCAGGTATTTTTGCCCCTTCGCGGATGGAGCCAGTTTCTCCAGATTGATCCTGTTAAACACTGGTCATTTGCGCCCTCTAGTGGACAGTTCGGGCTCAGGTTTCGTTTTCCTGTTTTTATTTTTTTGGAGTTAGGTTTCGTTCTGTCACGTTTGTCTGAATCAAAGTTTCATGTCATCTGCACTGAAACGCAGCAAAGGATCATGGTCTGTGTAGTTCCCTCTGTTTTTTTTTAGCTATTTCTGCATCAGAACTGTTCATTTAAGCAAAGAGACTTGGGATTCGATATATTGTGATGCTCCATCATATTACTGTGAGACCTTTGACGATACGATATCACCAGATTTACGTTATTGTTACACCCCTAGTGAGATTATTAATGCACATTTTATATGTTCTGTTGCAGTATTCCAAAAACTGTGGCAAGAGGAAGTATCTGGAAGACACCTCTAGTTCTCTGTGGCCTGCTGAACTTTGGCGCATTTTATCAAACCAAACCCTGATAAAAATCCATTGTGAAGACTGAATAGCATCTTAAAATACAACTAAATCCACAACAGTGCCTGGAGGACTAAAGAAAAGCGCGAGGCAGGTGTTCGTATCAGAAACAACTGGAAGGAACCCAAAAAAGTCCGTCTCCATTAAGGTAGCGCCACCCTCGAAGTCAGAAGATCCAGAAACACCTGAGATTTCAATGGATTCAAAGGAAGTACCAGGTGGTTCGGGCAGAGCAGCAGATGCGAGATCTTCTGTGAGGAACCAAGGCTCCGGAGCCAGACCTAAGACCAGTGAGCCCTTCAGAAAACCCGGCGCCGTGACTTCAGATGAACGCAAGTGTGAGGAAGTTACGGAGAGTCAAAAAGAGCAAACCAAACCGCTCCCTTCGTGTTTTTACTGTAAGGGAGATCACGCCTTTCAAGAGTGTGTCCGGTTTGCAAAAAATCCACAAGATCAAAAGTTGGAGTTCATAAAAAGGGCAGGGCTCTGTTTCGGTTGTTTGGGCGAAGGTCATTTGTCAAGAAACTGTCCTTCGAGAATCGTCTGCTCCATTTGCTCCGGGGATCACCCGAGAATTCTGCACAAACAGACGATTGAGGAGACGATGAAGGAGTTGATGAACTGCAAACTGATACGGGTCTCTCGTGCAAAGTGAACACGAAAAGAAAACTCAACTTCTTTTTGCACCTTAACCAACCAAACAAACCATGACCATGAGCATTAAATGCAAGTCCAATATTAGATAAAAAGAGTTTCCTAACATTAAAGGTGAACTCCGGCATGTTTGAAGCTAAAGTCCGTTGCTAGAGGTGTTCGAATACTGTCAGAAACTAAAAAAAACGGCACAGATCAATGAGTCTAACAAACAAAACGCTCTGCCTGGTTCACTCATTAGTGTCTGGAAACGTTAGAAAACAACTTTATAAGCACCTCACACTTCCCGCTGTTGATTTCCCACTGCACAGGCCAAAACCCAAAAGACTCGATCGCCGATGTCGTTTCTAATCCCGTTTATTTACCAGTGAATTATATTTTTTGAAAAACGCTAAAAAAAATACATTCCCGAACCATTTTCTTTCAACAGCTTTCAGTTTCTCTTCTCCTGCACCGTCAGTAGTCGATCCTCACTTGTTGCTCGAGCCTTTCGCCGCCGCTGGAGTCGACAATCGAGTCTTTTAACCGTCCACCATCTGGTATTAAACTGTTCCGTCTTGTATTTATCCAACTACAGACGTCCCTCGCTATAACGTGGTTCACCTTTCGCTGATTTTTTTTAGTACAATTTTGCATTCTGATTGGCTAAAACAGAACCCGCGCTTTGTGTTCTGCGTTCTTACGTAATAATAATAATACATTTCATTAGGCGCCTTCCTGGACACCCAAGGTCGCCTTACAACAACATAAACGCATTAAATACAATTAAAACGTACAGTTAAAAGCCACAGTTAAAGTGGGACAGGATTTCATTGATTGATTGTGTTTAGTGTTGTATTTTATTAATATTTAGTCATGTATTAGACAGTATTTGAATTGATTGATTGTATTTAACTGACTTACAATTAACGTAGTCTTCAGCTATTCTCCCTGCAGCATGTTTTGGGTTTACATAATCATAACTTGAGGACTTTCAAACTACAACAGACACTTGGTCATAATATATCTCCTTTAATTACTGTATGTCTTTCCATCTTTGTTGAATTCAAGTTGCTTCCATATGTTATTTTAAATTCTAATGACCCAGCGTGGTGTTTGATTTGTCCCTGACGCTGTCTGGGAACTAAGCTCCTGTGAACCTTTTGGATGGTACAAACAGTTGTGCTCATAAGTTTACAGACACTGACAGAATTGGATTGATTTCTTGTCCGTCTTTCAGAGAATATGAATGAAAACACAAAAACTTTTCTTTCACTCATGGTTAGTGCTTGGGTGAAGCCGTTTATTATTACACCTGAGTTTTCTCTTTTTAAATCATAATGAAACAGAAACTACACAAATGACCCAGTGAAGCTTGGAGTCTTTTGTGATAGTTGTGGATGAGGCTCTTTATTTCCTCGGATGGTAAAGCTGCTCATTCTTCTTGGCAAAAGGCTCCAGTTCCTGTAAATTCTTGGGCTCTTGTCTGAACTGCAGCTTGAATCTGCCCAGAGGCTCAGTGATACTGAGGTCAGAAGAGATGAACACTCCAGAACCTTCACTTTATTCTGCTGGAGCCAGTGACAGCTCCACTCGCCTTTGTGTTTTGGATCATTATCATGTTGAATATCCAAGTACGTCCCATGTGCAGCTTCTGGACCAAGAAATCATCAATTCTGCCAGAGTCTGGAAACTTATGTGCACAACTGTATGTACTGCATGGTTATTGTAAACACAGTCAGGGAGAGACGCTCTGTCAGGGACGGCTGTGATTTTGTGGCAGAATCGCTGGAATAAATCAGACGCTTTGATTGAACACAACTTCTCAGTTTTATTCTTTATACTTAAGAAATTCCACACAGTAATCGAAGGTGCATGTCCGTTTATAAGAATAAAAAACAGCGCCAACAACTCCCCATAACTCTGTTTTTCACCCCCTGAGCTCTTCTGTTTAGATCGCAGACGGTCTACAGCCTTATAACGTACAGCTCTGGAAAAAATAAGAGACCGCTGCAAAATGATCAGTTTCTCTGATTTTACTACTTATAGGTTTGTGTTTGTGTAAAATGAACATTTTTGTTTCATTCTATAAACTACTGACAACATTTCTCCCCAATTCCAAATAAAAATATTGTCATTTAGAGAATTTTTTGTAGAAAATGACAAATGGTCAAAATAACTAAAAAGATTAAATGTTTTCAGACCTCAAATAATGCGAAGAAAACAAGATCATCTTCATTTTAAAACAACACAATACTCATGTTTGAACTGAGGAAGAGTTCAGAGATCAATATTTGGTGGAATAATAATAATAATGTTGAACACAGCAGTGGTTTTTTTCTCCTTTTCCTCCTTAAATCAGGTTTGGTTCCGGTGATCTCCTCATCAGAGCCTCCTGAAGCAGAATGAGGTGAGTTTGTGTTGGATTCAACAGACGCTGGAATAAAACGGCCCAAACACATGTGGAGACGCTGATTTCAGAACAAAAACATGTCGTGCTCTCTTATTTTTTTTCCATAGCTGTATATAATAAATGTAAAACGTAAGGCGGACTACTTCATCGATTTCGCCTGTTGGGGGTTATTTTTAGAACGTAACTCCTGCGATAAACGAGGGGCCGCTGTATATTCATAATATTCTTACCGTGAGTGGGGTCGTCTCTCCACAAATGGAACCTGTCATTTGGTTTGCAAGTCTTCATGGAGATTCATAGGTTTGTGGCTGTGGAACGTACTCGACCAGGAGAGTTCAAACTGTTTTCATCATGAGCCACATATTAACACACAGAGCAGCGTGAGGGCCGATCGAGGGTCACAGACTGAGGGTCAAAACAGTGAGGAATTCAGATCTGTGCTTTTATAACAGGTTTGAATGACCCTCCAGACCTTTGTTCAGGCTCAGACCCTCAGAAGGACACACGGCATTTACTTGATGAAGGTAGATTTCAAAAACATGCAGTAAAAAGTCCGACTTTGTGGTAGTTTGGGCCGAATCACCTGGAAGCCTGAGGGCCAAAACAATTGATCTGAGGGCCACAATCGGCCCCGGGGCCATAGTTTGGACAGGCCTGTACTAGACACATGGAGACAAGCAGGTGCACGGCAAAAAACAAAATCTATTCCAGCTAAAATGACTTGGATTAATAAAGTTTTACCATGATATGAGTAAATTTCACATGACAAGTAAAATAATCTGCCAGTACAGTAAGATTTCTGTACTTAAAATATGAAAATACATCTGGCTACACGTAAAATAAGAAAAACAACAACTTTTTGCACTTAAAATAAGAAACAAAATCAAATGTTGCTTGAATTAAGAAAAAAAAACACTTAATCCACTGGCAGATCATTTCACTTGTCCAGATGAATCGACTCAAATAAAGTAAAATGTTCTTAATTTAATTTTAATTTACCTAGATATTGTTTTTTTCCCAGTGTGTTGGACCATCCACCACACATGATCCACGCTGCGCCTTTAACCACACACTGAATGGGCGAAATAACCAGAAGTAGAGCGGCCGCCATTACTGCGAACGAGGAGCAGATGAATGTAAGCAGAGAGCCAAGAAGTCACTATTTTCTTACTCTACAGGAAGACCCTCGGCCAGCCATGCAGTCACAGATCACTTTCTCAACCTGCCCCCGTCTCTTACTGTAATGTCCTCAGTGTGGTGGCTGTGGATGGCCTGGGAATACCTCACGGGTCCTTTCAGTATGATCCTGTCGTGGTCTAAGCAGTGCGATATTTGGCCGTGCTCTGATAGCGGCGTCTGCGCTGCATGAAGCAGTTAACAACTTTTTTTGTTTTCTTCATTCCAGTTCGAGTATCCTGCACTTTTCACCAGCCCCTCACAAGTTTCTCAGTCGCTCCAAACTGTCTTTCACAAACTGGTCGATCACCGTTTTCAGCTGCACATTTCACCACTTGCAGCTTGTAATCTGCAGAATATGATTTTCGTTTTTGGGGGCGTTTGTGTTCAGTCTTTCTCAGTTGTTTTTATATAATGATGTTTAAACTTTACATTTTCAGTGGTGCAGGAGTAACGGGAGCAGCTGACACTGGCACACAGGCCTAGAACGCCCCCTTATGGCTGTCAGAGTGAAAATAACCAACGTGTGAAATTATAGATTTTACTAGTCGCATTTAATACATCGCAGGACCACCCAAACCATGAAAAAAGTGCGACTTATAGACCGAAAAATACAGTATCTACCTCTACCTCTCTATCTTCTGTATCTGCTCCTATCTCTCCCTCCTCTACATGTGAGGGTGAAGACTTCCTGGAATTACTTAAGGCAAATAAACTTTCAAGAAACTGTCCTTCGAGAATCGTCTGCTCTATTTGCTCCGGGGATCACCCTAGAATTCTGCACAGAAAGACATATGACGAGGAGACCCAGGAAATTGAGGAATTTCTGAATTCTTTTCGTTCTTTTCGCTAAATAACCAAACAAACGATGACCATGATTATTAAATGCAAGTCAAAAAATATATATAAAAAAACCTTTCCTAACCTTAAAGGTGCGTAACTTCTGGATGTTTTAGTTTAAATTGTCCACAGTCTGGTATTAAACTATTCTGTCTTTTATTTATCCAACTACGCTGTTGTTTATATCAGTGATATTCTCAGTGTGAGTGGGGTCGCCTCTCCACAAATCAAACCTATAATTTGCATGAATGCACATCTTCATGGAGATTCATAGTGAAGAATATAATCATTTTTTACTACTTATTATAAATTCATAGTGTGTCTTTAATATATGCCTTGTAATGAAGAATGTAATCATTTCTACCAGTCATTATAATTCATATTGTGCCTATGAAACAAAGAAGTACTGTGCTGGCTCACAGCTGGCCCACGGAGCTCATCACTAGGGAGGATGTATGTGTCTTTCTGTGCAGACTCTTTCTGTGGGAACTCATGTCTTGCGAGGTCATGGAGTCACGTGAGGTCTGGCTGTGAGGAGACGACAGGAACACCAAATATGGAAAAGGAGATGGAGTCAGCTGGACACGGGGAAATGTTTAGTCATAGGTTCATGAATATTTATAATGCTTGTCTTTTAATGCTGGGCTGAAGGGGGTGTGTGCGTTTTCTGAAGTTGTGCCTAACCTAAGACGCACGTAGATTGTGTGCTGTTTAGGGACCCTTCAGACCCAGAGCTCTGCTTAGAATTGTACTGTCAGGGATTAAACTTTGTTAAATGTACACTTAAAGTTTCAGTAACTCAAATTCAGAATAAAAATAATTTTAAACTAATAAAAACATGTTTTTCAGAGGTAAAAAAAGCAAAGTGAGAAATTCACAATTCAATACTGTCCCACTTTAACTGTGGCTTTTAATTGTATGTTTAAAATCATATTAATTTGTTTATGTTGTTGTAAGGCAACTTTGGGTGTCCAGAAAGACGCCAAATAAATAAAATGTATTATTATTATGTATTATTATTATTATTATTATTATTATTATTATTATTATTATTATTATTATTATTATTAAAATTCAAAATCAGATTGAACAAATTATCTTCCACAATGCAAGTCAAAAACAAGACTCAAAAAAGAGATATAAACACAATAATAATCTCCCAGTCTGGTGATAAAACACTGTATTTCCACTGATGTGACTAATTCGGGCGACAGTGGCTCAGTTGGTCGAGCGTTTGTCCACTGATCTGCAGGTTTGTGGTTCTGAATCCCGCTCTCGACCTAAACATCTTTGGTTGAGCTGGTGCGATTCCAGCTCCTGCAGATGAAGCTGTCGTTGTGTCCTTGGGCAAGACACTTAACCCACCTCACCCCCACTGCCTGCGTGCACCGGTGTGTGAATGTGTGTGTGAATGTGTGTGTGAATGTGTGAATGTGTGTGTGAATGGGTGTGAATGTGTGTGTGAATGTGTGTGAATGTGTGTGTGTGTGTGTGTGTGTGAATGTGTGTGTGTGTGTGTGTGTGTGTGTGTGTGTGTGTGTGTGTGTAGGTGTGTGTGTGTGTGTGTCTGTGTGTGTGTGTGTGTGTGTGTGTGTGTGTGTGTGTAGGTGTGTGTGTGTGTGTGTCTGTGTGTGTGTGTGTGTGTGTGTGTGTGTGTGTGTGTGTGTGTCTGTGTGTGTGTGTGTAGGTGTGTGTGTGTGTGTGTGTCTGTGTGTGTGTGTGTAGGTGTGTGTGTGTGTGTGTGTGTCTGTGTGTGTGTGTGTAGGTGTGTGTGTGTGTGTGTGTGTGTGTGTGTGTGTGTGTGTGTGTGTGTGTGTGTGTGTGTGTGTGTAGGTGTGTGTGTGTGTGTGTCTGTGTGTGTGTGTGTGTAGATGTGTGTGTGTGTCTGTGTGTGTGTGTGTGTGTCTGTGTGTGTGTGTGTGTGTAGGTGTGTGTGTGTGTGTGTCTGTGTGTGTGTGTGCGTGTGTGTGTGTGTGTGTGTGTGTGTGTGTGTGTCTGTGTGTGTGTGTGTGTCTTTCATGCATTATCATTATGAAATATGATATATTTTATTAACTTGGATTTCGACCACAGGGAGTCCTCACAGCTCTTACCTTCTCTCGGAAAACGGTCACACGCTTTAGAGCTTAGAAAAAAAAAGTTGTTCAACATTACAAAATTGATAACTAAGCAAATTAGACTATAAGAAAGGGATTATGCAGTTTTTGTTTTTTTTGCCAGTCTCGTTTTCACATTTTGCTCCAGTGTTAAATTAGACTTGGTTCCATATCCAGAAATATTACTCCTGAGGGTGTTAGTAATCCAGTAGTTCCATGTTTGTACCATAAAAGCAAATTATTTTGGTCCTGAACAGCTCCACTATCTGTGACTGAAGAGTGAAAACATGTCTGTGCTGTGCGATGCTTTTACTGAGGAAACTTGGAACTGTTATAAAGACGAAACAGAATGATCTTAAGGGGCAGGTCAGTCATATTCTCTTATCTTATGCAATGTCAGCTTTTTTTTTACTATTGGGTATAAAAGAAAGTACTTTTAAGTGTTAGCTGAATCAAGAAAAATGTAAAACTTTTACTCACATTATTTACCTTTTGTTGCAATGACAAAGCAGATTTTGATGACAAATGTTTGTGTTGCAGCCCTAATGTGTCAGACGTACAATATGTAAGTGGAATGTATTGCAAATGTACAGTAAATTAATGCAATCAAAGTGTTTTTTTTTCTTTTTTAATTAAATCTTTTTGTGTCTGTGATATTTCTACAAAACCTCTGGATTATGGATCTGGCCCAAATGTACAGAACCAAATGTAGTGATTTTTTTCAAGAAAAAGTAGCCTACTTGACCACGCAATTTAGGCTTCAAACTGCACGATATGAGTGAAAAAGTGAAACCACAGCTCTGGTGGTGAGTGCATGTGTGATTTTCTATTCTCTACTCAGTGATAGAAAATGCACAACTAACAAGTGAAACAGATTTAATCCTATGCTGCATGTCCAAATAAGTTTTTACACTATAATTAAATTCAACTCGATGTAAAAGTATTCAGGAACAGTACTCTGATTATGTATCAGAATCAGAGTATGTTACAAAATATACTTTAATGCAGGCATTCACTAAATAGGCCAACATTTTCAAATCATTCTTCCCATGGCTGCAGGTAGTCCGCTAAGAATGAGAAAAGTGGATCTTATGGGTCCTCTATCTGCAGATTAGGGCTCAGTCTGAGTAGCGGGGCGACGTACTTATTTTAAACCTGTACTTTCTTTTCCAATCCAGCAGGCGGCGCCACGCTTTCACACTGTGGGGAGCTGCGCATGCGTGCACTGTGCGCTCTGACCACAGCGGAAGAGCTGGCGTCACTTTAGTGATGGACGTTTTACCGGTGTGTGCCTGCGCCGCACGCTAAAAGTCCGCTGTTTGCGCTACTCCACAGCAGAAACCAGAGACATCTGTGCGCTCTGTGCGCTCTGTGCGCTCTGCTTCTGCCCCGGACACGTACGCGAAGCGGAGGCATCTCTCAGAAGCGGGGGCATCTCTCAGAAGCGGGGGCATCTCTCAGAAGCGGGGGCATCTCTCAGCGGACTGTGCCTACGCGGGTGCCCTGGAGAGCAGACGTTCACACCGGTGTATCGCTCTCCGAAGGTAACGCATCACTTTCCCACGACAGTCTTCTGAGCTGTGAGGTGAGAATGACATAAGCGCCATGATTGTGCGGTTCTTCCCTCCACCTAGTTCTGACCTACTTTCTTCTCACAGACTCACCTCCTGCAAGAACTCCAGGATTTCATTAGCCCCATACTCAGGTACAGTGGCGTCTACGTGTACGTGTACTTGTAGCAGGTCAGCGTACTCGTGCAGCTCTTGACCTCAGCTCATGACCTGTGCTGGTCTTTAAAAGGGATGCGCCCATCCATATTCTTCAGTTCCAATACAGATATCAACTGATACCATTCCAGAGAAACTGCATTTATTTCCTTAAACCAAAAATCAAATAAGACAAAACTTATCCAGATGTGTTTATTTATCTCTCAAGTAATGACAGAACAGCTTTGTATAAATAGAAAATAAAACATTATGAGACTGGGCCAAATACAACAAGTAAATAGTCTTATTAGATCAGTTTATATGTTCAACCAGAATACCAGCTGAATCAGTATTTGAAAGCCGATATCCGATCCAGGATATGTATCAGTATCGGCACAGGTCTCCGATACCAATATCAGATCACTGCATCTCTAGTCTTTACGTTACTGTGATCCCTCTGGACAAATGTAGTAGCCTTCAGTTGCAAACCAACACTGATCTGGTTATTAGATGCACTGTGTAACTTTTGTGGCCTGCCTGTCTCCATGGAAGGTCCAGAAATGTTCTATTGTTCAGCATCATGGAAACAAGCAGGGGACAAAAGTTTTCTAATGTGGAAGTCAGCTCATTTTTTACTTGTTTATTTGGGTGGGACGATGCATATTCATGAACATACAATTTCTATGAAATCACACATATTGATGTAAATACGCCGGATTTAGCACAGGTGCTAATTTCCATCCCTAGTCCCATATATAAAATGTACATAATATAGACATATAGACAGCTGACTTGTTTCTTTTATTAAGACTTTTTGTGCAAATGATCATAATGATCCATGGTTGTCTCAGATTATGACTATACAGCGGGCACAAGCACAATACGTGTTCTTTAAGTCAGGCCCTAACCATTTTGACACCCGAGGCAAGATTTCAGGTGGCGCCCCTTGGATTGCAAAAAAAAATAAAATACTGCCAGAGTACAGATACTCACAAAAAATCAAACAGTTCATAGTGACGATGTTTTAGACAGTGGAGGATTTTATCCCCCATCGCCGATTTTTGCGCTCGGCGCCCACTAGTGGAGCGGCGGCGCCCTTAGCATTTGCCTATGTTGCCTAATGGGGGGGCCGGCCCTGCTTTAAGTAAAAATCGAGCACAGCACCTTGAACACAGAATTACCCAGTTACAAGTATGCAGTAGTAATAGCAGCAGCAGTAGTAGTAGTAGTAGTAGTAGTAGTAGTAGTAGTAGCAGCAGCAGTAGTAGTGTGGTAGTTGGACTTTAATTAAAAATCTGTTACTGATACAGATCTCTGTCGTCCAGGTATGATCCATAACATAACGACACAGTTCAATAGCTCTCGCTCACAAACAGAACGTGTAAGCAAAGAGGTGTTAGATTCAGTGCAGTTATAAGGCCGTGTCCACCAGCGTCTGACCGCAGCTTAAGAATCTATTTGGATAAGCGGCAAAACGTCTTCACATTAAAATGTTTGTCTAGTTGACAGAAATGAATTTTTCTCCTGCTACGTTACCGATCCAGTTTATACGCGAGTCATTTTGCGGTTTTCCGGTCGACAGTGGAGATGGGCGTGCGCTCCGGCCTCTCTCACGGCCTCCTCCGGCCCTCCTCTCTGGGGCTGATGATGATGTTGGGGGTGCTGGTACTCGCTGTGTGGGCAGAGGAAAGAGACTTCTACGCTCTGCTGGGAGTGAGCCGGGGAGCTAGCACCCGAGAGATCCGCCGTGCCTTTAAACAGCTGGCCCTGACCATGCACCCGGACAAGAACCCGGTCAGTATATGCAACGTGCAACCAGTGTCCACACACATCTGTCAGCACCACATCATACACTTCACAGAGGAGAGAGTGAATAAAGAAGTTAGAGCAGTGTTTCCCTTAGGTTTACTGGTTTGGCAGGTGGGGTCTGCCCATGTACATGTGTGATCATATACTTGTGCTGTGCAGGATAACACTGTGCAGCAATAGATGATACAGATTTATAAGTACTGGTAAGGCACCTGGGAAAAAATGGAAAGGTACCGAGCCCTAATCACTGAATTCCATGACTTGACTCTTATACCTGCTCGGTGTGGTATCTACTGTAACAGCACCGTCTGCTGGTGTCCTCAGGGAGACGCGTCGGCTCATGAGAAGTTCCTTCAGGTGAACCGGGCCTATGAGGTTCTGAAGGACGAGGACCTGCGCAAGAAGTACGACAAGTATGGAGAGAAGGGGCTGGACGAGCAGCAAGGCGGCCGATACGAGAGCTGGAACTATTACAGATACGACTTTGGTCAGCGCGCACACTCTGAACACACTCCACATTTGCACCACTCTGACACCATGCTCGGGCTGCTCTACATGTATCTCTATGGTGGAATGTTCAGCAGTTACCATGGTAACACAATGCACACATTGGTTCAGCAGCAGTGTGTGCTCAGAGAATGAGGTCAGCTGAACCTGAATATACTGAAGGACCAGGTTATTCCATCAGTGGATTTGTTCTTCCCTGATGACACGGGTATATTCCAGATGACCATGCAGGATTCATCAGGCTCAAATAGTGACAGAGCGGTTCAGGGAGCAGGAGACATCATTTTCACACATGGATCGGCCTCCACAGAGTCCAGACCTGAACCCCACTGAGAATCTTTGGGATGTGCTGGAGAAGCTTTGTGCAGCGGTCAGACTCGACCGTCAGCAATGCAACATCTTAGTGAAAAATGAATGCATTCACTGTGGCATTGTTTCGATAAACTTCTGCAATGTCATAAGATTTATTTCCATCCAGTGTGCATTAATTGCATTCATGATGTCTCCTGCTCCCTGAACCGCTCTGTCACTATTTGAGCCTGATGAATCCTGCATGGTCATCTGGAATATACCCGTGTCATCAGGGAAGAACAAATCCACTGATGGAATAACCTGGTCATTCAGTATATTCAGGTTCAGCTGACCTCATTTTTGAGCACACACTGCTGCTGAACCTGGACCTGACCAACTGCAGCAAACTGGTCCCTATTTGCTTAGTTAAATCCAGGTGGTGACTTATTCTTTGGCCAGGCAGTGTAGTATCAAGACAGGACATGCAAATTCCCCTTAATTCCTGGGTCAGGCTTCATGAATGGGGCTTAGGAGAGATCTGTGTAAGACTACTGCGCTGTTAGCAGTAACATTCGTATGCATGTTCCTAACCTTCAGTGTCTGTGCAGGCATCTATGATGACGACTTGGAGATTATCACTCTGGACAGTGGAGACTTTGGTGAGTTCTAGTTCATCCCTGATGACCACCAGAGGGTAGTGCTGAAAGCCCTGAACAGTTCCTTATGTATGTGGGATACATAGAACTGGAGTGGGACTTTTGTTTTCTGTCGGTGCCGCTCACTTTTCCAGCTGTATCAAACACAAGGCCTGCCTTTCCCTTTTATTTGACCCTAATACAGTATTTATTTATTTGGATTATTTAGCACGGACAGTGTACACTGAAAAAAAGGTCGCTAGATTTGTGTATTTGTATTATGTTTAGGATTAGAAAATGATTCGATCTCCTCTGTACATAGTTTTTCTCAGAACATGAACATACATTTTTCATGTTGGCAAAAGGTGACAAAGTCATGGTGAATACACAGATTTATCTTACGTTACCTTATCTTGAAGTTTGTTTGTTTTTTAAACTTTTTTATGGTATTATTTTTATATATAAATTTTATTCTGTCAACACAATTATTTTAACATGTGACAGAGGTCTGATCTTGCCCCCAGTCTGAGCACAAGGGTGTGTGTGGTGGAGCTGTAAAGCAGAGGTGTGGTGCCTGAATATCAGGTGGAGTAGAGCAGATGGAGGATGTGGTGCATTCAGTCAATTACCAGAATCGTAAAAATAAATATCAGACTAATCCACAAACAACATGTGACATGCTCAAGACTTCTTTATTTGGAACTATATTAGGATGATAAATGCTTATCATTCATAAGATGTTGTGGTGTGTGGGATGTTCACCTGGATGCCCTCCCACAGCCCCTCGCCCTCTTCCTGCACCAGCTCAGCACTGCTCTAGAGTTTGGTTTGATCTGAAGCTGTACAAAAGCTGCTTATTCACATGAGGCCGTTTACAGCGTGTTTTCACCCTGTCTGGGCTCCTAATGCTGCGATGGCATATTGCCTCACATCCTTGTGCCCTTTCTGTCATCAACTCCATTTCCTTTTGCAATCAAATTATTCCCATTGTGCCACTTTGGTTAATTTATAAAGTCAGTCGCCTGTATGTCAGAACCGTACCCTCAGAACCGTACAGAGGTATACATGGAGCTGTGGAGCGGTTGAACTCACTGACAGCTCGGAGCTGTGGCAGAGCAGACGCATGTCTCGTATGTGCCGTTCTCTTGGCTGCAGTGGTTAATAAGACATATATGCACATGAGCACTGCTCTGTACACGTCCTGCTGTGTGCGCATGGCACATAAGAGTAACCTGTGCGGGGCAAATGCTGGTTGTGCAGTCACCCTGCCCATGTGTTAATGGTTTACTCCACGTCTGTGCGCAAAGCGATAACATCAGATACATTGATATGACAATAAACTTATTCCATAATCCACGAGACACCCACACACCCACCTGTGTGGGACCAAATTCAGTGGACACCTGTGAGACGAGACTTTTCCCCTCACCCTCTGTGCTGCTGTAATGAGGCAAAGACATTACAGACATTACCCGCCACGCTGGCAGCACTTTTAAATGTCACAGCGGGCACAGATTGGTTCAGACACCATCACCGTATATGTACTTGTACCGTCCCACTCCAGCCTCCAGCAGTGAAGTACAGCCCGACCTGGACACGCCCTCCTTCACATGAGCACCAGTGCTAAGATTGGGGACAAAATCGGACCCCAAATGTCCTTAAAGGGTTTTAAAGTAAACAAATACAAATACACTCTTTAGTTTTCCATGCGTGTGTATTGTCTTAAACAGAATCAAACGCACACAGAGCACTCGTACAGTGACACACAGTTTGGAGTGTTTGGAGCTGAACAGTGTGAAGATTTATTCCAGTGAAGAAGCTCTGGCCTCTGCCTTTGGACACAGGAATATGAGTAATCACAGTTTCATGGAACAAGGCTTACATTTAGACACTTAGACTACTTGTTACACTTAGACTATTTGTTGCTTTCTGTTCCTTATGCTCGTACAGAATTTGGTAAAAAGGCATTTGTTTACTCTGCACCTTTTGCATGGAATATGCTACAGAAAGACTGGAAACTAACTGATTTAATTTCCTTGAGCACTTTTAAATGCAAACTGAGAGTTTTTGAGACCAATTCCACAATCTGCACTTGTTTTTCATAATGTCTTTAAACTTTTCTGTCTTATCTGTGTAAATATGTGACTGTGTTTTGTGTTTGCTGCTGCCTCTTGGCCAGGACTCCCTTGAAAAAGAGTTTCTTAATCTCAATGGGATATTTCCTGGTTAAATAAAGGTCAAATAAAAAAAAATTAACCCATGTAGTAAAGTTAAATTATACAATTTGAAGTAATAAAAATCTCCCCAATAATTTATTTATTTATTTATTTATTTGAAGGACAATGTGCAGGTACATTAAAAAGATGTCTGCACCAGATTTAGCAACATGCTAATTTCCATCTGCAGTCCTCAACAAGAAAAACAAACATTCAACATATATACAAATCATAATACAACCTATAAAATACATATTTACACAAGGTGCCTGGAAAAAGTGCGAGTTGACTAAAGTGCAATGTGTCCATTTACAATATCGTAGTTGGATATGTTTAAAGTGCAATATACAGCGTTAAAGTGCAATATACAGCGTTAAAGTGCAATATACAGCGTTAAAGTGCAACAGTGTAGCTGTCAGATGACACACACGAGGGTCACATCTGATAGCTCAGTACCTGAGTGGTATTGTAAATATGAACGAGGTAATATCATTACAATATCATTATAATATCAGCAGAGCTTATCATCCATTGGTTTCTCTGGATTCTAACTGGCCATGAAAAAAAGCAATGTCTGTCAATCTCTCTCTGCGTCTCATCGTCATTAGAATTTTCAATAAATATCAATTCACCTAACTATTGTTAGACTAGAATTATAATTGCAGACAAAACCTGCTTGTATTTATCTTTCCCCAGCATAGACACTGACTGACGTGCCTCTTGTTGTTGTGTGTTTTAGAAGCAGCTGTGAACTCTGGAGAGATCTGGTTTATCAACTTCTACTCTCCACGCTGCTCCCACTGTCACCAGCTCGCTCCCACGGTAATGGCTCTGCATGCGTCAGCAAAACCCGTCCTGACAGGAACATGCACAGTTTTGGGTTACCTTTTTCAGACTTGACAACTCTGCAGCTCATAACACATTATTTATTATTTATTATTTATTATTTATTATTTATTATTTATTATTTATTATTTATTATTTATTATTTATTATTTATTATTTATTATTATGCCATCTATATGTACATTACTATTAAGTGCATGGGGGTCATATTATGCTGGGATAGTGAGGATTCCAACTCGATTTCAGCATTGAACCTGGCAACACAAATAAGAGACTTCTGTAATTAGTAGAGGTGTAACCATATCCAAGTCTCACGATACGATATCGTCACAGTCTGAACCTCATGGTACGATACTTATTGCGGTATCGTGGGAAAGCTCACGATATTACGATATTCTACAGAATAACAAGAGTGACATTCTAAAATGCTTTGACCAGTCATTTGGTACAACATTTATTGTTGTTAGGGATGGAACGATATCCAAATCTCGCCCAGCCCTACCGTGATAATATCGTATGGTGAGACCGTGATAATATCGTATGGTGAGACCGTGATAATATCGTATGGTGAGACCGTGATAATATCGTATGGTGAGACCGTGATAATATCGTATGGTGAGACCGTGATAATATCGTATGGTGAGACCGTGATAATATCGTATGGCGAGACCGTGATAATATCGTATGGCGAGACCGTGATAATATCGTATGGCGAGATCGTGATAATATCGTATGGTGAGACCGTGATAATATCGTATGGTGAGACCGTGATAATATCGTATGGTGAGACCGTGATAATATCGTATGGTGAGACCGTGATAATATCGTATGGTGAGATCGTGATAATATCGTATGGTGAGATCGTGATAATATCGTATGGTGAGACCGTGATAATATCGTATGGTGAGACCGTGATAATATCGTATGGTGAGACCGTGATAATATCGTATGGTGAGACCGTGATAATATCGTATGGTGAGATCGTGATAATATCGTATGGTGAGATCGTGATAATATCGTATGGTGAGACCGTGATAATATCGTATGGTGAGATCGTGATAATATCGTATGGTGAGATCGTGATAATATCGTATGGTGAGACCGTGATAATATCGTATGGTGAGACCGTGATAATATCGTATGGTGAGACCGTGATAATATCGTATGGTGAGACCGTGATAATATCGTGTGGTGAGACCGTGATAATATCGTATGGTGAGACCGTGATAATATCGTATGGCGAGACCGTGATAATATCGTATGGCGAGACCGTGATAATATCGTATGGCGAGACCGTGATAATATCGTATGGCGAGACCGTGATAATATCGTATGGCGAGACCGTGATAATATCGTATGGCGAGACCGTGATAATATCGTATGGTGAGACCGTGATAATATTGTATGGTGAGACCGTGATAATATCGTATGGTGAGACCGTGATAATATTGTGTGGTGAGACCGTGATAATATCGTATGGTGAGACTTGGATGTCATTAAACCCCTAATGTGCATTGTTTGTGTCAGTGGAGGGAGATGGCCAAAGAGATGGACGGTGTGATCCGGATAGGAGCTGTGAACTGTGGGGACAACCACCAGCTGTGCCGGAGAAGAGGCGTCCACAGCTACCCCAGCCTGTACCTCTACAGAGTAGGACAGGTAAACAAACCAAGCACCAGCTGAGACATTGAGAAACACGAGCATTATAAATTATTTTGACTGGTAGTGTATTTTCTGCCAGAGCAAATAGCCCCATCCATAATGCACATGCACAATATATCACAATTAAATCCAAATGGCAATCTGAGTTACCACATCTGTCAAATTACAAAGGGTGCAGTCATTTAGATATTCTCTACTTTTATAGAAAAAATCTTGTTGTACGTGTAGTTTAGACCTCTACAAACATGTTTTAAATTTAAAGGTATTCTTGCATTAGTTTATCAATTCATAGTCCTTGTCCCTGTGTTTTGGCCTTGTTCTGCAGACTCCAGAGAAGTTCAGTGGTGAGCGCTCCAAAGACAACCTGGTGCGCTTCTCCATGCAGTTCATCAGCACCGTGGTCTCCCAGCTGTGGCACGGTAAGGCTCGGTCCTCCTTTAGCTGGGCTTGAAATGGAAATGGAAATAATGTTGTGGTATAATAATATATAGAAGGAGTACACAGACAAAAATATTTAATTTATGTTATGCATTATTTAATTTAACCACATCAACTGTAAGAGAACTAACTCAGATGTACATGAATTACTTATTCAGTGAAAGATGTCCCTTGCACAGCTCTTGTTGACATTTGTTGGTGGTTATCGCTATCCATGAGCTTTTGCTATTAAAACAGTAATAACTGTTCATAAATGAAAATTACTTTTTGAGATGATTAACCTTTTCTTGCATGGAAGGACATTAGAACAGCGACATTGAAATGAAATGCCTGTAGAGAATACGGTAGCACTTAACAGCACAGCAGTGGGTGTATGTTAATTACTTGTTAATTATGCATGAAAATCAACCATTTGATCATTGTCATTTGATTTTTTTTATAGTAATGTTTCCAACATTACTTTATAGTAATGTTTCCAACATTACTTTTTTTAATAGTAATGTTTCCAACCCGGCGGCACGGTGGCTGAGTGGCAACACTCAGGCCTCACAGCAAGAAGGTTGTGGGTTCGATCCCCGGGTCGCCCGGGCCTTTCTGTGTGGAGTTTGCATGTTCTCCCTGTGTCTGGATGGGTTTCCTCCGGGTGCTCCGGTTTCCCCCATCAACCTAAAACATGCAGCACCTGAACTAACATCAAGGACCATGACGTCCACCCTCCTGTGGGCTCACCGCCTGCAGAGGGGTTCATGGGGGGGTCAGGTGCTGTGAGGATTGGGCAGGAAACTGCCCCCGCGACCCAGCCGGATTAAGTGGGAGAAGATGGATGTTTCCAACCCTGCATGAAGACTGTACATGACCAGGCCACAGGGTTGGCATTTTCTTGGCAATCATTTGCAATAGGGCTATGCAGTGTAACGTAAGTGCAGCGGATCTAATGTTTGTTTGGCGGTTCACCTGTGGTTTTACACATGTATAAGCGCTGTCATGTGGCGTGCACATGTTTGTAATGTTCTGATATCAATGAGTTTGGTAAAGACTGTTCAGAAACAGTCGGCTGCATAAAGGGGACAGTTGTTGTGGCTGTACAGTTGTGAATCCATGTTGGTGCTTTATCTCTGTGGAGGAGGACAGCCTATAACTCATTAATTCATTTATTTTCGTCTTCTTCTTTTGGCTCTTGGCGAGGCCGGACGCATTTTCTCTCCTCTCCTGACCCTTATCTTTCCCCTGCTTTGTTCTCTATGTCGTCTGGTCTAGCGTCTAGTCTTTTTCCTTCGAGAGACTCTCTCCGCTCTTTTCTCCAAAACTAAATTAACTATGGATTCGATAAATTGGTCTTTTAACAAAATTGACACTTTAACAAGACAAGCAGGGTCGGGCGAACCTGCGTGTTCTTTGGACACAGAGGATCGATCTATTCGGGACCAGGATTACGGGACTTTGTACTTTGGATCATGCATGGACCTGATTTTTCCAAAAATTAAAATACTGAGGCAGCTTTTCAAAGCCCCACTTAGCTGCCCGGAAATTGGAGTGAGGGGCAGAGCTTCAAGTACTTTAACTTTGTGACCGGGGTCTGGTGGACATGCTTGGACATGGAGGCTCTAAATCGCAAATTTTGGATAAAATCTGGAGGAAACTTGGAGTTCTGCATATGTCAACCTTGAGACCAAGAGACAATAGAGCTGCTGTGAGAAAAATGCAGCTGCTCGACCCAAAGCCAAAACATGACAAATCTTATCTATCAGCCTCCTCCAGCGGCCGTGGCCCAGGTCGACTGGTCAACTCGCCCTGAGAGACTGGAGCAGGGAGGGTGCTCTCCCAGGGCTCTATGCTAACTTTTTTTTTCAGGAGCACACGTGCCCCTAAGTAAAAAATTTTAAGAGCACAGAACGATTATTACAGTGCAGAACTTGCGCACACCAACACTGAATAAATTTAATACAAACAAAAGAATTATGACTGTACTTTTCCTGCATGATCGCAATGTTTTTATAAATATATCTTCATTTTATCTGATTAATATTTAGACTTAAAATAAGCCAAACAAACTGTACTGCACTTGAACACTCTGTGGCCCTTTTTGGACCTTCACCCACAGTTTAAGAACCTCTTATTTAAGAGAACTTCCACTGCACTTTAATTCAATTTTCAATTCAATTTATTTTGTAGCGCCCAAAATCACAACAACAGTTGCCTCTAAGGGCGTTCCAAGATTTGGATGAGTAAAACATACACACAGACATATCAAAACAGGAATAAACAACATTCATGTAAAGCAGCAAATGAAACATGGTCCAGTCATCCCCTGTCCTTAGACCCTCCTTCTCAGCAAGGAAAAACTCCAAAAAACCCAGGGTCCTGGGAAAAAGAAGAAACCTCGGGGAGAACTACAGTGAAGGAGAGATCCACTCCCATGGACGGACAGGCTATAGATGTCCAGGCCCGTGGGCCAGTTCAGTATGGCCACATCTACCCAGGTGGGGAAGGAGCCGGGCGAGGAGGGGAGGCCGGGTGAGGAGGAGGAGGCCGGGCGAGGAGGAGGAGAGGGGCGAGGAGGAGGAGAGGGGTCCAGCTGTCATCAGGCGTCTGAAAGAGTTCCACTCCACAGGGGGAGTGGGACAGGGGACAACATGTGAATAGCAATGAACGAGCTACAGATGAGAACATAGTAAGTGATGCTGATGAGAAAATAGGAGGAAACAGAGGACAGTGCTCAGGTTGCCACACTTCCCCCAGCTTGTTATCTCCTGCGGCAGCTTATCTTAGTCACATCAACTAAGTACCCTGGTCGTAAGCTATTCCGAAGAGGAAGGTTTTAAGCCTGGTCTTAAATACTTTACACAAAACTAACTAAAACTACACTTTAAAAGTGTAAAAAGCGTGCAGGATTTTGAAACCTGTTTTTTCAAATTCCTAACTGGAGTTACATTCTCTTACTGGTTTTACAGTGGTTTTTAGCCTCTGCACATTTACCAAACCAAACACACATTGTGACAAACAGATTTATTTGGCATTTTCTTAGGCAAACTTCAGCCCACATATCACCTTCTCTGTGCTGTAGCTCTGCTCTGTGCGGACACGTACATAAAATTTATATTGGCGTATTTGACGTGAGGCGGATGGACAGGTGGGATGTTTCACCTGCCCTGTGATGCAGGCTGAGGGTGGAGCTGTGAACGAGCCGCGCACTGGCGGTGCCGCGGTGTCCACGGGCTCCAGCGCACAGGTCCCGCACACTGGTACAAGTTTATTGCCGAAGGTAGCGGCCGTAATGAAAAATGACCGCACTCAGTATTTAGACCTTGAGTCCGTGACGAGACCGAGTCTAAATGCGCTCGAGTCCGAGACGAGACCAAGACAAAACTCTGAAAATGAAATGGATGCTGTGGCTTTCAACACAGCACAGCTGTCCGTGAATATTCTCATTCATCCAGGTCATCTCAGTCAAGGAGATTAGTTGTAGGTAATGGGCTTTTTGGAGCTAGATCAAGAAGTCCAGGCTACAACTAAACTCCTTGGCTGAAGCATATAGGTCTTTGCTGGTTTGCATATACATTTTGGGGTGTAAATTATAGTGTTGTAGTACTCGAGCCCGGACTCGAGTACTACAACACTATAATTCCATTCCATTTCATTTTCACCAACTTTGCTAACGGTAACTGCAAGGCTAGCTGACCAATCATGTTTTGAACAGCGTGGGGAGTGTCTAACAATAGTTGATATAGATATATAGACAAATATATAGGCTACTACTTTTCAAACATTTACTTTACAGGTGCATGCACACACACGGGAGGGATTCAGGACGCTATGAAATCAGGTAGCCTAGTTTCTGTACTATAGACACGTGTGACAGACATGAAGTCATTTCAGACAATACAGAAGAAATCGCGTCCTGTTTCCCTGCTGGATGCATCATTTAACTGCCAAAATTCTGGACGATTCGGTGCTTTAACGGAACCTCACTCACCGGATTGTCTGCTTCCATCCTGCTTTCAATGAGAATAGGCGACGTTCTCAACACCTCTCCCACGATCTCTGCTGCACCAAACAGGAACATAACTTTACCAAGGCCGAGTTAAAGGATGTGGGTGGGTTCCCAAGTCCTCGGGAAGCACTGATTGGTTTGCAGTAAGCAATGTTTTGATTGGCTCTCCCAAGGTGGCAGTAAAATTCGGGTCAAAAATCCGTACATCTGTAGATCAGTTTCGCAAGCGTGAACTTTTGAGTCGCGAGCAGGGACATGTGTACAAAATATCTGTACACATACGCTTTTGTTTTTCTCACATGCACCAAATATTTCTACAGTTACAAAATTCCCTCCACACGTACAAAATGTTTCTACAGGTACATTTATTTGCACATGCTCGCAATATTTCTACGGGGACACATTTTTCACCCACACATGTACAAAATATTTCTACAGGTACAAAAGGTAATTGCACATACACAATTTCTCTTACACAGATGCAGAACTTTATTACAACTGTGCGTTTTTATGACCCTGTATTGATCCCATACGCGCTCCTCCTTTAAGGGGGTGTGGGTGTGTTTTGAAGCAGAGTTTGTTCATATGAGTGATATCGGCCACACGTGGAGCTCGTATGCTGGGGTAATGCGCAGTCGGAGGTGTCGTGCCTGGTCACGGTTCGGTTGCGCTCGCGCTGGGCATCCGTGCCGCGCTTTAGGGGCAGGCTTGGGCAGGTTCCACAGTCCTAGTGTGAGTTTGCCCCTAATGTTTGATACATTTAGAACGTTTAACTTGTCACGTTACGTCTGTGTGCAGCTCCTTATTGTGGCTGCAGAAGCACTCGCACTAGTGCGACTGTTTTGATTTCCTCGTTCGCACACCGAAATATAATCAAATGCGAGTGAAATGGGCGCACTGTAGAGCCCTGTCTCCTCCCCTTCCCAATCCCTCGCAGCTTTGTACCTCCGACCGGGTGGGCGGGTCTGTTGCATCCAGCGCCGTCAGGGCTGCAGGATCCGGATGGCTGCTTGCCAACGTTGGACTTCCTCCACACCCCTCCCCTGTTGCTGGTCCTGTGGAATGTTTGTACTGTGTTTTGACTATGTTGCTGATGCTCGGAGGTGTTGTGTACTCATTCCATACGATGCCCGTTAGGAGCGTGGTCTGGGGCGGTCCTCTTTTTTTTTTTCTCCTCCCCCTGTCCTCATGTGATGCTGTTCTTTTTGTTTATTTCTATCTGCTGCCTTCCTGTCTGGTCCGTGTTGTCTTCCCAATGTAATATGGTTTTTTGTATGCTGTAATGTACAGACCGGGTGACAGGTCCAATTTCGATCGCTTTGTATGTCTTGTACATGTGAAGGCATTGACAAATAAAGGCATTCATTCATTCATTTTAGTTTTATTTTAGATTCAGTGATAATTTATCATTGAACCATTTTTGTAGTTTACCCATTTCAATAGTTACTTCGACCAATAACTGCTGCAAGTTCTTACCACTACAAAGTATGGTCGTGTCATCCGCAAATAGAACCACTTTCAGTTTTTGAGTGACATGACACAAATCGTTTATATACAGCAGAAACAGCAAAGGCCCCAGTACTGACCCCTGGGGGACACAGCAGGTAATGCTTTTTAATGATGATCTCTATTCTCCCATTTGTACAAACTGCTGCCTGTTCATGATGTATGATTGTACCCACTGCAGTGCACTACTTCTAAGGCCCATTTTCTCCTTTACTGATGAGTAGGTTATGATCAATTGTATCAAAGGCTTTTTTCAGTTCAATACAAATTGCAAGGGCATAGTCCTTCCTTTCTAATATGCTTTTACTTACATTCTCAATTAAGTCAATTAAAGCAAACGCAGTTGATGAGTTACTCCTAAAGCTATACTGACTGTTGTTTAAAAGCTTAAATTTATCAGTGAAGGTATTAAGACAATCAGTAAATAATTTTTTTCTAAAATTTGAAAGAATTAAGGTAATAAAGAAATCAGTCTGTAATTAACAAATTGTTGTTTGTCACCATTTTTGAACACAGTTATTACTTTTGCAGTTTTCATTTTCTTTGGCAATTTCCCAGTTTGAAAAGATAAATTGTATATGTGTTTTAAAGCCTTTACAATTTCGTGAATAACATTTTTAATTATTAACATGTCAAGACCATCGCAATCTGTAGATCTTTTGTTTGAATTTGGAAATGACACAAAGGATTTTTGTCAGTTGGCTGAGGAAGAAAGAATTATCACATGCAGCAACTTGTTGAAAGGCAGAACCTGTTGCCACTATTTTCCCAGCCAAATCTGGTCCAATATTGACAAAATAATTTTTTAAAGTGTTGATTGGTATTTCCACAAAATTGTAGTTCATTCATTTTTATAGGTTTTATACTTGACTTTGGACTGTGTGGTGTTCTGCATTTGATGTACTTTCTATACAACACATGTTTGTTCCTACAGGCATTAATAAGTCCCTTTGTCATCCAGGGTGAGCAGTTGGCTTGCTTAGTAGTATGGCTTTGTTTAGAAAATGGACAACAAAAATTTAAGAGTTATAAATAAAGACAGAAACGTATCATAAGCCTTGTCCACATCACTTTCTGGAAGTACTTTATCCCAATTTATTTGTCATTATTAATAATTCTTTTTATAAATGATTGAAATGGTTTGTGTTTAGCAGCAACAGGCAGTATAGCAAAGATTGGGAGGTGATCACTGATATCACTGTACAGAATTGTGAAGCTGTACAGTGATAAGGGGTCTTATGTTAAAATGTAACTTGACCTGTTCAGATGTTTGGATTGAAATTGCGTTTCAGTAATATGCTAATGCTTCTAACTGGAAAATAAACAAATGACTATTTTCAGTTCTTTACAACATGGTTCTTTACATGGTTTGAAACTGTTGTGCATGATCATTTGGAACAGCGCATTTTAAGTTTTTATTTTTGAAAAAAAAAAATACTATTATTAGGAGGTTTGTTCAATAACATTCGATTTGTACTCTAAAGGTTGATGATTTGAAAATTATGATGATGTTTTTATTGAAACCTAGTCCACGGACACAGAACCTGACTGTAGAGACGTGGAACATCATCTCGCTGAGAGGGAAGAACACTGAGCTTGTGCAGTGAGAGTTACAGTCTAGATAAAGACAGGCTCACCTCTATGCACAGCTTGGGCTCTGGTACACAACTCCTTGAGAGGGGTTGGTCCCACCATTTTCTAGCATTGCCCACAGGGAGCTTTTGAAATCTGATTAATCTGATAACATTTTTAATAATTTCACAAGACTAGTTATAACGTATGACTGCCGTGGATCATTGTTTTAATTTGGACGTTTTAAATCAAAATATTCATCTAAAATGAACCCCTCCTGTGGGCTCACCACTCACAGAGGGGTCCATGGGGGGGTCAGGTGCAGAGGACTGGGCGGTGAACTTCTGCCCCTGTGACCCCGCTGGATAAAGCGGAAGAAGATGGATGGTGGATGGATAAAATGATTTAATAAATAAAAAAGTCCACTGACTTCTGCGGTGTCCATTGAGAACTAATTTCATTGTAAACGTCATCACAACGAACCAAGCTGTTGTCGGCACCTCTGGTGTCTACAAAATATTCTCCCCATACTGTTCTATCCTATTACCGTGTTAGTACTGTGGAGTGTACGTGTACATGTGTGTAGTAGTAAACCTCTGTCCTCTCTGCTCACTGTCTTTTAGGAAATGTCTTCAGTGAGATTGAAAAAGCGTTTTCCAAAGGCGTGGGCTGGCTCATCACCTTCTGTGCAGAGACTGGAGGTAAAACATGACATACTCAACCACGCTCAGGTGCAAATGCATGTAGTACTCTTTCTTAAATATCTTTAAAAATACCTTATAGGATCATTGTATAGTGTGTGTAAATAAATACATAAATATATAAATGGGGAGAGAGAGTGAGAGACTATGGACATATCTTGAATGAATATAAATACTTATATCTCTGACTTATATTTCATCAGTTATCTGTCCTACACTTGCACACCAGCATTTGGATCATTTCAGCTCTTGAATTTCTCATCTTCACTGAACTTTGGAAATGTAGACAGAATATTAATGCAGGATTACACAATCATAAATTAATTAATGAAACAAAACCCTACTCCAGTTATCTTTCTGAGGAGGTAACAACATTCTATATATAATAATGTAAAGAGGAGAGACCTAATTTTGCTATTTCATTATTGTTATCATTGCTGTTAATCTGTGGATCTATTAATGGATAGAAGATATATGTTTTGTTTTTAGGATTTTCTAAAACATAAAAAGGACAGATGAAATAAGACTGCAGTTGAATATCTGAATATTAGGGTAGAAAAGGGTATTCTAAACACGATATCACTAATGAGCCTGTGCTGTCAGATTGCCTGGAGCCCCGGACGAGGCAGAAGCTGGCGGGCATGCTGGTGAGTACCTGTTTGGGGCAGGGTCTATGCTAGGTGGTTTGATGATAACTATTGTAATTATAAATTATAGTAAATTGAAACTAACTTACAGAAACTAACTTGGCTAGGACGTGTAAGAAGGACATTTTTTTCTGATACGTTAAACATGATTTCAACAAAATAAAGTATTTGTCAGATAAGACTTTGTGTATACATTAGAGTTTTGCTCGGTGACAGTGGAATTCCCTAGTTCCAACCAGGAAGTAAAATTGTATTGCCAGCATTGTCAAATTGGGAAAATCGGCCAAAAGGTACATTTGCAAAGAAGCCTTTTCATTTTCACAAACATCAGATCATTTATTTGTGAAACTCTTCTAATTTTAGACATTTTAATGTGCCCTGCACTGTGACCTCTCCTGTCACCCCACTGGACATTCACTACAAATTTGCCGTGTCAGAATTTTCAGCCTGGTCGTGGAATCTGAATTTTCTGACGTGGCAAATTTGTAGTGAATGTCCAGTGGGGGTGACAGGAGAGGTCACAGTGAGGTTTGACTATCGGCCGGATTCTCCTCTCCAGTACCCTGGCATAGACCTTACCTTACTTTTTAATTTGAAGTCCCCCCTCCCTTTGCTCCCCGCGCTCCTCTGTCACATTACAATCAGCGTGCATCCCGCTAATGAAACTACTGCACATCACATCAGGTTTGTCATGTTGTAGTGCATTGTTTTGTGTCATGTTTTTGTATGTTTATAGAAAATTGTCACATAGGAGCATGGTTGACGTAGGCGTGTGGGCTGAATCTTGGACAGACATGCATGGATAACATATAACACCACTTCAGGCATGTTTTTTATAAGGGCACAATGTAATAACATGGTCAAAAGTTCCAAAAAGTTGACTTTGCAGAATACTCCCTCTTTAATGTGTAAAGGTCAACTAAATGACTAAGTATTCATGGGTTTCGGTTTCATGGGAGCTGAAGGGTGAAGCATGACTGGTGGCGGTCTATGGTAGTGAGTGGGTCTTGACTCTTTCAGGGCATGGAAAAGGGAGTGCCGAATGGCCGAACCTCAAGGTTCATTATGAGATTTACAGGGAAACGATGCATATGTACACAGTTTATGTAGAACGAGAGAAAATTGCAGTAACAGCTCTCGTGTCCTGTTTGCAACAGTGAACAGATTAACAAACCCTCCAGCTCCACTGCCGTTAGAACTGATTTCCACATCTAAGTGCAATGAGTTTGCAGTATTCTTTAATGACAAGGTTCAGGGCATCAAAAATGCATCAATTCTACAATATAAATAACAATCACGCAGCCACAGAGACACTTAGAGCTGAGTCACTTTGCACCTGTAACTGACAAAACTGTCTTAGAGATCGTCTCCAGTCTGAGTTCATCCACATGCTGCCTCCATGTGTTACCCACTAGATTTCTAAAGTCTGTCCTCCACAGTTACTTTCACCACTCGCTCACATAGTTAACATGTCACTTCAGTCTGGAACATTCCCAAGAGCTTTGAAAACTGTCTTGATGCCACAGTACTGAACAATTTCCGACTCATCTCAAATCTGCCGTTTTTTGGCAAAGTCCTTGAAAAAGCTGTTTACCAACAGTTTATGAATTTTCTCCAAATGAACAACTCCTTCGATGTTTTCCAGTCAGGTTTTAGAGCCACAGCACTGAGATGCTCTGATCAAGGTGACAAACGCCATCCACCTGAACACTGACGCAGGAAAAGTCTCAGTGTTGATCCTGTTAGATCTGAGTGCTGCTTTTGACACTGTCAATCATGGGATCCTCTTACAGAGACTAGAGGACTGGGAGGGCATCTGAGGTACTGCACTAAACTGGTTCAAGTCCTATCTAGAAGACAAGAAGTATTTTGTTGAAATTGGAAACTGTGTCTCAGATCACCTGGCCCTGACCTGTGGGGGGCCCCAGGGGTTGATCCTGGGCCCACTTTTGTTCAATCTCTACATGCTGCCTTTAGGCCAGTTAATACGCAGCAATAATGTGTCCTACCACAACTACGCAGACGATACTCAGATCTATGTCTCACTGCCGCTACATCCAACACATCAGTGTGTGGATGCAAAAAAACTTTCTCCAGCTAAACTCAGACAAGACAGAAATCAGAGTCTTTTGCCCACAGAAGAGACAATGTCAGCAGTCACCTCCAGTCTCTCTAAAACCTTCAAATCAGACTAAAAATCTAGGGGTAATAATGGCCACATTAAATCAATAATATCTGCACCTTTTACCATCTAAAAAACATAGCAAAAATCACAGGTCTACTGTCTAAAGCAGACTTATCCATGCATTTGTCTCCAGTAGGTTAGACTCCAGTATTTTTCGGACCATAAGGTGCACTTAAAATCCTTTAATTTTCTCAAAAATCATCAGTGCACCTTATAATCCAGTGTGCTTTATGTATGTATTAATTCTGGTTGTGCTCAAACTGATTTTAGGTGGTACACGGCACTCAAAAATGTGTCAAAATATTTTAGTGCTTTTGTAAGATAGGAAGCCACACCGCTTGAGTGCAGTGGTATTGCACCTCCGCACATTCGCAGAGCCACTGCATCGAAGGTCCAGAAACACAAACAGGCCACAGACCCGAGGCACCCTCTCCATGATCACAGCCCAGCAAAAAGCTGATTGAAATCAAGGAAGTGCTTCATGACAGAAGAGAGCATTGATCCCAACCACGCATCTACCTTCAGAATATCTACCTGGAAGGAGTGGGACAACCACATCAATGAAGCTGTACAAGACCCCACGGAAGAACTGCCAAGTGGAACAGAGCTCCCCAGAAATGAATGGGTCACACTGAACAGAGCAAGAGCAAAGCTCGGCAGAACAGCAGGAACATTACTCAAGTGGGGGCTTGCTGAAACTGGCGAGTGCACATGTGGATTCCAGGTGCAGACAATGGAGCACATCCTCATAGACTGCCGGAGTGGACCAAGCTGCACTGACCAGGACCTCAGAGCCTGTACCCCTGAGGCTGTGGAGTGGGTCCGGTATTGGAGCGACAAGCTATGAATGAATGACCGCTTGAGTCTGTGCATATTTGGGAAGTTTGTGCATATTTGGTTGCAGCTGAGCACAAAACAAACATCCACAAACTCCCAAATGGGTCCAGTCATACATAAAATGTATTGTGTGTATTTTGTCCATCAGAATACAAATTGAAAAGATACGAGATCAGGAATTACTATCACTAAATGAAAACGTACGATTACTGCGGCGTTTACGGACTGAACCAGGAGACTAAATCAGAACTGAACCAGGACTAGGGCTGGGCAATATGGACCAAAAAGTATATCTCGATATATTTTGCTATATCTCGATATCTTTACAGGAAAAATAACCCCCCCCCCCAAACTACTGCAAAAACAACAAACACATTTTATCTGATTAATATTCATTTAGTACTGCACTTAAACACACTGCACCCCTTTTTGGACCCTCACCCACAGTTTAAGAACCTCTTCTTTAAGAGAACTTCCACTGGTACTTTACAGAAAACTGCTTCAAAGTGAATAAAGTGGCCAGGATTTTTAAACCTGTATTTTGAAATTCCAAACTGGAGTTACATTCTCTTGTTTTAAAGTGATGTTTAGTCTCTGCACATTTACCAAAGCAAACGCACATTGTGACAAATATGATCACACTCAGTATTCAGACCTTGAGTCCGTGACAAGACCGAGTCCAAATGCGCTCGCTTTAGAGAAGGAAGTCCAGCGGTGTGGGGGTGTCTACTGAGCGGTGGGACAGGTGTGGGTCCTGCTGTGGTGGGACAGGTGTGGGTCCTGCTGCGGTGGGACAGGTGTGGGTCCTGCTGCGGTGGGACAGGTGTGGATCCTGCTGCGGTGGGACAGGTGTGGGTCCTGCTGCGGTGGGACAGGTGTGGGTCCTGCTGCGGTGGGACAGGTGTGGGTCCTGCTGCGGTGGGACAGGTGTGGGTCCTGCTGCGGTGGGACAGGTGTGGGTCCTGCTGCTGGGCGCTCCTCGTTTAAGGGGGCGTGGGTGTGTTTTGAAGCGGAGTTTGTTTGTATGAGTGATATCAGCCACACGTGGAGCTCGTATGCTGGAGTCGTGCGCGGTCAGAAGTGTCGTGCCCGGGCACGGTTCGGTTGCGCTTGCGCTGGGCACGCGTACATTTAGAACGTTTAGCTCCTCACGTTGCGTCTGTGCACAGCTCCTTATTGTGGCTGCAGAAGCACTCGCACAGAGGCGCCTGTTTTTTTTTCCCCGTTCGCACGACGAAATATTTGTTCTCAAATGCGAGTGAAATGGGCGCACTGTAGAGCCCTGGGCCTAGTCCTAGTTTAGTCCGAGGCCAGCTCCGGGCTCTGCGGAGGAGCTCGGGAGACAAAAGCGAGGAGGCGGAGGCGAGCGCTGCACAGAGAAGGCAAAACAAACGAAGCGGCGAAACCAGAAGTAAACATAGTGTAATAGCTCTGTTATAGCTATTGTTTTCTTAGTTCTGTTACATGTCCCATCCCTGTTTTGCCGATTGGGGGCGCTGGGGATGTATTGAGGGTTGTGTCCTGTGGGCAGGAACACGAGTGAGTGACCTGTTTTCTGGGGTTCTGGAGGAAGCGGGACTGAGTTGTATGGGATTTTTCCAGGGCCTTCAGCGTGAGCTGTGACTGTGACAACGGCTCGTATTAAACCTGTTGTTAATAAAGCACTTCTAAAGAGATGTCGGTGCTTGTCTTACCTGTGAATACTTTATTACAATAAGCATTATAGCGATATATTGATATGCCAGAATTCATATCGAGTTTCAAAAATATCTCGATATATTTTAAATATTGAAATATCGCCCACCCCTAACCCTAACCCTAACCAGGACTGAACCGGGAATACAACAAAACTAAACCAGGTCTAAACCAGGACTAACCCGGGCCTAAACCAGGTCGGAGCATTACGGCTTCCGTAGGTAGGTGCCTGGTGGAGTAATATGCAGAGTAATTACACCCATAGACCATATGGGTGTAATCATACGGCCTATGGGTGTAATTACGCGTATTACTCTGCGTATTACTCTGCGTATTACTCTGCGTATTACTCTGCGTATTACTCTGCGAGGCACCTAACTACGGAAGCTGTAATGCTCTGATTGCATCATAATATCAGAACATATTACACCATGGTGTAATACAGTACGTATTACTCCGTGAGGAGTAACGTGTGTTTAAGGACCTGAAAATGGCACCTTTTAAGAGACAAAGAAGATTTCAAACTCAAGCAATCAGTCATGCAGTAGAACATGGGAATAGAGCAGCTGCAAGAAAATTCAACATTAATTCAATTCAATTTTATTTATATAGCCCAGAATCACATCAAGAGTTTCCCCAATGGGCTTCACAGTGAAAATCATTGAAACATGATCTAACATAGACATCAATTCAATTCAATTCAATTTATTTTTGTAGCGCACAAAATCACAACAACAGTTGCCTCTAAGGGCGTTCCAAGATTTGGATGAGTAAAACATACACACAGACATATCAAAACAGGAATAAACAACATTCATGTAAAGCAGCAAATGAAACATTGTCCAGTCATCCCCTGTTCTTAGACCCTCCTTCTCTGCAAGGAAAAACTCCAAAAAACCCAGGGTCCTGGGAAAAAGAAGAAACCTCGGGGAGAACTACAGTGAAGGAGGGATCCACTCCCATGGACGGACAGGCTATAGATGTCCAGGCCCGTGGGCCAGTTCAGTATGACCACAGCTACCCAGGTGGGGAAGGAGCCAGGCGAGGAGGAGGAGGAGCCGGAGGAGGGGCCGGGCGAGGAGGAGGAGCCGGAGGAGGAGCCGGGCGAGGAGGAGGAGCCAGGTGAAGAGGAGGAGCCGGGCGAGGAGGAGGAAGCCGGGCGAGGAGGAGGAGCCGGGCGAGGAGGAGGAGAGGGGTCCAGCTGCCATCAGGCGTCTGAAAGAGTTCCACTCCACAGGGGGAGTGGGACAGGGGACAACATGTGAATAGCAATGAACAAACTACAGATGAGAACATAGTAAGTGATGCTGATGAGAAAATAGGAGGAAACAGAGGACAGTGCTCAGGTTGCCACACTTCCCCCAGCTTGTTATCTCCTGCGGCAGCTTATCTTAGTAACATCAACTAAGTAACCTGGTCAGAAGCTATTCCGAAGAGGAAGGTTTTAAGCCTGGTCTTAAATAAAGAGACTGTGGAGCCTGTTTAACATCAACAGGGAGTTGATTCCATAACACAGGAGCTTGGTAACTGAAGGCTCTCCCCCCCACTGTACTTTTAGACACTCTAGGAACCACTAATAATCCTGCATTCTGAGAGCGAAGTGCTCTATTTGGCTGATAGGGGACAATGGCATCCTGAAGATATGATGGGGCCATATTGTTTAAGGCTTTGTATGTCAGGAGGAGAACTTTGAATTTAATTCTAAACTCGACAGGAAGCCAGTGAAGTGATTTTAACACAGGACTGATGTGATCACGTCTTTTAGTTCCTGTTAGGACTCTGGCCGCTGCATTTTGGACCAACTGGAAGCTTCTTAAAGTACCTTTAGCGCAGGCGGTGAGCAGAGAATTACAGTAATCTAGTCTGGATGTAACAAATGCATGGATAAGTTTTTCAGCATCATTTTTAGGCAAAATATTTCTGATTTTAGTTATGTTTCGCAGGTGAAAATATGCAGTTTTACAAGCTTGGTTTATATGAGCTGTGAATGAGAGATTTTGGTCAAATACGACTCCAAGGTTTTTTTTACAGTAGAGCTAGAGGCTATACTCACATTGTCAAGTGAGATTATCTGGTCGGACAGAGAATCTCTCTGACCTTTAGGACCGACAACAATGACCTCTGTTTTTTCAGGGTTTAAGAGCAGATAATTCAGGGTCATCCAGGTTTTGATGTCCTTCACACAGGCACTGAGCTTATCGATTTGATCGGTCTGATTTGGTTTCATTGATAAGTACAGCTGAGTGTCATCAGCATAGCAGTGGAAATTAATGCCATGTTTTCTGATAATGTTACCTAATGGCAACATATACAGAGTAAACAGGATTGGACCAAGCACAGATCCTTGTGGAACACCGCAAGCTACTTTAGAGCAGGGAGAGGTGCACTGGTTTACACTAACAAACTGGTACCTATCTGATAGATAGGATTTAAACCATTTGAGGGCGGTCCCTCTGACACCTATGTCACATTCAGGATTTAAGCGAGGTTTATTCAAAAGCGGTTTAATTACAGCATATTTAAAGGACTGAGGAACATAGCCATTTTCTAATGACATATTTATTATGTTATGGATGGAACCTATTATTAAGTAGAGAGCTTCTTTGAGGAGTTTGACTGGAATAGGGTCGAGCAAACAAGTTGATGGTTTGGACGACATGATGACTGAGGTAATCTCCACCTCATCGACAGGAGTAAATTTGTCTAATGCTGTTAGAGGATTTATGTGGGATATTGGTGTTACAGACTGGATTTGCTGGATTTGCTCGGGGCTGATTTTTGGAGTGGCTTTGTTGATCTTGTCTCTAATGGTTGTAATTTTGTAATCGAAGAATTGAAGAAAGTCATCACAACTGAACTTCGAAGGGAGAAGAGACTCAGGGGCAGTGTGCGAGTTTGTCAGCCTGGCTACAGTGCTGAACAGAAATCTGGGGTTGCTTTTATTTACTTCTATTAGGTTTGAATAGTATCTGGTTTGTGCTTTTCGCAGAGCGGCCTTATAAGAGAGCAGGCAGAGCTTCCATGCCTTCAGAGACTGCTCGGAGCGCGAGCGGCGCCAGAGCTTCTCTGTGTGTCTCACGTGTTGTTTGAGTGATCACAGTTCTGGAGTAAACCAAGGAGCCGGAAGTCTTGGTTTAATGCTTTTCTGTTTTAGCGGAGCTGCAACATCGAGAGCAGATTTTAAGGTGAGCATTGTCCTATCAACAAACTGATCCATGATAATTGGATTAAAGTTGTTCTCATTGTCACATGGCATATCATTTAATACTGGCTCGATTATTTCTTTGAACTCGGCTACCGATTTTTCTGATATTGTTCTTTTCATTATAGTTTTCTCCTGCCGAGCTGGATAGTCTTTTAGTATGAATTGAAAGGTAATTAAAAAATGGTCAGAGTATAGGGTTTTGAGGAATTACAATTAAATCATTAATCTCAATACCATAAGTTCAGACGAGATCAAGAGTGTGATTGTGACAGTGAGTCGGCTTGTTCACACTCTGGGTAAAACCGACCCCATCCAGGAGAGCACCAAAAGCACTGCTGAGGCACTCACTGCTGTTATCAACATGAATGTTGAAATCTCCAACTATAACAATCCTTTCCCATTCCAAAACTAAACTTGAAATAAAGTCAGAAAACTCTGTCAGAAACTCGGCATATGGACCAGGAGGTCGGTAGATTGTTATGACTATAACAGCTTTTTGGTTTTTCCAGTTGGTGCACGTAATAGATAGTGCGAGGCTTTCAAAGGAGCGGAATGTATAATTAGATTTGAAGCTGAGAATTAGGTTGGAGTGAGAAATGACGGCCACACCGCCACCTCCACCTGTGCTCCTGGCACTTTGAAAGTTCACGTGACTTGGAGGTGTAGATTCGTTTAGTCTAACATAATCATTTTCCTGAAGCAGGCCCGGCCCTAACCATTTTGACACCCGAGGCAAGATTTCAGGTGGCGCCCCTTGGATTGCAAAAAAAAAAAAAATACTGCCAGAGTACAGATACTCACAAGAAATCAAACAGTTCATAGTGACGATGTTTTAGACAGTAGGATTTTATCCCCCATCGCTGATTTTTGCGCTCGGCGCCCCCTAGTGGAGCGGCGGCGCCCTTAGCATTTGCCTATGTTGCCTAATGGGGGGGCCGGCCCTGTCCTGAAGCCATGTTTCAGTTAAAGCTAGAAGATCAATATTAAAGTCGTCAATTAATTAATTTATTAAAAGAGATTTTGAGGAGAGACATATTTATTTTTATTAAGTTATGAGATCTGACGCCTATCTTGTCAGAGTTTAGTTGAATTTTATTTGTGCTTTTTACACACTTATTTTGTTTATTTGCGACACATGTATTTATTTTTATTAAGTTATGAAATCTGACGCCTTTCCTGTCAGAGTTTAGTTGTGTGTTATTTGTGCTTTTTGTGCATGGGTCATACACAGCCACATCAGCAAACATATTGCCCCATCCTCAGTCTCTCGATAACGCACGATCCTTGGTGCAAGAGAGCAAAAAACCCACCGGCAGGTGCAGTGTGGAAAAATTCTCTCCAGACACTGTTGCCAACCAGCTGTCGCCATGCGGCACCTTCCGACCTGAGAGCTTTGAGGAACCAGTTACTTTATAGAGAGCAGGGTTCGGACGGACAGGCAGACGTGTGGGGGACTGGACATCGACTAATTTGGGTTGAGGGCTTCAACCAGACAGGTGGGGTTCCATCCAGACAGGTGAGTGGAGAGGGAGAGCTAAGGTCTGGTCAGCGTCTGCTCACGGGAGGAACATCTGGAACCTCTGAAACATCTGAAACAGCTCCACTCCCAGAGGGAGCAGAAGAGAAGAAGAGAGAGACACTGGTGAACAGCAGTGAACTGATTTGTCTGTGTAAGACATGAGGTTATGGGACAGAGATGAAAGAGAAGAAGTAGTTTGAATAAGAGGACATACTTCCACCATACTTCCCCCAGCATCTAACTCCTAGAGCAGCCTGACTTCAGCTGTGGAGTTAACCCTGCTCCTCTAACCTGGCCATAAGCTTTCTCATAGAAGAATGTTTTAAGCCTAACCTTAAATGTAGAGACTGTGTCTGCCTCTCTGACATGAGGTGGAAGCTGATTCCATAAAACAGGAGATTGGCAACTAAAAGTTCTACCTCCCATTGTAAGTTTATTAAATCTGGGGACCACTAGTAGCATTTTGTAAGTGCAGTGTCTGTTTGGTTTGTAAGGTGCTATCAGGTCAGTAATACAGGATGGGGCCATCCCATTTACAGCTTTATAGGTGAGAAGAAGGATTTTAAATTTAATTCTAAACTCGACCGGGAAGCAGTGAAGTGAAGCTAACACCGGAGTAATGTGTTCTCTTCTATTTGTTCCCGTTAATAATCTTGCTGCGGCATTTTGAACAAGCTGAATGCTTTTTAGTAGCTTTTAGGGCAGGCTGCCAGCAGAGAGTTACAGTCTAATCTTGATGAAATAAATGCATGGACAAGCTTTTCTGCATCATTTTTGGATAAGATATTTCTAACTTTGGTGATGTTGTGGAGGTGGAAGATGCTGTTTTACAGACTTGGTTTATGTGGGCTTTAAATGTTAAGTCTTAGTCAAATATAAACCCCAGGTTCCTCACGGTGGAGCTCGAGGTCACACTGATGCCATCCAGGGAAACTATCTGATCTGATAGAGCCTCTCTCAGGTTTTTGAGGCCAAGTATAATAACCTCTGTTTTTTCAGGGTTTAGAAGGAGAAAGTTAACTGTCATCCAGGTCTTTTATGTCTCTGACACAGGCATTGAGCTTTTCCACATGGTCACTGTGACCAGGTTTTATTGATAAGTACAACTGTGTGTCATCTGCATAACAGTGAAAAGTTAAGTTGCTTTCTGATTACATTTCCAAGGGGCAGCATGTAGAGCATAAGCAGAATGGGTCCAAATACTGAACCCTGCGGCACTCCGTAGTTAACGTTAGTGCATTCTGAAGATTGACCATTTACATTGACAAACTGGTACCTGTCAGATAGATAGGATTTAAACCAGCACAAGGCCACTCCTCTAATCCCTACATCACATTCTGATCTTTGTAATAAGATGTTGTGGTCGATCGTGTCGAAGCTGCACTGAGGTCTAACAAAACCAGGACTGAGAGCAGCCTATTGTCTGCAGCTGATAACAAATCATTTGTAACTCGAACTAATGCAGTTTCTGTGCTGTGGTGGGGTCTGAATCCTGACTGGAAAATCTCAAATAGGTTGTTGTCCTGCAGGTGGCAACAAAGCTGTTTAGTTACAACTCTTTCCAGAACTTTTGAAACAAAAGGAAGGTTTGATATTGGTCTGTAGTTGGCCAGAAGGCCTGGGTCTAAACTGGGTTTTTTCAGAAGTGGTTTAATCACTGCATATTTAAAGGACTGTGGGACGTAGCCTGTTTCTAGTGAGGTATTTACTATATTCAGTATAATACCATTATTAGGGGGAAAGTTTCTCTAAAAAGCTGAGTGGGTATTGGGTCTAGAAGACAAGTTGAAGTTTTGGAGGACATTACAACTGATGTGATCTTTGCTTGGTCTACTGTGGAGAACAAGTCCAAACTTTTAGCTGGCTTTACAGAGGCCTCTACTTCCAAAGCTTTAACTTGATCAGGGCTGATTGTGGGAGCAATTTTATTTAATTTGTCTCGGATAATTATGATTTTATTATTGAAAGATTTTAGAAAGTCATCACAATTTAGAGTAGCCAGAATACACGGTTCTACCGAGCTGTGGCTGGTGGTCAGCCTGGCTACAGTGCTGAACAAAAACCTGGGATTGTTCTGGTTTTCTTCTGTTAGAGTTGAGTAATATCTGGTCTTAGCCTTACGTAGGCCCTTTTATAAATGAAGAGACTATTTTTCCAGGCATTCAGAGACTGCTCTGAGCTGGAGTGGCGCCAGATCTTTTCTAATTTGTGAGCTGTTTGTTTAAGAAGACGAGTTTCAGAATTAAACCATTGGTTTAGTAGCTTTTTGTTTTAGTGGAGCTACTTTGTCTAGAACTGTTTTTAATGAGAGCATTGCCCTGTCAACAAACTGATCGGTCACTGTGGGACTGGAGCTGTGGAAGCTGCTTCCTTCACACTCACTCAGCATAGAGCTGAATATTGGCTGAATTTTGTCCTTAAATTCTCCTACAGATCGATCATTTAATAATCTTTTATTCTGAGTTTTATTTATCAGCACAGTGAAGCCCTCAAGAATGAGCTGAAAAGTGATCAGAGAATGATCTGAAATTAAGGGGTTGAGGGGGAAACACTGAGCTGACCAATGTCTATACCATAGGTTAAAACAAGGTCCAGGATGTGCTTGTGACTGTGTGGGTTCATTTACATTTTGAGTGAGACCAGTGTTTCCTATTAGAGTTGTAAAAGTATGTGCTAGACTGTTAGTGCTGTCATTGTGAATGTTAAAATCCCCGACTATTACAATTTTGTTTGAGTCTAATGTTATACTGGATAGAAATTCAGAAATCTCAGTTAAAAAATGTGAGTATGGGCCAGGGGCCGGTAAATAATCACAAACATGATTGGTTTCTGTTTCTTCCAGTCTGGGTGCTTGATTGACAGTGTAATACTTTCATGAGTTATACACATGTTTAGGTTTAGGACTCAGAAGGAAACTGGACTGTGATATGACGGCTGCTCCTCCGCCTTTACGCAAACTCCTGCTGTATGAAAGTTTACATGAGTGGGGCCGTGGCTTCATTTAGGCTCACAGACTCTTCTGGTTGAAGCCAAGTTTCTGTTAGGGCAAGTAGATCAATTTTATTATCAATAATTATATCATTTACTGAGAGAGCTTTTGAAGAGAGAGACCTGATGTTTAATAGACCACAATTAACACCATTTATTCGTTGTTTATTCATTTTACTATTGGTAGTTATTTTTATTAGATTTTTGGAGATTGCTCTTTTTATAAGTGGGCGACTGCTTTTGATGGAGCGAGGAACAGATACAGTCTCTGTTTGCTGCACTAAACCTGAACACTGGACTTACACATGATTGAGAGGAGGAAGCTCAGAGGAGTGTTCTGAACTACTGCTCTGTGCCCAGTTCCCACCTCTGGTTTGTCAGATGAAGTGAAGATGCTGTCGGTCATATTTCTAGATCAGACAGCAGAGCCCTCCCAAGTGGGATGGATGCCGTCTTTGGAAATGAGACCTGGTTTTCCCCAAAACACACGCCAATTATCAGCAAAGTCTATGTTGTTTTCGGGGCACCATCTCGATAACCAGCGGTTAAATGATGAAAAGCGGCTGTACATTTCATCATTGGTCAAATTCGGCAGGGGACCAGAGAATATTACGGCATCCGACATCGACTTAGCCAGGTTGCACACCGATCCTGCGTTCAATTTGAGCACCTCTGATTGTCTCCGCCGGGCGTCATTACCGCCAACGTGAATCACGATACGACGGAACCTACACTCACTCTGGGCTAGCATCTTAAGGTATCCTTCGATGTCACCCACTCTAGCCCCTGGTAAACACCTAACTGTGCCCGCTGGCAGCCTCACGTCCCTGACTATAGAACTTCCAATTACCAGAGTCGTTGGTACAGCCGGTGTGTTGCTGAGGGGAGCAAACCTATTTTGGACGGGAAGCTTCGGGTGCTCTAAGTGTTTGCGTTTAGCACTATGCTTCCTCCTAACTGTGACAAATCCGTCCTCTTCTCCCGGCTGCTGGGGGAAGCTGGGGGACTAGTCTCGCTAACATTGCTACTGCTGTTAGCGCGGTCCGCGGCTAACTCGCTTCTCTTCCTCCTCCACTGTGCGGAGCCGTGCTTCTACCTACTCTAACCTGGCCTCCAAGGCTAAAAACAAACTACACTTAATACACCTGGTGCTATCCTTTTCGCTAAAGGAGGCAGGTGACTCGCTGTACATACGGCAAACTGAGCAGAACAGAGGGGGGAGCGAAGAGGTAGACGCCATGGCTAAAGCTAAGCCAGGCTAACAGCGAATGCAAAAGTAGAGCTAAGCGGGGAGTTTAGATGACTAAGACACGCACCTAGAGCAGAAAATAGATTTTAAAATAGACTTTTAGTCTTAAAGTTTAGCTTCGCAGAGAGACATACGCTTGCACACTGTCGATACAGCAGAACAGAGTACACTCACCGGGAAGTGACGCTTCGAAACATTAATGGATCAAGAAGATGCCCTGCGCCAAGTAAAGTAGACCAAATTGAGTTTCCGAGGGAACAAAGCGCGATGGCCACAGTTAGAGCACAAAATTGAACAGTGGGTTAAGGAAAAGAGACAGCAGGTAGAAGCGTATCTACAGTCTCTATTTGACTCAAGGCAGCAGCGGTAGCACGAGACATGGAGATCGACTTTCGAGGAGATCCTTCTTGGTGCTTCCATTTTATGAAAAGGCGTCATCTCCATCCGCACAAGAACTACCATCTCGCAGCAACTGCCAAAGGATTACCAAGAAAAGCTGGCCCTTTTTCACACCTACTGTAAGAAGATCACTGAAAAGTAGATCTGGCCAGAACACATCGCCAACATGGACGAGGTCCAACTCACCTTTGATATCCCTGTGGAACCGTACTGTCAATACGCACCACAGGGAGTGAGAAGTCATCTTTCACTACCACCAAACTACCACCCATGGTCATTTTCAAGAGAGAGACTTTGCCAAAAGAAAAGTTTCCAGTCAGCTTCATCATCAAGACTAACCCAAAGGGCTGGATGGACGAGGAGAAGATGAGTGAGTGGCTGAGAGAAGTTTACGTCAAGAGGCTTTTTCCACAAATCTCCGTCCCTGTTGATCTGCGACTCCATGAGAGCCCAGCACACCGATACTGACAAAACCCAAATGAAGCAAACTAATTTGGACCTTGCCATCATTCCAGGTGGATTAACCAAAGAACTAGATATTGGTGTCAACAGGTCGTTTAAAGTTAAATTGCCCGCCGGGTTGAAACCTTTGGACGACATTCACCAAGACTGTGATGATGACTGAAAGGTTTTAATTTCTCATTCTGCACTCGCCTCTCTAATTTAATGTCTCTCTCTCTTTTTAATTTTATGTGATTGATTATTTATGTTTTGATTTGTTTGTTTTATTTTAATGTATTGTAAAGCACTTTGAATGACTCTGTATATGAATTACAAATAAACTTGTGTTAACCTCAATGCTCTGTCTGCTGCAGGATGGCCTGGTGAAGGTGGGCTGGCTCGATTGTGTGAACCAGGAGCATCTGTGCGACAGCTTCCAGGTCAGAAACACACTCACTTATTGTGTGTGCACTAACGGGTTTTCAGAAGTACCAGAAATCAGATACTAATCTGTACTAAAGCTAGTGTTAAAAGCAGCTATTCACATGACGGGGTATCAGTATTCAAATCTAAAATTAGTATGGAGTATCAAGCCTTTTTTAGTATGTAATTAGAGACTGAAATGTTCGTATTGTAACACTTGTTCTCTGTGGTGTTTGTGTGTGTGTGTATGTGTTTCTCCAGGTGAGCAGTGGAACCACAGCCTTGTTTCCTCCAGGCAGCTCTCTGGATCAAGAAGGCAGTGTCCTGGTGCGTCGCTGTGTTTTGTGTCTGTATTCTCTGTTCATTCGTGTTCCTCCTGCAAACTGACTGACTGTGTGTGTGTGTGTGTGAGACAGTGGCTGCACAGTCTGGACAGCAGAGAGATCTACCAGCAGGTCCTGGAGCACCTGCCTGACCTGGAACTGCTCAGTGCCCACAACTTCCAGGTAAAGCCCCTTCAGACACCTCCACGTGGCTCCCACACTCACACCCACAAAAATGTTTTTTTTCTCTGTACTGCTCCATGTGGCTGTTAAGAGATGATGTCTTCACTCTCACTTGGGCTCCTTCTAGAACTCTAGCCTCATTCACTACGATAGCATTTTAGTGATTTTATTATACTCCAGCACTCTGCAAAATGTTGCTTACTAGTTTAAAACTGCACGAAAATGAAAAAAGTGATACTTTTTGACCTTGTGCTCCAAGATATTTTCTCACAATATTTGTGAGGTGAATCCATCTCTGCATACTCCCACTGGTGCGGTAGTAGCCAGTGGGCTTGAGACTAGACCATATATGAATGGACAGACCTAACGCGCTAGGTGCTGTGTTCCAAATAGGAAGTGCGCCAGGAGGCTCTTCCGGCTCCTTCTGCTAGATCTTGTGGCTCCTCTCTCTGTACTGTGAGCCTCATCATTTTGGTCTTAAAATGTTGGTATTAACCCGCTCTACATGATCCTGAATTTTTTATTTTGTTATTTTGTTCCTAAATTAAGACATGAACATAAATAACGGACCAATTAGACGCCTTCATTTCCAGCGGTTGCTCCCGCTAGTGTTGGCAACAGGTTTGATTTACAGCTAGTGCGTTTCGTTGCCAAGTAAGCCCCCATCCTGCTTTCTGGTGAGAAGGGCGGGCACATTTAATGACCTTAATCATGATTGGCTCTTGTGGTTGCTATGATACTCGCAGCCAGATTTCCAGATATGGAGCCTGGCTCCAGATTTGCTCCTGTAACTGTGGCATCAGGAGCTTCATTTCAGCGACACTGACATTGTGGAGACATCACACTCACTTAGTCCACTTTTTTATACAGTCTGGACCAATCACCAGGCAGCATTTAAACATGATCACTTACAACAAGAGATGGATGTGTAGAAGAACTTTATTCACAGTGCTATGTACGTGTGCCAGGTTGCTCTGGTTTACCTCGATAATGATTTTCACACATATCTAATTATTTTGTACCATTAAGAACTTGAAATGAAATGACTACTAACAACACTTTACAGGGCAAAGTCCGAGCCCTTCATGTGGAAGAAACACTAGACAGGACCAGACCCAGGGCTAGTCCAAGGCAGACCCTCACCCTGTCTCTTGTTTCAGAGCAAGCTCGCTCGACATCGCTGGCTCATCAGCTTCTTTTTCGGAGACAACATATCTTTGAAAGAATACAAGAAACTGCAGGCTCTCCTGCGCGACGACCACATCCAGGTACAGGGCTGTGATGATCAACCAAAGATGCACTACACTGGTGTATGTTCTCTTATAACCGTCCGCTTGTGTTCAGGTGGGCAGAGTGGACTGTGTGGCCGATGCCGAGCTGTGCCAGTCTCTGTACATCCACAAACCTTGCGTGGCCGTGTTTAAAGGAATGGGCATCCACAACTTTGAGATCCACCACGGTCAGAGTCTACACTCACATGCTCATGGGACTTTTATCATTAGGCTGGGTGTACACTGACTTCAAGTGTTACTGATATTTGCCAGTACCAAGGTTGTAGCAAGGCCCACAAATGTCTCTTAAGTTGAAGTAAAAACTAGAAATTATTTTCAATTTGTTAAAAAAAAATACTGTCACTCTTATCTTTCCATTTTGGGGTCATTCCACCTCAGTTCACCCCAAAAAGTGCAATTTGAACACTCGCATTGTCCACTTGCATAGAAGATTGTTGTATGGGTAAGTCATAGCCAAGAAACCAAAATTTAGCATGATCGGACCAATGGTTTCCGAGATATCAAAATAAAAAAATTTCCCTTCTTTTTTCATTACATTTACTCAGCAACTACTGGTCCAGTATCCAAAACCAAGGTGTCTCTTATTTATTTATTTTGGCAGCACGTTGGTGGCTGAGTGGCTAAGGCTCATGCCTCATACTAGGAAAGTTGCGGGTTCGTCCAGGCCTTTCTATGTGGAGTTTGCATGTTCTCCCCGTGTCTGGATGGGTTTCCTCTGGGCACTCTGGTTCCATCAACTCAAAACATGCAGCACCTGAACTAACATCAAGGACCATGATGTCCACCCTCCTGTGGGCTCCACTCAGAGGGGTTCATGGGGGGGGTCAGGTGCAGAGGACTGGACGGTGAACTGCTGCCCCCACGGCCCAGCTGGATAAAGCAGAAGAAGACGGACGGACCTATTTTTACCTTGAAACTGACATATAAGGGGCATGCCCGACCTCAATGACACAAAAATGTAGCCCAATATGTTTACTACAACATGTAAAAAATCTGAAGGGGTTTTCTTTTCTATATTTCAGGAAATTAAGAGAATTAAGACCTACCCCCAATCTCTGGTAAATTTTGTTGTGGATTTCTAAATCTGAGAAGAATAAAAACTGGAGAAAAGTTGTCTTAAATCAAAGAGTCTGGGTTTAATAAAGCAATTGTGTGCAGAGAAAATGAAAACAAAACCTTCTGTTCCTCACGCGATGTCCGTCTCTCCCTATCTGATCCATGGTAAAACAAAAACAGGCTCTTATACAGTCGACAAACGTCATAACATCAACATGAGGTAAAACATACTACAGTATCTAAACAACCTCCAAACACAGACTACTTGTCTGGTTCAGCTGAGGCATCGAGCAGATTACCCCCAAGGATATCACTATTCTAAATGATGAAAATGAACAAAGCAACAGCTCGTTTTGATGATACTGGATAAAAACAGGGCAGAATGTCCTGTCCTGAGATACCCCAGGAACAGTAGATTACATCACATTTAGCAGGAATACAGAAACACTTTAGCAGTCGTTAGTTAACAGTTCTCTCAATCCATAAAATACATTCTTTAGCTTAAATAGTCCACAATAGAAAACAAAGTAAAAGATTTCCCCCACAGTACATAGAGAGCCTACATGTTTTCACTGCAGTTACAAATGTATGTTCTCTAATTACTCTATAGCCGCTTATCTAGCTTCTTAGTTATTATGACCATCTGTATTAGTTCCTCCTTTCTGTTTCTAAGGTGTGATAGCAGTGTCCTGGTTCCATAGATATAATCTGAAGCATAGACTATTGTGTACACATGGCTCTGCTGGTCACATCCTGTTGGCAGCTTGCCCACAAAAACCAATTTAAAGCTCTTAGTTTCTTTAAAACAGAGGAGGAACAGAGTCATACTTTCTGTTCCATTTCTGTATACATACTTTACCAGCTACCACATGTAATACTTAAGAGCAATGCAAGTACACTACACTTTCATTAGGTGCCCTTGTCACAGAAATGCTGAACTGTAGCTTCCATTCTGATGATGACCCCTGTCACCAAACCCTAGTGGGTGATGTGGCAACTTGTGAGAATGAACCGAAGCCCAGATTCAACCTTGACAATGAAAGGAACAAAACAGTACCGTCGTTTTGTCCCTGTCTCCCTGACACAGATGCATGTCTACAAACTCAGGAGGTCTCAGAAGAACTTAGGGACTATAAGATAAAGTTCATGCACCCTCATGGACCAGCCAAAACCTTCTGCTGACCATCCAAAGATGATTCATGTTGGATACCTGATTTAGGCATACACAGTGTGATAAATACTCCATTCTTAAAATCATCTTCGACAAGAAACTATAGCATTTCGTATAATGACCTGTCCAGAATTTCTAACCATTGTTTGAACTGGCCTGTGGATAAGAAGTACATATACTGATTTCATAAAACAAAGACAGTTTGGACTGTGTGTGTATCAGTGTATAGCTGTATACACTGAATGTATATTTGGCATGTCTTAAGCTGTGGGTAAATCAACTTGTAGATAAATTTGTGTGAAAATAAAAAAGAAAACTCCTTCAGCTTTTTTATAAGTTGTAGGAGACATATAGTGCTACATTTTTTTTATTGGCGTCATTGAGGTCGGGCGTGTTCCTTATTGTCAGTTTCAAGGTCAAAAGGTAAGTCATCTCAAAAGTACTCTAATGCAAGAATGCAGATTTGGATTCCTTATGATTTCACCTTTCCAGAGATGCCTTGGTTTTTGATATTGGATCAGTAGTTGCTAAGTAAATGCAATATGAAATTTGGCGACCACGCAAAAAAATGAAAACATGAAATTGCAATATCTTGGAAACCCTTGGTCCAATCAAACAAAAAATTTGAAATCTTGGCTTTTCTGCCTATGATTTACCTATATACCATGTTTCATCAAAATTTGACAAAGTAGGGTTTAACTCATTCTGTGAACTGAGGTGGACTGACCCTTTGACTCATTTGTCTATTCAAAAAGGGGACAAGGGGTAAAAATGTATTGCTATAGAGACAGATATCAGCACATTGATATGGACATCACTGATACCAATAGTGGACCTTATATATGGCTAATATCCCATATACCTAATTGCGGTGATGGTTTACAGTCCATAATATAGGATGTTTTCTACCTCTTTTCACTTGTTTCTTGTCTCTCCAGGTAAGGATGTGCTGTACAACATTGTGGCGTTTGCGCGGGACAGTGTGAGGGCACATGTGACCACTCTGCGGCCAGACAACTTCCCGGCCAATCAGAAGGAACCCTGGCTGGTGGACTTCTTTGCACCGGTCTGTGACGCATCTTTATCTAATATCTATGGAAAAAGTTGCCCAACAATAATAATGATAATAATAGCTTCCATTTATATAGTGCTTTTCAAGACACCCAAAGCACTTTACAATAACACACACACAAGAGTGGTTAGGTTTGTATGTGTGCCCAGCCTGCTCGTCCCTACATCTAGTCCCCTAGTCCCCTCGTCCCCTCGTCCCCTCTATCAATTACAAGACCCAAGACCACACCGGCTCCTCACAGTCTGATCCCTCAGATCTCAGGAGCTCAGGGCCTGGTTAGTACTTGGATGGAGACACTGGGAATTCCAGGTGCCACAGGGGGGCGCCAGAGGCAAAACCTATCGTGTCCTTTGGCAAGACACTTCACCCACATTGCCTAGTGTGAAAGTGGTGTGTGCGTGAGTGATGGTGGTGGTCGGAGGGGCCGATGGTGCAGATTGGAGCCTCACTTCCGTCAGTCTGCCCCAGGGCAGCTGTGGCTACAATAGTAGTTTAGCACCACCGGGTCTGGAGTGAATGAATAATGCTCTGTAAAGCGTCTTTGAGTGTCCTGAAAAGCGCTATAGAAAACTGATGCATTATTATTATTATTATTGCAAAAATCTAAATTTAATGGAAAATCAACTTTTTTCTGAATTTTTACCCATGTTATAGATATTTCCCCTTATTTAACAACTCAAAGTTGTATTTAAAGTGATTCATACATACATCTCCTTCTGTTTTCACTTCTACGGTACACGCTCATTGTGACGTACGTACTTTCTTCAGTTTTATTTTATTTATATGATTTCACAGTGTTCTGTAGCCACAAATGGAAAACTATGGGTAGTGTGATGTGCAACTATCGATAGGAGCAGCATTTCTTTTCTTTTTTCCATGATTTTAATTTTAAAACAAATCATGCCTAAATGTTTCAGAGTAATAGTATTAGTAAGTAGTGGTAGTAATAGTATTTTTTTTGTGTATCTTTTTAGTAGTCCGTCCATAGCCTGGCCCAGGGCAGCTAACCAATTAATAATGCCTATACTGGCTATAAGTGTCTATTGTAGCCACAGCTGCCCTGGGGCAGACTGAAGGAAGTGAGGCTCCAATCTGCACCATCGGCCCCTCCGACCACCACCACCACTCACGCACACACCACTTTCATACGAGGCAGTGTGGGTGAAGTGTCTTGCCTAAAGACAGAACAACAGTGTCACGAGTGCCCCACTGTAGCACATGTCATTCCTAGCGGCACTAACCAGGCTTTAAGGATCCTGTTGGGAGGAGGTCCACGTGTGCCTGGGTGCGTCTCACTGTGATGTGGTGTAAGCTCAGAACTGATAAGAGCACTGTTGACTTTGAGGGTGGACCGTCAAACGCCCACAATACAAACTCTGGTCCACAGCGTATCGTGTAAGCAGCCTCTGTTTGACAGGATACGGATGTGAACACTGCTGACTCATGGGGGCAGTATCACTTCATATGGTGGTTTTATTTTGACTAACCCAGGACTGAACCGGGACTAACCCGGGACTGAACCGGGACTAACCCGGGACTGAACCGGGACTAACCCGGGACTAACCCAGGACTAACCCAGGACTGAACCAGGACTGAACCAGGACTGAACCAGGACATATCATTAAATTGAAAATACAACCACACATTAATTTGTGCTGAGCAAACAAGTTTAGGTATCAATAAATTATAATATTATATTGGGTCCTTATGCGCTGCAGACTTTTTTAATGATGGGAATGAAACTGATACCTGCTACTTTTTGATCCCTTCATACCGTTTTACCGCCCAACCCTAAAGTGAAGGACCAATTTAGGGAAATAAGATTGGAGAACAGTATAGTACAGGTGTCGGTGAAAACAGGAGAAGATCTGAGAAATAACTTAAGGTTAGGATCATGTCCAGGGAATGAATGCAATTCGATGTCCCCACGTAGCATGAAGCCTAACCTGTGTGTGTGTTGTGTGCAGTGGTGCCCTCCCTGCCGTGCCCTTCTCCCAGAGCTCCGGAAGGCCTCCATCCAGCTGGCAGGACAGATGAGGTTTGGGACCTTGGACTGCACCATCCACCAGCACCTTTGCTCCAGGGTAAGGCTCAGGGCAGGTGCAGTGACAGGGTGAGGCTCAGGGCAGGTGCAGTGACAGGGTGAGGCTCAGGGCAGGTGCAGTGACAGGGTGAGGCTCAGGGCAGGTGCAGTGACAGGGTAATGTCTTCATTTAGTGTTTGTTGAGCACACAGATGCCTCAGTTATTTCCTCCACACTGTGGTGATAAGATGCCCCTTCGACTACCATCACATACTCACACACTGCTTTCATACAAGTAGAGCTGCACCGAATATTCGGCAACCGAATATATTCAGCTGAATATTGCAAAAAAAAAAGCCACATTTTGATGGAGTGATTTAAAAGTAAGGCCGAATAGTTTTGTGTGATGCAATGACACAGTCGGCACAGATATGGGTGGAGAATTTAAGTTTGGATTTTTATTTTTTATGAGGAGGACTCAAATAGAGTATTGATAAGTTTAATGCAGCTTTGCGCACATATGTTTACGTTTTACAGAAATTAAACTTAAAACCACATGACTCATTTGCATACACTATAAGCACTGGCAGTATATCGCGTTGGAGATGGTTCATGTTAAACTTTTCAGAGATTATACGTGTGCAGTAGCATAGATCGTATATAAGAATGGACAGATATTCTCTGTAGAGTTTCATTGATTTCATAAAAACTTCATACTATAGCCTTTTATACTGAACAGACAGGTAAAAAAAATATCTGCAGTGTTCTCCTCATTTTAGAGTCAAAAGAGTTTTGTGGCTCCGAGTGTTTTCTTTTCTGTGGGAGACTGTCCAAACGGCTCTTTGAGTATTTAAGGTCACTGACCCCTGGCCTAGCCTAATATGAAGGAAAACTTACTGGAAAGGCTATTTAATATTCTACTAAACATTTACTTTCTTTTAAAAGCATGTCTAAAATTGTATTCTAGGCTATTTGTGCAATATTTTAAAAACTGTGAAAAACTTAACTGCATGTGATACTCGGTTTTAGTTTCGGTATTCGGCCAAGCATTTAATTTGTATTCTGTGTGGATTTCTGCCACAAACTTTCATTTCGGTGCATCCCTATTGACAAGTGTTTTAACCTTTGAACCATTGTCCCTCAGGGAGTTTGAAGAGGTTGAGCAGCTTTTTAAGACGAGGCAGTGCAGATAAATGGGGAAAAAAATGCAATGCAAAAAAGTGACACAACCAGGTTTCGAGCTTCAGTTTGATAACACAGTAGATACAAAAATATACAGGGGAAAATTTGAATAAAAAGAGTTTGCCTATTTTTTTTTAAAGCAAATGAAAGAAATGAGTGTTAGAATTAGGAGGAGGCGAGCCAAGCATTTGTTGATATCTACAGCCCTGTATGTGTTGCAGTATAACGTCCAGGCCTACCCCACCACAGTGATCTTCAACGGCTCCTCTGTCCATGAGTACGAGGGCCAGCACTCTGCAGACGGCATACTCGAGTTCATCCAGGTACAGCCGCTCACCGGCAGAGGGCACTGTCACTCTGAAAACACTGTTATGAAAATGCCTCTGTACACCAGTAGGGGGCTGGGGCATAAAACCTGTTGGAAAATAATGTAGTCAGTACAATATGTCAAAGGACTAACCAAGGAAAATGGTGTGTACATTTGTACCAATTATGATTACATCCAACATTGAGGGGCAAATTGTTGTACATTTAAGTATTGTGAATGCAGCACAGCCAGAGTCAAATTCCTTTACTCTATTTAAAGATGAATGAGAAATCATAACATTTAAAAGAGGCCATAGTTTAAAGGGCCCACATGACTCTTTTCTATTTTCTGATCTGTGATAATATTGTATACTCACCAAAACAGATTTGGAGTTGTGTTTTGTTTCATTCACACATGTTTAACCCACAAATCCTGCAGATTTAAGCTGGGTTCTTCTCTCATTACCTTGTGATGTTAAGTGATAATGCAGGAAGTACTCCACCGTGAACCATTTGGATGATTTCAGCTCTGTTTTGCCCATCTCTGCTGAACTAAAAGGAGCTATTAACCCTCGAAGACCTATGACATCGTACACGATTCTGAGGAATATGTTTCTATAACTGCAGAACTTTGTAACCGTAAAAGACAGAAACTTCCTTTTCCCCTCTGAAAGTGCAGACATAGAGGTTTCCGTACATTTCTGCGGCTTTATCCTACGTCACACTCACGCTGTGTGATGACGTGAGCAAAACGAGTGTCCAATAGGAACTTTGTTTTCCCCAAACTCATGCGCTCCGTCCATTTTGATCGAGCCAAACTTTGCCAAAGAGTGAAGTGAGTCAAGATGGTCGACTCCTCTGACTGTGTGTGTTTATAACGAGTGAAAAAGTCGCTCTAAGTGGAGTTAATTCTCACACACATGGAAAATTACACATCTTGGTGTGTGTAATTGCACATCCCTTTCTATTTTTATTTAAAGGTTTATTTTACTCAAAATGAACAAATCCAAATGTAATTTCCTCCATGGAAATGCAGAAGTGCTGTGGTTCTGGCCCTGGACCTGACAGGAGCTGTTTCCAGGACTGGACCAGGAAAGTCATGGAGCCACTGCACTTTTTTTGTTTTTAGGGCAATAAGGAGATTTTTTATTTACTTACAGACTTGAGATTTTGCATTTTTGTAGCTAAGGCCCTAAATTAAGCATTTTTATGTCCAAAAAGTTGTTTCTACATGTTTGCTGTGTGTTTTGTATAGAGTGTGAATTTTCTTTTCTTTTTTTTCTCATCTCTATTTCTGGTCCTGTAGCTTTTCTCACAGCCTCATGACACAACTACAGCAGCAGATTGTGAAATAACAGGTTGGACTGAACAAAAGGAGGTAGAACACTTCATTAGGGGTAAAAGGGGCAGTTTTAAAAGCAAAATTAAGAAAAAAATCCAGGCGGGGAGAAATGTACTAAAATTGCCCTTAGGTCTTCAGGGGTTAAAGGAGCTATTAAATGGAAAATTATCACTACTTGACATCACAAGGTGTAACGGCATTTTGAGCTGTGGAGATGTAGACAGACTAATAATAAAGAGTTACTCAAGCCTTAACCTGCAGATGAGACAGGACACATCCAAGTTTGTCTCAATCTCAGTATATGGACAGGCCAGGCCTCATGTGAAAGTTCAGAACCTCCAGAATTCCCTCACGGAGCTGCAGAGGCAGCACTAGCACTGACTCATGACTGGCTGCAAGTGGGGTTTAGGTAGTGACCAAGAGAGGCAGATCAAAGGTGTTTTAGGTTGAAACCAGCTGGATTTCAGCAATGAAACTGGCCATTGTGGTGGTGATGATTTAGCAGAGCTCCTATGAGTGGAGTGCTTCTGATGGTTGCTTCTGGATCTCTTGTGTAGGACCTGGTGCAGCCCTCAGTGGTGGTCCTGGATCCTGACAGCTTCACACAGAGAGTTAAAGGTAAAGTTATTCCTCATGATAAGCATGTTACAAATGTGAACCACTCTCTCACATGACGATTACTGGGTGGGTATTTATCATATTAAGCTAAGATCTGACTGAATGGTAAATGGTCACATCTTTATATAGCACTTTTCCACCTTTAAGGCTCTCGAAGAACTTTACAACAAGGAACCACTTACCCATTCACACACACATTCTTACACCAGTGTACACAGACACTGAAGTGAGTCTCGAGAGTATTCATCTGTGGCAGCTGGAATCACACCACCAGCCTGTGGGTCATGTTCATGTCAAGAGCCGGATTCAAACCTTCCTCGCACCGACCTTGCAAGGTGCCTGCAGCCTCCTTGATCTCACGATATCACAGGGGCCGAGGTGTGGCCGGGCTGTCCGCCTGCAGCCGTGTTCATCACCTCCCTGTAGCTCTACCACCTGAGCTGCTGTCGTCCTGAATTCATAAGGACATGTTTGCTTTATAGGGACAAAAATCAGGTGCCCATTTCGAAAATCCTTTTTAAAGCAGCATTATTCACCTTTTTATTGTAAATGAATAAATGTTATGTTCAGAGGATAGTGTAAAAGCAGCTTTTTGTGACAAAATGAGAAAACCATGCACTGTCTGTTCCTAAATTTAAAGTTTGAGTTAACAATGTACCAAGGAATTTGTGAGAATTTGACAGATCTACTTCCTTCTTGTGTGATGTGAACATCAGGTACCCCAGCTATATTATGTTATACAAGCAGTCGCTATAGTCGAAGTTAGAATCTGTCTGAATAGGTGAACACAGCCCTGCCACATCCCTGTTACATAGGCCCCGGTAATATAGTGAGACCAAGGAGGCTGCAGGCACCTTGCAAGGCCCGTGAAGGTGAAAAAAAGCAATTGCAGCTTACTTCACCCGCCTTCATAGACTGCAAAGTCTAAAGGCATGATGGGACATGCAGTGCACTCACAGCTGACTGGCAGCTGATTGGACCTGATATGTTTTGACCAAACTTGCTGTTCCTGCTGATCTTGGTTTCCTAAATCATTTTCAGCACAGACCCAGCATAATTGTATGAACTTTATAGTGAACTTTTTAGTGCAACATTTCAATTGAATGCGAGATCTGTCAACTCTGCGTGATCTGAGGCCACCTGGCTGTTCTTGTGCTCTGAGTGTCCAAGCTGATTTGAGCTTTTTCCTCGTCCCCTCGGCTGCAGCTGCCTGCTCTCGCAAACAATCCAGGCCAGGATTTCGGATTTCATCCTAAAAACACCTAATGTAATGTACTTAAGAAGCAGAGAAACCTAACCGTGTGTGTGCTGTAGGACGATCAGAGGGCGAGGTGTGGGCAGTGGACTTCTACGCCCCCTGGTGCGGACCCTGCCAGATGCTGATGCCCGAGTGGAGACGCATGGGCCGGGTAAGAGCATCTCTACTCCCCCTGGGCCTGTGTCAGTGAGCCTGTGTCAGTGGGCCTGTGTCAGTGGGCCTGTGTCAGTGGGCCTGTGTCAGTGGGCCTGTGTCAGTGGGCCTGTGTCAGTGAGCCTGTGTCAGTGGGCCTGTGTCAGTGGGCCTGTGTCAGTGGGCCTGTGTCAGTGGGCCTGTGTCAGTGGGCCTGTGTCAGTGAGCCTGTGTCAGTGGGCCTGTGTCAGTGAGCCTGTGTCAGTGAGCCTGTGTCACTGGGCCTGTGTCACTGGGCCTGTGTCACTGGGCCTGTGTCAGTGGGCCTGTGTCGGTGAGCCTGTGTCGGTGGGCCTGTGTCGGTGAGCCTGTGTCGGTGGGCCTGTGTCGGTGGGCCTGTGTCGGTGGGCCTGTGTCGGTGGGCCTGTGTCAGTAGGCCTGTGTCAGTAGGCCTGTGTCAGTGGGCCTGTGTCAGTGGGCCTGTGTCAGTGGGCCTGTGTCAGTGAGCCTGTGTCAGTGGGCCTGTGTCGGCGGGCCTGTGTCGGCGGGCCTGTGTCGGCAGGCCTGTGTCGGCGGGCCTGTGTCACTGGGCCTGTGTCACTGGGCCTGTGTCGGCGGGCCTGTGTCGGCGGGCCTGTGTCAGCGGGCCTGTGTCAGTGAGCCTGTGTCAGTGGGCCTGTGTCGGCGGGCCTGTGTCAGTGGGCCTGTGTCAGTGGGCTCCATACTAAACTGTTGTGCTTGTCTTCAGATGGTGTCGGGGCAGATCCACGTCGGCTCTGTGGACTGTCAGCGCTTCCAGACCTTTTGTCAAAGTCAGGGAGTGAGGGCCTACCCTGAGCTGCGCCTGTACGGGGCCTCCAAGAACCAGTTCACGTATGTACCACTACCTATGTGCCTTTTGTGGTGGACAATTCTCTACCTTTACCTTAAGTATTTCACATTATTGAACATTTCTGCTGAATCTAATATCAGAACTAGATACTCATTTGAGCAAGTACTGATATGCATGTCACCTGTCCAGCCAGAACCACACACTTTGAAAAAACTTTACAAAGATGAGTGGATCTGGAGCTTTATCCTGTCTTCCTGAGGGTGTGATTGACAGGTGGATTAACCAATCAGACAGATACATGCTCTGTTCGCATCAAAAAAGAATATGGCTGCTTACACATTAAACACCACAAAAATCTGCATGAAGGACTGAGAAACAGTGCAGATTTTTATAGAATCAACAATTGTAGCGTCAAAGTAGTAGCGTTCATCGAGAGAATGAGGATGGGACAATGTGTTTGCTGATGTCTATGTCAGATCATGTTTCCATGTTTTTCACTGTGAAGAACATTGGGGAAACTCTTGTTGTGATTCTGGGCTATAGAAATAAAATTGAATTGAATGGAATTCAAACTATAATTGATCTCAGGTAAAGAAGTTAGATATTTTGTTGTCTAGAGGAGATGCCTTCGCATTTAAGGGACACATGATACAAATGAGCAGCTGTGGTGGTGGTTCAAGCGTTTCACATTCAGAGGTTTTTCACGCTCTAGCGCCCGGTTCCAGACCCTTCTGGATTTGAACAGAATGTGTAAGGGACTGCTGGCCCAGGCAAGCATCCATGGGTGACATCTACCTCTTCAGGCGTGTTTTTGTGGTAGAGATAGAAAGCTCCACCCCCTCTTTTAAAGTAAAAAACATATTTCAATGTTTGGATGAGTAATGGTGCTGCCCTCGTCTGGCATCTGAGGGTCATGATTCCACCACAATCGCACACCCCAATATCAGCTTTAATACCACTGCACAACAGGTTAGAGCCCTCTCCTCTCAAACCCTTTACTCTCTTTTGGTTTCATTTGGGTCATTCCTAAAACAAATGTTGACATTCTTTGCCAAAGTAAACTTTACTATTTCCTCCTGCCTGTGTCCTTTTGTGTTTCAGAACATATAATGGCTGGCACAGAGACTCGCAGTCCCTCAGGTCCTGGGCTCTCAGGTTAGACCACTGTTTGTACTTATGGATTTAACAGTTATAATAAAGCTTCAACATGTCTAAACACTGTAGAAAACACTGTGTATTCTGACCCTGTGTGTGTACTCTGACCCTGTGTGTGTACTCTGACCCTGTGTGTGTATTCTGACCCTGTGTGTGTATTCTGACCCTGTGTGTGTATTCTGACCCTGTGTGTGTATTCTGACCCTGTGTGTGTATTCTGACCCTGTGTGTGTACTCTGACCCTGTGTGTGTATTCTGACCTTGTGTGTGTATTCTGACCCTGTGTGTGTATTCTGACCCTGTGTGTGTATTCTGACCCTGTGTGTGTACTCTGACCCTGTGTGTGTACTCTGACCCTGTGTGTGTATTCTGACCCTGTGTGTGTATTCTGACCCTGTGTGTGTATTCTGACCCTGTGTGTGTATTCTGACCCTGTGTGTGTACTCTGACCCTGTGTGTGTACTCTGACCCTGTGTGTGTACTCTGACCCTGTGTGTGTACTCTGACCCTGTGTGTGTACTCTGACCCTGTGTGTGTACTCTGACCCTGTGTGTGTACTCTGACCCTGTGTGTGTATTCTGACCCTGCGTTTGTCCTCTGACCCTGCGTCTGTATTCTGACCCTGCGTCTGTATTCTGACCCTGCGTCTGTCCTCTGACCCTGCGTCTGTATTCTGACCCTGCGTCTGTATTCTGACCCTGCGTCTGTATTCTGACCCTGCGTGTGTCCTCTGACCCTGCGTCTGTCCTCTGACCCTGTGTGTACTCTGACCCTGTGTGTGTACTCTGACCCTGTGTGTGTACTCTGACCCTGTGTGTACTCTGACCCTGTGTGTGTACTCTGACCCTGTGTGTGTACTCTGACCCTGTGTGTACTCTGACCCTGTGTGTACTCTGACCCTGTGTGTGTATTCTGACCCTGCCTCTGTCCTCTGACCCTGCCTCTGTCCTCTGACCCTGCGTCTGTCCTCTGACCACAGTTCGTTGCCTCGGGCGTCGGTGGACCTGACTCCAGACTCGTTCAGAGCTCTGGTGCTTCAGGGAGACCAGCACTGGGTCCTGGACTTCTTTGCTCCGTGGTGTGGGCCCTGCCAGCACTTCGCCCCAGAGTTCGAGGTTCTGGCTCGAGTATGTATTGTCTGTACTGTTTCATGTTGATACTTTGCAGTGACATCACGTCGGGGGTGCTCTACATGCATCTCTGTTGGCTAAAGTGTGCCTTTAGTTAGCGTCACACCCACAGGGAATGCTATTGTTGAATGCGGTGAATCTTGTGTCTTGTCAGAGCCTTAAAGGGGAGGTGTGGGCAGGGAAAGTGGACTGCCAGGCACACTACCAGCTGTGCCAGACAGCAGGGATCACCGCATACCCCACTGTCCGCTTCTACCCCCACCAAGGCGTGCGCAGGGTGAGTGTCGGGGAACATGCTGCTCAGGGTCGGGTCAGGCCGGGGATAATGAGTGAGTTTGTAGTGGCTGAGTTTTCGGACGCTGTGTGGTGTGAAAAAAACATTTCCCATGAAAAAACTGGGACACAAGTGCCCATAAGATGAATACTGTTGTGTCCTTGGGCACTTAACCCACCGTGTCCCTAGTGTCTGTATACAGTGGTGTGTGAATGGGTCAGTGGTTCCTCGATGTAAAGCACTTTGAGTGCCTTGAAGGTGGAAAAGTGCTGTATAAAAATGTGACCGTTCATTCGCACATTTATTATATAATCTGTCCCTTTGGCTGAGAAGAGATGGGCAATTCCAGACATACAGTTCTCCAAATGATCATGAATGTTTAAAGGTTAAACCCCTTAACGCCTCAATTTTTATACATGTTTATTAAAAAAATGTTAATAAAAATGTTTTTGTGTGTTTTTGCCTTTAATAGATGGCAAATTAAAATGAGATTATTAAACTGATTATAGCAAAACATTTTTTTTGAAATTTGGGCATATTGCAAATTTGCTTGCAAAAAGTTCCTAGGAAGGTTCTGCATCTGCACAAACCGGCACTGGGGAAACAGCCGCTGTCTCAGCTCATATCTTGAGCCAAATGGTTTGTCGCATATTTGTGACTCTCGGCGTTATGGGGTTAAAAACATAGTGGAGCACTGACATAACAAGGTGGAACAGAGTTTTATCGATTTGATAAACAAACTCGGCCTCGATGCAGGTTTGTGTGTTAAACACGTGTGAATGAAACTAAACTCCACATCTGTTTCTAATGAGGAAACTACACATAGATCATCATAGATCACAAAACAGTATAAATGGAAAATGGTCACACATTTCCACCTTCAACGCACTCAAAGTGGCACGGAGTGGCTAGCACTCCCGCCTCATAGCAAGAAGGTTCAGAGTTCGATTCCCGGGTCACCCAGGCCTTTCTGTGTGGAGTCTGCATGTTCTCCCTGTGTCTGGATGGGTTTCCTCCGGGTGCTCTGGTTTAACCCACAATCCAAAAACAGGCATGACAAAACATGTAAAAGTGTGTGAGTGATGGTGGATGGAGGGACCAATGGCGCTTATTGGCTTGGCAGCCACGCTTCCATCAGTCTGCCCCAGGGCAGAAAAATGAAGAATGAAAATAAATGAAGAATGCTCTGTAAATAAAGGAAAGAATGCTCTGTAAAGCGTCTTTGGGGACACGTGTCTGTGAAAAGCTATATAAATAAAGTTACCTTACAACAAGAAACCACTCACCCATTCATACACCAGTGTACATAGACACTGGGGGCAAGGTGGGTTAAGTGTCTTGCCCAAGGACACAATAACAGCATTCATGTGGAGCTGGAATCACACCAACAACCTGTGAGTCAGTGGATCTGACTGCTCAACCAATGATGCTTTTGTGGAGGTTAAGTTACTGTGCTGCTGTCTCCTGCTCCTGCCTGTGGTTCTAAAAGTGTTTCCGTCGCAGAGTGCATATGGAGGGGAATACATCAACAGCCACAAAGCCAAAGTGATCGCTGACATCATCAGAATGAGACTGGAGAAGCTAATGCCGCACATGAATAGCCAAACCAAGGTAAGGAACGTCCTGACAGCAAATCTATTAAAGAACATATTCTGTATTCCTGTGACTTTACACATGCTTTTGGTGACCATCGTGTGGGTATTTACACATCTGTAGCTGGTTGAAAAAATTACATAATCTAGTCTACATTTGGAAAATATACTTTATAAACTGCACCTCTGTTTCAAAATGAGGCCTTTAGGCTTTGGAGCTCAGCCTGGGAATGAACAATAAGAAATAAACAACTGATATGGGCTTTAAAACTGTAGGCGAATTCAGTATTTTTACCTGTGATGCAACTAAATAGGCAAACTGCAAACTGCTAATGTTTTAGGCTCAGAGAAGACGACTTTAGAAGAATGAATGAATGAAAGCTTCTCTTTTGTCACGTCTGTGTAGGACGAGCTCTGATATTGGCGGAGGGGGCAGCGGTCATGCGTGCGACCCCCAGGATGTGACTGGCCATTGGTGAACACTCCCTGAAGCTGCTGGATGGATGGACACTGTGCAGAGCCATATTTACTCTGTGATGTAAGACACTGGAGCTTTGTTACAGAACAGTCATTTTACTAATTGTGTGGAAACTGCTGGAACTTTCCAAATAAAGGTTTTTACTTTTTAAGCCCGGCTTGGTCTTTATGCATGTTTAGCTTTGAGTTCTATTTTTGTACGTTTTCAAAGCTTTTGTCTTAAGTAAGGAGTGACGTTTATTTGAGGAAATGGTGTTATAAAACCACTTTGAAGTACATTATTTTTATTTGCACTTGAGATATATGCCAAATTAACTTGTCAGAGCTTTTTTTCTCCTTCTCATTTACCCTCTCAAAGTTGTCCTTGGAGTGGAATATTTGGAATGTGTAGAGTAGATCTTAAAAAAATATAATTAAAAGTAGCCTAACCCTGACTGACAAAGACTTTATTATTTTTATTCATTTAGTTTATTTATGAGACAGGTACAGTACAGAGTTGTACCAGGTTGTAGTACTAGAGCTAATTTCCATCTGTCATCCCTGGTGAATGTTTTTTTAGGTTTGCATCACATTATTAAAGGTATATACAAAAACAAAGGGATAAATAATTTGTGCTATATTTGACATTTTGTTTGTCAGATTATATCAGATATAAATCATAAACCAGACGTTCCATCTAAACAGCCATTAGTGGCCAGTCAGAATCTTTTTTTCTCTGAGTAATGGTTCTCAGTAAGTGCACTCTGACTGCTCCATCCCCTCTGTCCCTGAGTACATCTGGGGCCAGTAGTGTCCAGGGACCAGGCCCTTGGTCAGAGAAGGACTACAGACCCATTGAGCATGACTGGAAATGTGCCAGAACAAACAGCACCTGTCCACAGCAGCCCAGCCTCCAGAGCCTCGGCATAATGATCACTCTGTACCTGCGCTGAGGCCCACTAGTGGTCAGGAGCAGTAGTGCACATGTTTGGCCTGGACATAGGTTTGTTTTTGTAAACAGTGACAGCGGTGTGAATAGCTGCTCTCAGTGTGAGAAACAGCCCTCACCTTGTGTTTGCCCCGGCTGCACCCACCGAGACCGCCCTGAGACCGCCCTGACCCCGCAGCCCGACCTCCACCCCCCCCCTCCCCCCACAGCTGAGCCAGAGTCCAGGCTTTTCTCACACGGCCACAAAGACAGCCATTTTGGACTCCGGGACTAGGAGTAGATCATTTTATCTGATTAAAAATGTTCTGCGCACCTTAACCCTGACCATTCCTCGTTTTGTTTTTAAAACCACTACCATTCCAAAGGGCAATGACTTAGGAAAGGAAACCGAAGAAACAAAGGGCCACTTCTTTTAATGGAAATGAACAACAGGGGCACTAGAGCGGCAACAATGAGACAAACCCTATAACAGGACTGGTCTAGCATGTGGAGGTCATTTTAAGTTTCTCCCTTTTGTTTTTTTTCCCCACTAGTTCTGCTTTGGCTACAGTGATTATCACTACTGAACACTCCTGAACCCTACAGAAGCTGCACAGATTGTCCAACCTCTCCAGGATGACACATCCGGATGTGCTGTTGCAAGGAGATTTAATGTGTCTCAAAGCACAATCTCCAGAACAGGGAGGAGATTTCAGGAGACGGGCTCTAGGAGACTCTAGACCAGGGGTCTCAAACTCAATTTACCTGGGGGCCGCTGGAGGCAGAGTCTGGGTGAGGGTGGGCCGCATAAGGGATTCCACACAAAAAAAGTTTAAAAAAAAAAAGTCCTCAAATGTCATTAACAGTTTTAATGATTTCTTCTGAACACAAAGTGTCCTGAACATGAATGGAACATTGAGTGAAAATCATGAACGGTTCTTCTGAACATGGCTTCTCTTGCCTACTCCTCCTGCCAGAGACTCACTAACCCTGGAGCTTCGACTGCTGCAATATTCACTTCGGTTACTTTCTTGAAGAAATCTTGTTGCCTCAGTAGACCTGCTTTAAGACTGGTGACCCTCTTGGCTCTCTCATCCCCCTGGTATTTTGCACATTCCTCAGCATGTTTAGTTGAATAATGGCGTTTAACGTTGTATTCTTTGTGCACTGCAACTTTCTCTGTGCAAATAAGACATGTGGGGATGCCCCTGTGCTCAACAAAGAAATCCTGCGTCTCCCACTTTTCTTGAAATTGTCTGTGCTCGTCACCAACCTTTCACTTCACTGCAGGCTTTGATGAAGACATGACTGGGGTATGACAAAATCTAATTGATTCCGCTTAGTGGCGCTCTTGTTTCACGTTTCAAACAAGTGTTTAGCTAGCTAATTGCGCACAGAGAACGTCTTAACGCTTTGTGACGGAGCGCGTCTTAACCAGGAGAGCGCTCCGTGCGCTCTGCCGCGCTCTCGAGCCAGAGCGAGAGGTGCCGGTCGGGGAATGTCAGGGCAGCTACAGGTGCTCCGTCACACGCTTCTATCTGTAACAGCAGCGTAGACGATAAACAGCCCGGTAACAGTCACCGTTCTTTTTGCGCTCGATCATGACATTTGTGGTAGAAAGTACGATAGAAGGCAAGCGCAAAGGCGACTGCTGTCTGACTGTTCACTACACGCCGTGCTGTTGTTGCAAGCTTAAAGTGCATGAAGCTGGTGTAGCTTAGCCCCGACCAGGGACGGCGTGCGGGAGCTGCTGATTGGCCCTTCGGAGGTCCACTTTCTCCACGGGCCACACTAATATTATACTTTCATATTAAGGTGCGGGCCACAAAATATTGTATTGCGGGCCCCACTTGGCCCCCGGGCCGCGAGTCTGAGACCCCTGCTCTAGAGACTGGACAGGGCAGTAGAAGGTCCTCAACCAGTCTGGAAAGGCAGATCCATGGAGGGATGCACAGACCTCTACCGGCTGGAAAACTGGCGTCTGGCACCATTAAGTATCGGGATAAAATCCTTGAGTCCATTGTCAGACCCTCCACTGTGCAGGAGGTCCTGGGTTCCTCCTGATGCACCACAGTGCCCGGCCTCATGTCAGTCTGCAGCAGAACCTGGAGGATGGAGGGACTGATACAGTTGAATGGTCCTCACGATCATCTGATCTAAAGAGAAACTCCGGCACATTTGAAGCTAAAGTCCGTTGCTACACTGTTAGCAATTGATGTAATTTTTACAGTAAATTTTACAGCAGTGTATTGTATTTGTGTTTTTACTGTAAGTAGCAATGCATTGTGGGAAGTTTATGGTCAGTCCTGTAGTTTTATTGTAACTATACTGTACATGCAGAGTTTTACAGCAATTTTACAGTAATTGCGTTGCATCATGGGATCGCTGCTGTCTGAATTTCGAATTTTTGGCGACAACAAGCTTTTGGGGATAAAGGTAAAATAACGTTATTTTACTTACTGTGTAAGTCTAAGATATATTTTATATCATAGTTATATTAGATATATATTCTTTCTGCGTATCTGAGTCAGTGTCTGCTTTGATTAGAGGCGTTAGTGACTGCGTGATGTCATATTAATTCTGACTTGTGTTAGCTGCTTTAGCTAAAGTGAATCTGCGCTCCCGGTGCTCCCGGCGCTCCCGGTGCTCCCGGTGCTCCCGGTGCTCCCGGTGCTCCCGGCGCTCCCGGTGCTCCCGGTGCTCCCAGTGCTCCCGGCGCTCCCGGTGCTCCTGCGTCTTTACCGCTGCGGCTGTTATCCGAATTCAGTGCTTCTGCTCCGGGCGTATGTGCGGTGAGTTGCGTACAAAGTTATATGTATTTTTCGGATCATAAGGCGCATTTAAAATCCTTTAATTTGCTCAAAAATCGTCAGTGTATATGTATGTATTAATTCTGGCTGTGCTCACTGACCTTGAAGCGATTTTCTGTGGTACACGGCACTCAAAAATCTGTCAGAATGTTTTAGTACTTTTGTAAACTACGAAGCCGCACCGCTGGACGGACTGTTGCGGAGCGTGAAAGCGGTTATGGTTGAGCACAAAACAAACATCTGCAAACTCTCGAATGAGTCCAGTCGTATAAAATGTATTGTGTGTATTTTATCCATCACAATACGGATTGAAAAGTTACGACATCAAGAATTACAATCACGAAATGAAAATGTACGATTACTGCGGTGCTTCGGACTGAATTAAGACTGATCCAGGTCTAAACCAGAACTGAACCAGGACTAAACCAGGACTGATCCAGGTCTAAACCAGAACTGAACCAGGACTGTCCTGTCCTTTCGCACACACGGGACTCACTCATTCAAGAGTTTACGGACACACCCATCTTATGCTCAACTCCAATCAAACATGCACAGATCTCCACCCATAGAGGTGTTCATGCCTCTCCCCCATGCACACGAACACCTGCGAAAGCCTCCGTACTCCAGACTGTCGGACCATTACGACATTTCCTTGTGCTTATTTTGTAGTGTTAGGGATGACAGGAAGTGGACCTGGAACACTTAATACAAAACTATTACTTTTACATTATGAAGGATCAGATTATGGTCATTTAGTGAGAGGGGGATGAAAGTGAGAGAGGATGACTGATCACACACACACACACACAGACACACACAGACACACACACAGACACACACACAGACACACACACAGACACACAGACACACACACACACAGACACACACACAGACACACACACAGACACACACACACACACACAGACACACAGACACACACACACACAGACACACACACAGACACACACACACACACAGACACACACACAGACACACACACAGACACACACACAGACACACACAGACACACAGACACACACACACACAGACACACACACAGACACACACACACACACAGACACACACACAGACACACACACACAGACACACAGACATACAGACACACACAGACACACACACACACACACACACAGACACACACAGACACACGCACGCAGACACACACAGACACACACACACACAGACACACATACAGACACACACAGACACACAGACACACACACACACAGACACACACACACACAGACACAGACACACACACGCACAGACACAGACACACACACAGACACACACAGACACACACACACAGACACACACACACAGACACACACAGACACACGCACACAGACACACACACACACAGACACACGCACACAGACACACACACACACAGACACACACACACACACACACCTGTAGACTGGTCGGCTGATGTTTTTATTTTTTAGTGAAATTGTTAAACCTGTAATAGCGGCCACAATGCTGAATTTTAAATAAAAATAAAAGTGTGAACAACAAATATACTGCTTGTTTTGTTTTTCTTTGTAGAAGTGTGAAATAATTTATCAAAGTTACAGCATGTAATTGTAATATTTACAACATGCTGTCCTGTGAAATTACAATAAATCCCTAAAAATACAGGAAATTCCTGGGCTACTGGGTTAATGTAAATGTAACCTTTTGCTGTAATATTTACAGTAATCTATCCTGTAAAATTACAGGGGACACCTGTAAAATGACATGATGATACTGTAATTAATTACAGCCAGGAAGTTCCTGTAAAATTTACAGTAAATTTCTAACAGTGTAGAGGTGGTTGAATTCTGTCAGAAGTCAAAAAACGGCCCAGATCAGTGTTTCCTCGGTGGAGATCTCACTGTGGCAGTGAGTCTGTCAAGGCAACAAACTAGTGCAGTGATGGGGGCAAGTTCTGAACTTCCACGTAAAACACCAATTTGCTTCAGACTGAAGAAGCTTAACTCCACTTTAACCCATCTGACAACAGCCACGAGTCTAACAAACAAAACGCTCTGCCTGGTTCACTCATTAGTGTCTGGAAACGTTAGAAAACAACTTTATAAGCACCTCACACTTCCCTCTGCTGATTTCCCACTGCACAGACCAAAGCCCAAAAGACTCGATCGCTGATGTTGTTTCTAATCCCATCTATTTATGAGTGAATTATATTTTTTGAAAACGCTAAAAAAATACATTCCCAAACTATTTTCTTTCAACAATTCTCAGTTTCTCTTCTTCTTCACCGTCAGTAGTTGATCCTCACTTGTTGCTTCTGGTGGCGAGAGGCTCGAGCTGGAGTCTGCAATCGAGTCGTTTGGGCTTTCACATGCAGTGGGAAATCAACAAAGTAAGTGTAAGACTACTTATAAAGTTGTTTTATAACGTTCCCAGACACTAATGATGATCTTTTCCACCGCCAACGAACCAGGTGCTGGTTCTGGGCTGGTGCTGGTTTTTCCTGCCGATTATCTAAGAACTGGTTCGTTTTTCCACCAGCTGAGAGCCAGAGAAGTGCTACGTCCCTGATAATAACAACAATGGAGGACTATCTACAGATCTATTAAGCCTACAGATCTTCGTCACTGCCATTGGCAAAGGATGTGTTCCTGAAGAAAAGTAATTGTTGCTGCGCAGGCCGGAGCACGACGGGCCGGAGAACCACGGACCTGAAGCTACGCGGTCCGCTGCTCCGCTGATGTGTTTTATGTAATAAATACACTAACGTCACTCTCTTGACCGGAACAACACAGCGTCCAAGACGCGTGTCGGGGGCGTCTGAATTCAAATGCAAAGACGTCACCATTACGCCTGAATCTTATTAAACTGCGTCATTATAACCACGCCCCGAGCACCCTACGTCACAGGTTCTTGTTTCTGGCCCAGCCTTTCGTTGGTGCTGTGTTGGAACCGGTTCTTCGGGACCAGAGCCAGGTTTATTTGTGTGGAAAAAGAAAGAACTTGTTCAAGTTTTGGCACTGGCTCCAAACCAGCGCTGGAACTGCCCTGGTGGAAAAGGGGTAATGGCTCACCAGGAAATCAGGCCCTATGTTCTTTAACCCTTGTACAACCCCCTAAAATAATCACGCCTCAGGTCCTTTGTGACAAAAATGTACTTTGAAAAAGAATCCCACAATATTTTTATGCTATACAGGTTTGTGTTGAACCTTTTTAAATCATTGTTTTTATTTAGGCTACTCCTACTCTAGTCATACATATACCGAAAATCAGAGCGTTTGGGAACCAAAAAGTTGTAAATATCTCGCTATTTTAGCTGCTTTGCTTATTATCAGATCGAATTCATCCAAATCTGGACAAATGCAGCAAAATCGAAGAAAGGGATTGGAAATAAAATGATTCTATCATCCAAAAATGTTTCCGCCTGTGTACTTATTTAATGATCAGCCTAAATAACTCCATAACAGACTGAGCCTTTATTATTCACATGTTTTAATGCATGTGGACACATAAAAACACCTCTGAACACTTTTCATTTGTAGAAGCATTGATGTGTAATAAAACTCTGAGTTTTATGGAGTTTGATATAGTCATGTGACACGGCGCATCGCTCCCGTAGAGCTCATATATGGTCTATGGTTGCTTCCTGGAGCCGGATCCAGGTGCACTCTGGGAGCTGTGAGCAGGACACTTGGCTCTGACTCTGCAGGAGTGATACAAAGTGCTCTTTGGAGGAAGGGTTCTGGGAACTGAGAAACACCCTATGTGCAGTGCACATACTCGGGCCATTCTTGACAAAGAGACAAATGTAAAGTGTTGGAGATGTGTTTAGTTTCTCTTTTATTAAACCAAAGCTGGCTCTCCTGCTCCGTCTGAGGAAGAGTTTTCTCTCAGGTCCGGTCGTTCTTTCCACATGTGGTCTTCAGAAGACTGTGGGGAGCACTGTTGCACCCATAGACTGTATAAAAGTAGTGCACTAAGTGAGTGTGACGTCACTCATAGCATTTAGCGCCGCTCAAATAAGGCTCGTGATGCTAACGGCTACAGGAGCGAATCTGGAGCCAGGCTCTATGTTATGAACAGGGTTTTTTGACAGACAAAATAGCGAAAAAAAATTCAGGATCATGTAGAGCGGGTTCATACAAACATTTTAAGACCAAAATGATGAGGCTCACAGCAACACGTACAGAGAGACGAGCGATAAGATCTCAGTGTAAGTCAATGGGAAAAAGGGAGAGAAGGAGCCGGAAGAGCCTCCTGGAGCACTTCCTGTTTGGCACGCGGTGGCTAACGGGTTAGCTCTGTCCACTCATATATACGGTCTATGGTTGCACCGAGACAGTCAAATGTCTAATCCTGCAGAGAAGAATGTGTGGAATAAACAGCCCTTCTCCGGGTCTATGTGACTTTTCTGATGACTTCAGGATCAAATTCTTCTTCACTTCTGCTCCTCTCCACAAGTGTTGCTTTTCCCCGTGTCTCCAGACTTTGCGGAGTGTGTAGAGGGTCGTAGCTTCCGTAGAAAGAAGCAAAGTTTTATAGATTGAAGAGATGTATAGATATAGACAGACCATAGAGGGCGCCTACACAACGCGTATAGCAAGTTTTACAAATGGCCCCAGTTCCCTTCTCAACGTTAAACACCCACATTTCCTATTGGCTGTGAGTATTTCACGATGGTTCATGTCCTCACAGTGACAGTATATTATGCACGTGGCATCATGATAAGAAAACAAAAGGGTCCAGCGACTTGAGGTCATTTAGTCACTTTTGATGAACGTGTTAAGTAGTGACAGAAAAAGGCAAGGCTCATGAAGCAATCAGGCCACATTCAGTCACAGTACAAAGTTTAACCAAAACGAAACCCCAAAATACTGCCATCTACTGGGGAGTTTCATGTATTACAAACTGTCTGAAGTCTGGTTTTAAGGGTTCTTACCAGTGTTTATGAACTTTTTGTCAGCAAACGTTAAGAATATTTCTCAAACATTTTATGTTCACATATATATATTTCTTGTATTTCATTATTTTTCTGATTTCACACAAACCGGAGCCTCGGTCATGTGCCCTCCTTGTTTCTTCCTTGTTACTACGGTTCATTTCCAGGTTTCATTTGGGACGCCCACTGTAGCTCGGGCTACACGTTGCCTCCTTTCCTGAAAGATGTTTTATATGTATGTTTATATGGATTTATATGTTATATGAAGAAACGCTCTCTCCGCCCCTCCCTCACCTGTCTGCTCTCTCCGCCCCTCCCTCACCTGTCTGCTCTCCCTGCCCCTCCCTCACCTGTCTGCTCTCTCCGCCCCTCCCTCACCTGTCTGCTCTCTCCGCCCCTCCCTCACCTGTCTGCTCTCTCCGCCCCTCCCTCACCTGTCTGCTCTCCCCGCCCCTCCCTCACCTGTCTGCTCTCCCCGCCCCTCCCTCACCTGTCTGCTCTCTCCACCCCTCCCTCACCTGTCTGCTCTCCCCGCCCCTCCCTCACCCGTCTGCTCTCTCCGCCCCTCCCTCACCTGTCTGCTCTCCCTGCCCCTCCCTCACCTGTCTGCTCTCCCTGCCCCTCCCTCACCTGTCTGCTCTCCCTGCCCCTCCCTCACCTGTCTGCTCTCCCTGCCCCTCCCTCACCTGTCTGCTCTCTCCGCCCCTCCCTCACCTGAGCAGGTGAGGGCTCTGGTGGAAGGGGAACATGACTGGGCAGATCCTGTCGTTTGGGATTGACCCTTTGTTTGTTTGATCTCTTGCACGTTGGAGCACAGAACAGCAGGTGGACTTGGGCCGTATCTCACTTCTCTTTTCCTTGCTTCCTTCTGCTTGCTTCCTCTCCTCAATCCTCCATTTTTCAGCTGTCAATCAAACATGTCATATTAAGTGAAGTCCCAAAGAAAACCACAGAAGGCAACAGTAAACATGGGGAAGGCTTCAGGAGCAGAGATCAGATAAAATAATCACACTTTATTGGTCTCAGTGAGGAGTTTATATCCTCCTTCCTATGCTTTGTCTCCTCTGTGGGTGGGACTTCCACACAGATTTCCTGCAGAATCGAGGAGAGGAATCAAGGAGGAGAAAGCAAGGAAAGAGAAATAAGACATGGCCTTGGATCAGCATCAGCTGACCTCTGACCCAACTCACAGGCAGAGAGGCAGAGTCAGGCTGATGAAAGTGGGCTAAAAGCCTCAGGCAGTGGAGAGGTCATGACCTCTGGAGCCAGCGGGAGGAGACAACGCAGAACAGTGTACAGCAGCAAATGAGAATGCATCAGTTTTATATAGTGCTTTTCTGGACACTCAAAGGCACTTTCTAGAGCATTATTTATTCACTTAACACCCAGTGGTGTAAGATACTATTGTAGCCACAGCTGCCCTGGGGCAGACTGATGGAAGTGCAGCTGCCAATCTGCGCCATAGACCCCTTCGACCACCACCAACACTCACACTCAGCAAAGTGTGTGAAGTGTTTTGCCTAAGGACCAGGCCCAGGCCCTGCTGTGCTTCTGAAACCTGATGGGATCAGGCTCTGTCCAGCAGCAGTGCAAATCAAAGAAGTACTCAATGTCGTAAAAGTACAGATACAGTTAAAAAAGGTGTCAGTTTTGAATACAGGATTTTTTTGCTCCCAGCCAGAAGTCTTTTTCATTGTGCCAACATGTCTTGAATAGCACTTTTCATGGGGCTAAAACTGATTTGGGGAAACGTCGTTACATCATATCAAGACAATCAATCGCAGTTCCATATGGGTGCCTGTGGATTAAGGTACTTTGAAAAACATTTTACTTGTATTTTCACAATCTACACCATGTCGAAAGGCAAAGGAACCAACCAAGCTCTTGGGGGCTGACATCAACAGTAGTTGCCAGAGAGGATATTTTCATCCCTTTTCTGTCTGCATTAGCCTGCAAAAACAACCCTCTGGATTATAATCCAGAGGGTGTCAGATGGTATCAACCACTCAACCACATTTGGGTGAGGGCAAAGTCTCGTTAAAAGTCACTGTTGAGTGTGTGCTATTTTAGATCATAATTAGTGCTAAAGTGGCATTTGAACTAACGGCTAACACACTTTCACTGAGGTTTCTGAACTTGTGGTTCTGGTGAACACTAAACCTCCTCTTTTACATGTGACTGAGGAGAGACAGAAATATCATAAAAAACAGATATACAGAACTCCATTATAGGGACTGTATGAGCCCCGCTCACAAATCCATGGACATTACCCAAAACTACTTTTGCCCCAATCCACTGCTGAATAAACCTGTATTTTCTTTGCCAGACATGATTGCTTCACATGACGACACATTTTCACTTTGGCGTGACATTCTAGCCATTGCTTAAATTCTGGCTGACAATAATTAGCAGGATGGCTAATAATTTCATTCCGGCTTTAGAGGGTTGTATGTAGTATTCCTGCTTTTTCAGAATGCAGCTGCTGGTTTATTTGTCCCAGCAGCATTTGCGCAACAAAATTTTGACGTCAGTTGTGCTATTTAAAAACAGTGTCCAGATTGTTACCTCTAAATGTTATTCACAGTTGGACCACTCCCTGATGAATGAGGGATTACACCATCGCATTTTCTACGAACCACAGATACATAAGCAAAATAATAATAATTACAGGTGCAGTACTTTGACTTCTGTACATTTCATCACTAAATATCCCTCTGTGGACACAGCACTGGTTCAAATGTCAATCTCACAAGTGACATCAGATTTTAGCCAAGTTTTTTATTGTGTGATTATTTTAAGATGGATCAAAATTCTGTTGGTGGAAAATTCTTCTTCTTTAAATAGAAGTTCCTGCTAATAAATATTTGTTTAAAAAAAATAAAGAACTGGAGACAGATTAAAACATCAATCAAACACATGGAAACAAAAACAACCACATGGCAATACAATTTTACAGATGCAGCTAAGCCAAAGTTTATGGTAACCATGGTAACCTGAAGCAGGTTTGGATCCCTGAACCCTCAGTCTGATCCACAGTCTCATTTTGCTGCTGGCTGGAGAAGTGCTCTGATTGGCCAGTTTTAATGAGGAAGTGTATTGTCCGATAGGGGACATTTATGATGGTGGTTTTTTGGACACTATGGATCACTAGAGCCTTTCACTCAGTCGACTCAGTGCACATACATGCAAATTTAGATTTTTGATTAAAAATAATGTTCTGAATACAAATAAGAGAGAGAGAAGGTGGCAGTGAGGGGTGCTCCTGACCCTCGCTGAGGACAGGCCTCCCTAAATGTTCGGCAGTTTGGACGAGCGTTCCATGTCCCAAAGCCCTAAACATAACCAAATGAACTGTTGCCAAACCTAAAAATAATCCTAACCTTAAAGCAGACACTCTCTGCAAAATAGGCTTTTCAGAGATTTCCCCCCCCTTCTCATTGACTCTCTGAAGTTGTATTTGGAGTGATCCGTGCCTCTTTAAGTCATCTGTGATCTTTTATTTTCAAGACACCATATTGGCAATCAACCCCCATTTTCACTCTACTTACTGTGTTGTCCGATTTTATTTGCTTAATCTGTGATATGCGTAGGATTTGGCAGCGTTATGTGATCAATGATGCATCATGTAATCGGTGCTACGCATAGACACAAGCACAATATGTGCTTCATATATGTAATATATGATAGTGATGATAATACAATCAAAAAGAAACATTTGCTTCAAGAAAAAAAAAGAATTATAAGCCTGGAATGAAATGCCAAACATTTAGGGAGACCAGTCCAGGATGGGTGTGCCAGGCATCAGCGAAGCAACAGCCCAGGGGCTGGTACAGAAATACGAGTAAACAAATGTATCCAAAGGTAATCCATATTAGCTGGGGATGCACCGTTGTAGATGGTGATATCAAATATCAGCGCAAATCCAGGAGAGTTAGCTGGACCCGGTGTCAGTTCCATGATATCGGTTCAGCCAATAACCTGGTCAGGCCTTTTATTGGATGCAATAAGAATATTTACTACCAATGTCTCATAATGTTGTTGAACTTGTATTCATGTAAAGCTGTTCAACACGTTCTGGATAAACAGCACAATTGGAACAATTTTGTGGTAGGCCTAAGTTAGTTTTGTTTTGAAGGAATTAAATGCCTTGTTGGGATATGAACAGATACCAAAAGCAGTATTGATATCAGTACTGGAACTGAAATGCTACATTGGTGCGTCCCTAATATTAGTCGCCTCCAGCCCTTTGAGTTTGCTTAGACCTGCCTCAGACAGGAGGAAGTCAGCTGTGCTTCTGCACAAATGCACAAGCCTCACTAGCACCAGCATGTTTCTGCAGGCCTGGAGCACCTGAGTGAAGGAAGTGCTTCAGCACATTTTACTATTTGATGTCAGTTAAGTTCAACTTTGGGTCATGTTTTGTTTCATGTGGCAGACCTCATAACTACAGATATATGGATCATGATTAACCAGGTCAACACATCAAGTCACTCACAAAAAATGAGAAATAAAATGTTGACTGATAATTGGACGTGTGCTCACAGTTCAGAATGTTGAGTAAAACACAAAGCTACATTCATAAAGTGTTTGGAAAGGCACCTGTGTATAATGTGCAAAGACAAGAGAAGGCGGACCTCAGACTGGAGCGGGGGACCCTCCATAGAGCCCCATAGTGCAGGCAACAGTTTAAGCATTAGCATTAGCTATATGCCCATTACAGGGGTCTTGAATATATGTTCCTTTTAAGGACTGGACTTGGAGCCACCCATTTACATCCTCCCTCTTCAGTCTGTGGTCCGAGTAGAACTACATTCAGCTACAGCCTCATAGTGCAATGTGGGCTTATCAGGAACGGGGTCCAAGGTCAGTGGGCATGGCCTGGCCGAGCTGCTCCTCCCTCCTGTAGGATCTGGTTCCATCTCTGCACAGGAAGCCAAAGAAAAACAGGTTGAGACCATTGTGAGACAGGGCACTGTGGCTAAAACCTGACACTCTAGCAGCATTTAATATTACCATGAGTAATTGAAATAATACCGGACTACAATTACCAAAATGACCTGAGCCACCCCAAAAGTGCACAAAATGACTGGAAATGTGGATTGTTCTATTTCTGGGAGAGAACCTCTAGACTCCCCTATGGAACAATAATATGGCTGATAATTACAAACCCCTAAAATATATACATATAGTAGTAGTAGTACTACTACGAGCACTAGTACTACTACTAGTACTACTACGAGCACTAGTACTACTACTAGTACTAGTACTACTACTACCACTACTACTAGTACTCCTAGTACTACTACTACTACTAGTACTACTACTAGTAGTACTACGAGCACTAGTACTACTACTAGTACTAGTACTAGTACTACTACTACTAGGAGTACTAGTACTAGGAGTTGTTGTTGTTCAAATTTCTATTCAGAATGTAACGTGTAATATGATTATCATTAATTGCACATAGGTTTTATGTCTTTTAGCCAGATTTGCAAAGGTGTTTGTGATGAAAACTGTGTGAGATGTCCTGAGTACACCAGTGTGTGGGTTCATTGTTCCTGTGTTTTCTAATATTGCCGACTCCTGTTGGGTTTGGGAGGGGCATAATATAGTTCTTGTCATGTCCTGACATGTTCTGTTTTTTTGTGCTGGGTTTCAAATGTTTACATTAACCTTTTTCCAGCTCGGGCTCCCATAAGTGTGTCGCCTCTATTCATTTTCAGGATCTTCACTCAAACTTAGAACTCATCGAGTTCTAATTTTTGGTACGGGTCACTGATGTTTCCATCCTTGTTTACCATTTACCAATAACAATTCTAATCTTATTTGCTCAAAATAATTTGCTTTATAACCAAAGGGTAGAGGCTCTGGAGCTTAGTAACAAGACAAACTGATATTATTAATATACTAATAGACTTACGAGAATTGTGTGGTCCTGACTGGCTTTTGTTGTTGTCATTTTCTGTTGCTAATTTGAGTATTTTTATGTTATTCTGTTTGTTTGTTTTTGTGTGTGTTTTTTTGACTTGCTGATTTACTTTTGGTGCTATATTTAATGGAATTGATATTGTGCGTACTATGTGGAGACTTGTTGGTAAAATGAGATGTACAGATACATTTAGATTGATTAATACATGTTGTAGATGAATAGACCTTATTTACTGAGCTCAAAGAGCCATTTGAGAGCCTAAGCTTGTCAAATATGATATAGTTAACAACTGAACCCAAGGCAACTTATTCAACCTTCAGTTTCACTAATCAGCACTAGAGGGCGCACCACATATACTCACCTTGATCTTTTTGGACATTTTGTCCTTCCATTTCTGGGCGATGGAGCCGTCGATGAGCAGCAGCCTGACAAAACACACACATACACAATTTACAGATATGACAGCTTAGGAGCACCTGAGGATCTGAATTGATTGTGAACTTTTAACACAAGATCTGATTGTTTAAGTCTAAAACCTGTCCACATTAGAACTGAACTAGGGGAAAAAAGCTTTTGGTTAATTTGTCCTTCAACACATTTGAATGACAAGAAAAGTGGACACACTGGAGCTACTGCTGCATTTGAACAGTGTGCTGACAGTTCTCATCACACCTGCTCTGGGTCATGATTTAAACAGACCTGCAATTATTTCATTTGCTTTGTTTGTATTGAAACACGGGGCACTCATGAAGAACACTTTGGTACTCTTACTGGGCTCTCCCTGTATTTTTGATCAAATGTTCCATTTGGATGTCGTAATTAGATCTACTTCCTGTATTTGTGCACTTTTCTCCAAATCATTTTCCCCACAAACTGCCGCTTCAAGGTCCTGTATTAGGCAAAATTGACTCTTGTGAGCTTTACTCTCCAAAGCTCAAAATTCCCTGTTCTACCTAGTGATGTCATGAAGTGGTTGTTTTCAAGTTAACAGCTTTAGTTCAGTAGAGATGGGCAAATTCAGAGCTGAAATTATCCAAACGATTCTGGTGAAGGTGTGTGGAGTGGACACAGTGAAGAACTTCCTGTATTACTATGTGACATCACAAGGTGGAACAGAGTATTTTCATTTTGAGAGAACTCAAGCCAAATCTGCAGGGGTTGTGTGTTAAACATGTGTGAATGAAACTAAACACAACTCCAGGTGTGTCTGTGATGAGGAAAGTGCATACTCATATTACACTGTTTTTCTGATCTGCTAAGAGTCCGTTTTGGACCTTTAAATGACTCCCATGGCAGCGAGCAGGGGCGTACCTGGACCTCTCCTCACTCTCGTAGCCCATGATAAGGTACTCTTGGCCGGGCGTGAGTGGGGGGCACAGACAGGATGAGGAGTAATACAGGGTGTGGGTCTCTCGGGGGATGTTCACCAGTGAAGACTTGAGCACCTCTCGCACCTCCACCACCGCTGTGGGCTCCAGGCCGCGGTTCCTCACCTCCCTCACCCGAGCACGGATCACTGCACACAGAAGCACCAGCAAGTTACTACTGTTGACGTCCTACGCGACACCATCATGTTCCTACTGCTGAGGCCCTACGCGACACCATCATGTTCCTACTGCTGATGCCCTAACCTACACCATCAGAAGAGCAACCTACATGGCAACACAAAACACTGTATGTATCCTGTGCTCTTTATTTAAAAAAGGTAATACAATGACAATCACAGCTGAACCTGTGTGGCCAGACTCTTAACCTGTAAAATAGAGGACACATACATGTTTTTCTCAGTCTCTGGTGCTCCACTGTGTTTTTAAACTCCATACACCTTCACTAGAATCATTTGGATGACTTCAGCCCTGGAATTGTCAATCGCTCTCAAACATGTCTGAGTGAAACTAGACAGAACTCCAGATATGTTTTTGAGCAGGGAACAACATAATAAATGATCCTTTTGGTGTATTGTAGGGCCTGTAATAATGAGACAGCAGAAGGAGCAGCCCACACTGAAGTTCTCAAATCTCAAACGCTGTTGTTTCTCTTCATGCGACTCTGGTGATGTATTTTCCTCTGACGCCTCCACATTCCAGGCCGAGCGTGTGGTTTTGGTTTGGTTTCTGTGCACTTAGGGCTCGCCGGTCCATGAACATGCCTAACAACTTTCCCTTGTTCCAGTGACAAGTCAATATCGAGCCAGTGGAAAACAGGGCTCAAGTGTGCAGCCAAAGGCATCAGGCTGGGATCTGTGTGGGATCTGTGTGGGATGTTCCTCATCACAGCTGAGTGGAATCTGGAAGAGCTGCAGCTCCGAGCCGCAGAACAAACCACCACCTCCGGACTTCCCCTGTCCTCCAGGAACATGTCTGACCAGGGCTGAACATCCACATGTCCAGCACTTCTGGCTGTGTCAACATGGAGGACTCTGGATACTAACTTAACAAACCCTTACTTAAAGCAGACCTGTTATGCAGTATTGACTTTTCACTTATTTTCAAGATGATCAATTCCCGTTCTGTGACTGATACACATCTACTGTGATGTACACACTTCATTCTCCAGTTTTCTTTTTAAATCAATGATACTGGAAGCGTAGTAATTTTTGTACAAATGTAAAAAAAAAGATCTTCTCTAGTGTGATGTGCAGTTATTCACAGGAGGGGCCCACAGGAGGGGTCCACAGGAGGGGCCCACAGGAGGGGCCCACAGGAGGGGCCCACAGGAGAGGTCCACAGGAGGGGCCCACAGGAGGGGCCCACAGGAGGGGCCCACAGGAGGGGCCCACAGGAGGGGCCCACAGGAGGGGTCCACAGGAGGGGCCCACAGGAGGGGCCCACAGGAGGGGCCCACAGGAGGGGCCCACAGGAGGGGTCCACAGGAGGGGCCCACAGGAGGGGCCCACAGGAGGGGTCCAGAGGAGGGGCCCACAGGAGGGGTCCAGAGGAGGGGCCCACAGGAGAGGTCCACAGGAGGGGCCCACAGGAGGGGCCCACAGGAGGGGTCCACAGGAGGGGCCCACAGGAGGGGCCCACAGGAGGGGCCCACAGGAGGGGCCCACAGGAGGGGCCCACAGCACGCGGCGCTTTGTTGTTTACAGCGACGTCAGCTCCCATTCGGCACCGTAGTTTTCTAACATGGAAGTCAGTGGATTTGTTTCTTTTTAGATCAATATTGACATTTAAAATGTACAAATTATAACAATGAACACCACTGGCCCTCCAACCACCACCAACACTCACAAACAACTTTCATATTAGGCAATAAGGGTGAAGTGTGTTGCCTCAGGACACAGGTTTTTTACCCCATGGTGGCACCTGGTCTTGCCAGTGGTCTCCCATCTACATACTAACCCGGCCCTGCTTAGCAAAAGAGATGTGATGAGATCGGGTTTTGCTGGTATGGACACATTCTTCAATGATTATAGCACATCAGTGTGGTGCATGTTTGTGGATAAAACAAAAAGAATGAAACTGGACACCCTCCCAAAAACACAAAAGTCACAGAGGCCTGGGGCTCCCAAATTTCCAATGAGATTATTGGTCACACATTATACAAGGACATTCTTAAATGCCTGGATGGATGGAACAAAACATTGTTAATCCTCATAGATTAGAAGACTTGGTATATTCAAATATATTACCCATGGCTCACAAATTGGGTTCAATATTAACAGAAACTATTTCACTATAGCGATCTGCTGAGGAACCTTGTAAAATAAAAATGATTGTGGGTTAGGGTTGGCATTAGGGCACAGTACAATTTCAATCTTAACCCCATGAGGCAGATTGCTTCTTTGCAAGTGAGTGAGACCTGTCTACAAGAGAGATCTGGCACTATATCTCCATCTTCTCCAGGAATCCTAACTATCAGATCATTCATTATCATTTTATTTATAATCAAATCAATCACCTTTTGTCCCTAAGGAACACTTTAAGCTCACTGAGCAGTGGAATACAAGAATACTGTAATAGAAAAGTTCAAACATAAGTCTCAGTACAGCTCAAGAGGTAGAGTCATCAAATCCTATATCAGAGCAGTTTGAGGTGAGTAACAGTTCTCAGGACAAAGGTTCCCTCTGTGTACTGCAGCATCACAGCGGCCAGCAGAGGGTGGTGAGCTCTGGACACACAACAGGAATGCCTGTCCTAAGCCTCTCTCTCCACTCTGTTGTTTCACATTCCCTCTGGAACATCTTATGCCATATTTGGTGTAGAAAGTCTGTTGCATTGTTGTAAAAAAGTCCATGCACTGTCGCCATGGATACAAGAAAAACAAACTGCTCAGATCACACAATCCAATAGTTCCATAAGAGCCTGATCTCCTCTCATTGTAAGAGCTCTACAAGCTCTACACAGAGGAAAGTTAGAGAACAAATTCCAGCAGAATGATGTGGGGTAAATATAAGAATAGGAAGCTGGTGTCCCTGGGGACAACCTGAGACGGCACAATGAGCTGTATCACACTAAAAATTAGATTTAGAGACTTGTAATTAGGTAAAAACAAAACAAACATACAAACAATTATTATTATTAATTATTATTATTATTATTATTGTTATTATTATTATTAATAATAATAACAATAACATAAGATTTTAAAAGTCCCAGCAGAATTAATATAAAAGTCCTATGAAATCTCAGATTTTTTTTAAATGATAGTTTATTTAGGGGTTTGGAGTGCAAACTGGTCCAGATTCTTCGCAGAATGGTTGATTTGACTGAAAATAAGTGGCTACAGATTTCCATTGAAGTTTTACGGGTCCATGAGATTTTGAAAGTTCCCTTTATCTGAAGGTGGACAGGCATGCATGGGTCCTCAGAATGTTAGGGGTTGTTAACTTCCATCTGTGAACTGCACATGCTGCACTTCTTAGTTAGTCAAAATCCCCCAAAGTTAAGTTTAAAATGTAAGGTCGAGAGCAGCCAACCACGCCCATGGCAACTATAGAAATAGAACCTATTTTTGACCCCAGGTACTAAACTAAATGAAAACATTTCTATACCCTCAGTGCACTCTGCTCCCAAAATACTGAGCAGCAGCCGTGCGGAAAGATGTCACTCTCCTCTCCTGTATGTTACAGAGTATTGCCTCACCTGCCAAACACACGTGTGCTGAATGATAGCTCGGACAGGCCATTATCAGTTAGGCACAAGCGCGGGGGCTCTCAGGCCTCACTGCAGCCAAACCGCTTATTGCTAACAGATGGAAAAATCTGAATCCTCTGACAAAACAAAACATGGCTTCTTAATTTCCTTGACATTGCTAACATGGAAGACTGGGTCTCCCAAATACATCACGCTAAAAAAGACAACATGGATTTATGGAAAGAAATAATAGGAAAAATTAGATCTTTGTTTTACCCAGTGCAGAGAGGTCAGAGAGTCTTGAGTAGTGACCCCCAAAAAAAACTTAGAGTGGGTTTTATGCAAAATTCTTGTACCATATTATAACACAAAACATGCCTGAAGAGGTTTTAGATGTTTGTGGAATGTTGTGATTTCTCCATGTGCCCTATTCAAATCCTCCGCCGCATTCTGAGCCCATGTATATGACACATGCTTCTGCACAGCCATTTTTATACGTATACAAAAGCCTGATACAAACAGTGCACTACAAACCTGATGCGATGTGCAGTAGTTTCATTTGCAGGATTAGTGTGGAGAGCAAACGGAGGAGAGACACAAGTGTCAAAAACAAAACTAAAACCAATTCTACGTATTAATATGTTATCTGTGAATACAGCATTTTCAAAACAACATAAGGTAACGTTGAAACGTCTTTCAACACTTTTACTTTTAAAAGTTTAAGTTGCTAGTTGCTACAGTCATAATGTGTAGTCACAGAGGGGGTATTTTAGTTTTATTTTACTATTTTGGGGTATTAACTGTAAAACACAACTACAATTATAACATATATTTAGATCCCCATGTTGCCTTTTATAGTTTTGAAAATGTTATATTCGCCCAAAACAATGTATTCATATTTGTAATACATTTCTCAGCCTCTATTGCAGGGGTCAGTGACCTTAAATACTCAAAGAGCCGTTTGGACAGTCTCCCACAGAAAAGAAAACACTCGGAGCCACAAAACTCTTTTGACTCTAAAATGAGGAGAACACTGCAGATCATTTTTTCACCTGTCTGCTCTGTATAAAAGGCTACAGTATGAAGCTTGTATGAAATCAATGAAACTCTCCAGAGAATATCTGTCCATTCATCATATATACGGTCTATGGTACTGCACACGTATAATCGCTGAAAAGTTTAACATGAACCATCTCCAACGCGATAGAAGCACAGAACAGACTCAACATCAGCAGCACATCCCTCTGTCACAGAAAGAACACTCATATTCCACTGAGTTGTGTCCTTTAGTCCAACAGAAGCTGACCGCATCAGCAGCACAAAGAGCAAGCGGTTTTTCCAGCACTTATTGTTTATTGCAAATGAGCCATGCGGTTTTAAGTTTCCTTTCTGTAAAACAAACAAACGTGCACAAAGTGCCTTAAACGCATTCCTATCTATCTGAGTCATCCTTGTAGGAAATAAAAATCCAAACTTAAATTATCCACCCACAGCGAACCAAAAATGCAGACTGCTTCTGTGTTCCAAGTTCAATAGACCTAGGTAACAAACAGAAACTGTAAACAAGTAGATGTGTTAGTTTCAGAGTAGTTTCAGTGCATTTAGCTCCTCCCTTCAGGCAGCTATAAGACAGTGTCCACCAGCATCTGACCAGAACTGAAGCAGCAGCTTAGATGAACTATGAAATGTATCTGAAAAAAAAAAAAGACTTGACCAGTTGACAAAACTGAATTTCTGCTTTGCCGTGGATCCTGGACGACTGAGGGACTTCATGTATGTATATGTCTTTCTTTGCATCTGCTTTACTTCAGTCCCCGTCCAGAGCACTATCGCAGCACAACCAGCCTGCACATCACATCAGGTTTTTTAATTTAAGGTGTTGTGCACAGTTTTGTATCATGTCTTTGTATATTTATGAAGAATTGTCATTTGTGCCGTAGGCTTGTGGGCAGAGCCTTGTACAGAATGTACATCTAACCATAAGCATAGAGTTTGAATATTGCCCAGGAAAGATCGCTAAATTACTGAAACATGCAAGGGTGGCATCTAATTCTTCAGGCATGTTTTTGATGAGGGACCATTATAACATGGTAGAAAGCTGACTCAACTTCATCAGACATACTAAAAACAGAAACCAAAATGTTGGCTTGTAATCTTGTAATAAGGGTTATTTACCACTGTAAATTATTTACCACTCTAATTGAGATTCATAATATCTCAATTAGATTTTTTTTTCTATTTTAATGTTATAAAATGCTTTTCTATAAATAATGCACACAAATGAGGTTGCATATCTTATTACTCTATAAGTCAAGTTTCACAAACACCTTCCAAATGCATGAATCTGATGGAGCTGACAGAAAACCGACAGAGTTGGCAAAACACTTGAGTTGAACACTGCTAAAAAAACTGAATGTGCTTTAATTCAGATGAAAACAAATGGTACAGGTTCAACACGGACCATACACATAACACCCTCAGAGACTGAGATTATATTACTGCCTGAAGTCTGACGGGGCTGACGAAAAGATGGGACACTTTGAGGGGGAAAAAAGCATTATTTTTAATATTTAAAGCCTTTTTAAATAAATTAAATGCAACTGTAGAAATTGTAGAAAGAAACAAGTCTGCTGAGGCAGTGGGAACTGACATTGCCATAAACGTCATCACAAGCTGCAGCTGCACATCACACTAGCGAGTATAGGATTTTTATGATCTACGCCATTTGTACTAAAATGACCCACGTCCTATGGGTATTGCCAGTTAAGAAAATTTAATTGGAGAATGAAGATCAGTGGCTGTGCACTGGTAGCGGCAAAATATTTAAACTGCTCAAACATGCTGTAAATACAAGTTCAAGAGGGTAAATGAGAAGGCAACAACTCTGGAGAATAGGTTTGCTGTAATACAGAAGCTTCCCCTGGTGCTGACATTGTACAGTGTATGAACCAAAGATATAAACACATCAGATGGTTTCATGTGTGCTGCATAAACATGGCACTCTTCTCTAACCGTTTTTACCGCAGCAAAACACCCAAATGAGTTAGATCACTGTTAGACACAGTAAGTACATCTGTACATTACACAGATCAATCATCCGAATTGCCACTCTGTTCCAACTGATGTCACCAATTCATTATGGCATTTAAAGCAGACATATTCTACAAAATGGACTTTTCAGATATTTTAAACATGTTCTAGTTGTTTTCCTTCACCATTTACCCTCTGAACTTGTATTTGGAGTGGTTCATGCATGTTTGAGTCCACTTTAATCGCTTATTTTCAAGCCCTTGTTTTATTGATCCACCCCATTTTCACTGTAACCGGTACACTCCCACTGTGACATGTGCACTTTCTTCTCCAATGTTATTTTATTAATCAGTGATGCATGTACCATGATTCATCAGGGTTGTGTAATCATTTTGGAACAAATGAAAAACAAAAGTTTCCTTGTGATGACGTTTATGGTGATAATGTCTCCCATCGGACACCACAGTTTTCTAAGGTGGGGGTCAGCTTGTTTGTTTTATGAAGTCATTTTGAATGAGGAGTGTGATTTAAAGTTTGCAAATTAGAACATAACAATCGACGGGTGTCATAGATTACTCTACTCTAACTATAGAGCAGACACAAACACAATACATCTGCTTTAAAGTGTAAAAACTTTGATAACAGTATTATGATGACAGCCTTGTTCTTTTTGTCCCTTTTGCCTCACCATAGTTGTAGTTGTTCTTCAGGTAGGTTTTCTGTCCCATCCGCACGTTTTTACACTTGCAGCGTTCTACGGCAAACACAAAAACATGGAGTCATCCTTAAGCAGAGAGCGATCGGGCCAAACGGGGTCCTGAGAGCTCCACAGCGAGTGGGTTTCTAGATGTAGTTTGTTAGCGTGTGTGGGGAAGGGATGAGTGGGTGAGTGGGGAAGGGATGAGTGGGGAAGGGATGAGTGGGTGAGTGGGGAAGGGATGAGTGGGTGAGTGGGGAAGGGATGAGTGGGTGAGTGGGGAAGGGATGAGTGGGTGAGAGAGTGAGGGTGTGAGTGCAGGGTTAAGGAGTGAGTGGTTCGGGGTATGAGGGGTGAAGGGGTGAGATCCTGAGGTCTTACCTGAGCTCGGGCCTCTGCAGCGCAGATTCTTGGAGTCCAGAGGGAAGTCCGGACTGGTCTCTGGAAGAACAGCAGATGGATTACATCATCATCAACTCTATTCTCTTAACAAACTGAAGCTTGTCATTTTTTCAACCTCTTTTTTTTGTCTCCACAAGTCCTGAGAAATAGTTAAATGTTGTACCGTGTGCCCCCTCTCTCTGTAACTGCTGCTGTCAGGCTTTTATTTCACTATGTCCCTACATCAAGATATGAACATAAATAACAGACCAATCAGATGCCTTCTTTCCCTAAGGTTAGCAACAGGTTTTATTTACAGTGTTGCTAAGCACCCAGCCCCTGCAAAAAGGAAGAGGTATTACCTTCAGCAGCCTCAATCCTGATTAGTTCTTTGGTTGCTATGATATTCCCTGTCAGAATTGAAAATATGGAATTCAACTCCAAATTCCCATCTATAACTGCAAGCCTGGATGAGCTTAATTTGGAGTGGAATGGTGAAGTCACACTCAGTTCATGCTCAGTACAACATCACAGAGCATTCATCCTCCCACAGATACAGAAGTACAGAAAAGTGCACACAAGCGTACTAAAGTATACACGGATCAGGGGAAACCGGTGGACCTGTTCTACTTTTGTTCTAGATTACAGAAAACAGCTCCATAAATTCAAACAGAGATGAGTCATTAACAAAAATGTATTTACGAGGAACGTAATAATATCCAAATGTCACGGTACAATATTATCTCACTATGAACCTCACGGTACCAGATTTATTGCAATATTGTGGGAATGCTCAGAGTATTATAGAAGGGCTCACGATATTGGCCTTATGCTTACAATAATAACCATAACAGCCATATTATCCAGTCATTTGTCTTCATTTTTCGATAACTTTTATTAAGTGCATAATACCAAATTAGGTTAAGAACAACGACAATGTGAACAGCCAAACAAACTAAATTAAACTATGTTTCATTCCATTGTAATTTTATAGTCTGAACACTTTCTTGTTCTATCACGTTGAATAAGGCCATACTTTGTGTTGTGCACGACAAACACATTTCTCTTGCCTAAATAAATACAATATTTATATTCCATTTCTTTTTGTCAACTTCATAAAATAGACATTGACATAGACATAGTGTACCTTGTGCTGTTTAACGCAGCACTGTTGCTCTGAAGGCTTTTAGCGTGAACTGGACTATTTTAGATGATTTTGTGGAACTGTGTCATTTTGCCAAGCGAGTCCCTCACGGTGCTTGTATTTCCTGAGGATGTGTGTAACATCCCTCCATCATTCCGGTAGAATCCCTGGCAAAACGAGAAAGTCAATCTGTCAGCTGGACAAAAGTTTTATTTTGGTTCATCCGAGCTGCTTCTTCAGTTCTGGTCAGAATGCTGCAAGACACTGTCATAGAGGTGCCTGAAGGGAGGAGCTAACTAGAATGAAACTACTCTGAAACTAATACACTTCTAGTTGCAGTCGCACCCGGCGCTCCCCCCGGGTGGCGCTGATGAGCCTCTTGTCTCTGTGTGTTTGTGGCTTTGGGCTGAACTTTTCACTAAACACATAAAGTCTGCACACACTGGAGATACTGATGTGTTAACATAGGCAAACATGGACACTTTGCCACGGCAACACTGTGCAAAATATGACTTTGGCCCCTGACCTTTTTTGATAGGGGTAACCTGACGAAACAAACTGGCCAAATTTCATATTCTACAATGAAAATAATAAGTCATTATATCACTTTGAAATGTAAGAAACAGTTGTAATTTTTCCTAACATGGGCGCTTTGGCACATCACCATGGAAACCCAGTGAAATATACCAAATGGTTGTCACTGACTTTTTTGATCAGGTTGACATGAACAGGGCTCTACAGTGCGCCCATTTCACTCGCATTTGCGAGCAAATATTTCGGCGTGCAAACGAGGAAAAGAAAACAGTTGCACCAGTGCGAGTGCTTCTGCAGCACAATAAGGAGCTGCGCACAGACGTGACGTGACGAGTTAAACGTTCTAAATGTGTCAAACATTAGGGGCGCACTCACACTAGGACTTCAGAATCGTGCCCAAGCCTGGATCGCCCCTAAAGCACGACACGCAGGCCCAGCGCGAGCACAACCGAACCGTGACCAGGCACGACACCGCCGAGCGACGACCGCATACGAGCTCTGCATGTGCGCCGATATCACTCATACAAACAAACTCTTCAAAACACACCCACGCCCACCTTAAACGAGGAGCGCACACTGCAGCAGGACCCACGCCTGTCCCACTCAGTAGACACCCCTGTGCCGCTGGACTACCTTCTCCGCTAAAGCGAGAGCTTTGTCTTGGTCTTGTCTCGGCCTCGTCACAGACTGAAGGTCTGAATACTGAGTGTGATCATGTTTCATTGTGGCCGCTGCTGTCGGCACTAAACTTGTACCGGTGTGCGGGACCTGTGCGCTGGAGCCCGCAGACACTGTGCGGCCCGTCACCACATGCACCGCCAGCGCGCACCCTCGTGTACAAGCATCACAGGGCAGGTTAAACATCCTTCGCCTCTTCGCCTTTTCACGCTCTCTCCTCCCCACGTACAGCGCACAGAGGCTCCTCCTCAATGAGCACTGATTAGAAGAGCAGGACGAAACGCGAAGCAAAAACTAATTTTATGTCAGTGTCCGCACAGAGCAGAGCTACAGCACAGAGCAGGCGATATGTGGGCTGAAGTTTGTCACAATGTGCGTTTGGTTTAGTAAATGTGCAGAGGCTAAATACCACTGTAAGACCAGTAAGAAAATGTAACTCCAGGAATTTGAAAATAGAGGTTTAAAAATTCTACCCACTTTATTCACTTGAAGCAGTTTTGTGTAAAGTGCAGTGGAAGTTCTCTTAAAGAAGAGGTTCTCAAACTATGGGTGAGGGTCCAAAAAGGAGCACAGAGTGTTTAAGTGCAGTACAGTTTGCTTGGCGTATTTTAAGTCTAAATTAATATTAATCAGATAAAATGGAGGTAGACTGATTAAAAGCACTGCGATCATGCAGGAAATGTACAGTCATAATTCTTTAGGTTTTTTGTATAAAATTAATTTAAATAAGTGTGAAGACCTACTTGTGCCCCCATTTTTTTCCTGTGCTCCTAAAATGTTTAACTTAGGGGCATGTGTGCTCCTGAAAAGAAAAGTTAGCGTAGAGCCCTGCTCTGAAAGTACAATTTTTATCATGAATGGGAATGTATCTGATCTCTCCCATTAGGACAACATTGGAGCTTTGGTGCATCACCATGGCAATACGCTTAAAAATACCATATGGTTTACATTGACATTTCTGATTGAGATGACCCAAGGTAATTTTCTGCAAATTTTTTAACATTATGGAAAAACAAAAATTTTGGCCCTCCTTGCAAAACTTTGTTGTGCTCTGTAGGGGGCACTATCACACCATTTTTGTTTATGTCACAATTTGTAGGTTTTGGCAAGAAAGTTTTACAAGTGATTCCAATTTGATGCCAATCCGACTTATTATGTGTGAATGGGAGCAAATTTTGAAACTGGAAGATTTCAAAAATTCAAACTGAAATTTGCAGCTTTGCCGCATGTAAACCGTGACAGTTATCAAAAAACTTTTGAAGCCCCACTTCACTTCAGTGCGGTGATTTTCAGCCCTGTGGGTGAAGCACCTTCAGAGGAGTGCGTTCAAACACAACATGAGCCAAAATGCCGACACAGCATGTTTAAAATTTCAATCCAAGATGGCCGCCTTCTGATTTGTCAGGGGGCGTGGCCATAATATTTTTTTTGTCTTCACATGACAAATATGTGTCCCGAATTCAAAAAGGGTCAAAATAGCATTCAAAGAGAAGAAACAGCAAAAACAATATATCCTTTAGTCAAAGATGTGTTTTTCTGCAGTGCTCTTAACTGACCCAGGTTTAGTTTGGTCGTCTATTTCACTTTAGAGTTAAGGCAGCAGCTCCACGAGAATCCTCTACGCACCCTGCCCACACTCCCCACTTTTTCCACGTGGCAGGTTTAGTCCTGGTGTAGTCCTGGTTTAGACCTGATTTCGTCCTAGTTCAGTCCTGGTTCAGTTCTCATTTAGTCTTGGTTTAATCCTGGTTTAGTCCTGACTTGTGGTGTAAGTCTTTGTTTAAAAAAGCCATTCAGTTTATAAATTTCAAATATATTTTTACAGAAGTGCAATATTTTGGTGCTGCTGAGCCCTCGGTGACTGACACACCTATTTTAATGTCTGACATATTTTGTAGATGGGAAAAGTTGAAGTTTACTTTAACTTAAGACATAGATGCTCTTTTAGTTCTTCACTTCTAATCACTGCCATTGCTCACTCAGTGTAGCCTCTATACAGCACGTTTCCTGTACAGAAATAAGATTCATGCATTAGAGTTATGGAATCTAGTGTTTGAATGGTATGATTTAAGTTTCTGTGATGTTTGCAAATGTTCATGTGCACTCAAACTTGATTAGAAAAAAATTGTGGATGAACTTGAAATCTCAATATCTGCCAGAAAAATCACAATTCAATTTTTTCTTAAAATCGTTCAGCCCTACCGTGAGGCCAGTGGTGCATCATTCACCATGTTGTGGGAGTCGCCCACTGACCTCTCACTGACATCCATTCATTTTAGCAGTTATAAATATGGCCCATGGGTTCCTGGGACACTGCTGTTAATGCAGGGGGCGACTGAGGGACCAAGCTGAGTGATGAAGGCTTCGCCCAGGCATTCATTGTTGCCAAAGCAATTATTTATTAATTATTCAACCCCCACTGCAAATTAGGCTTATAGGTAAAATATACAAACTCGCAGCCGTTTACAAAAAAGAAATCAAATTAGAATAATTTAAATAGCTCAGCACAACTAATATTACAAGTGGTTCTCCAAATTCAACACAAAATGCTACTTTTAATGATTACTGCAGTCTCAAAATGAGTCCACCCCTTCATGACAAGCATCTTTAGTACTTAGTAGAACACCCTTTTGCTGTTATGGCCTGACGCCAGCTTCTTGCAGTGTTCCTGAGGAATCTCATTCCTCATGGGCAAAGGCCTCCAGGTCACTAATATTTTTGGGTTTGTGTGCTCCAACCGCCTTTTTCAAATCCCACCAGAGATTTTCAATGGGGTTCAGGTGACTGTGATGGCCACTCTAGTATCTTCCAGGACTTCTTCTGAAACTAAGCTTTAGTGGACTTTGAGGAAGGCTTGGGATCTGTGATGCCCATCCTTCAGTTTCCTCATTTTCTCACAGGATTTCCTGATTATTCTCATTGCTTTTTATTGTTGTGTTTTAGGGTGACCATGTTTACCATCTGTCCAGGGACTACAGATGAAAAATAGCCTCTCTGGTTAATTCTGATACATTTACAAAAAATATGAATGTACACTGTCCCCGCTAAACAAATCAAATAAATAAAATGATGCTTGATTGAATCTATCTTGTCCTCCACAGGTTTCCACTGCCAGAGGAAGCGAAGAAGCATCACTGAGCCTGAAATTGGAGAAACCACTTGTAATATTAGTTGTGCTGAGCTATTTAAATTGTTCTTCTCTGATTTCTTTTTTGTAAACAGCCACTCGTTTGTACATTTTACCAATGAACCTAATTTGCAGTAGGGGTTTGAATTGAACTTGCCCTGAGTGTGGGTCATATTAGCATGACCATTCAGGGCCATAATGGAGCTGTCACACCTCTGTGCCTGCCCTGGATAACACTATTGTTCTCTTGGTTTGTCTTGATTTAGGTTTGAGGATGGAGTTATAAATGGGAGACAAAAGGTGTCTGAGGCCTCCATTTCTGTTTAAAGAATTCTCTTTCTTAACAAAATAGCCTCTTTCCTCCCCTTTCAAACCAATTCTTTTCTCTGGCTAAGATCTGCACCTCACTGTCCTCAAAGGAGTGGCCTGTGGCTTTTAGGTGGAGATGTACGGCAGACTGAAGTCCATTATGGCTCTCTCTTCTCAAGACAACAGAGAATCAGAACCCAAGAGAAAGGGAGTCATTTTCAGAGAGGATTTTCAGACGACATGAAATCCTAGTCTATTTCAAACCCACAAACACTTTAAGACAGAAACTGGTCCACCCAAAGGACAAAACACCGAGCCATAAACAAAGCGATGTGGTCTCCTCTATTCAGTGAAGACTACAGTGAGCGATACATTGGAGAAACGAAAAAGCCACTACAAGAGGATGTACCAGCACAGACGGTAAAACTTTTGTCCAGTTGACAGATTGAATTCTCCTTTTATCCTTCCCGAGAATATTTTAATAGATCCATGGGCTACAGAGGCTGTGTCTCAGCAGAGCTAACACTACTACATCTACTAACACTACTACTGCATCTCTCGCATTTTCTTCTTTTCTCTGTTTGCACTTGCGGTCTTGGCCAAACCAAAAAAGCAGCTCCAGTGTCTCTGCTCCGCTTTCATCTTTATCTATTCTCCCTTCTTTGCAAACACTCCCATCCGTGTGCTGCTGTGTTATTGTTGTTGACGCAAGTGCCGCCTGGCTCCTCCTCCTCTTCGCCCGGCTCCTCCTCCTCTTCGCCCGGCCTCCTCCTCCTCCCCGGCTCCTTCCCCACCTGGGTAGCTGTGGCCATACTGAACTGGCCCACGGGCCTGGACATCTATAGCCTGTCCGTCCATGGGAGTGGATCCCTCCTTCACTGTAGTTCTCCCCGAGGTTTCTTCTTTTTCCCAGGACCCTGGGTTTTTTGGAGTTTTTCCTTGCTGAGAAGGAGGGTCTAAGGACAGGGGATGACTGGACCATGTTTCATTTGCTGCTTTACATGAATGTTGTTTATTCCTGTTTTGATGTGTCTGTGTGTATGTTTTACTCATCCAAATCTTGGAACGCCCTTAGAGGCAACTGTTGTTGTGATTTTGGGCGCTACAAAATTGAAAATAAAAATAAAATAAAAAATTAAGTGTGAAAAGCTGCAGCATGTGATCCTATTGGTTCAAACAGGGCACAAGAGATAATAGTATTTAGTCGTTTTCCACGACTCTTCAGTTGAGTTGAATTGAATTGAATATAATTAGTTTTTTCAGCTGACACAAACTCAAAACTATTATTTTGGACACAAATATGCCGTATATAAATGCCTTTTAATACAGAAAAGAGGCCATTACGATATCAAAGACATTTAGCTATTGCGATATTGTCAATATTATTACATTGCTAGTATTGATTGATCATTATAAATAATAAGAGAAGCATTAGTGTCATTGGTTTTGCTCCTATGAGGCCTAAAACGTATAGATATCATGACCCATTTATCAAGATTAATTTGAATAGATTCTTCTTTCAGACCAAAGTTGAGTTTGTTTTCATACATGACAATTTGGACTGTTCATTAGTGGTCTCTGTCAGAGTGGCCACATGATGTCGCTGTGAGGTGTCTGCTCATCTGACTGAAACAGGGTTTGGTGCAGTCTTCCTACCAGTGGAGGCACCATCTGCAGTCCCATTTCTTCAGGACAGTATCCCAGGTGTGTGAGAGTAAATAGAGCCTTGTCCTGGCTTATCGTCCTGTGGGCACGTTTCCATATTTCAGTTGCCTCCTTAATCCAGCAAAGGTGTTTATTGTCTCAATTATGTTCTCTCCGCCCCAGTTTACAAGAGATCAGAAATGGCCCATTAGAGTTTTTCCTGTTCTGCTTTGTGTTTTGTTGCTCATGTGCAGGGCTTCACTGTTTCCTTCTCACATTCTGTGCTGTGTTCCTGTTTCTGTGCACTGAACGCCCTCCCTGTTTCACCCATGGATGTTTTATTTTAACACATGCGGGCTATATAACATTACATGTTTGCTCCAGTTCTATTGGGTGGATGAGTAATTGCCTGAGTTTTCTATACAGACTGAAGAAATGGTGCTGCAGATCCTGCTGTCGTCCTGCCTCCACCGGTAGAAAAAAGGCATCAAAACCTGTTAAATGAGCTGAACACATAACCACTCTGAGGAAGACCACCAGTGAGCAGTTCAAATGGTCAGGTATGAAAACAAACTAAACTTTAGTCTCAAAAAATAATCTATTAAAATAAATGATTGGAAGACCAAATGAACACCACTGGATATGTATTAAGATATTGTGAGAAAATAAGGGGCGGCACGGTGGCTGAGTGGCAACACTCAGGCCTCACAGCAAGAAGGTTGCGGGTTCGATCCCCGGGTCACCCGGGCCTTTCTGTGTGGAGTTTGCATGTTCCTCCCCGTGTCTGGATGGGTTTCCTCCGGGTACTCCGGTTTCCCCCATCAACCTAAAACATGCCCGCACCCCTATGAACTAACATCAAGGACCATGTTGTCCACCCTCCTGTGGGCTCACCACCTGCAGAGGGGTTCATAGGGGGGGTCAGGTGCTATGAGTATTGGGCAGCACGCTGCCCCCGCGACCCAGCCGGATTAAGCGGGAGAAGATGGATGGATGGATGGATGGATGGAGAAAATAAGGAGAACAGAGGCAAACTCTGTCAGAGCCCATCCTCCCTGTGCTGTGGGGATAGTCTTGCACTACACTGGGGACTGTACCTGGATTGCAGCGTGCTGGGTCTTGATAGTACGAGTCTGTAAACAGAGGCAAATTAACATTATGTGATGACAACAGTACAGCTCAAGCATGTGGTCAGGGTGAGGACCAACTATTTATCCTGGTTAGAAAGTCATTTGTGATATGTTTGCATGAACATACGAAGAGCTCAGTGCAAAGACAAGTGCCATTTTAAAGTTGTCAGGGGCTTGAGATTTACTGTTTGTACAGCAATGTTTTTGAAAAGTCAAATGTATGTTACTGCTATGTACCTGAATATTATATATATACATATATATATATGTGTGTGTGTGTGTGTGTGTGTGTGTGTGTGTGTGTGTGTATGTATATATACATATACACACATACATACATACATACACACGTGATATTTTATGGAGGCTACCACTATTGTTAATAGTTAATAATAATAATTATGCCTTGAAAAGGTTTCTTTTCTGTCATAATCCAAAAGAACTGCACTGAAACAGAGCAACGACTCATGGTCTATGTAGTTCCCCATTTTTTAAATCTCTTTTATCTCTTAACAATGAATTTAAGCAAAGGCACATGGAATTCAATATATTGTGATGGCCCACGATGTTATTGTGAGACTTTTGCTGATACAATATCACAATAGTTCAGTTATTGTACATCCCAGTGGTGTGTGGTTGTGACGTGTGGTTACCTGAGAGGACCTACCTGAGCTGTCAGCCTTGACAATGGCTTCAGGGGAGATGCACACTCCACGCTCGTACAGGGGCAGCTCAGCACAGCTCAGGCTGTCAGGCCAGCTGTGATTGTAGCGCCTCATGACGGGCTCACAGCCAGCCTTGGCACGCTCGCACACCGCCTTACACGGCTTTATGGGCTCATGCTGGAAGTCAATGGTGCAGATGGGAGCGTACATGGCACACAGGAAGAACAGCAGGTCTGGACTGCACCCAGTGCCTGGACACAAGTGCGGTCAGAGTTCAGTGTGGAGCAGTACATGTCCTCTGAGCCCCCACAGGCATTGGGTCAAATGCAGACTACAGAGACAACGAATCCCTGCATCATTCTTTGTGCTCAGAGCTAGAACTGTATAAACAAGGGAACTAAGAAACTGTGACCCACAAACCCAATGAAGCTCATTGTGATTAGTAGTTATAGGGGCTGTAACCAGGATATTTGGAAATCTGAGTGCAAAACCTAAGAGCCAATCAGGAGCCAGGATGTTGAAGGTACACTCCCCTTCCTGCTTGCACTGTTAATTTGACAGGGGGCTGGGGCTTAGTTACGAGGCTGTCAATCAAACCTGTGCAGTGGGAGGGACCTCAGAAAAAACAGGCACTGGATTGGTCTGATATTAAAGTTCTTAAATTAGGGACAAAATAGCAAAATATAACACCAGGGTAAAATACAAGCATTTTAAGTCATTTACCACTGCTGTGAGCATTTAAGCTCACAGCAGTGGTAACTGAGAGAGTGGTGATGATTTTTCAAGAGAAAGTGAATTGCAAATGTATATATACACACCAGTGGTGGTTGGTGGTATAATATTTGCAAATGTATGTATTAAATATAGGCTATACAGTTTAGTATTATAAGGAATGCCAGAAACAGACATTTTGGTTACTATTGGCTGAACTATATCTATAAGAGCACAACACACAGCCAAATGCAAACTTTATGCAGCAGCACAACCTGATCCACCACTCACGCCCATCCCCAAAACCCAGCCCCAACAACCATCCCCAACAACCAACCCCAACGACACAACCTGATTCACCACTCACACCCAGCCCCAACAACCATCCCCAACAACCACCCACAACAACCATCCCCAACAACCATCCCCAACGACACAGCCTGATTCACCACTCACACCCAGCCCCAACAACCATCCCCAACGACACAACCTGATTCACCACTCACACCCAGCCCCAACAACCATCCCCAACGACACAACCCGATTCACCACTCACACCCAGCCCCAACAACCATCCCCAACAACCAACCCCAATGACACAACCTGATTTACCACTCACACCCCGCCCCAACAACCATCCCCAAGGACACAACCTGATTCACCACTCACACCCAGCCCCAACAACCATCCCCAACGACACAATTTGATTCACCACTCACACCCAGCCCCAACAACCATCCCCAACGACACAACCTGATTCACCACTCACACCCAGCCCCAACAACCAACCCCAACGACACAACCTGATTCACCACTCACACCCAGCCCCAACAACCATCCCCAACAACCATCCCCAACGACACAACCCGATTCACCACTCACACCCAGTCCCAACAACCATCCCCAACAACCAACCCCAACAACACAACCTGATTCACTACTCACACCCAGCCCCAACAACCATCCCCAACGACACAACCGGATTCACCACTCACACCCAGCCCCAACAACCATCCCCAACGACACAACCTGATTCACCACTCACACCCAGCCCCAACAACCATCCCCAACGACACAATTTGATTCACCACTCATGCCCATCCCCAAAACCTAGCCCCAACAACTATCCCCAACAACCAACCCCAATGACACAACCTGATTCACGACTCACACCCAGCCCCAACAACCATCCCCAACGACACAACCCGATTCACCACTCACACCCATCCCCAACAACCAACCCCAACGACACAACCCGATTCACCACTCGCACCCAGCCCCAACAACCATCCCCAACAACACAACCCGATTCACCACTCACACCCAGTCCCAACAACCATCCCCAACAACCAACCCCAACAACACAACCTGATTCACTACTCACACCCAGCCCCAACAACCATCCCCAACGACACAATTTGATTCACCACTCACACCCAGCCCCAACAACCATCCCCAACAACACAACCTGATTCACCACTCACACTCAGCCCCAACAACCATCCCCAACAACCAACCCCAACGACACAACCTGATTCACTACTCACACCCAGCCCCAACAACCATCCCCAACAACCATACCCAACGACACAACCCGATTCACCACTCACACCCAGTCCCAACAACCATCCCCAACGACACAACCTGATTCACCACTCACACCCAGCCCCAACAACCATCCCCAACGACACAACCCGAGTCACCACATACACACAGCCCCAACACCCATCCCCAACAACCATCCCCAACGACACAACCCGATTCACCACTCACACCCAGCCCCAACAACCATCCCCAACAACCAATGACACAACCTGATTTACCACTCACACCCCGCCCCAACAACCATCCCCAACGACACAACCTGATTCACCACTCACACCCAGCCCCAACAACCATCCCCAACGACACAACCTGATTCACCACTCACACCCAGCCCCAACAACCATCCCCAACGACACAACCTGATTCACCACTCACACCCAGCCCCAACAACCATCCCCAACGACACAGCCTGATCCACCACTCATGCCAAGCCCCAACAACCATCCCCAACAACCAACCCCAACGACACAGCCTGATCCACCACTCATGCCAAGCCCCAACAACCATCCCCAACAACCAACCCCAACGACACAACCTGATCCACCACTCATGCCCATCCCCAAAACCTAGCCCCAACAACTATCCCCAACAACCAACCCCAATGACACAACCTGATTCACCACTCACACCCAGCCCCAACAACCATCCCCAACAACCATCCCCAATGACACAACCCGATTCACCACTCACACCCAGCCCCAACAACCATCCCCAACGACACAACCCGATTCACCACTCACACGCAGCCCCAACACCCATCCCCAACAACCATCCCCAACGACACAACCCGATTCACCACTCACACCCAGCCCCAACAACCATCCCCAACAAACAACCCCAATGACACAACCTGATTCACCACTCACACCCCGCCCCAACAACCATCCCCAACGACAACCTGATTCACCACTCACACCCAGCCCCAACAACCATCCCCAACAACCATCCCCAACGACACAATTTGATTCACCACTCACACCCAGCCCCAACAACCATCCCCAACAACCATCCCCAACGACACAACCTGATTCACCACTCACACCCAGCCCCAACAACCATCCCTAACAACCAAGCCCAACGACACAACCTGATTCACCACTCACACCCAGCCCCAACAACCATCCCAACAACCATCCCCAACGACACAACCGGATTCACCACTCACACCCAGCCCCAACAACCATCCCCAACGACACAGCCTGATCCACCACTCATGCCAAGCCCCAACAACCATCCCCAACAACCAAACCCAACGACATAACCTGATTCACCACTCACACCCAGCCCCAACAACCATCCCCAACAACCAACCCCAACGACACAACCTGATTCACCACTCACACCCAGCCCCAACAACCATCCCCAACGACATAACCGGATTCACCACTCACACCCAGCCCCAACAACCATCCCCAACGACACAGCCTGATCCACCACTCATGCCAAGCCCCAACAACCATCCCCAACAACCAACCCCAACGACACAAACTGATCCACCACTCATGCCCATCCCCAAAACCCAGCCCCAACAACTATCCCCAACAACCAACCCCAACGACACAACCTGATTCACCACTCACACCCAGCCCCAACAACCATCCCCAACAACCATCCCCAACGACACAACCCGATTCACCACTCACACCCAGCCCCAACAACCATCCCCAACGACACAACCCGATTCACCACTCACACCCAGCCCCAACAACCATCCCCAACAACCATCCCCAACGACACAACCGGATTCACCACTCACACCCAGCCCCAACAACCATCCCCAACGACATAACCCGATTCACCACTCACACCCAGTCCCAACAACCATCCCCAACAATCATCCCCAACGACACAACCCGATTCACCACTCACACCCAGTCCCAACAACCATCCCCAACAACCATCCCCAACGACACAACCTGATTCACCACTCACACCCAGCCCCAACAATGTCAGCAAAACTACAATTGTAAGAAGGTACAGGATTTCATTGTCTGCACTGTGAGCTATATTTGCCATATACTTTTTAAAGGGCCTATATTACGCTATTTTCTGATCTATGCTATAATGCAGTAATGAAAAACAGACCTGCAGTTCTGTTTTGTTTCATTCACACAGGTTGAACACAATCTCTGCATATTTTCAGTTCAAACTGAAAACACGGTTCCACCTTGTGATGTCACATGGTAATACAGGAAGTGTGCTATTGTGTTTTTAAGCAATTTCACTAGAAACATTTGGATGACATCAGTCCTGGAATTGCCAATCTCCACTGAATTAAAAGGTAAAAGGTGCCATTAACTTGAAAACTACCACTTGCTCTGTCAAGGTGTCATTTTGAGCTTTGGAGATGTAGACTAATAATGAAGGATTACTCAAACATGTGAATGAAACAAAACAACTACAGGTCTGCTTCTGAGGAGGTAACAGCAGTCTAACATGGCTTAAAGCTATTTGTGCAATATAGGACATTTAAAGCTTAGGCAAATGGAGTAATGTTATACAACTTTAAATTCTACTCAGTTATATTATCTTAAAATCAAATTCACATTTATTTAAGCACAAATCTGGTGCACCTCTGATGCAAACTCCACACCTTTAGAGTGCTCGGATTCATGTCTCACAGTGTGGGGGCTAAACTCTGTACACGCACACATCCTGGGGACCTCCCTCTCTTATGGAGACTTAAATCAGGTTCCTATGATGGTTCAAAGGTCCAATATTATGCTAAACTAGCATTAGGTGAAGGTTAAGGAAGACATGAGACTCGTAAGGAACTGTCTCCAGGAAATTAATGTAAGTCATTATGATGTCCCCAAGAAGCATGCAAATCCCACATGCGCATGTGTTTGTGTGCGTGCGTGGGTGTGCGTATCCGTGCGTGTGTGTATGCGGAACGTGGCTCTCCGTTGTGCTGCTCCTCTATCAGTGCACACATGGGCCCCGGAGACACCGATAACACACTGAACAATCTACAGTTTCCAAATGGCACCAAAAGGGCACAAACCCACTGAAGTGGCCAACATGAATTCAAAAGATAAGTGCTTGAATGAACAAACGCAAATACCTTAAACAGTACAGGGTTAGGGTTCACCCTAAGAACTTAACCCGGACTAAACCGAGGCAGTTCACTGAGCGGAACTTTGAGCACAGGGGCATAATGACAACACCTGTTTCGATTCGACTTTATCCATATTAGAAATCTAGAAGTCATAACCAACATATTTAGGAGACACGAGTTCCAGAGCAGGCGTCACTCGCCTACAGCTGAACCGGACCATGGCCCGAGGGCGCCGGGTCCTACTCACCCAGTAGCCCCTCAAACTGCTCGATGGCCAGCACGGCGTTATCCTGCGTGCTGTGATGCAGGTGGTTGGGCATCTTGGTCATGTTCCAGGGCATAGCGCGGCACAGCGGAATGCGCACGGGCTCACAGGCGGCGGCGCGCACCGCCAAGGGACAAACGATCACGAACGCGGCCAGCGCGGTCACCGCGAGCGCGAAGAGGGACGCCATGAAGGGACGGAGACTGCAGCTGTTCCTCGGGAGCAACGTGAACTTTACTGAGCGGAGTGCAGCCTGGAGCAGAGCCTGGAGCAGAGCAGGAGGGACCGGGGCGGAGCACAGGCCACGCCCCACTCAACTCCTCTGCTGCGGTTTAAAGAAGCACTTTCTGAGCCTCTCCACAGCCACAGCGGTGCCACAGCGGTGCCACAGCCGTGTGTAGGCGGCCAGAGGAGAGCTCTGAGCCTTATGAAGTGCTCTTATGTCCGGTCACGCCACACAGCTGAGTGAGCACTACACTGGCTCTTTGAGTCGTGGCTCAGCATTACGTCACTACAGTCTATGGTTCCCGTGATTTGGGACGTGTCATGACCCTTGACCCCGGCGGGCGCGTTCACGCGGAGGGCTCCCTGTTCGGTTTACGCGCGCGCTAAACACGGTGAGTCACGCGCAGCGCCGCGGCCTGAATCAGCACTTTCCGACTCCTCACGCGCGCAGTATCTCTGCTCGGCCTATCCCATCTTTTTCCTCCCCTCTCCCTCTTGTCTCCTCACTCTCTCTCTCTCCCTTCTCTCGTGTGTTCTCTCTCTATTCCTCTCTCTTGTTTTCTCTACTTCCTTGTCCCTATTGGGACTATTGTTGTTTCTCTCCTTCTCCTGCCTCTTGCCTCACTCCTCTCCTCCATGTCTCCTCTCCTCCTCCTATTCCCATTCTTCTCCCCCTGCTCCTCTCTTCCCTCTGCCTCTCTCCTCTCCTCCTACTCTCTTTCCTTCCCTCTCACCCTTCTCCGTCTCTCCATTCCTCCTCCCCTTCCATTCCTCTCTCCTCTTTCTCGTTCCCGCTCTCCTCTCTTCCTCTCCTTCCTTCCCTCTGTCCCTCCTGAGGCTTGAGGTTTGTTTCTCTGGAAGTGGAGTGCGTTGGTGTAAAGTGCTGCGGTTCAGAGAGGAAACTCCCCTGAACCTCGCCAAAGCCAATAATGCTGTCCAAATGTGTCTGAAAGTGTCCTCTACTATCCAAATAGTGTCCTCTATTGTCCAAAGAGTGTCCTCTACTGTCCAAATAGTGTCCTCTATTGTCCAAAGAGTGTCCTCTACTATCCAAATAGTGTCCTCTATTGTCCAAAGTGTCCTCTACTATCCAAATAGTGTCCTCTATTGTCCAAAGTGTCCTCTACTATCCAAATAGTGTCCTCTATTGTCCAAAGTGTCCTCTACTATCCAAATAGTGTCCTCTATTGTCCAAAGTGTCCTCTACTATCCAAATAGTGTCCTCTATTGTCCAAAGTGTCCTCTACTATCCAAATAGTGTCCTCTATTGTCCAAAGTGTCCTCTACTATCCAAATAGTGTCCTCTATTGTCCAAAGTGTCCTCTACTATCCAAATAGTGTCCTCTATTGTCCAAAGAGTGTCCTCTACTATCCAAATAGTGTCCTCTATTGTCCAAAGTGTCCTCTACTATCCAAATAGTGTCCTCTATTGTCCAAAGAGTGTCCTCTACTATCCAAATAGTGTCCTCTATTGTCCAAAGTGTCCTCTACTATCCAAATAGTGTCCTCTATTGTCCAAAGTGTCCTACTATCCAAATAGTGTCCTCTATTGTCCAAAGTGTCCTCTACTATCCAAATAGTGTCCTCTATTGTCCAAAGTGTCCTCTACTATCCAAATAGTGTCCTCTATTGTCCAAAGTGTCCTACTATCCAAATAGTGTCCTCTATTGTCCAAAGTGTCCTCTACTATCCAAATAGTGTCCTCTATTGTCCAAAGTGTCCTCTACTATCCAAATAGTGTCCTCTATTGTCCAAAGTGTCCTCTACTATCCAAATAGTGTCCTCTATTGTCCAAAGTGTCCTCTACTATCCAAATAGTGTCCTCTATTGTCCAAAGTGTCCTCTACTATCCAAATAGTGTCCTCTATTGTCCAAAGTGTCCTCTACTATCCAAATAGTGTCCTCTATTGTCCAAAGTGTCCTACTATCCAAATAGTGTCCTCTATTGTCCAAAGTGTCCTCTACTATCCAAATAGTGTCCTCTATTGTCCAAAGTGTCCTCTACTATCCAAATAGTGTCCTCTATTGTCCAAAGTGTCTTCTACTATCCAAATAGTGTCCTCTATTGTCCAAAGTGTCTTCTACTATCCAAATAGTGTCCTCTATTGTCCAAAGTGTCCTCTACTATCCAAATAGTGTCCTCTATTGTCCAAAGTGTCCTCTACTATCCAAATAGTGTCCTCTATTGTCCAAAGTGTCTTCTACTATCCAAATAGTGTCCTCTATTGTCCAAAGTGTCCTCTACTATCCAAATAGTGTCCTCTATTGTCCAAAGTGTCCTACTATCCAAATAGTGTCCTCTATTGTCCAAAGTGTCTTCTACTATCCAAATAGTGTCCTCTATTGTCCAAAGTGTCTTCTACTATCCAAATAGTGTCCTCTATTGTCCAAAGTGTCCTCTACTATCCAAATAGTGTCCTCTATTGTCCAAAGTGTCCTACTATCCAAATAGTGTCCTCTATTGTCCAAAGTGTCTTCTACTATCCAAATAGTGTCCTCTATTGTCCAAAGTGTCCTCTACTATCCAAATAGTGTCCTCTATTGTCCAAAGTGTCCTCTACTATCCAAATAGTGTCCTCTATTGTCCAAAGTGTCTTCTACTATCCAAATAGTGTCCTCTATTGTCCAAAGTGTCCTCTACTATCCAAATAGTGTCCTCTATTGTCCAAAGTGTCCTCTACTATCCAAATAGTGTCCTCTATTGTCCAAAGTGTCCTCTACTATCCAAATAGTGTCCTCTATTGTCCAAAGTGTCCTACTATCCAAATAGTGTCCTCTATTGTCCAAAGTGTCCTCTACTATCCAAATAGTGTCCTCTATTGTCCAAAGTGTCCTACTATCCAAATAGTGTCCTCTATTGTCCAAAGTGTCCTACTATCCAAATAGTGTCCTCTATTGTCCAAAGTGTCCTCTACTATCCAAATAGTGTCCTCTATTGTCCAAAGTGTCTTCTACTATCCAAATAGTGTCCTCTATTGTCCAAAGTGTCTTCTACTATCCAAATAGTGTCCTCTATTGTCCAAAGTGTCCTCTACTATCCAAATAGTGTCCTCTATTGTCCAAAGTGTCCTCTACTATCCAAATAGTGTCCTCTATTGTCCAAAGTGTCCTCTACTATCCAAATAGTGTCCTCTATTGTCCAAAGTGTCCTCTACTATCCAAATAGTGTCCTCTATTGTCCAAAGTGTCCTACTATCCAAATAGTGTCCTCTATTGTCCAAAGTGTCCTCTACTATCCAAATAGTGTCCTCTATTGTCCAAAGTGTCCTACTATCCAAATAGTGTCCTCTATTGTCCAAAGTGTCCTCTACTATCCAAATAGTGTCCTCTATTGTCCAAAGTGTCTTCTACTATCCAAATAGTGTCCTCTATTGTCCAAAGTGTCCTCTACTATCCAAATAGTGTCCTCTATTGTCCAAAGTGTCTTCTACTATCCAAATAGTGTCCTCTATTGTCCAAAGTGTCCTACTATCCAAATAGTGTCCTCTATTGTCCAAAGTGTCCTCTACTATCCAAATAGTGTCCTCTATTGTCCAAAGTGTCCTACTATCCAAATAGTGTCCTCTATTGTCCAAAGTGTCCTCTACTATCCAAATAGTGTCCTCTATTGTCCAAAGTGTCTTCTACTATCCAAATAGTGTCCTCTATTGTCCAAAGTGTCCTCTACTATCCAAATAGTGTCCTCTATTGTCCAAAGTGTCCTCTACTATCCAAATAGTGTCCTCTATTGTCCAAAGTGTCCTCTACTATCCAAATAGTGTCCTCTATTGTCCAAAGTGTCTTCTACTATCCAAATAGTGTCCTCTATTGTCCAAAGTGTCCTCTACTATCCAAATAGTGTCCTCTATTGTCCAAAGTGTCCTCTACTATCCAAATAGTGTCCTCTATTGTCCAAAGTGTCCTCTACTATCCAAATAGTGTCCTCTATTGTCCAAAGTGTCCTCTACTATCCAAATAGTGTCCTCTATTGTCCAAAGTGTCCTCTACTATCCAAATAGTGTCCTCTATTGTCCAAAGTGTCCTCTACTATCCAAATAGTGTCCTCTATTGTCCAAAGTGTCCTCTACTATCCAAATAGTGTCCTCTATTGTCCTAAGAGTCCTCTACTATCCAAATAGTGTCCTCTATTGTCCAAAGTGTCCTACTATCCAAATACTGTCCTCTATTGTCCAAAATGTCCTCTCCTATCCAAATAGTGTCCTCTATTGTCCAAATAGTGTCCTCTCCTATCCAAATAGTGTCCTCTATTGTCCAAAGATTGTCCTCTACTATCCAAATAGTGTCCTCTATTGTCCAAAGTGTCCTCCACTATCCAAATAGTGTCCTCTATTGTCCAAAATGTCCTCCACTATCCAAATAGTGTCCTCTATTGTCCAAAGTGTCCTCTACTATCCAAATAGTGTCCTCTATTGTCCAAAGTGTCCTCTACTATCCAAATAGTGTCCTCTATTGTCCAAAGTGTCCTCTACTATCCAAATAGTGTCCTCTATTGTCCAAAGTGTCCTCTACTATCCAAATAGTGTCCTCTATTGTCCAAAGTGTCCTACTATCCAAATAGTGTCCTCTATTGTCCAAAATGTCCTCTCCTATCCAAATAGTGTCCTCTATTGTCCAAAGTGTCCTCTACTATCCAAATAGTGTCCTCTATTGTCCAAAGTGTCCTCTACTATCCAAATAGTGTCCTCTATTGTCCAAAGTGTCCTCTATTATCCAAATAGTGTCCTCTATTGTCCAAAGTGTCCTCTACTGTCCAAATAGTGTCCTCTATTGTCCAAAGTGTCCTCTACTATCCAAATAGTGTCCTCTATTGTCCAAAGTGTCCTCTACTATCCAAATAGTGTCCTCTATTGTCCAAAGTGTCCTCCACTATCCAAATAGTGTCCTCTATTGTCCAAAGTGTCCTCTACTATCCAAATAGTGTCCTCTATTGTCCAAAGTGTCCTCTACTATCCAAATAGTGTCCTCTATTGTCCAAAGTGTCCTCTACTATCCAAATAGTGTCCTCTATTGTCCAAAGTGTCCTCTACTATCCAAATAGTGTCCTCTATTGTCCAAAGTGTCCTCTACTATCCAAATAGTGTCCTCTATTGTCCAAAGTGTCCTCTACTATCCAAATAGTGTCCTCTATTGTCCAAAGTGTCCTCTACTATCCAAATAGTGTCCTCTATTGTCCAAAGTGTCCTCTACTATCCAAATAGTGTCCTCTATTGTCCAAAGTGTCCTCTACTATCCAAATAGTGTCCTCTATTGTCCAAAGTGTCCTCTACTATCCAAATAGTGTCCTCTATTGTCCAAAGTGTCCTCTACTATCCAAATAGTGTCCTCTATTGTCCAAAGTGTCCTCTACTATCCAAATAGTGTCCTCTATTGTCCAAAGTGTCCTCTACTATCCAAATAGTGTCCTCTATTGTCCAAAGTGTCCTCTACTATCCAAATAGTGTCCTCTATTGTCCAAAGTGTCCTCTACTATCCAAATAGTGTCCTCTATTGTCCAAAGTGTCCTCTACTATCCAAATAGTGTCCTCTATTGTCCAAAGTGTCCTCTACTATCCAAATAGTGTCCTCTATTGTCCAAAGTGTCCTCTACTATCCAAATAGTGTCCTCTATTGTCCAAAGTGTCCTCTACTATCCAAATAGTGTCCTCTATTGTCCAAAGTGTCCTCTACTATCCAAATAGTGTCCTCTATTGTCCAAAGTGTCCTCTATTATCCAAATAGTGTCCTCTATTGTCCAAAGTGTCCTCTACTATCCAAATAGTGTCCTCTATTGTCCAAAGTGTCCTCTACTATCCAAATAGTGTCCTCTATTGTCCAAAGTGTCCTCTACTATCCAAATAGTGTCCTCTATTGTCCAAAGTGTCCTCCACTATCCAAATAGTGTCCTCTATTGTCCAAAGTGTCCTCTACTATCCAAATAGTGTCCTCTATTGTCCAAAGTGTCCTCTACTATCCAAATAGTGTCCTCTATTGTCCAAAGTGTCCTCTACTATCCAAATAGTGTCCTCTATTGTCCAAAGTGTCCTCTACTATCCAAATAGTGTCCTCTATTGTCCAAAGTGTCCTACTATCCAAATACTGTCCTCTATTGTCCAAAATGTCCTCTCCTATCCAAATAGTGTCCTCTATTGTCCAAAGTGTCCTCCACTATCCAAATAGTGTCCTCTATTGTCCAAAGTGTCCTCTATTATCCAAATAGTGTCCTCTATTGTCCAAAGTGTCCTCTACTTTCCAAATAGTGTCCTCTATTGTCCAAAGTGTCCTCTATTATCCAAATAGTGTCCTCTATTGTCCAAAGTGTCCTCTACTATCCAAATAGTGTCCTCTATTGTCCAAAGTGTCCTCTACTATCCAAATAGTGTCCTCTATTGTCCAAAGTGTCCTCTACTATCCAAATAGTGTCCTCTATTGTCCAAAGTGTCCTCTACTATCCAAATAGTGTCCTCTATTGTCCAAAGTGTCCTCTACTATCCAAATAGTGTCCTCTATTGTCCAAAGTGTCCTCTACTATCCAAATAGTGTCCTCTATTGTCCAAAGTGTCCTCTACTGTCCAAATAGTGTCCTCTATTGTCCAAAGTGTCCTCTACTGTCCAAATAGTGTCCTCTATTGTCCAAAGTGTCCTCTACTATCCAAATAGTGTCCTCTATTGTCCAAAGTGTCCTCTACTATCCAAATAGTGTCCTCTATTGTCCAAAGTGTCCTCTACTATCCAAATAGTGTCCTCTATTGTCCAAAGTGTCCTCTACTATCCAAATAGTGTCCTCTATTGTCCAAAGTGTCCTCTACTTTCCAAATAGTGTCCTCTATTGTCCAAAGTGTCCTCTACTATCCAAATAGTGTCCTCTATTGTCCAAAGTGTCCTCTACTATCCAAATAGTGTCCTCTATTGTCCAAAGTGTCCTCTACTATCCAAATAGTGTCCTCTATTGTCCAAAGTGTCCTCTACTATCCAAATAGTGTCCTCTATTGTCCAAAGTGTCTTCTACTATCCAAATAGTGTCCTCTATTGTCCAAAGTGTCCTCTACTATCCAAATAGTGTCCTCTATTGTCCAAAGTGTCCTCCACTATCCAAATAGTGTCCTCTATTGTCCAAAATGTCCTCCACTATCCAAATAGTGTCCTCTATTGTCCAAAATGTCCTCCACTATCCAAATAGTGTCCTCTATTGTCCAAAATGTCCTCTCCTATCCAAATAGTGTCCTCTATTGTCCTAAGAGTCCTCTACTATCCAAATAGTGTCCTCTATTGTCCAAAGTGTCCTCTACTATCCAAATAGTGTCCTCTATTGTCCAAAGTGTCCTACTATCCAAATAGTGTCCTCTATTGTCCAAAGTGTCCTCTACTATCCAAATAGTGTCCTCTATTGTTCTAAGTGGCGTTCTATCCAAATAGTGTCCTCTATTGTCCAAAGTGTCCTCTACTATCCAAATAGTGTCCTCTATTGTCCAAAGTGTCCTCTACTATCCAAATAGTGTCCTCTATTGTCCAAAGTGTCCTCTACTATCCAAATAGTGTCCTCTATTGTCCAAAGTGTCCTCTACTATCCAAATAGTGTCCTCTATTGTCCAAAGTGTCCTCTACTATCCAAATAGTGTCCTCTATTGTCCAAAGTGTCCTCTACTATCCAAATAGTGTCCTCTATTGTCCAAAGTGTCCTCTACTATCCAAATAGTGTCCTCTATTGTCCAAAGTGTCCTCTACTATCCAAATAGTGTCCTCTATTGTCCAAAGTGTCCTCTACTATCCAAATAGTGTCCTCTATTGTCCAAAGTGTCTTCTACTATCCAAATAGTGTCCTCTATTGTCCAAAGTGTCCTCTACTATCCAAATAGTGTCCTCTATTGTCCAAAGTGTCCTCTACTATCCAAATAGTGTCCTCTATTGTCCAAAGTGTCCTCTACTATCCAAATAGTGTCCTCTATTGTCCAAAGTGTCCTCTACTATCCAAATAGTGTCCTCTATTGTCCAAAGTGTCCTCTACTATCCAAATAGTGTCCTCTATTGTCCAAAGTGTCCTCTACTATCCAAATAGTGTCCTCTATTGTCCAAAGTGTCCTCTACTATCCAAATAGTGTCCTCTATTGTCCAAAGTGTCCTCTACTATCCAAATAGTGTCCTCTATTGTCCAAAGTGTCCTCTACTATCCAAATAGTGTCCTCTATTGTCCAAAGTGTCCTCTACTATCCAAATAGTGTCCTCTATTGTCCAAAGTGTCCTCTACTATCCAAATAGTGTCCTCTATTGTCCAAAGTGTCCTCTACTATCCAAATAGTGTCCTCTATTGTCCAAAGTGTCCTCTATTATCCAAATAGTGTCCTCTATTGTCCAAAGTGTCCTCTACTATCCAAATAGTGTCCTCTATTGTCCAAAGTGTCCTCTACTATCCAAATAGTGTCCTCTATTGTCCAAAGTGTCCTCTACTGTCCAAATAGTGTCCTCTATTGTCCAAAGTGTCCTACTATCCAAATAGTGTCCTCTATTGTCCAAAGTGTCCTCTACTATCCAAATAGTGTCCTCTATTGTCCAAAGTGTCCTCTACTATCCAAATAGTGTCCTCTATTGTCCAAAGTGTCCTCTACTATCCAAATAGTGTCCTCTATTGTCCAAAGTGTCCTCTACTATCCAAATAGTGTCCTCTATTGTCCAAAGTGTCCTCTACTATCCAAATAGTGTCCTCTATTGTCCAAAGTGTCCTCTACTATCCAAATAGTGTCCTCTATTGTCCAAAGTGTCCTCTACTGTCCAAATAGTGTCCTCTATTGTCCAAAGTGTCCTCTACTATCCAAATAGTGTCCTCTATTGTCCAAAGTGTCCTCTACTATCCAAATAGTGTCCTCTATTGTCCAAAGTGTCCTCTACTATCCAAATAGTGTCCTCTATTGTCCAAAGTGTCCTCTATTATCCAAATAGTGTCCTCTATTGTCCAAAGAGTGTCCTCTACTTTCCAAATAGTGTCCTCTATTGTCCAAAGTGTCCTCTACTTTCCAAATAGTGTCCTCTATTGTCCAAAGTGTCCTCTATTATCCAAATAGTGTCCTCTATTGTCCAAAGTGTCCTCTACTATCCAAATAGTGTCCTCTATTGTCCAAAGTGTCCTCTACTATCCAAATAGTGTCCTCTATTGTCCAAAGTGTCCTCTATTATCCAAATAGTGTCCTCTATTGTCCAAAGTGTCCTCTACTATCCAAATAGTGTCCTCTATTGTCCAAAGAGTGTCCTCTACTATCCAAATAGTGTCCTCTATTGTCCAAAGTGTCCTCTACTATCCAAATAGTGTCCTCTATTGTCCAAAGTGTCCTCTACTATCCAAATAGTGTCCTCTATTGTCCAAAGTGTCTTCTACTATCCAAATAGTGTCCTCTATTGTCCAAAGTGTCCTCTACTATCCAAATAGTGTCCTCTATTGTCCAAAGTGTCCTCTACTATCCAAATAGTGTCCTCTATTGTCCAAAGTGTCCTCTACTATCCAAATAGTGTCCTCTATTGTCCAAAGTGTCCTCTACTATCCAAATAGTGTCCTCTATTGTCCAAAGTGTCCTCTACTATCCAAATAGTGTCCTCTATTGTCCAAAGATTGTCCTCTACTATCCAAATACTGTCCTCTATTGTCCAAAGTGTCCTCTACTATCCAAATAGTGTCCTCTATTGTCCAAATAGTGTCCTCTACTATCCAAATACTGTCCTCTATTGTCCAAAGTGTCCTCTACTATCCAAATACTGTCCTCTATTGTCCAAAGTGTCTTCTACTATCCAAATAGTGTCCTCTATTGTCCAAAGATTGTCCTCTACTATCCAAATACTGTCCTCTATTGTCCAAAGTGTCCTCTACTATCCAAATAGTGTCCTCTATTGTCCAAAGTGTCCTCTACTATCCAAATAGTGTCCTCTATTGTCCAAAGTGTCCTCTACTATCCAAATAGTGTCCTCTATTGTCCAAAGTGTCCTCTACTATCCAAATAGTGTCCTCTATTGTCCAAAGTGTCCTCTACTATCCAAATAGTGTCCTCTATTGTCCAAAGTGTCCTACTATCCAAATAGTGTCCTCTATTGTCCAAATAGTGTCCTCTACTATCCAAATAGTGTCCTCTATTGTCCAAAGTGTCCTCTACTATCCAAATAGTGTCCTCTATTGTCCAAAGTGTCCTCTACTATCCAAATAGTGTCCTCTATTGTCCAAAGTGTCCTCTACTATCCAAATAGTGTCCTCTATTGTCCAAAGTGTCCTCTACTATCCAAATAGTGTCCTCTATTGTCCAAAGTGTCCTCTACTATCCAAATAGTGTCCTCTATTGTCCAAAGTGTCCTCTACTATCCAAATAGTGTCCTCTATTGTCCAAAGTGTCCTCTACTATCCAAATAGTGTCCTCTATTGTCCAAAGAGTGTCCTCTACTATCCAAATAGTGTCCTCTATTGTCCAAAGTGTCCTCTACTATCCAAATAGTGTCCTCTATTGTCCAAAGTGTCCTCTACTATCCAAATAGTGTCCTCTATTGTCCAAAGTGTCCTCTACTATCCAAATAGTGTCCTCTATTGTCCAAAGTGTCCTCTACTATCCAAATAGTGTCCTCTATTGTCCAAAGATTGTCCTCTACTATCCAAATACTGTCCTCTATTGTCCAAAGTGTCCTCTACTATCCAAATACTGTCCTCTATTGTCCAAAGTGTCTTCTACTATCCAAATAGTGTCCTCTATTGTCCAAAGATTGTCCTCTACTATCCAAATACTGTCCTCTATTGTCCAAAGTGTCCTCTACTATCCAAATAGTGTCCTCTATTGTCCAAAGTGTCCTCTACTATCCAAATAGTGTCCTCTATTGTCCAAAGTGTCCTCTACTATCCAAATAGTGTCCTCTATTGTCCAAAGTGTCCTCTACTATCCAAATAGTGTCCTCTATTGTCCAAAGTGTCTTCTACTATCCAAATAGTGTCCTCTATTGTCCAAAGTGTCCTCTATTATCCAAATAGTGTCCTCTATTGTCCAAAGTGTCCTATAATCCAAATAGTGTCCTCTATTGTCCAAAGTGTCCTACTATCCAAATAGTGTCCTCTATTGTCCAAAGTAGTGTCCTCTACTATCCAAATAGTGTCCTCTATTGTCCAAAGTGTCCTCTACTATCCAAATAGTGTCCTCTATTGTCCAAAGTCTCTTACTATCCATATAGTGTCATCTATTGTCCAAAGTGTCCTCTACTATCCAAATAGTGTCCTCTATTGTCCAAAGTGTCCTCTACTATCCAAATAGTGTCCTCTATTGTCCAAAGTGTCCTCTACTATCCAAATAGTGTCCTCTATTGTCCAAAGTGTCCTCTACTATCCAAATAGTGTCCTCTATTGTCCAAAGTGTCCTCTACTATCCAAATAGTGTCCTCTATTGTCCAAAGTGTCCTCTACTATCCAAATAGTGTCCTCTATTGTCCAAAGTGTCCTACTATCCAAATAGTGTCCTCTATTGTCCAAAGTGTCCTCTACTATCCAAATAGTGTCCTCTATTGTCCAAAGTGTCCTCTACTATCCAAATAGTGTCCTCTATTGTCCAAAGTGTCCTCTACTATCCAAATAGTGTCCTCTATTGTCCAAAGTGTCCTCTACTATCCAAATAGTGTCCTCTATTGTCCAAAGTGTCCTACTATCCAAATAGTGTCCTCTATTGTCCAAATAGTGTCCTCTACTATCCAAATAGTGTCCTCTATTGTCCAAAGTGTCCTCTACTATCCAAATAGTGTCCTCTATTGTCCAAAGTGTCTTCTACTATCCAAATAGTGTCCTCTATTGTCCAAAGTGTCCTCTACTATCCAAATAGTGTCCTCTATTGTCCAAAGAGTGTCCTCTACTATCCAAATAGTGTCCTCTATTGTCCAAAGTGTCCTACTATCCAAACAGTGTCCTCTATTGTCCAAAGAGTGTCCTCTACTATCCAAATAGTGTCCTCTATTGTCCAAAAAGTGTCCTCTACTATCCAAATAGTGTCCTCTATTGTCCAAAGTGTCCTCTACTATCCAAATAGTGTCCTCTATTGTCCAAAGTGTCCTCTACTATCCAAATAGTGTCCTCTATTGTCCAAAGAGTGTCCTCTACTATCCAAATAGTGTCCTCTATTGTCCAAAGTGTCCTCTACTATCCAAATAGTGTCCTCTATTGTCCAAAGTGTCCTCTACTATCCAAATAGTGTCCTCTATTGTCCAAAGAGTGTCCTCTACTATCCAAATAGTGTCCTCTATTGTCCAAAGTGTCCTCTACTATCCAAATAGTGTCCTCTATTGTCCAAAGTGTCCTCTACTATCCAAATAGTGTCCTCTATTGTCCAAAGAGTGTCCTCTACTATCCAAATAGTGTCCTCTATTGTCCAAAGTGTCCTCTACTATCCAAATAGTGTCCTCTATTGTCCAAAATGTCCTCTACTATCCAAATAGTGTCCTCTATTGTCCAAAGTGTCCTCTACTATCCAAATAGTGTCCTCTATTGTCCAAAGTGTCCTCTACTATCCAAATAGTGTCCTCTATTGTCCAAAGTGTCCTACTATCCAAATAGTGTCCTCTATTGTCCAAAGTGTCCTCTACTATCCAAATAGTGTCCTCTATTGTCCAAAGAGTGTCCTCTACTATCCAAATAGTGTCCTCTATTGTCCAAAGTGTCCTACTATCCAAATAGTGTCCTCTATTGTCCAAAGTGTCCTCTACTATCCAAATAGTGACCAAATAGTGTCATCTATTGTCAATAGTGTCCTCTACTATCCAAATAGTGTCCTCTATTGTCCAAAGAGTGTCCTCTACTATCCAAATAGTGTCCTCTATTGTCCAAAGTGTCCTCTACTATCCAAATAGTGTCCTCTATTGTCCAAAGTGTCCTCTACTATCCAAATAGTGTCCTCTATTGTCCAAAGTGTCCTCTACTATCCAAATAGTGTCCTCTATTGTCCAAAGAGTGTCCTCTACTATCCAAATAGTGTCCTCTATTGTCCAAAGAGTGTCCTCTACTATCCAAATAGTGTCCTCTATTGTCCAAAGTGTCCTCTACTATCCAAATAGTGTCCTCTATTGTCCAAAGTGTCCTCTACTATCCAAATAGTGTCCTCTATTGTCCAAAGTGTCCTCTACTATCCAAATAGTGTCCTCTATTGTCCAAAGTGTCCTCTACTATCCAAATAGTGTCCTCTATTGTCCAAAGTGTCCTCTACTATCCAAATAGTGTCCTCTATTGTCCAAAGTGTCCTCTACTATCCAAATAGTGTCCTCTATTGTCCAAAGTGTCCTCTACTATCCAAATAGTGTCCTCTATTGTCCAAAGTGTCCTCTACTATCCAAATAGTGTCCTCTATTGTCCAAAGAGTGTCCTCTACTATCCAAATAGTGTCCTCTATTGTCCAAAGAGTGTCCTCTACTATCCAAATAGTGTCCTCTATTGTCCAAAGTGTCCTCTACTATCCAAATAGTGTCCTCTATTGTCCAAAGTGTCCTCTACTATCCAAATAGTGTCCTCTATTGTCCAAAGAGTGTCCTCTACTATCCAAATAGTGTCCTCTATTGTCCAAAGTGTCCTCTACTATCCAAATAGTGTCCTCTATTGTCCAAAGTGTCCTCTACTATCCAAATAGTGTCCTCTATTGTCCAAAGTGTCCTCTACTATCCAAATAGTGTCCTCTATTGTCCAAAGTGTCCTCTACTATCCAAATAGTGTCCTCTATTGTCCAAAGTGTCCTCTACTATCCAAATAGTGTCCTCTATTGTCCAAAGAGTGTCCTCTACTATCCAAATAGTGTCCTCTATTGTCCAAAGTGTCCTCTACTATCCAAATAGTGTCCTCTATTGTCCAAAGTGTCCTCTACTATCCAAATAGTGTCCTCTATTGTCCAAAGAGTGTCCTCTACTATCCAAATAGTGTCCTCTATTGTCCAAAGTGTCCTCTACTATCCAAATAGTGTCCTCTATTGTCCAAAGTGTCCTCTACTATCCAAATAGTGTCCTCTATTGTCCAAAGTGTCCTCTACTATCCAAATAGTGTCCTCTATTGTCCAAAGTGTCCTCTACTATCCAAATAGTGTCCTCTATTGTCCAAAGAGTGTCCTCTACTATCCAAATAGTGTCCTCTATTGTCCAAAGAGTGTCCTCTACTATCCAAATAGTGTCCTCTATTGTCCAAAGAGTGTCCTCTACTATCCAAATAGTGTCCTCTATTGTCCAAAGTGTCCTCTACTATCCAAATAGTGTCCTCTATTGTCCAAAGAGTGTCCTCTACTATCCAAATAGTGTCCTCTATTGTCCAAAGAGTGTCCTCTACTATCCAAATAGTGTCCTCTATTGTCCAAAGAGTGTCCTCTACTATCCAAATAGTGTCCTCTATTGTCCAAAGAGTGTCCTCTACTATCCAAATAGTGTCCTCTATTGTCCAAAGTGTCCTCCACTATCCAAATAGTGTCCTCTATTGTCCAAAGAGTGTTCTCTGTCCTCCTGCTGTCCAAAAAGTGTCTTCCTTCTGTCCAAAAAGTGTCCTCCTATTGTCCAAAGACTGTCTTCTACTTTCCAAAAAGTGTCCAGCTACTGTCCCCTACTGTCCAGTGTCCTCTACTGAAGTGTCCTCTGTCCCTATAGTCCAGTGAAGTGTCCTCCTGTCCACCTAAGTCCAAAAGTGTCCTCTACTGTCCAGAAGTGTCCTGTCCACTCCAAAAGTGTCCTCCATCCCCTATAGTCCAGTGAAGTGTCCTCTGTCCCCTATAGTCCAGTGAAGTGTTCTCTGTCCCCTATAGTCCAGTGAAGTGTCCTCCGTCCCCTATAGTCCAGTGAAGTGTCCTCCGTCCCCTGTAGTCCAGTGAAGTGTCCTCTGTCCCCTATAGTCCAGTGAAGTGTCCTCTGTCCCCTATAGTCCAGTGAAGTGTCCTCTGTCCCCTATAGTCCAGTGAAGTGTCCTCTGTCCCCTATAGTCCAGTGAAGTGTCCTCTGTCCCCTATAGTCCAGTGAAGTGTCCTCCGTCCCCTATAGTCCAGTGAAGTGTCCTCCGTCCCCTATAGTCCAGTGAAGTGTCCTCCGTCCCCTATAGTCCAGTGAAATGTCCTCCGTCCCCTATAGTCCAGTGAAGTGTCCTCTGTGCCCTGTAGTCCAGTGAAGTGTCCTCTGTCCCCTATAGTCCAGTGAAGTGTCCTCCATCCCCTATAGTCCAGTGAAGTGTCCTCTGTCCCCTATAGTCCAGTGAAGTGTCCTCCGTCCCCTATAGTCCAGTGAAGTGTCCTCTGTCCCCTATAGTCCAGTGAAGTGTCCTCTGTCCCCTATAGTCCAGTGAAGTGTCCTCCGTCCCCTATAGTCCAGTGAAGTGTCCTCTGTCCCCTGTAGTCCAGTGAAGTGTCCTCTGTCCCCTATAGTCCAGTGAAGTGTCCTCTGTCCCCTATAGTCCAGTGAAGTGTCCTCCGTCCCCTATAGTCCAGTGAAGTGTCCTCTGTCCCCTATAGTCCAGTGAAGTGTCCTCTGTCCCCTATAGTCCAGTGAAGTGTCCTCTGTCCCCTATAGTCCAGTGAAGTGTCCTCTGTCCCCTATAGTCCAGTGAAGTGTCCTCTGTCCCCTATAGTCCAGTGAAGTGTCCTCTGTCCCCTATAGTCCAGTGAAGTGTCCTCTGTCCCCTATAGTCCAGTGAAGTGTCCTCTGTCCCCTATAGTCCAGTGAAGTGTCCTCTGTCCCCTATAGTCCAGTGAAGTGTCCTCTGTCCCCTATAGTCCAGTGAATTGTCCTCCGTCCCCTATAGTCCAGTGAAGTGTCCTCTGTCCCCTATAGTACAGTGAAGTGTCCTCTGTCCCCTATATTCCAGTGAAGTGTCCTCCGTCCCCTATAGTCCAGTGAAGTGTCCTCTGTCCCCTATAGTCCAGTGAAGTGTCCTCCGTCCCCTATAGTCCAGTGAAGTGTCCTCCGTCCCCTATAGTCCAGTGAAGTGTCCTCCGTCCCCTATAGTCCAGTGAAGTGTCCTCCGTCCCCTATAGTCCAGTGAAGTGTCCTCCGTCCCCTATAGTCCAGTAAAGTGTCCTCTGTCCCCTGTAGTCCAGTGAAGTGTCCTCTGTCCGCTATAGTCCAGTGAAGTGTCCTCCGTCCCCTGTAGTCCAGTGAAGTGTCCTCTGTCCCCTATAGTCCAGTGAAGTGTCCTCCGTTCCCTATAGTCCAGTGAAGTGTCCTCAGTCCCGTTATGTTCAGTGAAGTGTCCTCCGTCCCCTATAGTCCAGTGAAGTGTCCTCCGTCCCCTATAGTCCAGTGAAGTGTCCTCTGTCCCCTATAGTCCAGTGAAGTGTCCTCCGTCCCCTATAGTCCAGTGAAGTGTCCTCCGTCCCCTATAGTCCAGTGAAGTGTCCTCGGGCCCGTGTTGTCCAGTGAAGTGTCCTCCGTCCCCTGTAGTCCAGTGAAGTGTCCACTGTCCCCTATAGTCCAGTGAAGTGTCCTCCGTCCCCTATAGTCCAGTGAAGTGTCCTCCGTCCCCTATAGTCCAGTGAAGTGTCCTCCGTCCCCTATAGTCCAGTGAAGTGTCCTCCGTCCCCTATAGTCCAGTGAAGTGTCCTCCGTCCCCTATAGTCCAGTGAAGTGTCCTCCGTCCCCTATAGTCCAGTGAAGTGTCCTCCGTCCCCTATAGTCCAGTGAAGTGTCCTCTGTCCCCTATAGTCCAGTGAAGTGTCCTCTGTCCCCTATAGTCCAGTGAAGTGTCCTCTGTCCGCTATAGTCCAGTGAAGTGTCCTCTGTCCCCTATAGTCCAATGAAGTGTCCTCCGTCCCCTATAGTCCAGTGAAGTGTCCTCTGTCCCCTATAGTCCAGTGAAGTGTCCTCTGTCCCCTATAGTCCAGTGAAGTGTCCTCTGTCCCCTATAGTCCCACTGTCTCACATCGATCACAGTTTCAGTTTCGAGGCTCACTGCTCCCATCTCCAGGACATTGTTGTAAACTACAGCGATGCACTGTTAAAGAATTCAGAATGCATTTCTTACTTTAGTAAATTGTGGATTTTGATAGTTAGGAAAATCCATGATGGTTTGATAATTAAAGCCACAATGTGTAACTTTTTAGCCAAAAAAGAAAGACAGAAATAATGTTATTTTTCTTTTGTTGTTGTTTTATTTACTGAGCTTAGAAAGTAATGTGTTCTTTCCACAGTATTGCATAAAACGAAGAATAATTAAAACTGTCTGTTTCAATGGAATCATCAGTCATCAGAAAGTTACACACTGTACATGCCTAAAGCCAAAGTAAGGCCGGACCGGAGGTGGGAAGTACTCATTACATTCATTTTTCAGAGTGCTTTTCTAGAAGCATACTTTTACTTCTACTCAAGTCATATTTTGAATGAAATAAATCTACCTCTTCCCACTGTGAGAAATGATTTGAACATTTGTGTTTCTTGCAGCACACCTTCAGATCTGATTTTGTCATTTTTGTGTCTGTGCTTTGAAAAGAGCAGATATTGTGTCTGAGTGAATGTTTTTCCTTCGAATTTCATTACCTTGAAATGATAAATCAGATGTTATGTTTTGACAGTTACTTGAGAAGTAGTTTTCCTAAATACCTTTTTACTCTGACTTTTGTCATTTCTCCATCTGTCCATCCATCTTCCGTTTATCCGGGGGAGCAGAAGTCTAAGGATGGACTCCCATACTTCCTCACCCCAGACACTTCCTCCAACTCCTCTGGGGGAACCCAAGGCATTCCCAGGCCAGCCGAGAGACATCGTCCCTCCAGCATGACCTGGGGGGCCTTCTTCCAGTGGGACATGCTCAGAACACCTCCTGAGTGAGGCATCTAGGAGGCATCCGGAAGACACCTGAGCCACCTCCTTGAAGAGGGCTGGACTCTCCATTTCTGTCATTTCTGACTTCAGTAATTCTACTTGAGTACTTCATATTATTTTGAAGTAACGTTACTCTTACTCTATTCACTGAACTACCCACTTTTGTGTGGTGAGATCAGTAGCCAGCAGAGGGCGCTGTACGCTTCAGTCAGTGTCATTGATTCAGACAAACGCCACTTTACTTCATGACTCTTTAATAGATCTGCATGTTTCTTACAATAATACAGAGAGCTGTACACATCCTCCAGCACATGCTACACGCCAGTATCCATGGTAACCACCGTGTCCACAGTGTCAGCCCCCTTCTCACCCCTCCTGATCTGAGATGTGTGACACGCCCTCAGCGAGAACCAATCACCAGCATCCTGTGACTGGAGGGGTTGGGACATTTGACGTGACTTGCCCAAAGACACACAGGCAGTGTTCAACTCCATCCCATAAGTGTTTAAACTGGGATGACTCATGGAAATGAAAGACAGAACTGCATATAAAGAGGGGGTATTTTACCAGTATGGTATTAACTGCTAACACTCCCTTATTGTTTTGAAAAGGCCAAATTCATCAGAAAAAACACATTAACATGTTGCGTTTTTGTTAAATTGTAGCGTATTGTTTTGTGTCCTGCTTTTGTATATTGATGGAGTATTGTCGTGTGAGCACGGGGGACGTAGGCTTGTGGGTGAAGTCTTGTACAGGTTCATGCTGCTAACAATAAGGGCTGTTTGAATAGGGCCCATGGACACATCGCAAAATTTCTCAAACATGCATGGATGACATCTAAAACCTCTTCAGCATGTTTTTCATGAGTAACACTTAATTTATTTTCTTTCAGATGTAAGTATCTGACATCATTTGCACATCCAGTTGGTGGTTCACACGATCCTGGTGATTGGTAAACACCCAGCGGCTCCACAGGGCAACTCGGCTCATGGGCTGTGGAGCGGCCTCTGACGTGTGGGAAGGGTTAGATCAGGAGGGACACTCTGCTGTAACTGGTGATTCGAATTGATGACATTTTGTAACCGTTTCTTTTGAAATGAGGAAAGTAGTTACGGTTAAGGTTATGAACAAGATGATGTTAAAGGGCCCATATTCTATGTTGTCATGTAGTTTCTCATCACAAACAGACCTTTGTGTTTTGTTTCATTCACACATTTAACACACAAACCCTGCAGATTCAGACTGAGTTCTCTCAGACAGAAAACACTCTGTGCCACCTTGTGATGTCACGTTGTAATACATGAAGCGCTCCACTGTGTTTTTAAACATCATATATATCCATATACCTTCTCTAGAATCATTTGGATAATTTCACCCCTGGAATTACCATCTCTATTGAACTGAAGGTAAAAGGAGCTGTTCACTTGAAAACAACTGCTTCATAACATCACAAGGTGGAACAGAGCATTTTGAGCTTTGCAGATGCAGACAGACTAATAAGAAATACTTAAATAAATCCTGAAAAATGTGTGAATGAAACAAAACACAAGTCAGGTATGTTTTTGAAGAGATAACAATATTATGGCATGACTCAAAGTCCATTTTCCATAATATAGAAACTGTAAGGTGGGGATGGCTGATGTTCAGGTTGGGGAAATGTTTTGGGGGAGTTTACATGTTAGCAGAAGTGTCATTGACTGGAACATTTTAGGCCTGTTCATAGCAACAGAAGCTAACATGTTACCGTGGTACCCAGAGCTGTGTGATCACTTGTGTCCCTCCAAATCTGGCTGTCAGCACTAGGCCAGTTTGTCTGGACACATGTGCAGGTACAGAACTGCACTGCAGTGTCAAAGGTCACGGCACACACTGGGGCTCATGCAAATTACAAAAAATAGATATTTATTAAGGCAAAATTAATTTTGCTTCAGTGATCATTGCAATTACTAAAACTACAGAGTTACTAGTTTAGACGTGTTGTCCAAGAGCTGCCTTTGCAGAAGTATTGTAACACATGCTCACTTCAGTCTCCTTGGTCTCTTCTGGTTCTGTTCTGGTTCTGTTCTGGTTCTCTTCTGGTTCTGTTCTCATAGTTTTTGTACACTTAAGACCAACTCCTGACAGAAGACAGTGTCCTCAAAATGTCCTGGGCTGGATTAGCATTAGCTAATGTGGCACAGCTGCTAACAGTGAACTTACAACACGTGTAAAAGCTCAGAGAGATCATGACGTTTGGCTCAAAACTCGGACGTTTTGGGCCTAGTTCAAATGTATCTCACCATATGGTGGTACAGCGGGCAGACAGTAGGGTGGTACAGAGGGCAGACAGTAGGGTGGTACAGCGGGTAGACAGTAGGGTGGTACAGAGGGTAGACAGTAGGGTGGTACAGAGGGCAGACAGTAGGGTGGTACAGAGGGCAGACAGTAGGGTGGTACAGAGGGCAGACAGTAGGGTGGTACAGAGGGCAGACAGTAGAGTGGTACAGAGGGCAGACAGTAGAGTGGTACAGAGGGTAGACAGTAGGGTGGTACAGAGGGCAGACAGTAGGGTGGTACAGAGGGCAGACAGTAGGGTGGTACAGAGGGCAGACAGTAGAGTGGTACAGAGGGCAGACAGTAGGGTGGTACAGAGGGCAGACAGTAGGGTGGTACAGAGGGTAGACAGTAGGGTGGTACAGAGGGCAGACAGTAGAGTGGTACAGAGGGCAGACAGTAGGGTGGTACAGAGGGCAGACAGTAGAGTGGTACAGAGGGCAGACAGTAGAGTGGTACAGAGGGCAGACAGTAGAGTGGTACAGAGGGCAGACAGTAGGGTGGTACAGAGGGCAGACAGTAGGGTGGTACAGAGGGCAGACAGTAGAGTGGTACAGAGGGCAGACAGTAGGGTGGTACAGAGGGCAGACAGTAGGGTGGTACAGAGGGCAGACAGTAGAGTGGTACAGAGGGCAGACAGTAGAGTGGTACAGCGGGCAGACAGTAGGGTGGTACACTTCACATGTTCATTTAGAGCCTTTTACAGTTGCAAGCGCTCCCACCATGTTTGCTTTACTGTTTTAAACAAGGTTAAATGTAGTTAGCTCTTGCAGTGGTTATAAACCCCAGTATGGAGTTTTTGTTTTATTGTAGACTCATTTTAAATAGCCGATGATTGCCATTTGAACATTTTTAGTTAAATTGGATGTCCTCTGAAAATGTGGCAAAAATCTCTGGGGGAGCTATGGGGGCACATTGGCCAATTAGGCACATAGAGCGTAGAGTGAGACAGCAGCATGAGAGACCAGACACACACATACAGGGCCCCATCTTGCCCAATCTGAGCTCTAGCGCTATTAAGGAGGGGGCGCTGTGGCATTTAAAAGTGCTGCCAGTGTGGGTAATGTCTGTAATGTCTTTGCCTCATTACAGCAGCACAGAGGGTGAGGGGAAAAGTTATATATGGGTAAAATAAAACAGCTCTGGAGCCCCACAATGAAAGTACACTCCAGTAAAGGGGCCAGGAATACAGAAATTTGGATGGGTCATGACAGAACTGGCTGGATTTGTGTTCCGAACACTCCGTGCACACGTGCACCCCTCTCACACACACACACCCTTGTAAGCCTGTGCATGCTCACACGTCCACCTTTTTAGTTTTCTCTGTGTTCCTCACTTCGTTTGCCTCCCATCCCACAGCAGATCAGTGTCTATCTCATGTGCTCCTCATCCCACAGCAGATCAGTGTCTATCTCATGTGCTCCTCATCCCACAGCAGATCAGTTTCTATCTCATGTGCTCCTCATCCCACAGCAGACTCGCTGACCACTGCTCTCTGACTGGAGCTGACATTCAGTGGATGTCAGAGTCTGGCCTCAGTCCATGGCTCTGTGTATACCTTTCTATGCCACACCAGCCCTCAGTCTGCTCTACTGCACCTGATATTCAGGCGCGGCACACCTCTGGTTTAGAGCTCCACACCCCACAGTTGCACTAGCTAAGATCGGAGGCAAGCTCGGGCCCACATTGTCCTGATTGTGGGACATGTACATGCACACAGTATAGGCACGTATTAGGACTGTGCAATGGATCACATTTAAAATCTTGATTTGAGTGAATATTGTATGCAGTTATAACAAAGAGTCATTCTATTTCTGCTGTGCCAGTCCAAACATGGAGCAAAAACTTTTGGAATCTAGACTCTTCTTAAACAGAGGAGCATTATAAGCTAAATAATGGTATAGGTAATAGCAGCTCTATCCAGCTCTTATCCATGGTTACATGATGTCTACATGTATATGTGTATACACACACACTCGGACATACACAGATTTACATACAGACATGTGCTGATAGTTTGATTTGCTTCATTTGACTGGAGTCAAATGAAGCAAATCGATTCTAGCAGTGATCGCGGGGAATGGGGAGCTGCATTCTATGTTTGAAATTCTGACCGCGAGTATCATAGTAACCAAAGAGCCAATCAGGAGTGAGGCTGTTGAAGGTATCGCCCCTGATTAACAGCATTTAATACATTTTTTAAAAGGTATTTTTACGGTATTATCCTCATAGGGAAATGTGTACTGTGCATTTGACCCATCCTTCAGTGCTGCTAGTGCAGAGGTACTCAATTGGTGGACTCCGGTCCAGATCCGGACCCAAATGCAATGACATCCAGACCGAGACAAAAATCTCTCTCTAGCTTTTTTTTTCTTAGCGTTCCGAATCCAAGCAGTATTTCATTGGCTTGTGCTTTGCTGTGAAGCTGTGTTCTCCAGCCCCGCCCGACCGGTTACAAGCTCGAGGTCTGCGCGGGACACAATTTTCAGCCCCGCTCTCGCATTCTTCAGTCCCGCTCCCGCAAAGGATTGTGATTTTTCAGTCCCGCTCCCGCCCGCATCTGTAATGTTTTGTCCCGCTCCCGCCCGCAAATCCCGCAAGATGAGGAGGGAAGGTTGTTTCATTGGCCAGGAGAAAAACACGCGCGCACATAATTCCTTAAGTGATAACTTATTGTTCAGCCAACATTAAATATGACTCAATAACATTTGACATTTGGATAGGCCTATAATGGGCCATGAACATTCCTAAAATGAGCCTATTTAGGCTTGAGTCTCCGTTGTTCACTGAGGGCTTCAGTACTACGTCTCTCCTCCAGTCTGTGACCACATACGCTGAACGCCCTCGGATGGCGCTGGAGCCTGGAACAAAGCGCAGGCCGTGGACTGTCTATTTTACTTATATACTTACTTTTTATCTTATATTATCTTTATTTTATGTCATAGACCTAGTTTAGATCTGGTTTAGACCTGGTGTAGACCTGGTTTTAGTCCTGGTTTAGTTTTAGACCTGGTTTAGTCCTGTTATAGACCTGGTTTAGATCTGGTTTAAACCTGGTTTAGTCCTGGTTTAGTTTTGGACCTGGTTTAGTCCTGGTTTTAGTCCTGTTATAGACCTGGTTTTGATCTGGTTTCGATCTGGTTTAGATCTGCTTTAGACCTGGTTTAGTCCTGGTTTAGTCCTGGTTTAGACCTGGTTTTAGTCCTGGTCTTAATCAGGACTAAACCAGGACTAAACCAGGACTAAACCAGGACTAAAACCAGGTCTAAAAACAGTCCTTAATGTCTGTGTTGTTTTGACGTGTAGTTAGAAAATTTGAGAGGTGCACGCAGAGAACTATAATAAAATCTTATTATACACCCATGGGTGCGACAGTTTTGATGCAGAACCATAAATTGGCCTTAATTCGGCCTTTAGCTTTTCACACTGATTCGGACAGAACACACAATACTTTGTGCATAGTTCAAATGTTCCATGTGGATTTACTACATTTTTTGTTAGAAGTTCTAAGTCTGAAAACCCACTGTCACTTTTTCGGACCCTGGAAACTCTGTAAATGTGGTAAGTGGACCTTTTGAGTTTGCAATTGAGGACCTCTGTGCTAGAGCATCTCCTCAGGAGCAGTAGGCAGCATGTGGCCCACTCGGGGACCCATCTCCAGATCTTGAGCTAGTCTTGGTCAGTACCTCAGCTGGATCATCTGACCTGAGGGACATGTTTTGCGTTGATGGGGGAAACCAGAGAGCCTGGAGAAAACCCACCCAGACACTGGAAGAACATGCAAACTCCACACAGAAAGGCCCCGGCGACCCGAGGATCGAACCCAGTGCCTTTTTGCTGTGAAGAGAGTCCTAGCATCTCAATCACCGTGCTGCCAATTTGGAGAATGAGGTGATAGGAGTCGTGCTGTGATATGCTCCTCTGTCAGATTTTGGATTAAACCACAGCATGGAGCAGCTACAGCTGTCAGTTTTATTGTGTGTGCATGCACATTAGCAACTGTGTCGTGCTTCGGCCCACCTCCTCCAACCATACCAGAGTCCAAAGTGTGCCATGATTCGTTTGTGTTAGCGTGAGAGCTGCCTACAGAACTCAGAAAACTAATGTAGAAGAGAAGACCAAAGATAGGCCCAGCAGCCGCAAACACGCCAATCTCTACTGCAAACAAAGTCTCTGTCAGGAGTTCTTTATCAAATCCTTACAGCAAGGACCTTTGACTTTCACACTTTTGTAGTTCATACACTGGCAGAAAACCAGCAGAATAAAGAATTGTATCTTAATTTTAGAGTCTTATTTACCCTGCCCTTTCATCTGAGATTGTGAAAACCCTCAAAAATCCTTTACACAGTAAGTTTAGAACATCACATCAGCAGGACAGACCAGGAGTGGGCTCACAAACAGTCTTATATCCTCAGAATCTCTTATTTATAACAGGATTGTTCACAAAAGCAAATAGCAACATGGTCACGACACCTAAAGCTGGGGCTCACAGCGCCCCCCACTGCACAGGCCCCTACATCACTGCGAATCTGCTCAACATTCTGCCCCTCATACGGACCTCTGCCCTCCAAGGTCTGACTGCTAATTGAGTGTTTTTTTTTAACAAATCCTTACCATCTTTGGTGCAGGTCTATGTCTGTTCTCTCGACTAATAAAACAGCAGGCTGGTTTCTACACAATATTCTGTAATACAACAAACATGGTTCTAGATTGAGTGTGTCGGTGAGATGGGCAGAGGGTCCATGTCTCTGAGGAGGACATTCAAAGGTGAAGTCACGTGACCATCTGAGACGTCCACAGTCCTCTGGTGTCCTCAGGCGTCCTCACTCTCCACGCCCTCCTCGTCCTCCTCCTGGATGTCTGGCCCCGCCCCTGGAACAGTCCACACTCAGTGTAAAAAGTAAAACCTGAGTGACAGACAACTCACTGTTACAATAATTCATTGATACTGACGCTGGTCAAATATCAGTGCAAATATTGTGATTGGACCTTTAACTGGATGTAATTAAGACTACTTACTATCTTTGAACCTTTCTTCATACAAAGCTGGTCAGTTGTGATGTGATTACTGGAATATCCAATTCCCTGCTCACACATGTATAGAGTTGTAAATATGTCGCTTGATAAAAATAATTTTCGAGAGAGAACAATTTTTATCTTTATCTTTTATCTTATTGTATTTATCTTATCTTATTTTTGAAAACTTGATTCTAACTACATGTTCTTGGTCGTTTGCATCTGTAACAAAGAAAATTTCCCCACAGGGATGAATAAAAGTAATTCTGATTCTGATTCTGAACGATATGAAACAGTTACAGAACACTATTACATCTCTGTGTAATAACTGAACTATGTTTTAAGGAAATAAGTGCCATTTTCTATCCCAACACTGGTATCGGTTGATATTGGATATCTGCAGATACTTAAAGTGAAAGGATCAATATCAATATTGGAACTAAAAAAGGCTAGATTGCATCCCAAAAGTCAATTTATCACTCGGTATATAAAAGCAGAAGCAATACATTTTGGGGCTCAGTGTTGATCATGTGTACAATCTCTTCATGAAAGTGGGAGTTTTTGCACTTTTTGTATCCAATAAGGGAATATTTGAGCTGTAGGGGTGAAATAAATTACTTCTAATCACTAATTATTGGTTCATTTTGCCATTTACTTATTGCTGCTCAGGCCAAATACTGCAGATTTAGAGGTTCACTGGGATTATCCTGCTTTATTGTTATTGTGTCAGTGGCAGTATTATCCTTTATCATATTATTTCTCTGCTTTAAAATGCATGATGATGACAGGTCTGCTCACCGTTCCAGCTGGAATGATCTGTGTCAGGCTCAGGAGGGTTGTCCTCAGAGCTCTGTGACTTGTCGGCAGTGTGACTGGGAGAGTCAAGTGTCTCTCTGCTGACTTTAGGCTCCGCCTCTTCTTTCTTCTCCTGTTCCTTATTGGCCACCTCTATCACACAGCAGAATACAGTTTTCTTTAGTAGGTTGTAGGTTTTTTTTGCTATTGTTGTTAATATTTTCCTATTTTTTGGAGACATAGTTTTTAGTATGATATTCAATAAAAAATTTTCCTGTTGGGGAATTTCTCCTGCAGTGTGGTTTAGCAGCTCAGCAGCGCAGTAAGCGGACTAGATTGGAATGGACAACACTATCACAATGTCCTGTGCTGGTGGTCATTAAACTTCAACTCCAGCATCACATCGCTTCTTCCAACTCTTGAGCTCTTTCAGTTTATCCCTCTACAGTTACCAGTGTTATTCTGTAAGAAGTGTAGTTGAGCTACTTTTAAATATGTAGTGCTATTTCTATCACTGACGACCAGGCCATGAAACAACAACTCCGCCCTTTTCTGAGTACTGTTTAAAAGAGGATAAACTCTTTTAAATACTTTAAAGCAAACCTGCACTATCAGAGCTTTTAAACATGTTATATTGTTGTTTTCCTTCTCATTTACCCACTCAGGATTGTATTTAGAGTGACTCATGCATGTTTGAACAATCTTTAATTGCTTATTTTTAAGAGACCATATTGCCAATCAACCTTCGTTTTCGGCACCACCCGCATATGCTCCCACTGCTTCATACTTTATAGTTCATTTTCCAGTTTTATTTTCTTATTGTTGACACATAGTAATTTTGGTACAAATGAAAAAATCTGCAGCCATCCATCAGACTTCATGGCTCTATGGCGTTTATGGTCATGTCATCTCCCATTGGGCACTGCAGTTTTATAACATGTGTTTCTTTTATTAAGTCATCTTAAATGAATATTGTGATTTAAAATGTCCAAATTAGAACATAATGATTCATGTTGGTCGTAAATTATAACTATATAGCAGACGCAAGCACAATATGTCTGCTTTACACTAAACTGTATGTGTTCCAGTACCATGCAGGGACAGCTCCTTCCAGCGCTCCTTGTTGCTGACGATGACTCCGCTGAGGCGCTGCCGCAGCGCAGGCAGGTCAATGGCCGTCAGGGAGAAGTCCGTCTGTGCATCCTCATGCCCATGACGACTGCTGCTGTGTCTCTGGACCGACTCCACTGTTACCGTGCCGCTCCCGGTCAGACTGCAGCAGAGAGAAGCCTGGCTCACACCTCCTCCTTATGCACACGTGTTACTGATGTGCACACTCCTACCTGGACCTCCTGTTGCCCGACTCTCTGGCTTTGCGGTCTTCTTCGATCAGTGGACCAATCACCTTCTCCATAGTGTCCACCAGCACACTGAAGGTGGGCTCCACAATGAAGTCTATGAAGCCTAGCAGGAAGCACATACATCTTAGTCCTTACACATGCGTGTAGGGACAGTACCAATGTGGGACTGGGTAATCGCGTATGTGTGTGTGTGTGTGTGTGTAGGGACAATACTGATGTGGGACTGGGCGATCGTGTGTGTGTGTGTGTGTGTAGGGACAATACCGATGTGGGACTGGGTGAGCGTGTGTGTGTGTAGGGACAATACTGATGTGGGACTGGGTGAGCGTGTGTGTGTGTGTGTAGGGACAATACTGATGTGGGACTGGGTGAGCGTGTGTGTGTGTATGTGTGTGTGTGTAGGGACAATACCGATGTGGGACTGGGTGAGCGTGTGTGTGTGTGTGTGTGTAGGGACAATACTGATGTGGGACTGGGCGATCGTGTGTGTGTGTGTGTAGGGACAATACTGATGTGGGACTGGGTGAGCGTGTGTGTGTGTGTAGGGACAATACTGATGTGGGACTGGGCGATCGTGTGTGTGTGTGTGTAGGGACAATACTGATGTGGGACTGGGTGAGCGTGTGTGTGTGTAGGGACAATACTGATGTGGGACTGGGTGAGCGTGTGTGTGTGTAGGGACAATACTGATGTGGGACTGGGTGAGCGTGTCTGTGTGTGTGTGTAGGGACAATACTGATGTGGGACTGGGCGATCGTGTGTGTGTGTGTGTAGGGACAATACTGATGTGGGACTGGGTGATCGTGTGTGTGTGTGTGTAGGGACAATACTGATGTGGGACTGGGTGAGCGTGTGTGTGTGTGTGTGTAGGGACAATACTGATGTGGGACTGGGTGATCATGTGTGTGTAGGGACAATACTGATGTGGGACTGGGTGAGCGTGTGTGTGTAGGGACAATACTGATGTGGGACTGGGTGATCGTGTGTGTGTGTGTGTGTGTGTAGGGACAATACTGATGTGGGACTGGGTGAGCGTGTGTGTGTGTGTAGGGACAATACTGATGTGGGACTGGGTGAGCGTGTGTGTGTGTGTAGGTACAATACTGATGTGGGACTGGGTGATCATGTGTGTGTGTGTGTGTGTGTAGGTACAATACTGATGTGGGACTGGGTGATCGTGTGTGTGTAGGGACAATACCGATGTGGGACTGGGTGATCGTGTGTGTGTAGGGACAATACCGATCTGGGACTGGGCGATCATGGTGGCCTTCCTGTCACACAGTGGGGAGAAGGGTAGGCCCAGCTGCATCTCTTTGTCACCCTGAAACACAAACACAGTGTGAGCAGACACACACAGGGCCCAGAACACCACCGGAGGTGCAAAAGCTGACTGCTCAACCTCATCTAAGGAAAAACATTTTGGAGCAACAACCAGTGTGTCAGTCATAACTACAGTCTATTTCCACTTATTAGAATATAATAAAAAATACAGAACTTTCATGATATTGTAATAATTGGAGATAGAGGTAGATGAGATGAAGTTTCACATGTCTGCCCAGCCTGGAACCGTATCCTGTGCCCAAGGTCAAGGTGTATTTATAAAGCACATTTATAATAAAGTCATCACTAGGGGTGTAATGGCATTAGTAATATTGCAATAGCAAAATTACCTCAATATCATCATGGTCTTTTTTTGCTATTAAATGGCATGTATTTGTGCCCAATATAAGGTGAAGTTGAAGAAGTTTATACAGTCCCTGACAAAAGTCTTGTCGCTTATCCATTTTGTAGAAACAAAATCTTATAACCTGACTTTAAATTAATCGATTGGTTTTAGAAATGTCTCATATGAAAGCTAAAACCCTCCCAAATTATGCTCAATATACTAAAATAAATTTGCTTCACTGAAAAAAGATTGATCATTTAATGAACACAGAAAGGTCAGATTTTGGCCAGACAAAAGTCTTGTCTCCTTGTCATATGATGCACCCAATCCTAGATTACAGCCTCACCTGTGATCAGTTACTGATCGATCACTTAGTGGGTGTGTATAAAAAGAACCCCAGCACACCAGACCTTCACATCAACTGCAACTTGGCCTCTGACAACCTGCCTAAGATCCACCCTGAGACCAAAGCGTTAATTATCAAGAGGCTGAAGACCAGATCCACTGCTGAGGTGGCTGACACCTTCAATATGTCTCAGCGTCAAGTACAAAGAATAAGAAAAAGATCTGAAAAGACTGGAGATGTTTTTGACAAGCCCAGGTCCAGCAGACCCCGCAAGACAACTGCTTGGGAGGACCGTTTGTTGATTGGAAAATCCAAGGCCCCTTTTCCACTGCAGCAGAGCTCCACCAAGCCTGGTCACCTCAAGTCCCTGTGTCAACCAGAACAGTTTGTAGAATTCTGTCTGGAAATGGCCTCCATGGTCGAATCAGTGCACAGAAACCAGCACTAAACAAAAGGCAATTAAAAAACCGTGTGGCATTTGCCAAGGCCCACAGCCTGCTAAAAGGATGGACACTGGAAAAGTGGCAGAAGGTGGATTTCTCAGATGAATCCTCAGTTGAATTACATCACAGCCGCCGCAAATATTGCAGGAGAGCTACTGGAGCCCGCATGGACCCAAGATTCACCCAGAAAACAGTTAAGTTTGGTGGTGGAAAAATCATGGTCTGGGGTTCCATCCAGTATGGGGGTGTGCGAGACATTTGCAGGGGGGAAGGCAATATCAATAGCCTAAAATATCAAGAAGTATTAGCACCTCTTACATTCCCAACCATAAAAGGGGTCAAATTTTGCAGCAGGATGGTGCTCCATCGCATACTTCTATCTCTACATCAAAGCTCCTCAAGGCGAAGAAGATCAAGGTGCTCCAGGACTGTCCAGCCCAGTCACCAGACATGAACATCACTGAGCATGTCTGGGGTAGAATGAAAGAGGAAGCATGGAAGGCAAAACCAAAGAATCTTGATGAACTCTGGAGGCATGTAAGACGCTTTCTTTGCTATTCCTGATGACTTCATCAACAAATTGTATGAATCATTGTTGAACCGCATGGATGCAGTCCTTCAAGCTCATGGAAGTCATACAATATATTAAATATGGATCTCACAGCACCACTACTTAATTCACTGACGTTATGCAACATATTTTTGTATTTGAAGTAAATTATTTGTTCAATTCCCCTCCTCGAACCGCCACCTTAATGTGGTGGAGGGGTTTGAGTACCCGAATGATCCCAGGAGCTATGTTGTCGGGGGCTTTATGCCCCTGGTAGGGTCACCCAAGGCAAACAGGTCCGGGGGGACGGGTCAGACGAAGAGCGGTTCAGAAGACCCCTATGATGATCAACATTAAAAGGCCAGTGACGTCGCCCGGAAAGGCGGTACCGGAGCCCCACCCTGGAGCCAGGCCTGGGGTGGGTGCACGTGGGCGAGCGCCCGGTGGCCGGGCCTTTCCCCACGGGGCCCGGCCGGGCACAGCCCGAAGGACCGATGTGGGACCGCCCTCCCCTGGACCCACCATCCGCGGGAGGAGCCATAGGGGCCGGGTGCAGAGAGATCTGGGCGGCAGTCGAAGGCGGGGGCCTCGGTGACCGGATCTCCGGACATTATTAGTATGTGTAAGATTCTTAACCTTTTACTGCTGAATGAAATAGGACTGAAATGTTGTATAATGGACAGCATGCGAGTGCGAATGTGTTAAAAATTGAATCTAATGCTAAGGTATGAATGAGATGCCGTGTTTGTGAGAGTGTTTGTGTCAGACTGGTGCTTTGAAATACTGCTCTTATTGTTTATCTTAAATTATGTATTATTTACTCCTGTAAATTAGGGACTGCAGACGGAAACTAGCTATCTAGCTATAATCTGGTGCAGAACATCTCTGTTTTTTTTTTTAAACTTAATGTATCTGTACATTGTCCCTTCAAATAAAGACTAAACTAAACTAAACTAAACTAAACATGGAGACTAGTTCTGGGGACATGGAATGTCACCTGGCTGGGGGGGAAGGAGCCTGAGCTTGTGCGGGAGGTTGAGCGTTACCGCCTAGATATACTCGGCCTTACCTCCATGCACAGCTTGGGCTCTGAAACCCAACTCCTTGAGAGGGGTTGGACTCTCCATTTCTCTGGCGTTGGAGCTGGTGTGGGATCATCGCCCCACAGCTCAGCTGCTGCATGTTGGAGTTCACCCCGGTGAACGAGAGGGTCGCGTCCCTGTGCCTTCGGGTCGGGGACAGGTCTCTCACTGTGGTGTCGGCCTACGGGCCGAACAGCAGTGCAGAGTACCCGGCCTTCTTGGAGTCTCTGGGAGGGGTACTGGACAGTGCACCGACTGGGGACTCCGTTGTTCTACTGGGAGACTTCAACGCCCACGTGGGCAACGACAGTGACACTTGGAGAGGGGTGATTGGGAGGAACGGCCTCCCCGATCTGAACCCGAGCGGTGTTCTGTTATTGGACTTCTGTGCTAGTCACAGTTTGTTCAATTCAATTCAATTTATTTTTGTAGAAAAAAAATCGCAACAACAGTTGCCTCTAAGGCCGTTCCAAGATATGGATGAGTAAAACATACACACAGACATATCAAAACAGGAATAAACAACATTCATGTAAAGCAGCAAATGAAACATTGTCCAGTCATCCCCTGTCCTTAGACCCTCCTTCTCAGCAAGGAAAAACTCCAAAAAACCCAGGGTCCTGGGAAAAAGAAGAAACCTCGGGGAGAACTACAGTGAAGGAGGGATCCACTCCCATGGACGGACAGGCTATAGATGTCCAGGCCCATGGGCCAGTTCAGTATGGCCACATCTACCCAAGCGAGGAGGAGGAGCCGGGGGAGGAGAAGGAGCCGGGCGAGGAGGAGGAAGCCGGGCGAGGAGGGGAGGAGCCGGGCGAGGAGGAGGAGCCGGGGAGGAGGAGGAGCCGGGCGAGGAGGAGGAGCCGGACGAGGAGGAGGAGCCGGGCGAGGAGGAGGAGGCGGGCGAGGAAAGAGTTCCACTCCACAGGGGGAGTGGGACAGGGGACAACATGTGAATAGCAATGAACGAGCTACAGATGAGAACATAGTAAGTGATGCTGATGAGAAAATAGGAGGAAACAGAGGAGAGTGCTCAGGTTGCCACACTTCCCCCAGCTTGTTATCTCCTGCGGCAGCTTATCTTTGTGACATCAACTAAGTAACCTGGTCATAAGCTATTCCGAAGAGGAAGGTTTTAAGCCTGGTCTTAAATAAAGAGACTGTGGAGCCTGTTTAACATCAACAGGGAGTTGATTCCATAACACAGGAGCTTGGTAACTGAAGGCTCTCCCCCCCACTGTACTTTTAGACACTCTAATAACCACTAATAATCCTGCATTCTGAGAACGAAGTGCTCTATTTGGCTGATAGGGGACAATGGCATCCTGAAGATATGATGGGGCCATATTGTTTAAGGCTTTGTATGTCAGGAGGAGAACTTTGAATTTAATTCTAAACTCGACAGGAAGCCAGTGAAGTGATTTTAACACAGGACTGATGTGATCACGTCTTTTAGTTCCTGTTAGGACTCTGGCCGCTGCATTTTGGACCAACTGGAAGCTTCTTAAAGTACCTTTAGCGCAGACGGTGAGCAGAGAATTACAGTAATCTAGTCTGGATGTAACAAATGCATGGATAAGTTTTTCAGCATCATTTTTAGGCAAAATATTTCTGATTTTAGTTATGTTTCGCAGGTGAAAATATGCAGTTTTACAAGCTTGATTTATATGAGCTGTGAATGAGAGATTTTGGTCAAATACGACTCCAAGGTTTTTTACAGTAGAGCTAGAGGCTATACTCACATTGTCAAGTGAGATTATCTGGTCGGACAGAGAATCTCTCTGACCTTTAGGACCGACAACAATGACCTCTGTTTTTTCAGGGTTTAAGAGCAGGTAATTCAGGGTCATCCAGGTTTTGATGTCCTTCACACAGGCACTGAGCTTATTGATTTGATCGGTCTGATTTGGTTTCATTGATAAGTACAGCTGAGTGTCATCAGCATAGCAGTGGAAATTAATGCCATGTTTTCTGATAATGTTACCTAATGGCAACATATACAGAGTAAACAGGATTGGACCAAGCACAGATCCTTGTGGAACACCGCAAGCTACTTTAGAGCAGGGAGAGGTGCACTGGTTTACACTAACAAACTGGTACCTATCTGATAGAGAGGATTTAAACCATTTGAGGGCGGTCCCTCTGACACCTATGTCACATTCTAACCTCTGCAGTAGAATGTTGTGATCAATGGTGTCAAACGCTGCACTGAGGTCCAGTAGGACCAGGACTGAAGCCAGCCCGTTATCAGCAGCTAGTAGCAAATCATTTGTCACTTTAAGCAGAGCAGTTTCTGTGCTGTGGTGAGCTCTGAAACCAGACTGACATTTTTCAAATAAATTATTGTCCTGCAGATGGTGACAAAGCTGTTTCACCACAACTCGTTCCAGAATCTTTGAGAGAAATGGAAGATTCGAGACAGGTCTGTAGTTGGCTAGTTCATCAGGATTTAAGCTAGGTTTTTTCAAAAGCGGTTTAATTACAGCATATTTAAAGGACTGAGGAACAAAGCCATTTTCTAATGACATATTTATTATGTTATGGATGGAACCTATTATTAAGTGGAGAGCTTCTTTGAGGAGTTTGACTGGAATAGGGTCGAGCAAACAAGTTGATGGTTTGGACGACATGATGACTGAGGTAATCTCCACCTCATCGACAGGAGTAAATTTGTCTATTGCTATTAGAGGATTTATGTGGGATATTGGTGTTACAGACTGGATTTGCTGGATTTGCTCGGGGCTGATTTTTGGAGTGGCTTCGTTGATCTTGTCTCTAATGGTTGTAATTTTGTAATTGAAGAATTCAAGAAAGTCATCACAACTGAACTTCGAAGGGAGAAGAGACTCAGGGGCAGTGTGTGAGTTTGTCAGCCTGGCTACAGTGCTGAACAGAAATCTGGGGTTGCTTTTGTTTACTTCTATTAGGTTTGAATAGTATCTGGTTTGTGCTTTTCGCAGAGCGGCCTTATAAGAGAGCAGGCAGAGCTTCCATGCCTTCAGAGACTGCTCGGAGCGCGAGTGGCGCCAGAGCTTCTCTGTGCGTCTCACGTGTTGTTTGAGTGATCACAGTTCTGGAGTAAACCATGGAGCCGGAGGTCTTGGTTTAATGCTTTTCTGTTTTAGCGGAGCTGCAACATCGAGAGCAGATTTTAAGGTGAGCATTGTCCTATCAACAAACTGATCCATGATAATTGGATTAAAGTTGTTCTCATTGTCACATGGCATATCATTTAATACTGGCTCGATTATTTCTTTGAACTTGGCTACCGATTTTTCTGATATTGTTCTTTTCATTATAGTTTTCTCCTGCCGAGCTGGATAGTCTTTTAGTACGAATTGAAAGGTAATTAAAAAATGGTCAGAGAGTATAGGGTTTTGAGTAGGGGTGGGCGATATCTCGATATTTAAAATATATCGAGATATTTTTGAAACTCGATATGAATTCTGACATATCGATATATCGCTATAATGCTTATGTTTACTTCTGGTTTCGCCGCTTGTTTCGCCTTCTCTGTGCCGCTGCCTCCGCCTCCTGCTTTTGTCCCCGAGCTCCTCCTGAGCCCGGACCTGGCCGCGGACTAAACCAGGACTAGAACTAGGACTAGAACTAAACCAGGACTAAACGCGGCCGCAAAGCCCGGGGCTCGGCCGCGGACTAAACCAGGACTAGGACCAGGGCTCTGCAGTGCGCCCATTTCACTCGCATTTGCGAGCAAATATTTCGTCGTGCGAACGTGGAAAACCAAACAGGCGCATCTGTGCGAGTGCTTCTGCAGCCACAATAAGGAGCTGCGCACAGCCGCATAGCGTGGCGAGTTAAACTTTCTAAATGCACGTTTCCCAGTGCGAGCGCAACCACATGACACCTCCGATCGCCAAGACGACCCCAGCACACGAGCTCAGCGTGTGTGCAGATATCACTGAACAAACTCCGCTTCAAAACACACCCACGCCCCTTAAGCGAGAGCCCCGCAGCAGGACCCACACCTGCCCCACCACTCACAGACACCCGTACCACTGGACAAAGCGAGCTTTGGCTTTTGTCTTGGTCTTGTCTCGGACTCGAGCGCATTTGGACTCGGTCTTGTCATGAACTCAAGGTCTGAATACTGAGTGCGGTCATTTTTCATTAATGCCGCTGCTGTTGCCAATAAACTCATCCCGGCGTGGAGTGCGCGGGAGCGCGTGCGGGAGTCGCGGGAGCGTCGGGAGTGCGCGGGAGCGTGCTTGGGAGTGCGCGGGAGCGTCGGGAGCGTGCGGGAGCGTCTTGAGCGTCTTGAGGCTTCTCTCTGCAGCCTGTGCCAAATGCCAAATAAATCCGTTTGTCACACTGTGCGTTTGATTTGGTAAATGTGCAGAGACTAAATACCATTTTAAAACAAGAGAATGTAACTCCAGTTTGGAATTTGAAAATAGAGGTTTAAAAATCCTGCACACTTTATTCACTTTGAAGCAGTTTTGTGTCAGTGGAAGTCCTCTTAAAGAAGAGGTTCTTAAACTGTGGGTGAGGGTCCAAAAAGGGGTGTCAAGAGTGTTTAAGTGCAGTACTAAATGAATATTAATCAGATAAAATTTGTTTTTTTGTTTTTGCAGTAGTTTGGGGGGGCTGTATTTTTTCCTGTAAAGATATCGAGATATATATCGTATATCGAGATATAGCAAAATATATCGAGATATATTTTTTGGTCCATATCGCCCAGCCCTAGTTTTGAGGAATTGCAATTAAATCATTAATCTCAATACCATAAGTTAGGACGAGATAAAGAGTGTGATTGTGACAGTGAGTCGGCTTGTTCACACTCTGGGTAAAACCGACCCCATCCAGGAGAGCACCAAAAGCACTGCTGAGGCACTCACTGCTGTTATCAACATGAATGTTGAAATCTCCAACTATAACAATCCTTTCCCATTCCAAAACTAAACTTGAAATAAAGTCAGAAAACTCTGTCAGAAACTCGGCATATGGACCAGGATGTTGGTAGATTGTTATGAATATAACAGCTTTTTGGTTTTTCCAGTTGGTGCATGTAATAGATAGTGCGAGGCTTTCAAAGGAGCTTCTCCAGGTCCACAAAACACAAGGAAACCACAAAGGAGAAAGTTAGGAGATCTGATGCCTTTCCTATCAGAGTTTTGCTGTGATTTATTTGTGCTTTTTGTGCGTGGGACATACACAGCCTCAGCCAGTCTGGGAGAATTGTTCATGCAGGGTGGCTCAGAGGAGGCCCCTGTACGTGGGGCACACACAGTCTCAGCCTGTTTGGAGCTGTTCTCGCTAACAGAGCAGTGCCTCACTAGTCTACTCTGCTCCCTAGCGTCACTGACACTCCCTGAGCTATTCTGTGTGCTAGTCTTACCTGATGGTCATCTAAGACTAGTGATCATATTCTGAGCTAAGAGGGAGGAGCCAGCCGCTGTGGGATGAATGCCGTCGCTACGTATCAGCCTGGGCTTCCCCTCAAATGCCCTCCAGTTGTCTATGAAGACGACACCATTCTGCGGGCACCAATTGGACAACCACTGGTTGACGGCTGAAAAGCGGCTGAACATTTCACAATTGGCATAATTTGGAAGGGGGCCAGAGAAGTACACGGACTCCCACATCGACTTAGCCAATTCACAAACTGCCGCTATCTGCAACTTCACCACCTCTGACTGACCGCGCCGAGTATCGTTACCCCCCCGCGTGTATAACGATCCGGCGGTACCTGTTCTTACTTCTCTTTAAAAGCCTCAGATTCCCCTCGATGTCGCCCAGTCTGGCTCCAGGGTAACACCGTGTGGAAGCTGCAGGCAGTTCCACGTCCCTGACTATGGAGCTCCCTATGACTAGAGTGTCCCGCGTCCAGCTCAGGGGGGCGAACCTGTTCTGGACGGGAAGCTCCCTGCTCTCAGCCCTGTGTCCCTGGTCTCCTGCAGTCCTACTCTCAGCCCTGTGTCCCTGGTCTCCTGCAGTCCTACTCTCAGCCCTGTGTCCCTGGTCTCCTGCAGTCCTACTCTCAGCCCTATGTCCCTGATCTCCTGCAGTCCTACTCTCAGCCCTGTGTCCCTGGTCTCCTGCAGTCCTACTCTCAGCCCTATGTCCCTGGTCTCCTGCAGTCCTACTCTCAGCCCTGTGTCCCTGGTCTCCTGCAGTCCTACTCTCAGCCCTGTGTCCCTGATCTCCTGCAGTCCTACACTCAGCTATGTGTCCCTGGTCTCCTGCAGTCCTACTCTCAGCCCTATGTCCCTGGTCTCCTGCAGTCCTACTCTCAGCCCTGTGTCCCTGATCTCCTGCAGTCCTACACTCAGCTATGTGTCCCTGATCTCCTGCAGTCCTAGTCTTAGCCCTGTGCCTGCATCTAACTGTCACAAACCTGTCCTGGTCTGGTCCCGGCTGCACGGGATGCGCCGGGGGGCTGCTCTCGCTAGCTGTGCTAATGCTAACGCGGTCCGCGGTCCCTGCTACTGCCTGACTATAACTCGGCTTCAGCGCCTCCAATGAGCGGATCCGCGTTTCTAACTCTGTAACCCTGGCCTCGAGGACTGCCACTACGCTGCACTTAGCGCAACTATCCCTGTCACTATCAAATAAGCCAGGGTTCTCACTCCACATATGGCAACTAGAACAGGAAAGGGGGGCGAGAGTTTTAGCCATGATGCTAGGCTAGGCTAGATCAGGCTGAAACTACAAGCTGAAACTACAGAGAGAGAGAGGCTTAGACCATGAATTACGGAGCACTAGATGCTGAATAAACTTCGATGGTTTGACAAAGTACTCAGGCACTAGTTTAGATGTTGGATTCGTGGATTAACAGATTCAAGTAGAGAGACGCTAGTAATACTGCTCACAAAACAGAATTCACTCACCGGAAATGACGTCACCGGAACAACAACCAGTGTCCCAACCATGGTGTTCATAACGAACACCATGTTCGAGCACAAGGGGGTCCATCGGTGCACGTGGCACCAGGACTCCCTAGGCCGGAGGTCGATGATCGACTTTGTTGTCGTGTCATCTGACCTCCGGCCGTGTGTCTTGGACACTCGGGGGAAGAGAGGGGCAGAGCTGTCAACTGATCACCACCTGGTGGTGAGTTGGGACCGCTGGCGGAGGAGGAAGCCGGAAAGACCTGGCAGGCCCAAGCGTATCGTGAGGGTCTGTTGAGAATGTCTGGCAGAACCTTCTGTCAGTGCGGGCTTCAACTCACACCTCCAGGAGAGCTTCACCCAGATCCCGGGGGAGGCTGGGGACATGGAGCCTGAGTGGCTTCGTTCTCGGCCTCCATTGTAGATGCGGCCGCTCGTAGCTGTGGCCGTAAGGTTTGTGGTGCCTGTCGCGGTGGCAATCCCCGAACCTGGTGGTGGACACCGGAAGTAAGGGATGCCATCAACTAGGGCTGGGCGGTAAACTGTTTGAACCGGTATACCGGTAATTTTTATTTTTATGATATTAATTTTTTATTTACCGCCATACCGTGTGTGCGCGCATATGTCAGCAACACAGAGCGGCGGAACCTCGCATAGTGGTAGATTGAGCGGGGGCTGTTTTTCAGTGTTACACCAAACAAGCCAACTCTGCAGGAGAGCGTGGTAGTGGCTGAGACTAGGGTGGTAAGGATAGCGAGTTGAGCGGTGAGCATGGACGAACAAAATGACACAGACACAGACACAGAACTCATTCCGAAAAAGGGAGCCGTGTCTGTTGTTTGGAAATACTTCGGTTTTTAAAAATCTGACGCGGATCAAACACGTATCATCTGTAAGTGTTGTCGAGCTAATGTTTTAGCTGCAGGAGGCAACACAAGCAACTTGCTTCACCACCTCCGCCACAATCATATCCTGGAATACGAAGATTGCATGATGAAAGTAAAATCTCCATCTTCTCCCCAATCTCTGCGTAACGTTGGCACTGCAGCACAAAACACTACACAGACATCCCTGGTAGGCGCGTTTGCTAAAGGGACCGTCTATGACAAGAAAAGCAAACGTTGGAATGATATTACCAACTCTATCACACTCCACTTAGCCAAAGACATGGTACCGCTTAGTACTGTTGAGAAACATGGCTTCCGGGAGATGATTAAAACGCTGGAACCCCGATATGTTTTACCAAGCCGAAATTACTTCAGCCGAACAGCAATTCCTGACTTGTACCAAAAACACAGAGCCAAGATAGAAGCAGACTTGGCTAACGTTAGCCACTTCTCAGCAACAACCGATTTATGGTCTAGTCGCACCATGGAGCCGTATCTTAGTTTGACTGTTCACTTCATAAGTGACGATTGGATGTTGCAAAGTCATTGTCTGCAAACGGGCTTTTTCCCCGATGATCACACTGGCGAGATACTAGCAGCAGGCTTGCAAGAGGCACTTGATTCGTGGGGGCTGTTGGAGCACAGATTAGTGGCGATTACAACAGACAGTGGAGCCAACATCGTAAAGGCTGTGGAGCTGAATAGTTGGACAAGACTCCAGTGCTTCGGTCACAGACTTCACATAGCTATTGGTAAGCACTATTTATCTTATTAAGTTGAACATTAATTAATCTGTTATTAATAATAATAATAATAATAAAATCCGTTATACATATTTTTTCCACTACTACTACTACTTCTACTACTACTACTACTACTACTACTTCTACTACTACTACTACTACTACTACTAATAATAATAAAACCATTTGTTTTGTGCCATTTTTAGAGAGAGCTATGAAAGATGCCCGTATACAGCGTGCAGTTGGAGTCTGCAAAAGAATTGTGGCAGCTTTTTCATACTCCTGGAAAAAAAGGAGGGACCTGGCCATTGTACAGGAGGAACTGGGACTTCCAAAACACCAGCTCACAACAGAGACACCCACCAGGTGGGGATCACGCCAAATGATGATACAAAGAGTACTGGAGCAGGAGAGAGCCATCAGTCAGGTTCTATCGGCTGACAGGAAAACAAGGAATTTGGTCCTCACGTGGCAAGATATGGAGGCCCTGGAGGCTGTCAACAAGGTGTTTGATTGTTTTCATTTCTAATTTTAACTAAACTTTTTTCCTATTCCCTTTATAATCTGTGGATGCACTTCTTTAATTTTACTGTTATGAAAATAACAATCTTTCCCCTCTCTCTCTCTCTCTCATCCTCTCCCCCTCTCCCTCAGGTGTTGAGCCCACTGCAGGAGTTCACAGATGCCTTATCTGGAGAGCACTATGTCAGTGTGTCGTACATAAAGCCAGTACTTCATCTGTTCAACAATACCATTCTTGCTGAGGAAGAGGGGGACACAGAATTGGTCAAGGATGCGAAGAGAAACATTTTAGCCTACTTGAACGAGAAATACTCAGATCCAGACACCGATGACCTGCTCAATATTGCATCTTTCCTTGATCCACGATTCAGAACCAACTACTCAAAGGAAGACAATGTGGAACGCATCATTTGCAGAGCAGTGGAAGAAATCAAGTCATTCGAGGGTCAACATCAAGACCCCCTTACAGGGCCTTCTGGTGCTGCAGCAGCTGCTGCAGTAGGGCCTGTTGGTCCACCTGAAGAGAAGAAAAAGAAGTCTTTGTCTAACTTTTTCAAAAAGCAGTTTGCTGGCACTGGCAGCATGGGCTGCAGCAAAGTAACCACAGAGGAAAGCATCAGGATGGAGCTGAGAGCCTACCTGCACACCACAGAAGTTGACAGTGATGCTGATCCTTTGCAGTGGTGGAGATGCCATAAGCCAAGCTTTCCCCGTGTTGCAAAACTAGCTCAACGGTATTTATGCATACCTGCCACAAGTGCTCCATCTGAAAGAGTGTTCAGCACTGGTGGCAATATCGTCACATGCCATAGAGCTGCACTCAAACCAGATGCTGTGGACCGTCTGGTCTTCCTTGCTCAAAATTTGTGATGGCTGAAATGGCTAATTTATGGACCTGAATTCCATAGAGTGGAAATTATGTTTTTTATAATATTATTTCTATGCTACAGGATAAGCTTGAAACCTCAGTTGCACTTTCTGTTACAGTTTTGATACTTGAATATGGTGTTACTTTTGCAAGTGGCACACTTAAAGTTTACTTTTTATTATTTGTTTACATGTGTGTATTGTTTCTATAGTACAGAATAAGCCTGCTAGCCAAGTTGCACTTATGTTTTTGATATTTGAATATAGTGCACTGCTCCTGGATTCTAGCAATACTATTATGCAAGTTGCATACTTTTTGTTTACTTTTTATTATTTGTTTATGTGTGTAGGCCTACACGCCTCCATTTGAAGAAAAATATATATGAATGCAATGCAATGTTTAAGAAAGGACACATCTCTTGCATTGCAGTCAGCTTTAAATGATGTTTTCAAGTTGCACAATAAAGAATTCCGTATTGTGACTGCAACAGTCTGTGTCATGCATTCTGATTTCTGCACATTACAATTTTGAGTGCCTGGCACTCAATTCTTTTGTGGGATCATTCAAACCAGGGTAATTTACTGCAGTAAGTATTCTCTAAACAATTAGGAATTGGGGTTAACACGTAAACATCCACGAAAAAAAAATACCGTTAAATACCGTGATAATTAAAAAAAATACCGTGATATAAATTTTTGGTCATACCGCCCAGCTCTACCGTCAACCTGAAGAAGGAGTCCTACCGGGCCTTGCTGGCTCGGGGGACTCCTGCGGCAGCTGACGGGTACCGTCGGGCCAAGCGTGCTGCAGCCTGGGCGGTGGCAGAGGCAAAAACTCGGGTCTGGGAGGAGTTCGGGGAGGCCATGGAGGAGGACTATCGGATGGCCCCAAGGAAATTCTGGCAAACCGTCTGGCGCCTCAGGAGGGGGAAACAGTGCTTCACCAACACTGTTTACAGTGCGGGGGGAGAACTGCTGACCTCGACTGGGGATGGTCTCGGGCGGTGGAAGGAAAACTTTGGGGATCTCCTCAATCCCACCGTCACGTCCTCCGAAGAGGAGGCCGAGGCTGGAGACCCAGAGGCGGACTCATCCATCACCCTGGCCGAAGTCACTAAGGTGGTCGGAAAGCTCCTCGGTGGCAAGGCTCCGGGGGTGGATGAGATCCGTCCTGAGTACCTTAAGTCTCTGGGTGTTGTGGGGCTGTCTTGGCTGACACGCCTCCGCAACATCGCGTGGCGGTCGGGAACAGTACCTCTGGACTGGCAGACCGGGGTGGTGGTCCCTCTGTATAAGAAGGGGGACCGGAGGGTGTGTTCCAACTACAGGGGAATCACACTCCTCAGCCTCCCCGGTAAAGTCTATGCCAGGGTACTGGAGAGGAGAGTCCGGCTGATAGTCAAACCTCGGATTCAAGAGGAGCAGTGTGGTTTTCGGCCTGGTCGTGGAACACTGGACCAGCTCTACACCCTCCATCGGGTGCTTGAGGGTTCATGGGAGTTTGCCCAACCAGTCCACATGTGTTTTGTGGACCTGGAGAAGGCATTTGACTGTGTCCCTTGTGGTGCCCTGTGGGGGGTGCTCCGGGAGTATGGGGTCCGGGGCCCTTTGCTAAGGGCTGTCCGGTCCCTGTATGACCGGAGCAGGAGCTGTGTTCACATTGCTGGCAGTAAGTCAGACTTGTTCCCGGTGCATGTTGGACTCCGCCAGGGCTGCCCTTTGTCACCGGTTCTGTTCATTGTATTTATGGACAGAATTTCTAGGCGCAGCCAGGGGCCGGAGGGGGTCCAGTTCGGGAACCACAGGATCTCATCTCTGCTTTTTGCGGATGATGTTGTCCTGTTGGCTTCATCGAACCAGGATCTGCAGCACTGGGGCGGTTTGCAGCCGAGTGTGAAGCGGCTGGGATGAGGATCAGCTGTTCCAAATCCGAGGCCATGGTTCTCGACCGGAAAAAGGTGGATTGCCCTCTCCGGGTGGGTGGGGGGTCTCTGCCTCAAGTGGAGGAGTTCAAGTATCTCGGGGTCTTGTTCACAGTGAGGGGAGGATGGAGCGTGAGATTGACAGGCGGATCGGTGCAGCGTCGGCAGTGATGCGGTCGCTGCATCGGACCGTTGTGGTGAAGGAGCTCAGCCGAAAGGCGAAGCTCTCGATTTACCGGTTAATCTACGTTCCTCCCCTCACCTATGGTCATGAGCTCTGGGTAATGACCGAAAGGATGAGATCGCAGATACAAGCGGCCGAAATGAGTTTCCTTCGCAGAGTGGCCGGGCGCTCCCTTAGAGATAGGATGAGGAGCTCGGTCACACGGGAGGGGCTCGGAGTAGAGTCGCTGCTCCTCCACGTCGAGAGGAGCAGCTGAGGTGGCTCGGGCATCTGCTCCGGATGCCTCCTGGATGCCTCCCTCGGGAGGTGTTCTGGGCATGTCCCACCGGTAGGAGGCCCCGGGGAAGACCCAGGACATGCTGGAGGGACTATGTCTCTCGGCCTGGGAACGCCTTGGGGTCCGTCCGGAGGAGCTGGAGGAAGTGGCTGGGGAGAAGGAAGCTTGGAAGCCCCTGCTTAGACTGCTGCCCCCGCGACCCGGCCCCGGATAAGCGGAAGAAAATGGATGGATGGATATTTGTTAAAACTTTTGTCTTGCCAAAATCTGACCTTTCTGTGTTCATTAAATGATCAATCTTTCTTCAGTGAAGCAAATTTATTTTAGTATATTGAGCATAATTTGGGAGGGGTTTTAGCTTTCATATGAGACATTTCTAAAACCAATCGATTAATTTAAAGTCAGGTTATAAGCTTTTGTTTCTACAAAATGGATAAGAGACAAGACTTTTGTCAGGGACTGTAGAGGAGGAGTAATATATGGATGATTAAAAGAAATAGTTTGAGTCAGAAATGAAGGCAGAGAAAGAAATGCATGAAATCCAAACTGTACTGGTTGAGTCAGATACTAAAATGGAAGTATTGGGAAAAATATAACTCACAATCTGTGCATGCACAGTTGGACTTTAGTGATGATGATGGGGATATTGTGGAGAATGGCGATGGACAAATGCAAATAAATATCCCGGGAGCACAGACACTGGGGCTGCTGCTGCCGTCTGCCTGACATGAAATGAACAACACCCAGAGTCACCAACCACCCACCATTCAGTCATCATCACCTGGACCCAGCAATAAACACAACATGCAAATGCCATCAATGCTGGGTTTCAGATGACATCACAGCATTCTATGGGGGGCAGCTAAAATAAAAATAGCAAAAATGCTATGTTGTAATACATTGAGTTCTTGGGTTTAGTCAATAAAAGAAAATACCAAGTTCAACATTTGTGCATTTACCTTTTGGATATTTCATGGTAAAATACAATGTAATTAATAGGGCAATCTGGCCCTTGACCCCATCTGCAAGCATGACATCATCACATGCTAGAATCTGAAAACCACTAATACCATTAAGAACTTCTACAGCTCAATCTGGAGCTAGCTGAGTAACCAGCTTTTGACAGTTTGTGCAAAGCCTCAAACCAGCAAGCCAGTGTCACAGACTATTTGGTGAAAAATCACAAAGCTACTCTGCTCCCCGAATTAGAAATCTCAACCTTTAATGGTGACTCTCTGCAGTATTGGACTTTTATGAGATCTGTAGAACACAGTATACTGTAGAGGGCTGCACAAGTGATGCATGTGACAGACTACAGTTTCTGCTGCAATACACCAGTGACCAGCCTCATGCTTTGGTAAAGAGCTGCATTCATATGGAACAACAGCAACAGTTAAGGCAAAGGCATTACTAAAAGAGATTTTTAGAGATGAACACAAGATTGCAGAAGCCTATATAAAAGAAGTAATGGACTGTAAATAATTAAGGCAGGAGATGGCGCTGCACTAAAATCTTTTTCACTGTTTTTGGCTGGATGCTGTAATGCCATGTCAAGCATCAATAAGTTTCTTGTACCCAAGCATCCTTACAACACCAGTTTTGTGAATGAACTGGAGATCAGCAGCGTGGAGGGTGAGAACTATGCATCAAGTTATCAGAAGTCTACTCACAAAAGCTGATCCTAGTGAGAAAAGAGAAGATCTCATGTCAAGAGGATGTGAACTGTTGGCCACATCTGAAAGATGTAAAGCTCCCTGTTTGTCAAGTCCACATAGGATTGCACAGAGCAAAGTTTCCTCAAGCTATGGAATCACTTCAGGTGGTAAAAGTGTGATGATAGACCATACACTGTGAGAACATTATGAGGCTGGAGAATAATGGGCCGCTCAGAGGCAGAGGAGAGGTGAAGCAAACTGATATATGGACTAAAACAACTGTAAACAGGATCGTCTTTGCTAGATTGAAGGAGCTGTGGGAGCTTCAGTTTAAACAAGATTTCCCTGATGCTGGACTAACAGAGGAAATTAACATTGAAACTCAATTTATTTCCATGGTGTCTCAGTCTGCAGAGCTGAAAGATGGACATTACAGCATTTCTATCCCAGTCAAGAATAAAGAGCTGCAAATGGCCAACAAAAGATCAGGCATAGAGCAACGTGAACTAAATCTAAAGAAAAGATTTCCCAGAGATGAGGTCTACTACAAGGAGTATGTGGCATTTATGGACAGCATCCTGGATAAAGGACACATGGGGAGATTACAAATACTGAAACATATTTGGTACTTACCTCATCATGGAGTCAGACATCCAGTGAAAGAAAAGCTGCCTGTTGTCTTGATTGCGGAGACAGTTTTGGTGGAACATCTTTGAATCAGAAACTATTGCAAGAGCCTTGGGAATACGGAGGTGTGCAGAAATGGATAAATTAAATTTTAAGATCAACCTCAAAGAGCGTCCACACACCAGACGAGGACTACTTTCCCTGGTCAGTTCTTTGATCCACTAGGATTCCTCGCTCCAATCATCTTGCTAGCCGAGACTTCTCCAGGACAACTGTCGCCTTAAGTACTCCTGGGACAAAGAACTGCCAGACAGCATTATTAAGATCTAGACTAAGTGACTTTCTGTACTCAAGCAGCTGGAAGGATTTGGAGTGGATAGATTCCTCTTTGGCTTACCAGTCTCAGCACAGCTTCACCATTTTGCTGATGAGAGTGATGATACTTATGGCACAGCAAGCTACCTGTGCAAGACAACTCTAAAGGTGATGCACAATCCACTCTCCTGATGGCCAGAACCAGAGTTGCACCGCTGAAAACTCCTACTATCCCACAGCTAGAGCTAACTGCACTCACAGTTGCAGTGAAGATGGATAAGCTGCTGAGAAAGGAGCGACAGGTGGAGGTTGGAGACTCAGTTTTCCTGGACTGACAGTACTGCTGTCATTAAATATCTGAACAGTGAAACTGCAAGATTCAAGACATTTAATTCCACTTCTAACCTTGCTGACTGTGTTTCCAGGGGACTAGCAGTTGATTCCTGATGGTGAGAGCTGGCAGTGTGGACCATCATCTTCCAGACTCCTGACCTGTGGCCCATAAATCCAGATACATAGTTTTGGGTTTGTGAAAGAAGACTTGAAGGTGTCTTAAATACACGCTATCCAGTTACAACTGCTGAACAATTCGCTAGACAGGCTGATGCTTCATTTCTCTTCTTGGACCAAGTTGAAATGAGCTGTTGCCTGATTTCTCAAGCTGAAAACGCTGATGATGTAACTGAGAACAAAAAGAAAACTATGGACATTAAATGATGTAAACAAGATGGAGGATTTCAAGAAGAGAATCACATGCTCAGTGTTGATTTAAATGAAATAGAATTTTCTCTTTTACTCCACCAGGCTGTTGTTCACATTGTAGTTGTTTGGTATTTTGTACTTTAGACAAAGCATCACTGAAAGACAGATGACTAGCTAATATGGCTGTATGCTAATTACTGTAAGCATAAACCCAATAACGTGAGCCCCTCTGTGTAACACTATGCCCACCATGAGCGTTCCCACAATATTGTACTGAATATGGTACCGTGAGGTTCATGCCGAGATAATATCATACCGTGAAATTTGGATATCATTACATTCCTCGTCATCATTGTCCTAAATGTTCTACAAATTTAAAATGACTAAAAAGCATAATTACAGTGATAAAAAGCAATAAATAGAACAGTGTTATAAAAAAAAAAAATAGGAGCTGCTCAGCTTGTGTGAAACACCAGTGTAAAAAGGTGAGTTGTCATGGAATGCTCAGAAGGAGGCTAATCCATAATTTGGGCCCAGTGACAATGTCTTACCCACACTCTTCTATTTAAGAGGTAAAAGAAGTTTTAGATACTTAGGGGACATGTGAGAGACACATGAGAAACACGTGCTACAAATGGTTGAGAATGGACCACGTTAGGACAGTTTTTTCACTCATTATGGTCAGCTTGGCTGGTTAGGCAAGACCTTTACCACTTAAATTACAGTAACATTAGATATGTAACTGGCAAAGATATTACACATCTCCTGTTGATGTACGGTAATGATTTGAGTTATTTTCCTATGATTATTATTTACAGGTGCACTATAGAACATTTCTGGCGGAGGGTCTGCCACCTGCATCTCTTTATGGAGTCGGAAATGTTCCCTGATGGGAATTAAATGTATCTATCTCCATGATCCAGATGGCACCAGGCCAAGTCGGCCTAATCTGTGAAGAGGGGAGACACAGGTTTAATTCCCTACTGTGGAACTCATCTCCTTGGTCACAAGCAGCTGGCAGATCCTCCACCAGAAATGTAACACAGTGCACCGTAATCCATTTTCAGACTAATGTGAGAGATTAGTTAGTCATTTTGGTCCAAACTTTATTTATAGGGGGAGGTACCTGTCTGAAGAACTCCTCCATGAGGTTGTGGGTCCAGCGGTAGTGCAGGGGCCAGGTCCGGGCAGGGTGACTGATGTCTGCAGCATGGAGCACCAGAGACAGCACCTTCACTTTGTCTAGACTAAACAAATACACATGCACACACAGCATGGTTCCAATTATTTTCTCTGTCAAAATCTTTTTAAGATGCATTGTTGTCATGATACTACAATTTTAAATTCAATAGTAAGGAACAGACTCCATACTCAATGTGGATTCTGATACGATGATAGTAATAAAAAAAAACCTTTCTTTGGACAATAGAAATAGTATTTCCTTTTCTATAATCCCTCAGTGGCCCAGGCAGGTTCCATAGTGCTCCATGGGCATATACATATATAGTCTATACTGCTCATAAAAATTAAAGGAACACTTTGAAAACACATCAGATTTCAAAGTGAAAAAAAATATGGGTGTCTATACAAATCTGGACAGGTTTTAGGAATAAAAGGATGCCACCGCTTTTAATGGAAATTAACAACAAGTGAACCAGAGTGGTAACAGTGAGACAAACCCTAAAACAGGTTTTGCATGTGGAGGTTTTTTTTGGCTGGTATTCCACTAGTGCTGCTTTGGTGATTACCACTACTGGGAGCATGAGGTCCCTCCTGTAGGCTCCCTACTCTCAGAGGGGTTCATGGGGGCATCAGGTGTGCAGAGTACTGGGCGGCGAACAGCTGCCCCTGCGACCCAGCTGGATAAAGTGGAAGAAGATGGACGGACGGGAGCATGAGGCCATTCTTTAACCGTACAAAAGTTGCACAGGTTGTCCAACTTTCTCAGGATGGCACATCTGAACGTGCCTTTACAAAGAGATTTAATGTGTTTCAGGACAGAGAGAAGCTGTAGAAGGTCCTAGAAGCAGATATGGGTCCATCAGCAGGATATCTGCTCCTTTGTGCAGGAGAAACAGGCGGAGCACTGTCTGTGCTACAGAATGATCTCCAGCAGAACACTGGTGTGAATGTCCCTGCCCATATAATCAGAAACAGGCTTCATGAGGGTGGCTTGAGGGTGTCACATCCTGTAGTGGGCGCTGTTCTCACCACCAAACACTGTGGAGCTCCACTGGCATTTGCCAGACGACACCAGAATTGGCGGGACCACCACTGGTGCCCTGTGCTTTCCACAGATTAGAGCAGGTTCACGCTGAGCACCTGTGACAGACGTGGGTCAGTGATGGTCTGGGGAGGCAGATCCATGGAGGATGACTGCCACTTTGATTTTCAGGGTGTCTATAAAATGAAGCCCTCTGTGGCTGAAAATGTTATTTCCATTTAAAGACGTGGCATCCTTTTGTTCATAAGACATTGCCCTGTCCACATTTGTATAGATGTCCAGATATGTGTTTTCAAAGTCTTCCTTTAATTTTTTGAGCAGTTGTTAGAATAAAATGCTTATAATGATGAAGTTATTAAAAATGTACATAAAGCTAATGCAGGCTTCAGGGAATGATATAAACCAGGCACAGTTCTTAAGTAAATCATTGTCAGAGTCTGTGAGGGGTTGACAGGCACTATATCTGAAAACCAGACTTTTGAACTTTTGAACTCTGTTGGTGAGGGACAGGGTGACTCCTCAGACCATATATCTGTGCTTATCTGATAAAATGTGAACCTAACGCATGATGTATTGTGACCATGATGTATTGTGATGACACAATTGCTTCAATAAAAACCGTGCCAGGGAGACGGGGCTTGGGAGACCTAGACGTGGACGAGCCTCGCCAGCGCACGTCTCCCCCGTGCACGTAAAAAACTTTGACTTGTCGCAGTTGGCTATTGATTCTGACCCAGGTGATTCAATCCACAATTAGGTTGGAGATTGGCATTTATAAACTAGTCAAGTATTTCATTGCTTGTGATTTATTCTTTGACAGCAGTGTATGAGTTCAAATGAGTATTTAGTTTTGATACTGGTGCTAGTATCTGTTAGCGTTTGACTTTCAATACTTTTGACAACCCTAGTGTGAGATAAGCTTCAAAAACACTAAATATCTTATTTGTAGTGTGCACTGCTGTCTAAGCATTACTGTCTTCAGTTGCCTCTGTATTTCAGCCAGTCCCACTCTAACTCTGTTTTGATTCATGTGAGTCATGTGGGCTAATAGTTTTAATCATGGCGGTTCAGACATGGGGGAGGTGTGGCAAAGGGCTGCAGCAGATGTTGTCTGCACACAGCCAAGCAGGTTCAAGTGAGTAACGTGGTGACGTGTTTAAATGAGTCACTCGGAGAGAACTGGCTCTTCTTTTCTGTTTCTGATTAAAATGCTGATGCTTACCCAACCAGGAATCTGGCCCGATCATCAGTCAGGTGGTCGCTCTGTATGGTCACAGATACAGTTCCTCCTGCTCTCACTCTTTTTTATGGAAATAAGTGCCATTTTCCATCCCAACACACACACGCAAAAGTATCAATATCGATATTGTAACTGAAAATGCTGGATCGGTAGTAAATATTACTTTTGCACTTCATTACAAAAAAATAATACAAGGCACTCTATTACTACTACAGTCATTACAACATTTTTACTACTTTACAACCACATTTGCCACATTTTGCCCAAACCTTTAACCATCTCAATAGGATATTAAAGGGTCAATACTACACAGCTCTACATGCCCCACCTGGGTGTCTGCGACACAGAGTTCCTCATGGTCTTGATCTGCTGGAAGTGGCAGGACATGTCTGTGGACATCACCATCTCGATGACCAGGGCCCTCAGCTCTCTGAAGGACACATACAAACAGTCACAGGCTGAGACTCATGGCTGGTCTTCTCTATTTCTATTAGACCATTGAACTTTTGCATTTGTGTGGATCCAGGGTATTTACTATTAAAATATAACACATGAATCAAATTTTATTCATCATAAACCATAATGCTGTAGTACAGAATAATGAGTGTTTTTTATGCAAGACATTGTAGCATTAATCAAACAAGCATACATCATTTGAAATACAACTCTGAGTGATAATGATGATTGCCATTTTTGTTTATTGTTTTTTGTTGTTGTTTTCATCTTATTTTGCAGTGAAAGGTTGTTTTGTACACTTTGGCTCCTCTCCTGTAGTACATTGTTGAGGAGGAAATCATTGCTTCACTGCACCAAAACAGAAGAGCTCAGGCCACAGAGCTGTTGTCTGGAGCCCCTGCCCCTCGGACAAAGCCATTGTACTCCATCTCATGCAGGACTAAAGCTCAGACACAAGTATGATACCTCCAGTCGTCCTTGTTGAGGTTGATCAGGATGTTCATTTCCTCATCTGCCATCAGCCTGTAGGCGGCGCTCACATGGTGGTTCTCCAGCACTGAGCGGTCATTATATAGAATGGCCACCTCGGACCTGCACACCCACAAACACGCCTTTTATAATAGTTAGACCAATGCCTGTATTTGACCTGTTATGCATTGCTAGTCAAGTGTGTTACTAGTCAAATCTGTTTTTGTTGTTGTTATTATTGTTTATGTGTGTTGCTGCTCATGTGTGTTACTGTTCATGCATGTTACTGGTCATAGAAGTTTCTAAATCAGAATCAGAATACTGGTCATGTGTCACTGGTAATGAATCTGCCTTTTACAGGTAATGCTGATATTGAAATCTTTTACTGGTCATGAATGTTAAAGTTCCTATATCAGGGGTCACTAAAAGGAGAACCAGGGTCCGAGTCCGAACCCAGAAGCTATTTCATAGGGACCCGGACTTATAGTTAACAAATTATTAAATTACTTTTAACTTTGATGAAGCATTTAAATTTTAAGCAGTAACATTACAGCTTTTCGCTAAACTACAAGAGAATTTGCCTGATTTTAGCTGTGATTTGCTTTTCCCTGAGTTCGGAGAGGCATGTCTTGACTTAGTGTCTTCACGTGTGATTTTGAAGCCGCTACGCTCTTGTGTATGTGGTGTCAGTGTGACTCTGAGCGGCTCTGTCAGACCGTAACCACCAAACATCAGGACGGACGCAGGAGTGACGGACACAGAGATTTAGCAAAAATAATGAGACTACTTTATTACTCACCTCTCGTGAAGTTTAAAGTTTAATTTAAAGTGCAGCATCTCATCCACATTATTATAGAAACTATTTTCCGCAAATAATGACATCCAGTCCACAAAACCGCACTGTTAATCCAGTTTGAAGTATTCTTTGAAAGTAAAAAGACGAAATAGTTCTTCATTTGTTTTGACCTCCTGTGGGCTCACTACTCACAGAGGGATTCATGGGGGTCAGGTGCTATGAGGATTGGGCAGCAAACTGCCCCCGCGACCCAGCTGGATTAAGCAGGAGAAGATGGATGGTGTGTTTGTTTACATCCACACAGAGCACGGATTGAGGTGAGGCTGCAGATTAGTGACAGTGACTCTACTTCCTGTGGACTTTATCTCCTCTTTTCTGCTTGAAAAATCCTGTATCTGAAGTATTGCTCATTTGCACAAATAATAATAACACAGTTTTGACTTGTGTCTAAACTGGAAGTGCAGAGTCTGATCTTTGAACACTTCAGAGTCTGAGAGCGAGTGGTTTTACTGTAGACAGGATACAGCTGACGCCATCAGCTCACAACTTTATATCCTGTGGTGCAGACATATCCCGCAGCAGTCTCTGCAAAGTCTCATAAGATTCCCCTTGTGTGTGGTGTATTTTATTTTATTTAACCTTTATTCCATCCATCCATCTTCTCCCGCTTAATCCGGCTGGGTCGCGGGGGCAGCGTGCTGCCCAATACTCATAGCACCTGACCCTCCCTATGAACCCCTCTGCAGGTGGTGAGCCCACAGGAGGGTGGACAACATGGTCCTTGATGTTAGTTCATAGGGGTGTGGGCATGTTTTTGGGTTGATGGGGGAAACCCATCCAGACACGGGGAGGAACATGCAAACTCCACACAGAAAGGCCCGGGCGACCCGGGGATCGAACCCGCAACCTTCTTGCTGTGAGGCCTGAGTGTTGCCACTCAGCCACCGTGCCGCCAACCTTTAACCTTTATTTAACCAGGAAAGTCCCATTGAGATTACTAATCTCTTTTTCAAGGGAGTCCTGCCATGTACACATCACTTTCATACTAGGCAATGTGGGTGATGTGCCTTGCCTAAGGACACAACAACAGTTTTTGCCACTGGCGCCCCCCTGTGGCACCTGGCATTCCCAGTGGTCTCCCATCCAAGTACTAACCAGGCCCGGACCTGCTGAGCTTCTGAGATCTGACGGGATCAGGCTTTGACGAGCCGGTATGGCTCGTCTGTCTACATCTCCAAAGCTCAAAATGCTCAGCTCCACCTTGTGATGAAACTCAGGATCATGTAGAGCAGGTTAATACAAACATTTTAAGAGCAAAATGACGAGCCTCACAGCAGCAGGTACAGTTGGATTGGAGCCAGGGTCAGAAGTGTACGGTCTATGGTCACCATTGTTTAATGTTCATACATCTGTCTGGTATTTCTTTGGTCATGTGCATTACTAGTCATATTTGTTAATGTCTGTTACTGGTCACACAAGTGTGTAATAACAGTAATAACTGTCACTCGTAATTGTGGTTATGCATGTTTCTGGTCATGTGAGTCACTGCGTGGTCATCTAAGTTACTAGTCCTATATGTTACTGCTCATGCATGTTACCAGTCATAGGTGCTATCAAACATGCATGTTACCTTGTGTGAATGTGAAAATTGTTGGTGGTTCCTGTGTGCTCAAAGTCGTGGATAGCAGCTGCAAAAACCATGGCCAGGATCTCTAGCTCACTCAACCAGTGCTGCAGAAAAACAAAAAAACATACAGTATGTACTATCATATATTTGAATTTAATATCGATTTTAATATGAAAACCACGTGTGGTGGAGCTGTGCTTTACCATGAGTCCTGTGTGTAGCATGAGAAAGTGAGCGGTCTGCGTGACGTCAGCAGCGTGGATCAGGTTGTGGTAGGGGTTACGGTGTTTGCTGTAACCAGCCTCCAACGCCTCCACGAACAATACCAACGCCTGCACCGGGATCTGCGCAGAGGAGCCATACAACCACGGTCACTGTGTTTATATGTGCATGTTACTCAGTGCACTTTTTAGCCAGATTTTGGCCACCACCAACCCACAACATACACAGCAGGTCAAATCCTCCAGTCCTGACCAAGACTAGGACATGGGTCCCACTGCAAATCTGGGGCATCCTGTCAAGTGCAGTGGGCAATTCATGGGAAAATGGTGAATCAGTGAATCAGTCATGTCTAATGATTAATGGTATGGTCGAGGTTTTTGATGGAGAGCTCTAGAGCCTCTCTCAGCAAAGCATGAGGTTCAAAATTTGGAGGAAGCCATTTGATAAACTTTGTGTTAAATGGCAAAGATTGTTGCCTGTAGTTAGCGATGCACCGATACAATACTAGCATCAGAAATCAACACCAATATTGAACATTTTGATGGATCAGTTATTGGCTTCCCAGTTCCAGTCGAAGGTTAAAAAGCCAAATAGATGTTTGACATAGTCCAAGCAAAGTATTTGCATAGAAAAATATACTTGTATTTTGTATCTTGAATGGTAAGAATCATTGGAAATCCACAGAATTATAGTGAATAAGAGTGAGGTGACAGTGGGACGGGCCTCTTACCCTGTAGCGGCTGATCAGGTCGTAGCGGGTCAGGAGGTCGTACACCAGGAACTTGAGGGCGTGGTCTCCCGTGGCAGTTTGGAATGAGAACACATCAAAAGACCACTGATCCACTGCCTGTAAACCAGCCAATCACAGTTTAGTATAAAATGTCAAAGCTACCATTTAGTCATTTGGTCATGAATGGTCACTTCCTAAACCCCAGCACTTGCAAACAAAGATGAATCGGTGCTAGTGCAGCATCTAGAACTCAGTGAGTGAATTCTAGAGGCTCTGACCTCTCACGTGAGGCACATGACCTGTGTTATTGTAGTACTGGTTAATAGAGCTGTAGGCCTTTAGGTGTTTAGGCAGTCGGTTGATGGAATCTTAGTCAACCAAAAAGCAGAAGAAATTTGAGTTAGTTAGCTGCAGATTTTGGAGTGAATGGTGAGTTAAATCTCCCTTTTTCATACAAACGTGCTGTGTACTCTTTCTCTGTATACACAGGTATATTCTGAGCACAGGGCATGTCTTTAGTGAACTACAGTCCCACTGGATGGAGCTTTAGAGCCAGCACTCTGATGTTGTCCTTGACATTCTACTTTAGTGAAGTGTTATTCCAAGATCATGCTTTAGATGGCAGATGTCCACATTTTCCTCAGAAACAGTGGCTCTGATTATGTTCATCCAATCAGCTGTAATTACATTGTGCTGAGTCTGAACAGAAGCTGCGTGCCTTCCTCTGTTTAATACAATTACATGAGGAGCTCCAAAACACCAGAGCAGATGCCGGGTGCACTTCCACGTGTAGATACAATGCACCAGCTCGTTGCTGTAACATCCAGGTTTGGTTATTCACCTGCCAGTGTGATGTGAGTTGAGGGGAGTCTTACCTTGAGTGCACTAATGGCAGTAGCAGGGTAGGTGAGGCCGGCCATGTTGGATGTTCTTCTGTACATTCTGTTAACAGGCATGGTGTAGAAAGTCAACAATCATAAAATCTCTACCAAACTCTTGTCCCATGTATTTGTGTCTATCCCATTTGTATTTGAGCAAAATGGGTCTTGTATAGTATAGATATATTATGTAAGCAGCCTGTGAGGTCAAAATAAGTCCACTGTGTTCTGTTTCCATCTCATTATAAAGCATTTGAATGTCCACAAATCAGGAAATGTAAAATTCCACTCTGGTCTCTTTGTTTTTGTTTTTGTCAAGAAATTATCATGTTGAATTGCAACTGTTGTTTTGGAGAAAAAAAAACAACAAATAATAATATTTCGTATATTGTCTAATATAAAATATCTAATAAAAGAGCCATTTATAAATGACAAATAAACTTGCTGTGTAATTTATCCAACACTTCAGTGGTTACATTTACAGTCCATTGAGTTTAAGAGAATCATTTGATGTTAATATTGCCTTGTGTTGTGTGTTGGGGTAAAATAGCCTCCTTCAGAGAGGAGATAACTAACTCAGCCTAGCTGTTCACAGTAAGGAGTATCTGATATTAGTTAATTCCATTGAACTGCCCTTAGGTGTGAACCGTCACCTGAGTCATATTGTGCTTAATTGTTCAAGCCCCTAATGAGTTATCTAGTTCTTTTCTTCCGTCCAATCAGGTTTGTTTATTTCAATGACACTTGGGAAACAAATTAGCTCATTGGTCAGCTATCATTTAGAACTAAATCAAACTAAGGCTGCACAATATTGACCCTTTGCAGTGCTTCTCACTGATTCTGCAGAAATCCTTCATGTTTTTCAGTCCCCTGTGATATTTTTGTCCTTTGTTTTTTCTTCATAAGCAGCCATATTTGTTTTAATATAAGGGCCATGTGTGTCTAATTCACCTGTCAGTCATGCTTGTCTGAACTTGGTGGGGTCTTAATGGTGACCAGACTATATTTCATACACACATACATATTTCAATCACACGTCATGTGATTGACTATTTCAAGCACTGGTGATTTGACTGCTCAGTTACTCACCTCTCCACAAAGATGCCGGCCTGCACTGCATGGACAATGCTACGGAATCTGGGCTTTTCTTCCGGGCGCCGTTTGGCCACGCCCATTTTACTGCTGAAGGTGCAGGCCAGCCAATCGCGCACCTCGCTGGGCACCGACTCCGCCTTCAGCTCGCTCAGCTCATCCTCTGTGTCCAGCAGACGCCTGGAGAGGACAAGATGGTGAATGGACACAAACTACAGCGGCCTCCTTTTGTTTTGCTTTTGTTCTTTTTTTAGATTATAATCAGAAAATTAAAAATATTAAAGTGCATATGACAAGTTAGACAACCAATTTCACTGAAACATAGTTAACATCAATATATTAAGGATTTAGTAAAAAAACAAAAAAAACGCTCTGCTGTGATTGGTATTGGATGAAGTTTCCAGGAAAGAGATTATTGTTATGGTTAAGCTTAGGCAAATGGTTAAGGTTAGGGTCAGGAAACTGTTTTGGGGTAATTCATGGGTCACCTGCTAGTATGATAAAACTTACACCATAAAATAAAACATAAAACTGTCAAAAACATAACGTTTTGGGCCCCTTCATAGCAACAGGAGCTAACACATTACTGTGGCAATCAAAGCTACGTGATAACTTCCAGACCCAACTATCAGCACTAACCTTTTTAAATTCTGGTAAAGTTTATAATAGAAGTATATATAGACACAGGCAGCGGATGTGACATATGTAGAGGTAATTCCATAACTGATACTTAGCATCGATTATGTTAACAAGAAATCAGAAAAGGTCCTTCCTTGCTCTTAAATTGTTCTTCCATGTTGGATGGACTTGATGACATAGGCAGACTCTTACAACTCTGATACATATTTAGCACTGGTAATGTCCCACTAAACACATTCAGAGTTAGTAAAACAGCAAAACCTGTCATATGCACTTTAAATAACATTAAAGGGCCCTATTTTCTCATCTCTGACCTGGAGTTGTGTTTTGTTTCATTTCCACATGTTTAACACACACACATTTAGGCTTCTCTTATATATTGAGCCTGTTGTTCTTCTCTCAAACAGAAAATACTCTGTTCCACCTTATGATGTTATGTGGTAATACAGGAAGTGCTCCACTGTGTTTTTAAACTCCATACACCTTCATTAGAATCAGCTGGATAATTTCAGCCTTGGAGTTGCTCATTTCTACTCAACAAAAGGTGAAAGGAGCCGTTAACTGCAGGCTCTTACTTGGTCTCATCTGTGTAGATGGCATCCAACATGGCCGATGCCAGCTCCAGGTTCCTGCGAAGCTCCTGGAGGTCCACCATGCCCTGGTCCATCTGCTCCAGGACCCCCTTCATCCTGGAACGCATCAGCACATTCAACAACCCCAACATGGTGGCCAAATTTATTTTTGTTTTTATTTTGACATAGCCATGGGTCTATGTATGTAAAGTAAATTCTGTCACATAGGAAACTACAAACAAAAAGTTTGTGCTTGTGGGGGGCGAATATCAATTTATTTTGATTGTCGCAAAAACATTTGAGAACCTGCTTTTTTTTGGATTGTTTTTGTAAATCCAAGGTTTTGGCTCAGTTTTGGCTCTGAGAGAGGCCATATAAGCCTTGTGTACTTTACAGCACCTCATTCATCATTTATTTCATTTGTTTATTTATAAATGGTTGCTATTTTGGTGGGGCTCCTGTTTGGCTAAAATGTGTCTGTTGATGTTAGCGTGGGAGCTGGTATCTGGGCTGAGTGACAGGATGGGCAGGTCGGCCCCCACACAGCTGTGCTCTGTTCACGCCTCAGTCACCAATCTGCTCACCCAGATGGTCACATGATACGTTAGATGTCAATCAGACATCCCCTCCAGTCACATGATACGTCAGCTGTCAATCAAACGTCCCCTCTCGTCACATGTCACGTCAGCTGTCAATCAAACGCCTCCTCTGGTCACACTGTGACCAAACTCTTTGTCAAATCTTGCTCTGGTTTGGACTCAAGCTAAGCAGGGCTACCTCCCAAAGCACCACACGTGCTGCTAGCTAAAAATAATGTCATTTAGGGTTATACTATGGTTACAATTAGGAAATGTTCCTTTGGTTAAGGTTAGGGTTTGGTTAAGGTTTAAGTTTAGGGTTAGGTTTAGATTAACATTTAGGCTAATGTTTAGGTTAAGGTTAGGGTTAGGTTTACGTTTAGGTTTAAGTTAAGGTTTAAGTTTAGTGTTAGGGTTAGGTTAAAGTTAGGAACAGGATTAGAAAGTCGGCTCTGTCCCTCTAGGCATAACTAACTTTAGCCTAACTTTACACTTGCACTACATAACAATACAAAACTTCTAAACAGAATGATACAGGTGTGGAAAAACAATCAAATAGTGAATACATTTAGATAAACACAGGTGTATCTTTTTGACAAGCTGCTTTTTCATGCAGAGCTGCTCATTTGGTACATCAGCGCATCACGTCAACAAGGCACAAAACACTGCGACTGGGGAGGACTTAGATGGGAGACAGATCCACAATGCCTAGTATAAATGTGGTGTGTGTGTGTGTGTGTGTGTGTGTGCGCGTGCGTGTGTGTGTGTGTGTGTGTGTGTGCGTGTTCAGAATCAGAATCAGAATTACTTTTATTCATCCCTGAGGGGAAATTTTCTTCGTTACAGATGCAACCGACAAAGTACATGTAGTTAGAATCAACTGTATTCCAAAAATAAGATAAATACAATAAGATAAAAGATAAAAATAGTTCTCTCTCAAAAATTATTTACATCAAGCGACATATTTACATCTATATACATGAGTGAGCAGGGAATAGGATATTACAGTAGTTTGTCAGTGATTTAAAGTGCAGAGTTCAACAGTTTGATGGCGACAGGACAGATTTCCTGTGTCTCTCAGTGGAGCAGCGGCAGCAGCGTCTATGGCTGAAACAGCTCCTCTGACTGGCCAGCACCTTGTGGAGGGGGTGGGACGGAGAGTCCAGAACAGAGTCTGTATATATGAGTGGACAGAGCTAACCCGTTAGCCGCCTAATGCCAAACGGGAAGTACTCCAGGAGGCTCTTCTTTCCCTTTTTCCCATTGGCTTACATTAGGATCTTCTCGCTCGTCTCTCTGGACCTGCTACTGTGGCCTCGTCATTTTAGTCTTAAATTGTTCGTATGAACCCGTGACACAGGAGCCTGAACTTTTCATTTCTCTGTTTTGTTCCTAAATCAAGATCTGAACATAAATAACGGACCAATCAGACATTCCCTGAGGCCCCTCCCCCTAGCGTTAGCAACAGGTTTGATTGACAGCAAGTGCGTTTCACTGCTAAGTAAGTTCCCTTCCTGCATTTCTGCCCCAAATGACTATTTTTTAAATAGAATGACAAAATATCTCAGTTACAATATCTAACGTTACTAGAATCTGAACTAGCATAATTTACGTAGCATAAAGTAAAGTTAATTTGATTAAATTGCGACTCTATTGTTCACACATAACAGAACAAACAACATAAATCAATGACATAAACTATTTAAAGTTTGATGATAAAAGCTCAAAGTTTCCTTCTTATTCTCAAGAATCAGTGAAGTACAGCGGTCCGTGCAGGTGCAGAGTATCTCCGCTCTGAGGAGGACGGGCACTTTAACCACCTAAATCATGATTGGCTCTTGTGGTTGCTATGATACTAGCGGTTGAATTTCCAAATATGGAGCCTGGCTCCAGATTTGCTCCTGTAACCGTGGCATTAGGAGCCTCATTTGAGTAGCCCTGACGCTGTGGAGACGTCACACTCACTTTGTCCACTCATATATACACTCTGTGTGTCCAGCTCCTCCCCCACAACATGTCCAGCCTTTCTGATGATCGTATGATGATCGTGTGTGTTCATGTGTGTGTGTGTGCGTGGGTGTGCGTTTGTGTAGGTGCATGTGTGTGTGTTGCAGGTAGGAGGGGCCAATGGTGCAGATTGGCAGCATCACCCCTGATGACTGTCTGCCCCAGGGCAGCTGTGGCTATAGTAGTATCTCACTACGACAGAGTGGTCTTCTTCTTCTTCTCATTATTATTATGATTATTATTATGATTAATAATAATCATAATAATAATAATAATATGTGCGAGCTGTCAATCATGTGCCCCCACACCCCCTGTGGTCACATGACATGCTGCCCCCACCCTCCTCTCTCGCTCTGTCCCCCTCTCTCTCTAAGATGGAGGAGGTGAAGGAGGACTTGGCCTACCGCGACCTCTCACTCTTCATTCCTTACTCCCTTCCTCATCTCCTCTCCTCCGTCCTTGCTCCCTCGTCTCCTTGCCTGTTGGTACATTATGATGCCGTGAACCTCTGCAGTGTCTTTTGTTGTGCAATTTTCTGGATGCAGTCGTAACCATGGAAACACATCTCCAGGCATCCAGTTGTCAAGGCGATGAGCAGTTTTACAGGATGGAGATATTACAGACTCCACTGGCATGAAGAAGTCATTAGTCCTGGTTAGAACCTGGGTTTTTCCACCTCTGTCACTGGTTTAGTCTCAGTGAGTCTGTATTAGCCTGGCTCAGTCCTGGATTAACCAGGCTCATTGCTGGTTTGTGATGTCTCATGCAAGTCTGTCACAGCCCTGTCTGTAAAGTCTTCTCTGATTTAATTGTTTTGGCCTTTAATTGAGTCCACATCAAAGCTACATTATGTCATTTTATGGAGGTGGCACATCACCTGCATGATTCCTCATACTACTGTGGAAAAGTGTAAACCAAAAGAAAAACATTTCCATGGAAACAGCAGGGAGAGCCTCTTCTAGAGTCAGGTTTGTGGAGATGCGAGCCTGCTCACAGTAAGAACCATAGACTGCATAAAACAGTGGACTAAGTGAGTGTGACATCACCCACAGCGTTCAGCTCTTGTCAAATGAGGCTCCCGTTGCCATGGTTACAGAAGCAAATCTGTAGCCAGGCTCTATGTTATGAATAAGTTTTTTTTGATGGACAAAATAGCGAGAAAAAGAAAAATCAGGATCATGTAGACCAGGTTCATACGAACATTTTAAGACCAAAATGACAAGGCAGGTACAGAGAGAGGGGCCACAATATCCTAATGTAAGTCATCGGGAACCAGAGTCAGAAGGAGCTGGAAGAGCCACCTGGCGCACTTCCTGTTTGGCACACGACGGCTAATGGGTTAGCTGTGTCCACTCATATATACGGTCTATGGTAAGAAAACGTTTTTCAGTAAACACAACCAAAAAACACACACATGCTTTTATTTGAGCATATTTTAAGGCTAAAAAGTTACATATTGTGGCTTTAACTATTTTGATTTATTTTATATCTATGAGGTGTTTAAATGGTACGACACACACACTGTGTGAGGTACACACTGATGTGCGCACAAGTCCTGTCCTGGTTTAATCCAGTTTGAGTCCTGGTGTAGTTCTGGTTCTATCCTGGTTTAGTCCTGGTTTAGTCCTGGTTCAGTCCTGGTTCAGCCCTGGTTCAGTCCTGGTTCAGCCCTGGTTCAGTCCTGGTTCAGTCCTGGTTCAGCCCTGGTTCAGCCCTGGTTTAGTCCTGGTTCAGTCCTGGTTCAGCCCTGGTTCAGTCCTGGGTCATCCACTTACCTCTGTGAGGCACTCTTGTACTTCTGCCTGTGAACACAGAGCACAAACACAGTGAGGTCACAAAGAGTTGTGTGCGTTCACTATCACTGGAGTGTCTTTAAACAAAATGGAACCAGTGCATCTGACAGCTTTTCATGTTATTCTACTGTAATTTATAACTGGTTTGGTGTCTGTGGTCAATACTCTGAATAGCTTTACATCAGTTACCATGAAAAGAAAAAATACAGGAAGTAGTGCTGAGCTGTGAAACACAATCCATGTTCCTATGTCATCAACAGGAAAACTCCATCATTTTCTGACACTTAAAACATTGATTTTAGATTTAAAGAGAAACTCCGGCACGTTTGAAGCTAATCTGTTGCTAGAGGTGGTGGAATTCTGTCAGAATCCAAAAAACGGCACAGATCAGTGTTTCCTCGGCGGAGATCTCACTGTGGCAGTGAGTCTGTCAAAGCAACAAACTAGTGTAGTGATGGGGGCAAGTTCTGAACTTCCACGTAAAACAATACATACATTTGCATAAACATTGAGTTTATACAAATGAGCCATGTGGTTTTATGTTTCATTTCTGTAAAACATAAACAAATATGCTCTAAGCTGCATAAACACATTCTAATCTCACTGATGTGGCTCTATAGTGGTGATGGTTTATATGTTGTAAAGTTGAGTTTATTTATGCAGAATATTTTAATTAATAATCTGATGCCATGTATAACTTGTAAATGAGTATTTGTAAATGTGGATCTGTGCACCAGAACTTACAAACTACACACTATTATTTTATTGGTTTTGTGTGACCACATAAATAACCAATCAGAGTGAAGATGACGGACAGCGCTGCCGCTGTGTCGAGAACAAGCTGCAAGAACTGCTGAACAGAAGCTGGCCGAACAAAATGACGTCATTTTATTCAGCCAGCCCTGGGTGCAAGAACAAAGTTCTTGGAATGTTCTTGTAGTGATACTGTCATGACCCATTTCTACAACATTTCAACCATTTAAATGAGGAAACAAAAAATGTTTCCCACATATAGTTGGTCAGTGCCTGGACTTGGGATTCCAGGACCTTCTGGAATCCCAAGTCCCCCATATATATATATATATATATATATATATATATATATATATATATATATATATATATATAAAGAGAGAGAGAGAGAGAGAGAGAGAGAGAGAGAGAGCGAGAGAGAGAGAGCACCAGGTCCTGACATGATCCACCCTGAATGGCTAACCCAAGAGGTTAGTCCCATCCAACTATCGGCCAATAAATAACCTGTCTCTCCACAACATGGAAGCTCATATCAGGCATCAGAACCCGTCAGACCAACCTGTGCACTGCCTGGATTGATTACAGAAAGCCTATGACTCAATGCCACACACATGGATCACTGAGTGCCTGGAGCTGTACAATATCAACAGGACTCTAAGGGCGTTCATTGCAAACTCGATGCGGTTGTGGAAAACCACTTGCACAAGTGTCAATCAAATGTGGCATATACCAAGGAGATGCACTGTCCCCACTGCTGTTCTGCATAGGTCTGAACCCCCTCAGCCAAATAATCGACCACACTGGCTATGGATACCGACTCAGAAACAGGGCCACCATCAGTCACCTCATCTACATGGATGACATCAAGCTGTACGCTAAGAGCGAGTGAGACATCGACTCACTGATCCACACCACCAGGATCTACAGCACAGACATTGGAATGTCATTCAGGCTCGAGAAATGTAGTAGGATGGTGACAAAGAGAGGGAAGGTAGTCCACACAGAGGGGGTCTCACTCCCAGAGGGAACAATAACAGACATTGAGGACAGCTACAAGTACCTTGGTATCTCACAGGCAAATGGCTCCTTGACGAGGCAACAAGGAAAGCGGCAACAGCCAAATACCTGCAAAAAGTACGGCAGGTCCTAAGAAGCTCAATGGCAAGAACAAGGCCCAGGCAATAAACAGCTACGCCCTGCCAGTGATCAGATACCCAGCAGGAATCATGCACTGGCCAAAGGAGGAGATACAGACCACGGATGTTAAGACACAAACGCTCCTGACCGGCAGGAGAGTTCCATCCCAAGTCCAGCACCTGAGACTGTACACGAGCCGGAAGGAGGCCGAGGACTAGTGAGTGTGGGAACCACTGTCCAGGATGAAACATCCAAGCTCCACAAGTACATCAGTGACAAGGCCCAGACTGATGACGCTCAGAGAATGTCTCAGACAGTGGGGCAGAGGAAGAGGTGCTGGAGGGACCATCATGGCAGGACAAATCCCTACATGGGGCGAACCACCGGAACATAACTGAAGTGGCTGATATCAAGAAATCCTACCAATGGCTGGAGAGGGCTGGTCTGAAGGACACAGAGGCTCATCCTGGAGCACAGGAGCCTTGAGCACCAGAGCAATAGAGGCGCCTGAGACAGTCCAGCACATAACTGCAGGTGTAAGATGCTGCAGGGAAAGCGTACATGGAGCGACATACCCAAGTAGCGGGCATAGTGTACAGAAACATCTGTGCAGAGTACGGGCTGGAAACCCCAGGATCAAGATGGGCAACGCCTCCAAAGGTTGTGGAGAATGAGCCAAGATCCTGTGGGACTTCCAAATACAGACTGACAGAATGGTGATGGACCAACCAGACATCGTGGTTCTGGATAAGCGAGAGAACAAAGCCGTGGTGGTGGACATTGCAATACCGAGCGATGGCAGTGTCAGGAAAAAGGAACACGAGAAACTAGAGAAATACCAGGGGCTCAAGGAAGAGCTGGAGAGGCCTGGAAGGTGAAAGCATCGGTGGTGCCTGTGGTGATCGGAGCACTCGGGGCCGTGACCCCCAAACTGGATGAGTGGTTGCAGCAGATCCCAGGAAGGACAACAGACATCTCAGTCCAGAAAAGTGCAGTACTGGGAACAGCAAAGATACTGCGCAGAACTCTCAAGCTCCCAGGCCTCTGGTAGAGGACCCGAGCTGATGAGGGTGAGAGAGACCAACCACCGTGGAAGGTGAGAAATGCGTTTTATATATATATATATATATATATATATATATATATATATATATATATATATATATATATATATATATATATGTAATTTTCATCATAGGTACACCTCAACTCTGAGAGACAAAATGAGAAAAAAGAAATCCACAAAATCACATTGTCTGATTTTTAAAGGATTTATTTACAAATTAGAGTGGAAAATAAGTATTTGGAAAAAAGTTCCTCTCAATACTTTGTTATATACCCTTTGTTGTCAATGACAGAGGTCAAACACTTTCTGTAAGTCTTCACAAGGTATTCACACACTGTTGCTGGTATTTTGTCCCATTCCTCCGTGCAGATATCCTCTAGAGCGGTGATGTTTTGGGGCTTTCGCTGGGCAACACGGAGTTTCAGAGTTTCAACTCCCTTTAAAGATTTTCTAAGGGGCTGAGATCTGGAGACTAGCTAGGCCACTCCAGCACCTTGAAATGCTTCTTACAAAGCCACTCTGTTGGCCGGTCAGTGTGTCTGGGATCACTGTCATGCTGAAAGACTCAGCCACGTTTCATCTTCAGTATCCTTGCTGATGGAAGGAGGTTTTCACTTAAAATCTCACGATACATAGACCCATTCATTCTTTCCTTTACACAGATCAGTTGTCCTGGTCCCTTTGCAGAAAAACAGCCACAAAGCCTGATGTTTTCATCCCCATTCTTATAGGTAGGTATGGTGTTCTCAGCATTCTTTCTCCTCCAAACACCACGAGTTGAGTTTTTACCAATAGACCATAGGACATCCCAATCCTCTTCTGGATCATCCAAATGCTCTGGAGCAAACTTCAGACGAGCCTGGACATGTCCTGGCTGAAACAGGGGGACACGTCAGGTACTGTGGGATTTGAGTCCCTGGCGGTGTCATGTGTTACTTGATGGTGCTTTGTTCCTTTGGTCCCAGCTCTCTGCAGGTCATTCACCCCATGTGCTTCTGGGCCTTTTGCCCACCGTTCTTGTGGTCATTTTGACCACACGTGGTGAGATCTGGCATGGAGCCATAAATTGAGGTAGATTATCAGTGGTCTTCCATTTTCTAATAATTGCTCCCACATTTGATTTCTTCACATCTGCTGCTGACCTATTGCAGATTCAGTCTTCTAGCCTGGTGCAGGTCTACAGTTTAATTTCTGGTGTCCTTTGACAGCTCTTTGGTCTTGGCCATAGTGGAGTTTGCAGTGGGACCGTTGGAGGTTGTGGATAAGAGTCTTTTATACTGAGAACCAGTCCAAACAGGAGCCATTAATACAGCGAACGAGTGGAGGACAGAGGAGCCTCTGTAAGAAGAAGTTCAAGGTCTGTGAGAGCCACAAATCTTGCTTGTTTGTAGGTGACCAAATACTTCATTATAGAGGAATTTACCAATTAATTTGTTAAAAATCCTACAATGTGATTTCCTGGATTGCTTCCAGCCTGTCTGCACTTTAAAGATGCTTTACGCAGATGTAATAGTATCAAAAACTGTATTCAAGTAAGATGCAGGACAGGAGGGACAGCTGTGGGACAGGAGGGACAGATGTGGGACAGGAGGGATAGCTGTGGGACAGGAGGGACAGATGTGGGACAGGAGGGACAGATGTGGGACAGGAGGGTAAGGGCCATTCAACTGAAAACACTATTTGAATGGACACAATGAACAGATTGCAGAGGCTGCAATTTTTGAAGTATAATCATTTTGTATTTTGCATAAAAACGGCAAACCCTGTACTTTAGATCTGTATAAATAGGTTCTGAAATGAAGTGTGTATTAGTTTCAATTCACATTTTAGTGTTTTTTCTCGATTCTTCTGAACGTGGTTAAAATATGAACTTTGAAGAGAAGAAATTATTAAAATAAATCATAAATCACGATGTTTAAAAAAATCATAGTTCAATATTTTCCCCAAAACGTTCAGACCCAGTGCCCAGAGAAGGGACTCAGGTACAGTGGTGCGCACAGAGCCATCAATATAGGCCTGTTGTCATGGAAACAGAAGGTGTGGATAATGACTTTGAGCAAAGCGCCAGTTTGAGTGTACCATCTCATGTGCCCAGTGCTCCTCATGTGCCCAGTGCTCCTCATGTGCCCAGTGCTCCTCATGTGCCCAGTGCCCCTCATGTGCCCAGTGCTCCTCATGTGCCCAGTGCCCCTCATGTGCCCAGTGCCCCTCATGTGCCCAGTGCCCCTCATGTGCCCAGTGCTCCTCATGTGCCCAGTGCCCCTCATGTGCCCAGTGCCCCTCATGTGCCCAGTGCTCCTCATGTGCCCAGTGCCCCTCATGTGCCCAGTGCTCCTCATGTGCCCAGTGCCCCTCATGTGCCCAGTGCTCCTCATGTGCCCAGTGCCCCTCATGTGCCCAGTGCTCCTCATGTGCCCAGTGCTCCTCATGTTCCCAGTGCCCCTCATCTGCCCAGTGCTCCTCATGTGCCCAGTGCCCCTCATGTTCCCAGTGCCCCTCATGTTCCCAGTGCCCCTCATCTGCCCAGTGCTCCTCATGTGCCCAGTGCCCCTCATGTGCCCAGTGCTCCTATTATTAAAAACATGATCATTTCAGACTATTTTGTTGAATTTAAAAAAGAGAATTAATTTGTAGTAAGAAGTATAAATACTAAAAAGTGTACTATTTACATATTTAAAACTGTTATTTGTGGTTATTGTACGGTGGCTTGTGTTGTGCGCACGCGCACGAGGGTTGTGGTTGTTTTTTTAAAATAAAGTACGGAGTGAGGACGTGCGCTGCGTCTCTGTTCTTTTTTCTTCACAAAAAGTAACCATGCACCTCTCTCAAACTGTCGGAGTAGAGGGCGCAACATTTTGGAGGCACCGCTGGGATGTTTTGCCAGAGTTTTATCCGAGAACCGTAAGCAGAAACTTCTGCAAAATATCCCTTTTCGAACCCTAGCAATGGACCGAGCTTCAGGCAGCGAGGCACCGCGGTCAACTTGGCTTCGCCAACAACGTATAACAGGTTGTATCTCAAGTGCGCACAACCACCACTAGAGGTCACCGCAAGACCACGAAGTTGATAAGCTCACGTTGGACTGCGTTTTACCCACTTACCTGATCAAAATGGAGTCAGAGCTAGAAACACTGCAACTAGAAACCAAAGGTGGACTGTATGAACTGAATGTTGAACAACTGTTAAAAATATGAGATGAATATATCGAGAAAAAGAGGAAGCTATGCATCAGATGATTACTCAAAAAATTACCCTACAACCCACGTCAATGCAGAAACAAGGCACAGTGCCCCCGGATAACCCCATGTGGCGCAAAGACTTTACGATAGCAGGCCAAATAGGTGAGCCCGCACAAAAAGACAAGCTCACCTTTTCTAGTTTGGCCAGGCAGATTGAAAGTGGACTCGGTAAAGGCTACCAAGAAAATGAGATAATTCATGCAGTGATTCGTGCCATCACACCAGGACTGCAATTGAGGAGCTATCTTGAAGGTAAAGGTGACCTCACCCTCCCCGCTCTGCGGAGGATCTTGAGGTCTCACTATCAGGAGAGAGGGCCCACTGAACTGTACAAGCAGCTCTCCTCTGAAGTGCAAAGCAGTAAGGAGACGCCACAGAACTTCCTTTTGAGAGCCATGGACTTTAGGCAGAAGATTCTCTTTGCGTCTCAGGAAGCGGAGTCGGGTCTGAAATATGATCCAGCCTTGGTTCAAAGTTTATTCATGCACACAATCCTGACTGGTTTGCAGAGTGACAATATTAAGAGTGACATGCAGCCCTACCTCCTCCAGGCAACCACATCTGATGAAGTGTTGTTGGAGAAAGTGAATATAGCATGCGCAAATGAAAAGGAACGACAAGACAAGAAGAAACATGGTGTTTCCCTGTGAGCAACTACAGTTAATACAATTCAGCCCAGTGACACACCAGCCCCTGCCGAGAAGAAGGTAGTCCAAAAACAAAGCACTGCCGTCATGCCACCAGAGCTCCTGTCTGAGATTAAGGAGATGCGTTCTGAGATGGTGCTTTTGAAGGACTTGAAAGCCGAGGTGTCCCAGATCATAGAGAACATGCAGAGATCTACAGCACCCGTCAGAGAAGGACTTGGGGACCATTGCCCAGCGCCGACCTTCACGCCGTGTCCACTGTACCAGGAGCAACACCCACCATACCAACTGGAGCCATCTGCCAGGGCCTTCTACCCTCAGCGCTCCCAAGCAGCTCGTCGGCCGTATTACCCTTCACCAGGCCCGGGACCAACGAGAGAGACCGCCCAGTTCCAGCAGCGCTTCGCCCCTCAGCGGTACCATATGCCCCGCCCGCCACCCAGGTGTTACTCTTGCATTCAGACAGGAGAAGAGTTCTGTCAGCACTGTTTTAGATGTGGAAGTGGTGAGCATTTTAGGTCAGGCTGTAGAGCACAGAAGCCAGGGGTAGTACTTTAAACTAGGAGGGGTCGCTCCAATGGGACGTGGTGTGACCAAAGAGACAGACAGGTGTTATGGTTGTACAACTAGAAGTGACACTCAGACTTTAAAATGCTGCTCAGTGTGTAAAAGTGCCTGTTACTGTTCCAAACAGTGTCAAGGGGAACACTGGCCTATGCACAATTTCAGATGCAAGTCCTACTGTGGTAATGTTCGAAAGGGGGATGGGTCAACTGTTGAGGGACCATACAACAAAAAACATTACGAAAAAGATCCAATGCCTTCTGTCAGAGAGTTAGTGGGGAGAAAATGTCTCATTAGGTGCTTTTTAGGAAACAAAAAGGTTGAAGCACTTTGGGACTCTGGCTCACAGGTTTGTACTGTAGATGAGGTTTGGAAAGAGACTAACTTACCTGAGGTACCACTGAAAAATGTGAATGAGATTATAGATCCAAATGTGCCCCTACATCTTGAGGCAGCCAATGGCACAGATATGCCGTATGTGGGATGGTTCGAGGTTTCATTTAAACTAACTGCCAATGACCCTGAGTTACTCATACCAGTTTTAGTCCTAAAAAGTAACCAGCAGCGATGTCCAATTATTTGATTTAATGTTATCGAGCACTTGGTCTTAGATAGTCTGAAGGGTGGGACTGGCTCAGGGGAAAAAGACAAACTTCTGAGGGCCGTTAAACTAGCTTTTCCACACCTGAGGGAAAACAAGGCTTCCACTTTTATTAAAGCAGTGAGTGTGGGACAAACACATGAGTATAATGTAAAATCTACAAATGAGAGAGTGACTGTACCCAGCCATAGTTCACTTTTTATTGAGTGCAGGGTGCAGGCTAAGACATTCAGGGAAGACGTCACACTGATATTTGAACCCTCTGAAAACCCACAGTGGCCTGATGGACTAGAGTTTTGTGACACTTTAGTTTCAGTAAAAGCAGGGTCTGTCCCTAAGATTGTTGTGACTGTGCAAAACCCAACCAATCACAACATTACTCTATCAGGCCGGACCACTGTTGGTACTGTGCAGTTAGTGGGATCTGTCTATCCTGCCAACATCTTCAAGAAAGACCTCCCGCCTGCCGTCATCAATGAGATCCGCACCCATGATGCCACCGGATGCACCCCTTCCAGCAAGCAATGGGACCCTCCTGTTGACTTGTCCCATCTAGATGAAGGTAAAAGAAAGACTGTTGAGGAGATGTTAAGAGAAGAGTCAGCTTCATTTTCAAAAACAGATGATGACATAGGGTGTGTGACAAACCTGCAAATGGACATTTTGTTAAAAGACACAGAACCGGTTTCTAGAACATACCTCTCTGTACCAAAGCCACTGTACAGGGAGATGAAGGACTACTTACAGGACTTGATAGCGCAGGGTTGGGTGGAAAAGTCCACTTCCTCTTACTCATCTCCTGTAGTCTGTGTAAGAAAGAAAGACGGCACACTGTGCTTATGTATCGATTATAGAGAACTGAACCGTAAGACACACCCAGACCGACACCCCATTCCCCGGGTACAGGACGTGATGGACAGCCTGGGGGGTAATACCATCTTCTCATTGCTGGACCAGGGTAAGGCATATCACCAGGGGTTCATGTCAAAAGGGAGTAGACACCTGACTGCCTTTGTGATCCCCTGGGGCCTTTATGAATGGATTAGGATCCCATTTGGCCTCATGAATGCACCAGCTGCGTTTCAGCGGTGTATGGAGCAATGTCTAGAAGGACTGCAGGATGAAATATGTGTGCCCTATCTCGATGACATTCTTGTTTTCAGCAGGACCTTTAATGACCACGTTGAGGATGTCAGGAGAGTATTGCGGCGCCTCAGAGACAATGGAATTAAACTCAAACCCCGAAAATGTGACCTCTTCAAGCCAGAGGTGAGGTACCTTGGCAGGATTGTTTCTGCTGAGGGAAGCAAAATGGACCCAGCCGATACATAGCTCTGAAAAACAAGCAGCCATGTAACGTAGGTGAGTTTAGAGCAATACTAGGACTGTTAAGCTACTATAGACAATACATCAAAGGTTTCTCTTGCATTGCTAGTCCTTTGTATGATCTGCTTAAAGCCCCTGTAAGTGCAAAGACACAGAACACAAGAAAAAAATGGACAGTGAAACAATCGAACAGTGTCCCCTCCAGTACACCTATTCAGTGGAGTGATGTACATCAGTCAGTGTTAGAGCAGCTGATTGACTGTTTAGTTCAGCCTCCTGTTTTAGGTTTTCCTGACTTCTCACAACTATTTATCTTGCATACAGATGCCTCTAGTCGGGGATTAGGCGCTGTCTTGTATCAAAGGCAACATGGCAAATTTCGTGTAATAGCTTATGGGTCAAGAACCCTAACCACAGTCGAGAAAAACTATAACTTACACTCAGGCAAGCTAGAATTCTTAGCTCTTAAATGGGCAATCACGGACAAGTTTCGTGATTACTTGTACTATGCACCCTTCTTTACAGTGTATAGTGACAATAACCCACTTACTTATATACTGTCAACCGCCAACTTGAATGCAACAGGGTGCAGATGGGTTGCAGAACTTGCCGATTTCCATTTTGCTGTAAAGTACCGCCCGGGTAAAGAGAACATAGATGCGGACAGTTTATCTAGGATGCCCTTAGACATGGAGACTTATATGGAGGAATGCTCAAAAGAGATGTCATATGATGCTGTAGGTGCAGCCACACAGGCAGTGGACCATCAGAGTGAGTCAAGTGCAGCCTGGTCTATGGGTATCTCTGCCAAGTGTGCCACTGTGTCAATAAGCACACCCATAGCTCCACTCACGGTTGGACAGATCAAGCGAGACCAAGAAGCTGATCCTTTTATTGGACAGATTGTTAGATACAAACTGACAGAGACAAAACCTTCAGGTTCAGATCTCAAACGGCTTAGACCCCAGGTTGTGTGTCTCTTGAGACAGTGGGACAAGTTACAGTTTAATGACAGAGGGGTTTTGTACAGAAAAACTACAAACAGAACACATCTGGTACTCCCTGAAAAGCACAGGCCAATGGTGTTAAAAGAACTGCATGATGAGATGGGTCACCATGGTGTAGAAAGGACTGTTTCTTTGATACGGGACCGTTTTTACTGGCCCTTCATGCAAAACGAAATAGAGGACTATGTCATGAGAAAATGTGTGTGCCTTAAAACCAACAGACCGAGCCGTGAGACAAGAGCCCCGCTCACTAACATAGTTACGACTCAGCCTTTTGAACTGGTCTCGGTTGACTTCTTACACCTAGACAAATGTAAAGGGGGTTACGAATACATTCTTGTTATTGTTGACCATTTTACACGCTTCGCCCAGGCATATGCCACCACGTCCAAATCTGGTAAAACCGCTGCGGACAAAATCTTTAATGACTATGCGTTAAAGTTTGGGTTCCCACTGAGGTTGCACCATGATCAAGGTGGTGAATTTGAGAATCAGCTCTTTGCCCAACTGAAGGAGTATTGTGGGGTTGCTGGTTCAAGGACAACGCCATATCACCCCCAGGGGAATGGACAGGTCGAGCGATTCAATCGGACTTTGATCCAGATGTTAAAAGTACTTACTGAGAAACAAAAGAGTGACTGGAAGAACTTGCTAAACAAACTGATTTATGCCTACAACTGTACTAAAAGTGAGGTGACAGGGTTTTCTCCTTTTCACTTACTTTATGGACGTTCACCGCGGTTACCAGTGGACATGTTATTCAGTTTAACCCCAGTCCAAGACCAAGGTGACAGTAACCACCAGAGCTACGTGCAGAGGTGGAAACAGGGTATGAGAGATACTTATGAGGTCACATGAGAGAATTCTAACAAAGCTGCTGTTAAGAGCAAGAGACTGTATGACAGTAAACTGAGGTATTCTACTCTATTACCTGTTGATCGTGTCTTAGTCAGGAACTTGACTCCGCGTGGGGGTCTGGGCAAATTGAGAAATCACTGGGAGGATGTTCGTCAAGATGTTCGTCAAGTGAGCAAGGACATTCCTGTCTATGAACTGAAACCTGAGAGAGGCAAAGGCAGATCCAGAACATTACACCGTAATCTCCTACTGCCATGCGACCACCTGCCTCTAGAGACTTCATTACAGCCAAAGAAAAAGATGACTACCAGACAATCAGAGACAACACCTCAGATGATCCAGTCAGAAGAGGATGATGATGTGGATGAATATTATCCAGTGCCATTTCTCCCTGATTCAGACACTGCTCTTCATGACAACCACCAGCCTACAGATGTGCTGCCTGAGACAGAGCCGAGGGCTACAGAGGACTACCCACAAGAGAGTGACAATGGCCAGGTAGAAGACCCACCTGAAGAGGAACCTTACCCGCCACCTTCTCCTGCCCACAGTAACACTGTTGATGAAGAGAATCAGCGACCAAGACGAAACCATAGGAGACCAAAGCTATTGACCTATGACAGACTTGGTACTCCAACCTGCCACAACATTATGACCTTTCCCTATTATGCAGAGCAAAATATGCCTTTGCTGTATGGTGTGCATCCCTATTATTTTCAAGAGCTTTATGCACAATGTTAAGACACGTAATTGATTTTGTTTTGGTTATTTACCTGAAGTTGAGTCGATGTACTTACATTGGATTCATACTGAAATATTGTTTTTGAGCTCACTTCTCATTATTATTGAAGCTGTGATTACAGTTACTATCTTACTATGGCTGCAATGGACTAAAATATACTGTGTTAGTGTTTTTTCCAGTATGCACAGGGGTAAAATGCACTTGGAAAAAAAAAAGACTTCATGAGTTTCTACTCAAAGAATGTATTAAAAGAGTTCCAGTCTGTAAAATATTTGATTTAGTTGATGGTTGCATTTCTAGTGTTATACTATGTCTTTGTAATTGTGGTAATTACCCAGTGAATGTGTTCAGACGGTGATGTTGGGGACAACATCTCTTTTGAGGGGGAGTATGTGACAGATTAAAAAAAGGGGGGTTAAAGATTTAAACTATTATTAAAAGCATGATCATTTCAGCCTATTTTGTTGAATTTAAAAAAGAGAATTAATTTGGTACAAGAAGTATAAATACTAAAAAGTGTACTATTTACATATTTAAAACTGTTATTTGTGGTTATTGTACGGTGGCTTGTGTTGTGCGCACGCGCACGAGGGTTGTGGTTGTTTTTTTAAAAATAAAGTACGGAGTGAGGACGTGCGCTGCGTCTCTGTTCTTTTTTCTTCACAAAAAGTAACCACGCACCTCTCTCAAACTGTCGGAGTAGAGGGCGCAACACTCCTCATGTGCCCAGTGCTCCTCATGTGCCCAGTGCTCCTCATGTGCCCAGTGCTCCTCATGTGCCCAGTGCTCCTCATGTGCCCAGTGCTCCTCATGTGCCCTGTGCTCCTCATGTGCCCTGTGCCCCTGATGTAAAGGGTGTTGTATATACTGGTTACTCAGTGGTTGGAGCAGTGCTCGTCCAACATGAAGTTTGGAGGATCAAATCCCACTCAGACAAGTTTCTGTTGTTATGTCTTTAGGTTCCCCTTTAGGCAGGATTTGGCATGAATGTGTGTTTGAGTTGGTGATGGGAGGGGCTGATGGTGCAGATTGGCAGCCTCGCTTGTATCAATCTGCCCCAGGGCAGCTGTGGCTGTAGTATCTTACCACCCCTGAGAGTAGAGCAAATGAATAATGACTTCAGTAGTGCGCTTTGACAAGGCTGTTATAGTTTAAGACAATATTATTATATGCGTCTACATGTGTGGGGGTGGGCTTTATGAGGTTAATGTGTTATGTATAATATTAAACAAAACATAAAAGAAAGCAAAAAAACAAAACAAAAAAATTTAAGAAAACAAACATATCTTTACTTCCACAATTCTCTAAAGTCCTGGAAAAAATTTTTGCTGCCAGGGTCAATAAATTCATGAATAAATATAACATTCTGTCAAATAGCCAGTATGGATTTCATACTAATCTTTCTACTGCCACAGCAATAATGGACCTAACTGAGGAAATTCCAAATGCTATTGCTCACTTTGATATACTGGACAATGCAATATTGCTTGATAAATGATATACAGTCATGTGAAAAAGTTTGGACACCCCTGATCATTTTCAAGATTTTCCTTTATAAATCATTGGTTGTTCGGATCAGCAATTTCAGTTAAATATATCATATAGCAGAAAAACACAGTGATATTTGAGAAGTGAAATTAACTTTATAGGATTTACAGAAAGTGTGCAATAATTACTGAAACAAAAGTAGGCATGTGCATAAATTTGGACACCCCAACAGAAAAATTACATCAATATTTAGTAGATCCTCCTTTTGCAGAAATAACAGCCTCTAAATGCTTCCTATAGCTTCCAATGAGGGTCTGGATTCTGGTTGAAGGTATTTTTGATCATTCTTCTTTACAAAACATCTCCAGTTCAGTCAAGTTTGATGGTGCCCGAGCATGGACAGCCCGCTTTAAATCGCACCACAGATTTTCAGTAATATTCAGGTCTGGGGACTGAGATGGCCATTCCAGAACATTGTACTTGTTCCTCTGCATGAACTGCCTTAGTAGAATTTGAGCAGTGTTTAGGGTTGTTGTCTTGTTGAAGTATCCAGCCCTGGGGCAACTTCAACTTTGTCACTGATTCTTGAACATTGTTAGTTATTCTTCAACTTTAACAAGATTTCCAGTCCCTGCACTGGCCACAGGCCCACAGCCTGATGGAACCACCACATTTTACTGTGGGTAACAAGTGTTTGTCTTGGAATGCTGTGCTCTTCTTTCACCATGCATATCACCCTTTGTTATGTCCAAATAACTCAATTTTAGTTTCATCAGCTCACAGCACCTTATTCCAAAATGAAGCTGGTTTGTCCAAATGTGCTTTAGTAAACCTCAAGCGACTCTGTTTGTGGCATGTGTGCAGAAAAGGCTTCTGTAGCATTACTCTCCCACACAGCATCTCCTTGTGCAAAGTGCTGAATAGTTCATCGATGCACCGTGACACCTTCTGCAGCAAGATCATGTTGTACAGACGTACAATGGGGTGAGTTTGACTGTTTTCACCATTCTTCACCTCTGCTTATCTGAGGTTTTTCTTGGCCTGAACTAGAACTGTGCCTGTGGTCTTCCATTTCCTCACTATGTTCCTCACAGTGGAAACTGACAGCTGAAATTTCTGAGCTAGTTTTTTGTATCCTTCCCCTAAACCATGATGTTGAACAATCTTTGTTTTCAGGTCATAGTTGTTTTGAGGCTCCCATGTTGCCACTCTTCAGAGAAGATGCAAAGAGGAGAACATGCAACTGGCCCCTTAAATCCCCTTTCTCCTGATCGGCTTCACCTGTGTCTGTAGGCCAAGGGTCAATGAGCTTCCCAAATAAATTTTGTGTTCCAATAATTAGTGCTAAAGGTATTAAAATCAATAAAACAAGGGTGCCCTAATTTATGCACATGCCTACTTTTGTTTGTAATTATTGCACACTTTCTGTAAATCCTATAAAGTTAATTTCACTTCTCAGATATCACTGTGTTTTTCTGCTATATGATATATTTAACTGAAATTGCTGATCCGAACAACCAATGATTTATAAAGGAAAATCTTGAAAATGATCAGGGGTGTCCAAACTTTTTCACATGACTGTAAGTGTGGCATTAGAGGTGTAGCGTACCAGTGGGTTAATAGTTATCTAAAAGATAGAAATCAGTTTGTTGAACTAGACAATATTAAGTCAGATGTGCGTAAAATTGGTTGTAGAGTGCTCCAAGGTTTGATCCATAGGCCTTTACTTTTTCTAATTTATGTTAATGATATTACATTGGTGTCTTCATTATTATAAAGTGTATTCTATTTGCAGACGACACCACTCTGTTTTACTCAGGACAAAACATTAGGGATGTTCTAGAGGTTGTAGAGAAGGAACTTTAAAAAAAAAAAAAAAAATTGTTTTATTGTAATAGATTGTCCTTAAATATCAGTAAAACAAAATTCATGGTATTTAGTAGTAGGAAAAAATGGCAAATTATTTATTAGAGATGAGGAAATAGGGCACAGGAGTTGAACATCTAACATGGAAATCCTATGTCAAAATTAAATTATCACAAGTAATAGCCGTGTTATATGAGGTAAAAGAGTCATTAAATAGGAGTGCATTGTATTTGTTGTATAATTCATTGATTGTTCTATATGTAACCTGTTGTACTGAAGTATGGGGAAGTGCTTGTAAAACTTATGTTAATCCAGTTTTCCTTTTACAGAAAAGAGCTGTAAGAATCATCAGTAGAAGTGGATACAGAGATTCAACAAACCCAATATTTATACAATTAAAGATACTGAAAGTTCAATGAACTGGTAGGGTTAGGGTTTCTTCATATCCTAAAAATTATGTATAAAGCACATCAGCAGATCTTGCCCACTAATATCCAAAGAAAATGTACAAAAAGATAAAGTCATTATAATTTAAAAGGAATAAAAAAAAAAACTGTGGACAAACAAACAATGGAAAAATGTGTTTCAATCAAAGGTGTGAGCTTATGGAACAATCGAAATGAAAAAAATCAAAGCTTCAAAATCTATTCAAGTGTTTAAAAGAAATGCCAAACATGATATGTTAAAAAAGAATGAAGTATGAACTGTCATTTTGTGTTAATTAACAAATATTTAATATTGTGTATGTCACATAAATATGTTGCTTATAAATGTAGTTGGAACTGTTGAAGTGTCAGAAATGTTTTACTTTGTGTGAAAACGGGGCAGATATTGCAAGTCTACACTTCTTTCAGCTCCTTTTCATTCACACTGATGCATGAAACATAATTATTTTGTCTTAATCTTTCATGAATGAGGCAAATAAAACAATGAAAAATGGAAAATGAAACTTGTGCTTGTGTTGCATGCTGTGGGCCCCTTCTATGGATAGTTGCACATCACACTAGTGATCAGAGGATTTATTTTTCCATTTGTGCAAAAATGACTATGCTGCGCTGCTGTAAAAAGTCCACATCGAAGAATAGCTCTCATTTAACCTGGTGCATTTGGTGCTCCTGCTGTTGTGATTGCCCAGTTTAACCAGTGACCCAATCACAGAGCAGCATTGTGGTTTGGGTGAAGCCAAAGGCCAAGCAAACCAAACATGGCGACAAGGATGGATGTACTTTAGCCTATCAGATCAGAAATACTGTTAGTTTGTGGAAATTGTACAGAGGGCATGTGTGCAGGGAAAGAAGAGTGTGCTTTAAAGCAGATGTAACTAAAGTTTGAGCTTTCAGTGATTTTGAAAAGTGTCTCTAATGTCCTTGTAATGTGCTTGTACCAATATATGAATAACAGTTAGGCCTACATCTACAGCAGAGGTCTCCTACCTGTAGCTCAGGAGCTACCAGTAGTTCTCCACTCCCTTCCAAGTAGCTCAACAAGGGATTTCAGAATTATGCCATTGCGCTGAATATAAAAAAAGGTTAATTACATGTCTATTACTATTGTACATGTATCATTTTGAAGTCCAAATATGTGCACTAATAAATGGACAATCGTTTATGTTTTATAGGCCTCTAAGAGGTTTGCCCTCTTTTTTTATAATCGTATTAATTTCTTGTGACCATTAAAATTAGCTCTCTGGCATTTTTGTTTCGTAAAGGTAGCTCACCGGAAGAAAAAGGTTGTAGACCCCTGATCTACAACATGGGAGAGGAGTCTTGTCAATAATGACAGTGTCTTATGCAAAATCAACTTTTTGGAGCTTTCTACCATGTTATAATGTAGTTCCCTCATCCAAATCAGGCCTGACGAGGTGTTAAATGTTAAATGTCCATGTATGTTTGAGTATTTTGTGGTCATACCGGTTTGTCAAAGCCTGATCCCTCAGATCTCAGAAGCTCAGCAGGGCCTGGTTAGTACTTGGATGGAGACACTGGGAATTCCAGGTGCCACAGGGGGGCGCCAGTCACAAAAACTGTTGTTGTGTCCTTAGGCAAGGCACATCACCCACATTGCCTAGTATGAAAGTAGTGTGTGTGTGAGTGATGGTGGTTGTCAGATGGTGCAGATTGGAGCCTTGCTTCTGTCAGTCTGCCCCAGGGCAGCTGTGGCTACAATAGTAGTTTACCACCACCAGGTCTGGAGTGAATGAATAATGCTCTGTAAAGCGTCTTTGAGTGTCCAGAAAAGTGCTATATAAAACTGATGCATCATTGTTATTATTATTTTAGTGAGCTCTTACAGTTAACAATTCTTCCAGTTAGCTGTGAGATTCTGTCTAAGGCACCCCCACAACACTCCATCACCCATGCTCCCACACAACAATTCTCCATAAATGTACAAAAACATGATACAAAACTGTACACAGCAACTGGACAAACTTGATGCCATTCATTAGTGGGATGTGCGCTGATTCTGTCGCAGTAGTGTTCTGAAGGGGGAGTGACTTATGACATAGAGTGAAAAAACAAAAGTGAAAGTTATAAATAAAGAATAAAGTCTTCTGACTATTTTTGCTAAATCTTGCGCTATATCTTTGTATCTTGAGCCTCTGTGTCCATCCGTTGTTTGGTGGTTTTGATCTGACAGAGCAGCTCAGAGTTACACTGATACCACACACACACACACTCACACACACACGATGTTTAAAATGTTTGGCATCCTCCATTCTTGTTGAATAGTCACAGTGGGACCTCAAGTTAACCACTCACTCCAACCATTATGGCAGCTCTTAAAGAGTCCCAGGATTTTGGAGGGTTCTAGAAGGTCCTGGAGAGTCCTGTGAGTTCTTGAAGGAACTGGAGGAGTCCTGGGAGGTCCTGGTGAGTCCTTGGAGGTCCTGGAGAGTCCTGCACTTGGTGAACTTGCCTGGTCGGAGTGCGCGCTCGGTCTGTGGGCTGTTCTCACCCGCCGCTCTCTCACACCTCTCTGCTTATTCTGGGCTTGGCTTCAGATTTTGTGAAATGCTGCTTTTACCTCTCCTCCACCGCCAACTGCTTACTCACATAACATGTCCCCGCCAGCCACTCCGAGAGGACGCAGAGCGTGCTATCGGACCCCTTGTCCCCATACTCAATTTTGTTACTCAAGTTAAAGTATAGATACCGGAGCATGAAAAATACTTATGTAAAAGTAAAAGTATCACATGAAAAACATACTTAAGTAAAAGATGTACTTAAAGAGTAAAAAGTATTTAGTATGTACATTGAGTTCTTCACATTTTGGTACAGATTTATGCTGAATTTTGTTCAACAGAAACAACCTGAATCGTTATTTTTTTCCTGTTTTTATTTGTACATTTTAGTTTGCTCAAACTATGAACATGTTAAAAACTTTTTCAGCAGGTCTCACACTATAATAAAGAATACTTTTACTTTTCAGTCCTGTCTAAAATGTAGTGGAGCAGAAAGATACCACTGATGTTTCCAGGCCCATCACTGAGCAGAGAACTCTTCTGTGGTTAGACTTTACTTTGCTCCATATGGGGTCAAACTTCACTGTGAGCAATTCAGGACTGTTTCTGAGACTGTTTCTGAGACTGTTTCTGAGACTGTATCTGAGACTGTATCTGAGACTGTTTCTGAGACTGTATCTGAGACTGTTTCTGAGACTGTTTCTGTATCTGAGACTGTTTCTGAGACTGTATCTGAGACTGTTTCTGAGACTGTTTCTGAGACTGTATCTGAGACTGTATCTGAGACTGTTTCTGTATCTGAGACTGTTTCTGAGACTGTTTCTGAGACTGTTTCTGAGACTGTTTCTGAGACTGTTTCTGAGACTGTTTCTGAGACTGTATCTGAGACTGTATCTGAGACTGTTTCTGAGACTGTTTCTGAGACTGTATCTGAGACTGTTTCTGAGACTGTTTCTGAGACTGTTTCTGAGACTGTTTCTGAGACTGTTTCTGAGACTGTATCTGAGACTGTTTCTGAGACTGTTTCTGAGACTGTATCTGAGACTGTTTCTGAGACTGTTTCTGAGACTGTATCTGAGACTGTATCTGAGACTGTATCTGAGACTGTTTCTGAGACTGTTTCTGAGACTGTATCTGAGACTGTATCTGAGACTGTTTCTGTATCTGAGACTGTTTCTGAGACTGTTTCTGAGACTGTTTCTGAGACTGTATCTGAGACTGTTTCTGAGACTGTTTCTGAGACTGTTTCTGTATCTGAGACTGTTTCTGAGACTGTTTCTGAGACTGTTTCTGAGACTGTTTCTGAGACTGTTTCTGAGACTGTTTCTGAGACTGTTTCTGTATCTGAGACTGTTTCTGAGACTGTTTCTGAGACTGTATCTGAGACTGTTTCTGTATCTGAGACTGTATCTGAGACTGTTTCTGAGACTGTTTCTGAGACTGTTTCTGAGACTGTTTCTGAGACTGTTTCTGAGACTGTTTCTGTATCTGAGACTGTTTCTGAGACTGTGTCTGAGACTGTTTCTGAGACTGTTTCTGAGACTGTTTCTGTATCTGAGACTGTTTCTGGGACTGTAATGTTCACATGTACTGGCACTGAGTGAACTACAGACCCCCGCCAGTTGGTTCTGGTGGTACATTTAACTATGTACTTGAAGAGGATGTATTCTACAAAATCAACATTCTTGAGCTTTAAATATACTGTTGTTCCCTCATCAAAACATGCCTGAAGAGGTTTTAGATATCATCTATGTATGTTTGAGTATTTTAGCGATCTCTCCCAGGCCCTATTCAATAGCACCTTACAGTTAGCAGTATGAGCCTATATAAGGCTCCGCCCACAAGCCTATGTCACTCATGCTCCCACATGATCATTCTCCATAAATATACAAAAACATGATAGAAAACTGTACACAGCAATGTGACAAACCTGATGTGATGTGCATTAGTCTCATTAGCGGAATGCACAGTGATTGTAATAGTGCTCTGTAGGGAGAGTGACATAGTGTGGAGAGCAAAAAGAGGGGACGGACTCAGACATCTTAATATGCTATTTTGGGTGATAGCCCCTCTTTACAGTGTGCTTTGAGGTCTTGATTTTGCCTGTTTTTCAAGTCAGGGACACACACTCTCCAGTAAGCACCTGCTTAAGCTGAAGAGCTAAATTGTTTTTATCACCAGCCTTTTCTGCTCTAACAGTTTGTTTTCACCAGTATAATACATCTAACACATTATAGAAGAAGAAAACATGTAAAAATAACTCCTCTGGACAGTTCATGTCTGTGATGAACCTCCACTTCTTCATCTCTAATTGGACTCTTACTAGTTATTACTTGTGTACTTTTACTATTTAAGGGTCCTATATTACACAAAATTGACACTTGTGTGCTTTAAGCCATGTTATATGCTACCACTTCCTCCAAAACATACCTGGAGTTGTGTTTTGTTTCATTCACACATGTTTTATTATTAGTCTGTCTACATCTCCAAAGCTCAAAATGTCCTGTTCCACCTTGTGATGTCATGACGTTCAGTAGAGATTGGCAATCCCAGGTCAGAAATCATCCAAATGATTCTAGTGAAGGTGTATGGTGTTCAAACAAACACAGTGGAGCACTTCCTGTATTACCACATGACATCACAAGGTGGAACAGAGTGTTTTCTGTCTGAGAGAAGAGCTCAGTCTAAATGTGCAGGGTTTGTGTATTAAACATGTTAACATATTAAACACAAAACATGACTCCAGATATATTTGTGATGAGGAAAATTCATTGGAGATTAAACAACAGAAGTGTGATATGGGCCCTTTAAAACAGTGTGCAGATGAAACCTGTGGTCAGACTGTGTAGGTCTATGTGGTTTCTGATTGTTGCACTGTTCTGCACCTTAGAGTCCATTGGGTCAGCTACAAAGTTATTGAATCATCAACCCCATCAAACTCTGCCATATTCCTATGTGACTAATATGTTGAGCCAACACACTTCGCCAAACAAAGCAGACACACCTTAGACAACAGCTGTCTCCTGTTTACTGATGCACCCAAAAATAGGAATCGTTTCGGTATTGTTCTCCTGTGTTACCCATGCATCTTTAGTTTCATTACAAATGAAAATTATTGTTTATGTTTGCCAAATGTCAATATGTATTAATCCTAATTTAATTAACTACCATTCGTTACTCTGAATTATGTATTATCTGATTTCCTTACTTTATACTGTTTGCAGAATCATGGCAACACTATGGATTAAATATTATTCACTGAATCTACTGTCTCCGGGTGGTCTGTGGCTCCAGTTCTTATATTCACTACAAAATGCTCCTTGGAGCTGGATAATGAATCACAGCTAACAGTGAAGTATTGGAAGAGTTGGAAGGGTCTCATATACTTAAGGAATGGGCCAGTTGAATTTATTGATTGGAATTTGATAGTTCTGAGTCAAAGCAGGACTCACGTGACCTTTGTGAAGCGTGGCTTTTACTAGAATTAGAATTTTGGGGCGCCACCCAACGAATGTTGGGAATTATTACCAATACAATTAATCAACAAATAATTAATTGAACATTTGATCTGAAGGTTCTTGACTTCTTTTCTTATCAGGAACTTATATCTGGAATAAAACATCACTGATCAAGAAAACTTGTGGTTTATGAATATTTTATTGACCAAGTTAAACTTAAATATAAAAATATGCAAATGAGTGCAGGTTATCCTAGACTGGTGTGAACAAAGGATTGTAAAGAAATCTGAGATAAACTACACTTTAATAGTTTCTAATGTTATGTGTTGAGTCTGAATCGCCGTCTGTGACATTTTGTGCATGTACGACCAGAGAGAGGAGTGTTGTTAGTCACGATGAGGTCCGATCCGGGTCCTTCAGTTGGGTCTGACATTTTCAGAGGTTCCAATGTGGAGCATCAAATGTAGGAACCTACGATGGCCACGTGATCTAACCATATCTCCAAGCTTTGTCCTCTGTCCCAAGTGGAACGTGGGCAACTGCCGAGTGCCCAAGCGGTCTGAGAGGCACTGGTCACTAAGGCTAATCAATCAAAAAGATTATTGTTCTACAAAAACTAAGTATTTAAATTTGGAAAAATATGGAAGCTTTGCTTCTGGTCAGTTTAAGATAACAAAAATGAAATCACGTCCAGAGACGGGTACAGGCTTCGTACGGAGAACTGTGTTGTCTGTCCTCAAGCTCAAGCTGGAGGCCAACTGAGAACTGGGGAAAGGTCCCACAGATAATGTCTATGCTTTGTGACCACTTTCTCCTCCTTCCTGAATTTCAGCGGGAAAGGCTGGACAGTGAGAGAGCCGTGTGGGAATGACTGCTAAAACTGAGAGAGAGGGGGTTGTTTTATGACCCTCACATTGCAATCAACCATACCAAAACAAGTTTACACGATTAAAGTATTTGCACATATACATTTACAATTACAAATGAATATTAACACACGGGCAATGATTCAGCTTAATAGTTCAATTAAAATCCACATGTCTTTTTAATTGTGTCTTTGTTATTTATTTAATATATAATATTTGGATCTTCAGTCAATCTAGTTTCTTTATAAGGGAAACATATATAGATATGCAGATCTTTTGTTCTTGTTTGCAGAGGTAAATTGAGATCTCTGTTTAAAAAGATCATTGTGTAGGGAGTCTAAATTCCCTTCTCTTATAAACATAAGTCTCTTATTTCCATAAAAATGATGGCTGGGGAGTGGGAGAAGGTCCTGGAATTCAAAGTCCATGCACTGACCAACTATTAAACTATTTAAAGTTAAATGCCACCCATGCCATCTGCATCCACTGAACAGGCAGAGCCCAGCATTTCACCTATAGACTGTATATATAAATAGACATAAGAAATTTTGTTCCAAATAGGAAGTTTGTATGTGGGCTCTTTCGGCTCCTTCTGACTCTGGTTCCCATTGACTTGCATTTGAATATTGTTGTCCCTCTCTCTCTAACTGCTGCTGTGTGCCATTTTGGTCTTAAACTGCTTGTATTATACTCTACACAATCCTGGGATCTCAGTTGCAACTAAATACATTTCTGTCCTATGGGTGAGTGTTTCTGAGAGCTTTCATGCTCCATGCAACAATCCATCAAGTGGTGCAGCTTTGTAGCTTACAAAAGTACTGAAACATTTTGACAATTTTTTGAGTGCCATGTACCACAGAAAATCGGTTTGAGGTCAGTAAGCACAGCCAGAATTAATCCATACATAAAGCGCACCGTTTTATAGGGCACATTGACGATTTTTGAGAAAAATAAAGGATTTTAAGTGCACCTTAAGGCCGTCACACACTACAGGAGAATTGGCCTGATTTTGGCTGCGATTTCATCTCCCTGAGTTCGAGGAGGTGTGACCTGACTTTGTGTCTTCATGTGTGATTTTGAAGCCGTTGCTCCTCGTGTGGAGTCAGTGTCAGATCAGAACCACCAAACATCAACAACGCTACGGTAACAGCCGATAAAACAGAGCATCAGGGGCAGAGAAGCGATGGACACAGAGACGAAACAAACAAACTCAAGATATAGAGAAAATAAAGACTTTATTACTCGCCCCCTAAAGTGGTACATTTAAAGTGCAGCGTCTGATCCACATTATCCATAGAAACTGTCCTCCGCAAATAATGACTCCAGTCCACAAAACCGCGCTGTTAATCCATTTTGAAGCGTTCTTTGAAAGTGAAAAGGCCAAAGTTATTTGTTTACGGCCACAGAGCCTAAGCTACAGGTTTGCGATACTGACTCTACTTCCTGTGGACTTTATCTCCAATCTTTTATGCGTAAAAAATCCTGTATCTGAAGTATTGCACCACATTTCACAAATAATAATAACACAGTTTTGTGTCTGCAAAGCTCTGATCTTTGAACACTTAAGACTCTCAATGCAAGTAGTTTTACTGTAGACAGGAAACAGCTGACGTGATCGCGCTCACAGCTTTGCAGCCTGTTTTCCACAGACATATCCCACTGCAGTCTTTGCGATCAGAGATTTTAAGTCTCATAAGTTTCTCCTGTCTGTGGTGTGCGCATTTTGTCGCATTTTAAAAAATAATTTAAAACCGAAAGATCCTGTAGCGATCTTTATGGTCCAGAAATACAGTATTCCAACTCCCTCAAAAACAGTGTACCCTGATTCTGATTCTAGGTTGTTTTTTTTTTACCTTTATTTACCCAGGAAAGTCCCATTGAGACACTAATCTCTTTTTCAAGGGAGTCCTGCCATGCACACATCACTTTCATACTACAGAGAGAGTGATTTTGCCCAATTAAAATGGCTTTACACAATCTACTTAACAGCCATTCTCATCTGACAGAACGATATAAATATCAAATACTAATATTAATGCTAAATACCCCTGATATTCATTATTGGTTTTGTAGGTGCATTCAAGGATTTTTCACTCTCCTACCTAGGAATGCGGTTGTCCCTAAAAGGTCCAAATGGTCCTGAAATCATATGTGGCTCTCAAGTTGTCCAGCTCCTCAGTAAACTCCCTGTACAGTACAGAGATGGATTAAACTTACTCTCTTCATGACCACTCTTCATCAGGCTACAGTCAAAGGCTCGGGCTAAACGCATATCTGACAGACCTATTGAATTGTACAAAGCAGAAAAGCCCCAATCTGTCAAAGAGCGTCAACCTTCCCAACAAGTGTCATCTGTGTACATGTCCCCCACATCTGCCAGTATGCCACCCAGCAGTACTCTCAATAGTCTCTAGCAACGACAAAGGTAAATAAACCTAAGCCATATTGTCCTTACTGTAAGGTCAGAGATCACTTCCCTGGTGATTTAAATAAACTCTCAAAAGATGAAATATTGAAATGGGTAAATAAAAAGGACAGATGCTATAAATGTGGGTGGATGCATAAACAAATGCTCATTAAACCCAACTGTTCACAGAAAATCCTCTTAAAGGTAGTTAAGGTATGTCTCTACAATGCAAGATCTTTAGAACCCTGTGCTGTCCTAGATGGTGCAAACAGATCCATCATTCCTCCTGACTTGAAATCTGACTTTAACTAGTCCTTGGACTGTCAGAACACACATATCGAGTGGAAACGCTGCAGGAACAGTTTGATTATCTAAAGGACATTCCATTGCACATTCCACATTACAGCCTATTGACAAGTACCCTTTGTACTTACTGGCTCACTTAATCACATCAACTAGTGCCCCCCCGGTGGTCCTTTGGTGATACATACCAAACTGGGATGGACATTACAAGGTCCAGCTAGCCTAATTCCAGATCAGCATAACATGTCCTTCACAATGGCCAGCCCAGCTTGTTTCAAAAGTGAACTCTTCAGAAATGTAGAAAGACTATGCCAGATTGATACCTTGCCCTGTGTGAATGAAAAGACAGCACAGAGATCAAAACAACATCAACTCGTCCTCTCAATTTTACAGTCGAATTCTAGAAGAGCTGAGATAGACGGTGTACAGCGTTATGCCATTCCCTTTTTGAGAGTTCCAAATAGTCCGCCTCTCCAAGCTCAACCAGAGTCTGTTTTGCCTCATCTCCATCACACTGAGACACTTGTTCAAAGATCCTAAACTAGCTGAGTTGATGGTTATGTCAAAAAAGATTTCCAGTGAGCAAATGAATCAATCATAGGAAACATAGTACTTCCCTCATCACATTGTTAAACATAATAATAAGCTCAGAGTTGTATTTGATGGCTAATTTGAATATAATCAATGAAACCTAAACAAATGTTTCCTCCCTGGTCCAACTATATATATGATGTTGGGATTCTCCTCAGGTTCCACCAAAACAATGCAGTCAAATGTTGAGAGCTTTATGTTGATAACGGTCTTCAGAGTTTTCTTCAAGCAAGATGTCTCTACTGGCAGATGATGGGTTTGAACTCAGACAATGAGCAAACAATGACCTCACTGTGATATAACACTTCCCACCAAAAGATAGGTCCAAAACAGTTCACTGGGAACGGTGGCTCTCAGACAGTGAAGACCCAACAGAACTGTGGCCATACTGGCTTGTTAAAGCCTGATCCCATAAGATCTCAGAGACTAAGCAAGGCTGGGCCTGGTTAGATCGATAAATACTTTATTGATCCCCAGAAGGGGAAATTCATCTACATTGCCTAGTATGAAAGTGGAGGGTGCATGAGTGATGGTGGTGATGGTGCAGATTAGCCTCGTTTCCGTCAGTCTGCCCCAGGGCAGCTGTAGCTACGATAGTATCTTACCACCACCGGGTATGGAGTGAATGAACAATACTCTGTGAAACATTGTGATTAGTAGAACTGACATTAGGTCTACAGTGGAAGTGCCTGACAAATACTGAGTTACAAAATGAGATCAGTCACTTCCTTTGTACCCACAATGCGAAACGTCTGCAAGGTTCTTGCAAGCTGGATCTGGTTCCTGCGAGCAAGTGAAATGGCTGTGTGACTTTGGGCTCTGCCACCACCGTTTTTTTATTTAGATTTTGTTGGTGATTATACATACATAAGTGATTCTTACAAACTACAAAGTTAAATGCCCAGTGCTAATGCTAGCACTAAAGCCCCCACAGCCAAAACTATGGATCTGATGGAGACTTCTGCTGGCGGCAACCAGGACCCCGTCATGCAGCTTCGGCAAAAACTGGTCACAGACCAAATGAAAATCATTGAGGATCAAAAGAAAAGCTTTGGCAATGTCCTGAAGCAGCTGTCAGAGACAAACAAGGCAATTTCTGCCTTTGAAGAGAAGATGACAGACTTGTTGCAGCTGAACAGTGCTGAGTCCCACCTGGACTCAATGGAGGAGGCTGAACAGCAGAGCTGTGATTCTCCACCTGCCACTGTAAAAGATGTTACGATTCTACATGCAAATGTTTTCATGTTTTGATGACTCAAGGAAGGTCTTACAGAGCATAAAGTACCTCTGAACTCAATTGAGTAAGACATTTTCAATACATCTACATAGTTGTATTTCTCATTAATATTTTCATTTTTCATTTAGCACTGTATAGTTACTAATATCGCAGAGGGCAGTGGACTGAGGTAGTGGGTTTACTTGGATTCTAACACTAATTGCCATGATCAATGTTAATGGTGGTGGGGTGGCTTGAATTTTTGCACCCACTTTCTTTTCAGTCTAATAGGAGACGATGAAGTGTATCGGTTACTTCCACATCACTAAGTTTCACTAAAGTGTTATTTTGTTTTTGTTTATTTTTGGGGTGTCTTGGGGACTTTTTGGTGGGGGGTTGGGGTCCAAAGCCACAATCTGTACTTAGGAGACATTCTGCGGTTATGTTCAACAAGAGACAATGATGGCGAGCCTTAATTTAATTTCCATTCATTCCAGTGGTGTAAACACCCCATATAAGAGGGCTATAGTGTTAGACTTTTTACGGAAAAGAAAGGTTGACCTTGCCATGCTTCAAGAGATGTATTTGCTACATGCAGATGTTGGCGGCACGGTGGCTGAGTGGCAACACTCAGGCCTCACAGCAAGAAGGTTGCGGGTTCGATCCCCAGGTCGCCCGGGCCTTTCTGTGTGGAGTTTGCATGTTCCTCCCCGTGTCTGGATGGGTTTCCTCCGGGTACTCCGGTTTCCCCCATCAACCCAAAACATGCCAGCACCCCTATGAACTAACATCAAGGACCATGTTGTCCACCCTCCTGTGGGCTCACCACCTGCAGAGGGGTTCATAGGGCTATAAGTATTGGGCAGCACGCTGCCCCCGCGACCCAGCCGGATTAAGCGGGAGAAGATGGATGGATGGATGGAGATGTTGGTCATTTTGCAAACAAATTTGACCATACTATTGCCTATTCAAAGGGGCTGTGGTAGTGTGTACACGAAACTTGAAATTTAATTTGATGGACACATGAGCGGATGGGGAAGGTAGAATTGCTATATGTTTGGATGGGCTACAGGTTGCAGTGATATTTGCATATGCTCCAAATGTATATGATCAAAATCTTTATTTAACACGGTGTGTGTTTGATTTAATGGAGTATCAGGTTATCTTAGGAGCTAATTTTAATGCTGTCTGGGACCATAATATGGGTTGCTCTAGGTGGATCAGAGACAGGGGACCAACAGTTATGTGGTCCCCTTAACAGGATGAGCATATTTCTGATATTTTCTGTCAGAACAGATGAGGGGATTAGTCAGACTGATTTGAAAATTGTGAACTCCTCTTTTGCGTCTGTCTATCAGTCATTATATAGTTCAGAATATCTTTTTAGTCAGTCAAAATGTGACTGCTTTCTCAGTTCAGTTGAACTGCCGTGCCTCTCTGTCGAGTCTGCTGAGCTGGAACATGCCATAACATTGCCAGAATGTGAGAAAGCATCAAAGAAGGTGAATAAAGGCAAGTCTCCTGGGCCCGATGGTATACCACCAGAAGTGTACAGTACTTTTTGGTCTCTGTTAGGGTCTTTGTTATTAAATATGATTCAGTTTTCAATTAGGGCGGGAGCCTTTCCTCAGGATGTGAATTCTGCCTTTATTTCATTGTGCCCTCAGAAAGGCAAAGAACCAAGGGAATGTTCCAGTTACAGGGCAATTTTGTTGTTAAATGCAGATATAAAAATGTATTCTAAAGTATTAGCAGTACATTTGCAAAGATTCATTCCTAAACTGGTGCACTATGATCAGACTGGTTTTGTGACATCAAGACTGGCTTCTGACAATGTTTGAAGGCCGTTACATGTGACTGACAATGTGAAAAGGGGAGTTGGGGAGTCGCACACTGCCGTACTGTCCCTAGATGCAATGAAAGCCTTTGACTGTTTGGAGTGGCCCTTCCTCTGGTCCCTGTTTAAACGGGTTTTGGCTCATCTTTTAGTAATATGATTAAGGTCCTCTATTCTGGTCCATCTGCTGCAGTAATAACAGGTAAAACTTCACCTCCATTTCCTGTTTCGAGGGGATCTAGACAGGTTTGTCCGTTGAGCCCTTGGCTCCACTCTGTCTCTGGAACCTCTCACACAAACCATTCGTTCTTCCACATTATTTTCCCCAATCTCTGTTAATGGTACCCAACATCGACTTTCACTGTATACAGATGAATTATCCTCTATATTAGTGTCTATATCTAGCATTTTCTTCTTCAAAATGACATGGAGTGTGTGGGAGTCACGATTTGTTTATCTCCAGAAATGTAATTTAATGTTGTTGTGCTATATAGGCCACCTAATGGGAAGGAAGTATTTTTTGCCATGTTGAAAGATATACTCAAAGCTTGTAATGATAAGGAAACTATTTTAATGGGTGATTTTAATTTAAATTGGTTGGACAAAGCACTCTCCAACAAGCTAAGGCACCTAAACAAAACAATTTAACCTAACTCAGATAATAAAGGAGCCAACTAGAATAATGAGCTCCACAAAAACATTATTAGATAAAATTTTCACTAATAAATTTGATCGTGTTAATACAACTTACAATTTGATTGCTGGTCTTTCAGACCATAATCTAACTTTAATCTCAAGGAAACGTACTAAATCTTGTTATAGAAATCAAAATAGAGAGAAGACATATATATCATCTATTCCAAAGCATGACTTGGAGCTTCTAGATACTGAAATAAAAAATATTATACAAACGAATTTAGTCTGTGGCCAAGATACTGAACAAGCTTCAGAACTGTTCTGGACTCCTGCCTTGTGTTGAATACTGAGAAAACAGTCACTATGTATTTTTCAAACAAACAAATTAAAAGTGTCCTTCCAAATATCTATGTTGATAGTTGCATGATCAAAAACGTTGATGAGGTTAAATATTTAGGTGGTGTCATGTTGGACCCTACGTTTAATTTAAAAAATCATGTTAAAAAGGTTTGTCATGTTTTGAAATTTAACATTATTAACTTTCAACACATCAGAAACTCACTATTACTAGAAGCTGCAAAATGATACTTTAATGCTATGATCATACCTCATATCTTGTACTGTATATCATCATGGTCTCAAGCTAATCTAACAGTTCTAAAACCTATTAGATTACTGCATAATCAGGCTCCGTAAATTCTCGATAAAAAGCCCAGGCATTACCACCATTGTTACATTCTGGAAAAATTCTAAATATTAAGCTTTGACAATTTCATCAGGTACTCTGATATCCGCCTGGTGTATAAAATACTGCATGACGCCGCCCCACCTCCTCTTAAGACCTACATACAGCCTCAAGTACTAAGGTCTGTGTCTAGAGGACTGCAATGTCCCTAAAAGAAAGGCTGCCTTCTCTCAATCAGCCATCAAGGAATGGAACAGGCTTCCAGATCATTTTAATAACATGTCAGATTTCCACTGCTTCTCAGGGGCAGTCACAAATTGGATTCTCGAGAACCAGTCTTGCTCACATTAATAGTCCTGCTCACACAATACCGGTTCTTTATAAATATGTATTGTATTGTATTTTATTGTATTCCATTTTATTGTATTGTAATGAGGCGGCACGGTGGCTGAGTGGCAACACTCAGGCCTCACAGCAAGAAGGTTGCGGGTTCGATCCCCGGGTCGCCCGGGCCTTTCTGTGTGGAGTTTGCATGTTCCTCCCCGTGTCTGGATGGGTTTCCTCCGGGTACTCCGGTTTCCCCCATCAACCCAAAAAACATGCCCGCACCCCTATGAACTAACATCAAGGACCATGTTGTCCACCCTCCTATGGGCTCACCACCTGCAGAGGGGTTCATAGGGGGGGTCAGGTGCTATGAGGATTGGGCAGCACGCTGCCCCCGCGACCCAGCCGGATTAAGCGGGAGAAGATGGATGGATGTATTGTAATGTGTATTTTTTATAATATGTGAGGACTACAGATGGAAATTAGTTTTATACTAAATCTGGTACAGCCATCTTTTTAATGTAACTGTACACTGTCCTTATAAACAAACAAATAAATAAATAAAGCTGCTCTACTGCATTTGACCAGGGCTTGTGCGGGGCTCCCCAGCCTCATCCCTGTAGTTGAGCAATTTATATATCTAGACATAGAGATTTGTTCATCAATTTTGGACATAGTAAAACAAAATTATGATAGGACTTTGGCAAATGTAATCTCTGATTTAGAGAGGTGGTCTAAACTTAAGAACTCACTACGTAGTCAGGTGTCAGTGATTAAAATGAGAGCATTGGGGGGGCCTGGTTCGAGGCTTTATGAACTTTTGCTTACAAGGTCTTATCAACCTCTGGCATTGGACTTCTTGTGAAAGGCTACTTTTAGGGATATTAGCCTTGAATTGGACTGGGATAAAGTGTGGGAGAGTATTAACATGTCTTCCAGGAATCCTGATCACCAATAAATCCATTACAATTTTGCACATCGGTTATATTTAACTCCTAAAAAATGGTATGTTAAGAAGAGGATTACGGATCCCTTATGTAAATTATGCTCTTTAAACAGTGTTGGGGAGTAACGGATTACATGTACGTAAGTAGAATAAATATTATGAGTAACTGTATTCCGGTACAGTTACTGTTTCAGTGAGTGGTAATTAGATTACAGTTACTTTGTTGAAATAAATGTATTATACGGTGGTATTTTCCTGTTTTCACATTTTGGGCTATAGCCCTTTTTGTTTCGGTAATTCGACTTATTGCCTGAAACCCAAACAGAACACGCACTAAGAGCGACGTAAACGTCCTGTTAACGCTGGTGGCGCCACGTCAGTCACACAATGGACAAAGTCGAGGAGTCAGTAGAACAGAGCCTGCAGTGCACGGGCACATTTGTGTCTTGGAAATTCTGCCATCACTTTCTATATAAAGAAGAGAGGGACAAGCGGAATCTGACCATGCATCGCAAACTCTGCTGCAACAACTGAGCGGCTTTGGGCGTCGACATTTTTAAAATCTAATGTTAGCTTAATACATGTATGTGGGTTATGAGTCAGTGCCACTTCAGGAACATAAATGTACTATTGCTATGTGCTTTTAATACGTAGACCACGCCTCCTCCCGTGTGCCGTATCTGCTCACATACGCTGCATGAACCCATAGACCGTGTGTGCAGCCTCCCATTGGCTATGCACACCTCACCTCCTCCCGTACACCGCACACACCTCACCTCCTCCTGTACACCGCACACACCTCACATCCTCCTGTACACCGCACACACCTCACATCCTCCTGTACACCGCACACACCTCACATCCTCCTGTACACCGCACACACCTCACATCCTCCTGTACACCGCACACACCTCACATCCTCCTGTACACCGCACACACCTCACATCCTCCTGTACACCGCACACACCTCACATCCTCCCGTACACCGCACACACCTCACATCCTCCTGTACACCGCACACACCTCACATCCTCCTGTACACCGCACACACCTCACCTCCTCCTGTACACCGCACACACCTCACATCCTCCAATACACCGCGCACACCGCATCTCCTCCCGCTCCCGTACACCTCACATCCTCCCGTACACTGCACACACCTCACATCCTCCCGTACACCGCACACACCTCACATCCTCCTGTACACCGCACACACCTCACATCCTCCTGTACACCGCACACACCTCACATCCTCCCGTACACCGCACACACCTCACATCCTCCCGTACACCGCACACACCTCACATCCTCCCGTACACCGCACACACCTCACATCCTCCACTACACCGCACACACCTCACATCCTCCAATACACCGCACACACCTCACATCCTCCTGTACACCGCACACACCTCACATCCTCCTGTACACCGCACACACCTCACATCCTCCTGTACACCGCACACACCTCACATCCTCCCGTACACCGCACACACCTCACATCCTCCCGTACACCGCACACACCTCACATCCTCCAATACACCGCACACACCTCACATCCTCCAATACACCGCACACACCTCACATCCTCCAATACACCGCACACACCTCACATCCTCCAATACACCGCACACACCTCACATCCTCCAATACACCGCACACACCTCACATCCTCCAGTACACCGCACACACCTCACATCCTCCCGTACACCGCACACACCTCACCTCCTCCTGTACACCGCACACACCTCACATCCTCCAATACACCACGCACGCCGCATCTCCTCCCGCTCCCGTACACCTCACATCCTCCCGTACACCGCACACACCTCACATCCTCCCGTACACCGCACACACCTCACATCCTCCTGTACACCGCACACACCTCACATCCTCCTGTACACCGCACACACCTCACATCCTCCCGTACACCGCACACACCTCACATCCTCCCGTACACCACACACACCTCACATCCTCCCGTACACCGCACACACCTCACATCCTCCAATACACCGCACACACCTCACATCCTCCAATACACCGCACACACCTCACATCCTCCTGTACACCGCACACACCTCACATCCTCCTGTACACCGCACACACCTCACATCCTCCTGTACACCGCACACACCTCACATCCTCCCGTACACCGCACACACCTCACATCCTCCCGTACACCGCACACACCTCACATCCTCCAATACACCGCACACACCTCACATCCTCCAATACACCGCACACACCTCACATCCTCCTGTACACCGCACACACCTCACATCCTCCTGTACACCGCACACACCTCACATCCTCCTGTACACCGCACACACCTCACATCCTCCAATACACCGCACACACCTCACATCCTCCAATACACCGCACACACCTCACATCCTCCAATACACCGCACACGCTGCATCTCCTCCCGTACGGCGCAGACACCGCGCGTGGATCGTGTCTTGTCGCGTACACTGCGTGGACCGTGCTTCCTCCTGTGCACCTCTAAACCAGACTAACACCAGGACTAAAACCAGGACTAAGACAGGTCTAAAGTAGGTCTAAACCAGGTGTAAACCAGGTCTAAACCAGATCTAAAACCAGGACTAAATGAGCATTAAACCAGGACTAAAATCAGGTCTAAACCAGGTCCAAAACCAAACAAGAATTTGCAGGAGGTGATTGCTACATTCATGTAGTTTTAAAAATCATGACAATATCAGGTAATCCAAAGTATTCAGATTACGTTACTCACTTTAAGTAATTAAATAGATTACATTACAAACTACATTTTGGGGTATGTAATCTGTAATCTGTAGGGGATTACATTTTAAAAATCACCTTCTCAGCACTGTATTTAAATCACATTGGTACATTTAAACATAGGTCCTGCAACAAGTGCAGGTGCAGATGAATGTGTTACCCATCCATCCATCCATCCATCCATCCATCTTCTCCCGCTTAATCCGGCTGGGTCGCGGGGGCAGTTTGCTGCCCAATACTCATAGCACCTGACCCCCCCTATGAACCCCTCTGCAGGTGGTGAGCCCACAGGAGGGTGGACAACATGGTCCTTGATGTTAGTTCATAAGGGTGCGGGCATGTTTTGGGTTGATGGAGGAAACCCATCCAGACACGGGGAGAACATGCAAACTCCACACAGAAAGGCCCGGGCGACCCGGGGATCGAACCCGCAACCTTCTTGCTGTGAGGCTGAATGTGTTACTTTAAAAGCAAATAAACCAATACCAAAGAAGAGCAAACTTTTACCTCTCTCTCCAGAGTATGACCCAGCTTTAGACACCGGCTCCAGAGAGCATACAATTTTGATTGTGAAAGCCTCCACCCTATTGTACTGGACCCTTGTCGTACCATTACCAAACTACTAATCAAACACTATGATGAACAAGTACTTCATCCTGCTCATGAACAAGTGCTGGCAGAAATGAGACATAAATACTGGATTCTACTTGGTCAGTACACAAACATCAGCACCAGTGTCAAACATGTCAGAAAAGGAAAGCAAATCCCGTCTTTCCAAAAATGACAGACCTCCCACCAGTGTGACTCAGGTTGTGAAGACCAGTCTTTTGGTCCACAGGAATGGACTGCTTTGGATCATTTAATGTAATAGTAGGTCACTGTACAGAGAAAAGGTGGGGCCTGCTTTTCAAATGTTCAATTACATGCTGTGTACTCTCCAACTGGATGCTGGCACATTTCTAATGGCATTCAGAAGATTTGTATCACGCAGAGGAAAACCATTCATCTCTGATTGAGGCACAAATTTCAAAGCAGGCAAGACTGAACTCAAGTATGCATTTGAAGCTATGGTTCCTACATTAAAACGAGCCCTGGCCCAGTCACAGGTACAGTATATTTCCAGTTTAACCCACCATTTGCTCCACATTGTGGTGGAAGCTGGGAAAGAGAAATCAAATCCATCAGGTCTGCTTTGAATGTGGCATTACAAAACAAAACAAGAGATGTTGTCCTAAATACAGTACTAATTGAAATTGAAGGTTTTCTAAATTCCAAACCTCTAGGATACATATCTTCAAATGTGGCAGTTCCCGACACAGTGACACCAAATATGTGTTTTAAGATATTTACTGTGAAAGTGATCTTCGGGGCAAAAAGAAATGCCACAGAGCCAGACAAAGTGAATGATTGACCAAAAATCTGAATCAAGGTCAAGTTGTAATGCTTACTGACACTCAGTTCCCTCATGCAACTTTGTCTATTGGGAAAATCACTGCAACATGTGCAAAACTAACAGTTAAGGGTAAAGAATACCTACAGAGTGTCTCTAGACTCATCCTTCTACCAGAACTCTCTGGTACTGACACCATTTAAACATATTTGTTACACAAATTCAGAGGCGGCTGTCAGAAGTGCAATGCGATCAGTTCCATCTTTGTCCACAAGATGGTGGCACCTGTGAGCAGAGAGCCACACCCAGCCGAGAGAACTTAAAAGTCGGCCTTCCTGTTCCTTGTGCGTATTGTTCTCCTGTGTTACCCATGCATCTTTTGTTTCATTACAAATGTAAGTTATTGTTTATGTTTGTCAGTCAGCCAAATGTCAGTATGTATTAATCCTAATTTAATTAACTACCAATCGTTATGTATTATCTGATTTCCTTACTTTATACTGTTTGCAGAACCATGGCAACACAATGGATTAAATATTATTCACTGAATCTACTGTCTCCGGGTGGTCTATAGCTCCAGTTTGAACCTGTATGTTCTTATATTTACTACAATTACTAAACATCTTTTTGTGATTCACTGAGATGATTAAAAGTATAATAAAGGTAAGATTTAGATGTGATTTCTTAAAGAGGAGGTATTACCTGCTAACGCATAACAGATTTAGATCAGCATGTTGCCTTTGATTGAGACGGGGTGCTACACATTCACCCCAAAAAACGTATCAACATGATATGGACTCTGAGACCCTCCATCCTCCTTTGACTCCTTGTGCTAAATCATGGATGACATCGAAAACCTCTTCAGTCATGTTTTGGATGAGGGAGCAATGTTAGAACATGGTAGAAATCTAAAGCGCGTGTGTACCTGTGTGTGTATCCGTGTGTGTGCGTGTGTGTGTATGTGTGTGTGTGCGTGTGTGTGTATCTGTGTGTGCGTGTGTGTATCCGTGTGTGTGTGCGTGTGTGTGTATGTGTGTGTGCGTGTGTGTATCCGTGTGTGCGTGTGTGTGTATCTGTGTGGATGCATGTGTGTGTATCCGTGGTTGTGCGTGTGTGTGTATCCGTGTGTGTGCGTGTGTGTGTGCGTGTGTGTGTATCTGTGTGTGTGCGTGTGTGTGTGTGCGTGTGTGTGTATCCGTGTGTGTGCGTGTGTGTGTATCCGTGTGTGTGCGTGTGTGTGTATCCGTGTGTGTGTGTGTATCCGTGTGTGTGTGTGTGTGTATCCGTGTGTGTGCGTGTGTGTGTATGTGTGTGTGTGTGTGCGTGTGTGTGTATCTGTGTGTGCGTGTGTGTATGTGTGTGTGTGTATCCGTGTGTGTGTGTGTGTGTATCCGTGTGTGTGCGTGTGTGTGTATCCGTGTGTGTGCGTGTGTGTGTATCCGTGTGTGTGCGGGTGTGTGTATCTGTGTGTGTGTATCCGTGTGTGTGCGTGTGTGTGTATCCGTGTGTGTGCAGGTGTGTGTGTGCGGGTGTGTGCGTGTGTGTGTATCTGTGTGTGGGCGTGTGTGTGTATCCGTGTGTGTGTGTGTGTGTGCGTGTATCTGTGTGGATGCATGTGTGTGTATCCGTGTGTGTGCGTGTGTGTGTGTCTGTGTGGATGCATGTGTGTGTATCCGTGTGTGTGTATCTGTGTGTGTGCGTGTGTGTGTATCTGTGTGTGCGTGTGTGTGTATCCGTGTGTGTGTATCCGTGTGTGTGCGTGTGTGTGTATCTGTGTGGATGCATGTGTGTGTATCCGTGTGTGTGCGTGTGTGTGTATCCATGTGTGTGTATCCGTGTGTGTGTATCCGTGTGTGTGCGTGTGTGTGTATCCGTGTGTGTGCGTGTGTGTGTATCCGTGTGTGTGCGTGTGTGTGTATCCGTGTGTGTGCGTGTGTGTGTATCCATGTGTGTGCGTGTGTGTGTATCCATGTGTGTGTATCAGACTTTGTTAATCCGTGAGATTGCGTGTGTGTGTATCCGTGCGTGTGCGTGTATCCGTGTGTGTGCGTGTGTATCCGTGTGTGTGCGTGTGTGTGTATCCGTGTGTGTGCGTGTGTGTGTATCCGTGTGTGTGTATCCATGTGTGTGCGTGTGTGTGTATCCGTGTGTGTGCGTGTGTGTGTGCATGTGTGTGTATCTGTGTGGATGCATGTGTGTGTATCCGTGTGTGTGCGTGTGTGTGTATCCGTGTGTGTGCGTGTGTGTGTATCCGTGTGTGTGTATCCATGTGTGTGCGTGTGTGTGTATCCGTGTGTGTGCGTGTGTGTGTATCCGTGTGTGTGCGTGTGTGTGTATCCGTGTGTGTGCGTGTGTGTGTATTCGTGTGTGTGTATCCATGTGTGTGCGTGTGTGTGTATCCGTGTGTGTGCGTGTGTGTGTGCATGTGTGTGTATCTGTGTGGATGCATGTGTGTGTATCCGTGTGTGTGTGTGTGTGCGTGTATCTGTGTGGATGCATGTGTGTGTATCCGTGTGTGTGCGTGTGTGTGTGTCTGTGTGGATGCATGTGTGTGTATCCGTGTGTGTGTATCTGTGTGTGTGCGTGTGTGTGTATCTGTGTGTGTGCGTGTGTGTGTATCTGTGTGTGTGTGTGTGTATCTGTGTGGATGCATGTGTGTGTATCCGTGTGTGTGCGTGTGTGTGTATCCATGTGTGTGTATCCGTGTGTGTGTATCCGTGTGTGTGCGTGTGTGTGTATCCGTGTGTGTGCGTGTGTGTGTATCCGTGTGTGTGCGTGTGTGTGTATCCGTGTGTGTGCGTGTGTGTGTATCCATGTGTGTGTATCCGTGTGTGTGTATCCGTGTGTGTGCGTGTGTGTGTATCCGTGCGTGTGCGTGTATCCGTGTGTGTGCGTGTGTATCCGTGTGTGTGCGTGTGTGTGTATCCGTGTGTGTGCGTGTGTGTGTATCCGTGTGTGTGTATCCATGTGTGTGCGTGTGTGTGTATCTGTGTGTGCGTGTGTGTATCTGTGTGTGTGCGTGTGTGTGTATCTGTGTGGATGCATGTGTGTGTATCCGTGTGTGTGCGTGTGTGTGTATCCGTGTGTGTGCGTGTGTGTGTATGTGTGTGTGTGCGTGTGTGTGTATCTGTGTGTGTGCGTGTGTGTGTATCCGTGTGTGTGCGTGTGTGTGTATCCGTGTGTGCGTGTGTGTGTATCTGTGTGTGTGTGCGTGTGTGTGTATCCGTGTGTGTGCGTGTGTGTGTATCCGTGTGTGTGCGTGTGTGTGTATCTGTGTGTGTGCGTGTGTGTGTATCCGTGTGTGTGTGTGTGTGTGTATCCGTGTGTGTGCGTGTGTGTGTATCTGTGTGTGTGTGTGTGTATCTGTGTAAATGCATGTGTGTGTATCCGTGTGTGTGCGTGTGTGTGTATCCGTGTGGATGCATGCGTGTGTATCCGTGTGTGTGCGTGTGTGTGTATCTGTGTGTGTGTGTGTGTATCCGTGTGTGTGCGTGTGTGTGTATCTGTGTGTGTGCGTGTGTATCCATGTGGATGCATGTGTGTGTATCCGTGTGTGTGCGTGTGTGTGTATCCATGTGGATGCATGTGTGTGTATCCGTGTGTGTGCGTGTGTGTGTATCCATGTGGATGCATGTGTGTGTATCTGTGTGGATGCATGTGTGTGTATCCGTGTGTGCGTGTGTGTGTATCCGTGTGTGTGTATCCGTGTGTGCCTGTGTGTGTATCCGTGTGTGTGCGTGTGTATCTGTGTGTGTGCATGTGTGTGTATCTGTGTGAATGCATGTGTGTGTATCCGTGTGTGTGCGTGTGTGTGTATCCATGTGTGTGTATCCGTGTGTGTGCGTGTGTGTGTATCCATGTGGATGCATGTGTGTGTATCTGTGTGTGCGTGTGTGTGTATCTGTGTGTGTGCGTGTGTATCCGTGTGTGCGTGTGTGTGTATCCGTGTGTGCGTGTGTATCCGTGTGTGCGTGTGTGTGTATCTGTGTGGATGCATGTGTGTGTATCCGTGTGTGTGTGTATCTGTGTGGATGCATGTGTGTGTATCCATGTGTGTGCGTGTGTGTGTATCCGTGTGTGTGCGTGTGTCTGTGTGTGTGTGTGCGTGTTTGTGCGTGTGTGTGTATCTGTGTATGTGTGTGTGTGTGTGTGTATCTGTGTGGATGCATGTGTGTGTATCTGTGTGGATGCATGTGTGTGTATCTGTGTATGCGCATGTGCGTGTGTGTGTGTGTGTATCTGTTTGGATATGTGTGTGCATGTGTGTGTATCTGTGTGATACACACACATGCTCTGCTCCTGTCTGCTCGTTTGGCCCTATTTTTGTCTTATATTACTTAAGTCAAATAGAAAGTAGTGGGCTAAGAAAGTACTCCCCAAGTAACATGAACTATCTGGAAGTAATATGTGACTTTTATCACTTGCAGTGATTTATTGTTTGATTGTTTTTAATTATGTGTCTTAATTGTTGTTTGTACAGTGTCCTTGAGTGACCAAAAGGTGGCTTTAAATAAAATGCATTATTATTAGGCCCGAGCGCCTAGGTGGCGTAGGGCCTATTGTGATTGTTCCGCAGTGTGAAGCACTGCCGCTCTGCGTGCACAGAGTGAAGCACTCTCCCCTTTCCAATCACACTGGCATCACCATGTCACTGACTGGTGCCTGCTGACCTGGCACGGTGGCATCACCATGGCTGCGTCAGTGGCATAATAATAATAATAATTATTATTATTATTATTATTATTATTATTATTATTATTATTATTAGTAGTAGTAGTAGTAGTAGTAGTAGTAGTAGTAGTAGTAGTAGTAGTAGTAGTAGTAGTAGACCTACTCACAGTAGGTGAAGTATACCTTATAGCATACCACTAGAAAAGTACTTGGGTAACCTTTAACATTCAGGGTCACTGAGTAAATGTAACGGAGTCTGACCTTCCTCTGACTTTGACCCTATGTGTGTTCAGTGTTGGAGCTGAGCACAGGGTAAGTGTCCTCATCCAGGGTAATCTATGCTCTATTATCCTCCAGCAATGTCTGTCTGCATTTGACCCATCCTCCAGCAGCAGCAGTTGACCACAGTACAGCAGTCCCACTGTTAGGACTGTGGCTCTGGTCTGTGGCTCTGGTCTGTGGTCTGTGGCTCTGGTCTGTGGCTCTGGTCTGTGGTCTGTGGCTCTGGTCTGTGGCCCTGGTCTGTGGTCTGTAGCTCTGGTCTGTGGCTCTGGTCTGTGGTCTGTAGCTCTGGTCTGTGGCTCTGGTCTGTGGTCTGTAGCTCTGGTCTGTGGTCTGTGGCTCTGGTCTGTGGTCTGTGGCTCTGGTCTGTGGCTCTGGTCTGTGGTCTGTGGCTCTAGTCTGTGGTCTGTAGCTCTGGTCTGTGGCTCTGGTCTGTGGCTCTGGTCTGTGGTCTGTAGCTCTGGTCTGTGGTCTGTGGCTCTGGTCTGTGGTCTGTGGCTCTGGTCTATGGTCTGTAGCTCTGGTCTGTGGCTCTGGTCTGTAGCTCTGGTCTGTGGCTCTGGTCTGTGGCTCTGGTCTGTGGTCTGTAGCTCTGGTCTGTGGCTCTGGTCTGTGGCTCTGGTCTGTGGTTTGTAGCTCTGGTCTGTGGTCTGTAGCTCTGGTCTGTGGCTCTGGTCTGTGGCTCTGGTCTGTGGCTCTGGTCTGTGGTCTGTAGCTCTGGTCTGTGGCTCTGGTCTGTGGTCTGTAGCTCTGGTCTGTGGCTCTGGTCTGTGGTCTGTGGCTCTGGTCTGTGGCTCTGGTCTGTGGCTCTGGTCTGTAGCTCTGGTCTGTGGCTCTGGTCTGTGGCTCTGGTCTGTGGCTCTGGTCTGTGGCCCTGGTCTGTGGTCTGTAGCTCTGGTCTGTGGCCCTGGTCTGTGGTCTGTGGCTCTGGTCTGTGGCTCTGGTCTGTGGCTCTGGTCTGTGGTCTGTAGCTCTGGTCTGTGGCTCTGGTCTGTGGCTCTGGTCTGTGGCTCTGGTCTGTGGTCTGTGGCTCTGGTCTGTGGTCTGTGGCTCTGGTCTGTGGCTCTGGTCTGTGGTCTGTAGCTCTGGTCTGTGGCTCTGGTCTGTGGCTCTGGTCTGTGGCTCTGGTCTGTGGTCTGTAGCTCTGGTCTGTGGCTCTGGTCTGTGGCTCTGGTCTGTGGTCTGTGGCTCTGGTCTGTGGTCTGTGGCTCTGGTCTGTGGCTCTGGTCTGTGGTCTGTAGCTCTGGTCTGTGGCTCTGGTCTGTGGCTCTGGTCTGTGGCTCTGGTCTCTGGTCTGTGGCTCTGGTCTGTGGCTCTGGTCTGTGGTCTGTAGCTCTGGTCTGTGGCTCTGGTCTGTGGCTCTGGTCTGTGGCTCTGGTCTGTGGCTCTGGTGCTGCCCAGAGCCTCTGTCATCCTCCATCTTGGTCTATTTTTGCCTGTCTCAGTGTTTTTTGTCTTGTCGCTGAGTTTTGCTGCATTGCCATCCTCAGCCTGTCTCCATGGCAACAGCTGTGGACACAAGCATGCTGTTCTGAGGCTGGGGTTATGCTGAGAGCATGTCACACGCCCACCTCTAATATCCACTATTATCTGTCACTCCAGCCTCCTCACCTCCTATCGTCACGGCAACCAACAACTACAATGCCTGCATGAGACATGTGCAGCTCCAGAAATGCTCAGTCTGAAGCTCTGTGGCAGAGTGGTTAACCTAATCTTCTCACAGCTGTAGTAAAACTCAGCTATAGGTTTATCCAGAAGAAGAGGAGCTTCTGGATCAGGGGGTGCTCTGCCGGGTGCCTCAGAGGCACTAGAACCTGGGTCAAATGCAGAGAGTCATTCTGCATCAGCCAGTGCTGTTCTGTCACACTGTGGATTGTGTTTGTATAGACCTCCAGTGGCCTCTACAGCGCCCCCTGGCGTCATTAGACATGTCGAGTATAATAACGATAACACTATCAGCACATGCGTGACACTGGTCTCATTCTGAACTGACGTGAACCACAGGCCCGCGCACTGTGTTTATCTCGCGGGTTTTTGGATCCCGGTCACTTCGGAGGGATTTTCATTTGAACTGCGCGTGTGCTCGTTCGAAGGTCCAAACGCGCTCGCGCATCATCATGTGTCGCCTTTAGTGCTTCGTTAGCTTGGCCATCTCTGGGTGTAGGAGCTTAGTTGTTGGGGCTGTGTTCATTGTGTTACCGTGAGGCGCTCAGCTGCGCCACGATCTGTCGCACTTTTGCGTGTCTCGTTCGGCGCGCACTGTCTCATGCCTGTGTTCACCATCGTTATTCCTTTGGCCAGACCGAGTTGCCTTGGCAACCGCGTGACCACGACGCTCAGTTCAACGCACGCGCTAATGTCATCAAGTGTGGTAATGAGGCGCGTGCCCTTCAATCCTGTCTGAGACGAGCCCAAGTCCGCGCAACTGGACCTTGCAGCATAAAGCATAAAGGTGAACTATGTAAATTTTTGGTCAAGGATCTGCCACCTGTTTCTATGGATGTCATTGCTCTGCCTGGAATGTTCCACAGTATGGCATTAAACAGCTCTACTTTACATTCGCGGTACGTGACATTACGGTGAAAAAGACGCGCATTCATGTGCGCACACACGCGCGCACGGTTCCGTTCATGCGCTGCGCACATTAACCTGTTTCTCTCGGAGCTCTGAGATATTTCTCTGTGACGTGGCAAACATCAACACTGCGTCTGTGACGCTGTGAAAGTCGCGCTAATTGTCATGTCGCGCGCATCCTCGCGCAAGATGCCGCGGCTTCACGCGCACACATGCACGCATCATACATCACTCCCGCGGACACTCACATTCCTCGCAGCCGGTGTAGGACGTGTGCGGGCAGGTCCACTATGTCCTCGGTGCTCTGGCGCTCTAACCGCCCCTCCGCCGTGTGCCGCGGTGCCGCTGGCTCTCTCATGTCCGCCCGCTGCTCCGTTCCGTGCTCCGCTCTGTGCTCCCCTCCGTGCTCCGTTCCGTGCTCCTGCTCCGCTGAGGATGCGCCCCCGTTTAGCCCCTGCTCCGAGGCGCGCTGCTGTCTCTCTCTGTGTGTCTGCTCTGTCTCTACACCGCTGTCCACCTCTCCAGCGGCGCTCATGGCATTTTCTGAGTGCGGTGCGCGCGTTTCCGAGCCGTGCGCGTCCTCGTGTTGGTGTATTCCAAAATCTCCTTCAGAGTCATCAGTATTCAGCGCTTCTCCCCCCTCCTCCCCGCGCAGGTCCGCCGCTGCTCCTGGGGCATGTGCGCACTCTCCCGCGGGCTGCCCTCGTGGTTCTCCGCTATCCTCCATGCGCTCCGCTGCTCCGGACCGCTCGTCTGTGTCTGGGGAAACTTTACATCCCTGCTCGAGTTTGTTGTCGCCCGTTGTCGCCGCACTTTCCCTGCCTCTCTCCTCATCCATATTCATGCGTCCTGGAGGGAGGACTTGGCACTGACTTTTCTCCTCCTCCTCTCCATCCTGGCATCGCGCGCCTCTCCGCTCTTTCCCGCTCGTTCTCTCTCTCTCTCTCTCTCCTCGTGGTTTCCTCCTCTCTCTCTCAAGTCGTCAAATAAAAAGCAGTTTAAGCTTTTTAAGCAATTGGAGCAGACTGAGAACTGGTGTGAGGCAATGGACCAATGTTGAAAACAAAAGTTTGAATACACGTAAACCATGATAACAGCTCTTTGATATTGGAACTACACATGTTTGAGTCGCCCCCTGCGTGTAGCCGGGCAGGGGGGTCTCTGCAGGACAGTAACTTTGAAAATGGCAGGTTTCTCCTGTCAGACTGACAGGGGGCGGGAGTTGCTGATTGGACAGTGCAGAGCTGACTGCGGAGGGTCTGGGGAGGGGTTAGGTCCTGGGGTCTAATGGCGAGAGGCGGACATCCCAAAGCATCGCCGTGGAAACGCTGCAGCCAGGAGCAGAGCCGGATGCTGAGATGGAGGAGTGTTTCCGTGGAAACATGTTGCTAAGAGTGATAGAATTCTGCCTCTGGATTCAAACCCAACTTTAGCCTCACAGAGACACAAGCTGCACTGATGTCATCCTGACACTGCCCCCTGCAGGCCGCAGCAGGCTCGGCACCAGCACACACTTGAACTACGTATCACACGTTCAGACGATTCTTATTTGGACTTTGGTGGATAAAACCTGTTGTAAATATAAATAATTTCACACAGATTTTACACAAATCAAGACTCAATTTGTGAAGAAAAGCTGAAATTTACACCAAATCGAGAGTTCTATTTAGAGAGTTCCATTGATGACACCACAGTGGGAGAATTCTATCCAAAGCACAGTTCAAACATACATATTTTTTTCAGATATTTGAAACATGATATCAACAAAATAAAGATGCTTCCTTTTCATTTTATTTTTCAAAATTTAAAACCAAAATGGGAAAAGCCTTCACTCATACAGGCCCTGTTGTGTGTGTGTGTGTGTGTTGGGACGGGTCGGTGGGGGTGGTCGGGTGGGGTGGTTGGGACGGGGCGGGTCGGTGGGGGTGGTTGGGTGGGGTGGTTAGGTGGGGTGGTTGGGACGGGGCGGGTCGGTGGGGGTGGTCGGGTGGGGTGGTTGGGACGGGGCGGGTCGGTGGGGGTGGTCGGGTGGGGTGGTTGGGACGGGGCGGGTCGGTGGGGGTGGTCGGGTGGGGTGGTTGGGACGGGGCGGGGCGGTGGTCGGGTGGGGTGGTTGGTACGGGGCGGGTAGGTGGGGGTGGTCGGGTGGGGTGGTTGGGACGGGGCGGATCGGTGGGGGTGGTTGAGTGGGGTGGTTAGGTGGGGTGGTTGGGACAGGGCGGGTCGGTGGGGGTGGTCGGGTGGGGTGGTTGGGATGGGGCGGGTCGGTGAGGTGGTCGGTTGGGGTGATTGGGACGGGGCGGGTCGGTGGGGGTGGTCGGCTGGAATGTGAGTGTTCTCTCTGCGACAGAGGGATGTGCTGCTGATGGTGAGTCTGTTTGTCCATTATGGTTCATGTTAAACTTTTAAGAGATTATACGTGTGCAGGTCATACATGTGCAGGTCATACATGTGCAGATTGTACATGTGCCGGTCTTTATTCAACAGCAGTCATTTTACTCATGTGCAGTGACTTTATTTATGTTGGCTCCCGTTCTGATGAAAAGACTGAAAGGTTTAAATGATACTCAGCACAGTAATGGAGCATGATGCGCTTGTTGTAGTCCATCTCTGGGAGTTGCAATTTTGATTGTAGTTCCCGCTGCTGGTTAGGAGGGTCCAGATCCACCTAAAGCAGTGATAGCTCCTCTCCTCACTTATCCTTCCTCCTTCTTGGTCTTTAGAGTTAACCCCATGACGTAGCTTTCAGAAGTCAGCAATTACGAGAAGGAAGAACGAAGAAGGAAGTGTTTTTGCCCATTTTCAGATGGACCCCCACCAGTACCTAAACCTGTGCTGCCTTTTCAGCCTATTTTAAAGGCTGACATGCACTGGCACATAAAGCCACAGCACAGTGCCATCTTGTGGAGAGAAAGTACATTTTGGTGTGGAGGAATTAGAGCAATTACCAAACTGAACTAGACGCAGCCAAATGCAACAATGCATTTTTTCTAAGTACCTCTAAGCATCCATCATTCCTGCACAATTTCCCACCATTTAAGTTTGAACATTTTCATTTGTTTCTCATATACAAGAGAAACGATTTTTCCATGTTCACATTCTGCACACACTCAGGTTTACACTCAGCAGTCGGTTGATAACCGCCTGTTTGTAAGAGTCTGTTCACAGCAGATCCACCAGCTCCCTGAGCCCCCAGCCCTTTGTGTAGTGCACTCACTAGGACCTCCACCCCTCTCTATGTCCTTCTGTAGAGGGGCATATGAAGGTCTCTAGTGTTGAGCCTTCAGCATTTGGAGGTTTCATAATAATAATTATGACCTCCACTGGCTCACATATATCACTGACACACTAAGGAGCTGTGCTGACACGAGGTGGAGACCAAAAGTTCTTTGAAGGATCGACACGTGGTGGAGCCAGGAGCAGCAGCATTATATTCAAGTTGGTGGCCCTGTGGTAAGGCTAAGGCACTGGGTTTCTGAGAAGATTTAGACTTGTAATAAGATTTTAGGGCTCACCATTTAGCCTTGATCTCAGCAAGATGCATTTCCATCCATCTTCTTCCACTTTGCCCGGCTGGGTCGTGGGGGCAGCTGCCCAATCCTCATAGCACCTGACCCCCTATGATCCCCTCTGTGAGGTCGGAGGAAACCCATCCAGACACAGGGAGAACCTGCAAACTCCACACAGAAAAGCCCGGCGACCCAGCGATCGAACCCACAACCTTCTTGCAGTGAGGCATGAGCGTCAGCCACTCAGCCACCGTGCTGCCACCGTTTCTATTTCAATAAATCTTTAATATTCCTCTTTTTATTTTCCATTTGTTTATTAAGTCCAACGTTTTTGAGATGAAGAAGAGGAGACAGGAGCAGAGGAGACAGGAGGAGAGGAGAGAGGAGACAGGAGAGAGGAGGAGAGGAAACAGGAGCAGAGGAGAGGAGACAGGAGCAGAGGAGAGGAGACAGGAGGAGAGGAGAGAGGAGACAGGAGACAGGAGCAGAGGAGACAGGAGGAGAGGAGAGAGGAGACAGGAGCAGAGGAGACAGGAGGAGAGGAGACAGGAGACAGGAGCAGAGGAGACAGGAGGAGAGGAGGCAGGAGCATAGGAGAGAGGAGACAGGAGCAGAGGAGACAGGAGCAGAGGAGACAGGAGCAGAGGAGACAGGAGCAGAGGAGACAGGAGCAGAGGAGGCTGCCTCTGAAAACACTAGCTCAGAAATCAAACGTGCATCATCACTGTCATATCCTGAGCAAATGGACATGTTTTACTGGGAAACATGAAGATTTCCTCTGTCTGGTCTAGAAAAGCCAAGTCAAAGAATTTAGACAGTTCCATTTGAACAGAAACACTGGCGCATGGAGCAGAAGAGACTGTAGAAAGTCTTTATTAGGATCTTTTTGGTCATTTGGGCCTTTTCAGTCTGTCTCACACTCCTGGAAAAAGGTCCCCACAGACCTAAGGACCTCCACCCAGAGCTGCAGCAGACGTGTGAAAACATCGCACACACACACGTGAACATAACACAGCCTGGTGCGTGTGTGTTTGAACATCATATAACATATGCTGTGATTTTTGTCTACTGTCTTTAATAATAATAATAAATAATAATAATAAAACATTTTAGTTATTTGGCGCCTTTCTGGACACCCAAGGTCGCCTTACAACAAGAGCTCGAGCCACACATGTCCCCAAAGGCACTTTACACATGAGTATGAACAGAGCATTCTTCTGCAGACCCGCTGGTGCAAACCACCACCACCACCACCACCACCACCACTCACACACACACCGTGTAATCCACTACTGTGTGTACTGTGTAATCCACTACTGTGTGTACTGTGTAATCCACTACTGTGTGTACTGTGTAATCTACTACTGTGTGTACTGTGTAATCCACTACTGTGTGTACTGTGTAATCCACTACTGTGTGTACTGTGTAATCTACTACTGTGTGTACTGTGTAATCTACTACTGTGTGTACTGTGTAATCCACTACTGTGTGTACTGTGTAATCCACTACTGTGTGTACTGTGTAATCCACTACTGTGTGTACTGTGTAATCCACTACTGTGTGTACTGTGTAATCTACTACTGTGTGTACTGTGTAATCCACTACTGTGTGTACTGTGTAATCCACTACTGTGTGTACTGTGTAATCTACTACTGTGTGTACTGTGTAATCCACTACTGTGTGTACTGTGTAATCCACTACTGTGTGTACTGTGTAATCCACTACTGTGTGTACTGTGTAATCTACTACTGTGTGTACTGTGTAATCCACTACTGTGTGTACTGTGTAATCCACTACTGTGTGTACTGTGTAATCTACTACTGTGTGTACTGTGTAATCCACTACTGTGTGTACTGTGTAATCTACTACTGTGTGTACTGTGTAATCCACTACTGTGTGTACTGTGTAATCCACTACTGTGTGTACTGTGTAATCTACTACTGTGTGTACTGTGTAATCCACTACTGTGTGTACTGTGTAATCCACTACTGTGTGTACTGTGTAATCCACTACTGTGTGTACTGTGTAATCTACTACTGTGTGTACTGTGTAATCCACTACTGTGTGTACTGTGTAATCTACTACTGTGTGTACTGTGTAATCCACTACTGTGTGTACTGTGTAATCCACTACTGTGTGTACTGTGTAATCTACTACTGTGTGTACTGTGTAATCCACTACTGTGTGTACTGTGTAATCCACTACTGTGTGTACTGTGTAATCCACTACTGTGTGTACTGTGTAATCTACTACTGTGTGTACTGTGTAATCCACTACTGTGTGTACTGTGTAATCTACTACTGTGTGTACTGTGTAATCCACTACTGTGTGTACTGTGTAATCCACTACTGTGTGTAATGTGTAATCTACTACTGTGTGTACTGTGTAATCTACTACTGTGTGTACTGTGTAATCCACTACTGTGTGTACTGTGTAATCCACTACTGTGTGTACTGTGTAATCCACTACTGTGTGTACTGTGTAATCTACTACTGTGTGTACTGTGTAATCCACTACTGTGTGTACTGTGTAATCCACTACTGTGTGTAATGTGTAATCTACTACTGTGTGTACTGTGTAATCTACTACTGTGTGTACTGTGTAATCTACCACTGTGTGTACTGTGTAATCTACTACTGTGTGTACTGTGTAATCCACTACTGTGTGTACTGTGTAATCCACTACTGTGTGTACTGTGTAATCCACTACTGTGTGTACTGTGTAATCTACTACTGTGTGTACTGTGTAATCCACTACTGTGTGTACTGTGTAATCCACTACTGTGTGTACTGTGTAATCCACTACTGTGTGTACTGTGTAATCTACTACTGTGTGTACTGTGTAATCCACTACTGTGTGTACTGTGTAATCTACTACTGTGTGTACTGTGTAATCCACTACTGTGTGTACTGTGTAATCCACTACTGTGTGTACTGTGTAATCTACTACTGTGTGTACTGTGTAATCCACTACTGTGTGTACTGTGTAATCCACTACTGTGTGTACTGTGTAATCCACTACTGTGTGTACTGTGTAATCTACTACTGTGTGTACTGTGTAATCCACTACTGTGTGTACTGTGTAATCTACTACTGTGTGTACTGTGTAATCCACTACTGTGTGTACTGTGTAATCCACTACTGTGTGTAATGTGTAATCTACTACTGTGTGTACTGTGTAATCTACTACTGTGTGTACTGTGTAATCCACTACTGTGTGTACTGTGTAATCCACTACTGTGTGTACTGTGTAATCCACTACTGTGTGTACTGTGTAATCTACTACTGTGTGTACTGTGTAATCCACTACTGTGTGTACTGTGTAATCCACTACTGTGTGTAATGTGTAATCTACTACTGTGTGTACTGTGTAATCTACTACTGTGTGTACTGTGTAATCTACCACTGTGTGTACTGTGTAATCTACTACTGTGTGTACTGTGTAATCCACTACTGTGTGTACTGTGTAATCCACTACTGTGTGTACTGTGTAATCCACTACTGTGTGTAGTGTGTAATCCACTACTGTGTGTAGTGTGTAATCCACTACTGTGTGTAGTGTGTAATCCACTACTGTGTGTACTGTGTAATCTACGACTGTGTGTAGTGTGTAATCTACTACTGTGTGTAGTGTGTAATCCACTGGTGTGTGTACTGTGTAATCTACGACTGTGTGTACTGTGTAATCCACTACTGTGTGTACTGTGTAATCTACTAATGTGTGTACTGTGTAATCTACTACTGTGTGTAGTGTGTAATCCACTGCTGTGTGTACTGTGTAATCCACTACTGTGTGTAGTGTGTAATCCACTACTGTGTGTACTGTGTAATCTACTACTGTGTGTAGTGTGTAATCCACTACTGTGTGTACTGTGTAATCCACTACTGTGTGTACTGTGTAATCTACTACTGTGTGTACTGTGTAATCTACTACTGTGTGTACTGTGTAATCTACTACTGTGTGTACTGTGTAATCTACTAATGTGTGTACTGTGTAATCTACTACTGTGTGTACTGTGTAATCCACTAATGTGTGTAGTGTGTAATCCATTGCTGTGTGTACTGTGTAATCTACGACTGTGTGTACTGTGTAATCTACTACTGTGTGTACTGTGTAATCTACGACTGTGTGTACTGTGTAATCTACTACTGTGTGTACTGTGTAATCTACGACTGTGTGTACTGTGTAATCTACTACTGTGTGTAGTGTGTAATCTACGACTGTGTGTACTGTGTAATCTACTACTGTGTGTAGTGTGTAATCTACGACTGTGTGTACTGTGTAATCTACTACTGTGTGTAGTGTGTAATCTACGACTGTGTGTACTGTGTAATCCACATACACACACACATACACACATACGCAAACATATACACCCACACAAACGCGCACACACACACCCACACACACACCCACACACACAAACACACACCCACAAACACACACATACATACATACAAACACACACATACAAACACACACACACATACATACAAACACACACATACAAACACACACACACAAACACACACACACAAACACACACAGTACTAACATGGATTTATTACAAAAACATTTTACACAGTGTCAGATGTGTCCATGTTTATATTTGGTGCTTGTTTTCTAGAGCAGAATGAGCTCCTGACTTTGGGTTGCCAGTTCCTCCGACTAAAAGAATACTTTTTAAAGTAATATTATATTGTAGTAACATATATTGAAGTGACAGTTACTTGAGTACAAGTTGTGGTTCCTCTTCCCACTGTGAGTAGGTCTAAGTGAGAAAAGCTTCATGTGAAATGATTTGAGCATTTGTTTCTTGCGCTGCTCCTTCAGATATGATTTAGTTTGTCTCATTTTTGTTTCATTTGAAAATTGCAGATTTTGTGCATTATTTAATGTTTTGCCATTCACATTACATACACCTGTAATATAAATCAGATGTTACGTCCAAAGAGTTACTCTTTAAGTTCTTACTTGATTAGTACGTTTTCTAAATCATTTTTTACTCTTACTTACTTACTATTTTGTACTTGTATTTGAGTAATATGATTTTGATGTTACTCTTCTTGTTTGTTCCTGCTGTGTAATTGAAAAGTGTTCATAAACACACCAGCAGGGGGAGCTAGACCGCAGCACAGGGAGACAGCTGTTTACAACAAGCTAAAACCTGTGACGTGTCTGTAAAGAGGCCAAACAGCACTCAGTGATCATTTCATCATCTAGTTTGCTCAAGTGTATGGACCTTAAAGCAGACATATAGTGCTTGTGTGAACTCTGTAGTTCTAATATCTGACACCTGTGGATCAGTATGTTATCATTTACACATTTTCAATACAGCATTCATCTAAAATGACTTGAAAATGGGGGATACAAAATAGTGTCTTGAAAATAGGTGATGACTCTGTATGTATGTCTGAATCACTCCAAACACAACTCCAGAGTGTCAAAAAGAAGAAACTACTCATTGACCTGGGGGCTGTTCCAGAAAGCGGGTTAAACAAACTCTGAGTCTGTCCCTGAACTTTGAGTTAATTTACTCTGAGACGGGAAACTCTAAGTTTCTGGTTCCAGATCCGCTGATATGAATAAGATAAATCAACTCTGAGTAGGTTCACCTCGAGTTACGCGCCTGCACGACGACTATAAAAAGCCATAGTCAATGGTTCCCCGAAACCATGAGCGTCACCATGACAACAATCAAAAAGAGATGGAGTTACTTCAGCTGGAGCTCGAGGTCCTCATGGAGGCTACGGGGAGAAGACATTTTCTGTGGTAAATCAAACACCTGCAGCAGCAAAGGAGAGAGAGGCGCCTGGAGGAAACTGCGGAAGTTTGAACTGTTCACTTGAGTTAACATCAACTGTAAGATCATCGCTTATTTGCCGAGTTGAATAGGAATAAAATCAGATTTTCGTTTAGGTGCAATCCAACGGGGGAGAGAAGAACTTGGAAGCAACGAAAAATTAAATATAAAAATATCGTCCAAAGCAGTAAGGCATGTTTTTTTTAATGCCTTAGGTTGTTTAAAGTAAATGTAAATTCAGTGGCTGCTTCAAATAGTAATGTAGATTATTAACAAAATGCTGTTTTAACCTGACCTCCCACTTAAAACCTCACTTAGGAAATGAAAACTTGATGTTTAGCCTCTACATTTATAGTTTAATAGGCTGCATTTCAATTTATTATTTTTTTTTTTTCAATTTATTTTGTAGCGCCCAAAATCACAACAACAGTTGCCTCTAAGGCCGTTCCAAGATTTGGATGAGTAAAACATACACAGACATATCAAAACAGGAATAAACAACATTCATGTAAAGCAGCAAATGAAACATGGTCCAGTCATCCCCTGTCCTTAGACCCTCCTTCTCAGCAAGGAAAAACTCCAAAAAACCCAGAGTCCTGGGAAAAAGAAGAAACCTCGGGGAGAACTACAGTGAAGGAGAGATCCACTCCCATGGACGGACAGGCTATAGATGTCCAGGCCCGTGGGCCAGTTCAGTATGGCCACAGCTACCCAGGTGGGGAAGGAGCCGGGCGAAGAGGAGGAGCCGGGCAAAGTCAAATGTGACTGTGCACATGAGCACTCAATAAAATACTATTTGAGAAAAAAAATAACATTTGAGTTCTGCTCAGCCAATAGAAAGAAGGCAGAGGCCACAAAAAAAAACGGGTGGAGGGCCACCTCCACCTACTGTGACCAGGCTGAGGTGAGGCCCTCAGCCAAAACGCTAAGCGGCCAGTGGCTGAAGGCCCTGGGGGAAGAAGCTCTTCTGAGCCCAGCACATGGACACAAGAGCCTCCACCACCATCACCGGCAGTAGGCGTTTCACCCCCATGGACACAAGAGCCTCCACCACCATCACCGGCAGCAGGCGTTTCAGTGCCAGGGGAACTGTCCTCACCGGGAAGGGAAGTGAGCGCACGTCCGCGGTGTGTGAAGTTTGTAATGTGAGGCTGGAGGCTTTAAGATAAATGATACCGTTTGACTCAAACAGATGTTCATCTGGAAAAGAGAGAATATCCAGCCTGGGGCCAAAGATTCTGTCGCGGAGCAAATTATTTCTAATAATTTGTGCTTCAGTGTCAGTCGGGTTTGGGAGGAATGGACAAGCCATGTTGTCTCAAAGCGATTTTCATGTGAGAGGAGCGAAAAAACTCTGAGTTATTTCAAGAAAACCTGCCCCGAGCAGGTTAAGTTCACAGAGTCTGTTACCATGGTGACTGACTCAGTGTTTCAGTTACGGCGCTTTGTGGAACAGAAAACCCAGACTTTCCCTCATCTCAGGGTGAACTTACTCAGAGTTTTCACATAACCCACTTTCTGGAACAGCCCCCTGGACTTTTCATTGACTACTGAAAAGTCCAGTTTGTAGAATAGGTCTGAGCCTTATAGGTCCTACTGTATATTACATAAAATTGACTGTGAATTTTAAAGCATGTTATAATACTGCTATCTCATCAAAACATACCTGGAGTTGTGTGTTTCATTCATTGTGGGCATACCGGCTTGTCAAAGTCTGATCTCTTCAGATCTCAGAAGCTCAGCAGGGCCTGGTCAGTACTTGGATGAGGGACCAGTGGGAATTCCAGGTGCCACAGGGGGGCGCCAGTTAGAAAAACTGTTGTGTCCTTAGTGGAGTGTGTGTGAGTGGTGGTGGTGGTTGGAGGGGCCGATTGTGCAGATTGGAGCCTCACTTCCCTCAGTCTGCCCCAGGGCAGCTGTGGCTACAGTAGTAGTTTACCACCACTGAGTGTGGAGTGAATGAAGAATGAACTGTGAAGAGCTTTGGGATCTTGAAAGGCAAAGTATAAATGCACTGATTAATTAATTGATTCACACATATTTAAGCAACCTCAATTGTGGAAAACTCTGGTGCCAGGCTGTTAACAGGAACCTCCAAAAGCACATGACTCTAGTCTTTCATTCCTCCACTGGCTCCTGAAAACTTTAGGATTGATTTTAAACTCAGTGAGTGAGATTACTTTTAGAGATATCTTGGAACTTTGAAGCCCCTACTCCTCTGGATCTCCCTCCACTGCTCTGGTCAGAACCAGCTGTGGCTAGTCTGACCTGACTCGTCTCAGTTCTATGACTTGCTTTGCCTCTAGATTTTTTCTGGAGTACCTGCTCTCTGTAAATCACTTGATACGTGGTATTTAACTGTGAAAAGTACTCTATAAATAAAGTTTACTGTAAGGTTGACTTACTTTTATTATTTGTCTATCTACATCTCCAAAGCTCAAAATGCTTCGTTCCACCTTGTGATGTCATGATGTTATCAGCTCCTTTTTACCTTGTTCAGTAAAGATTTGCGCTTCCAGGTCTGAAATCATCCAAATGATTCTAGTGAAGGTGTATAGAGTTTAAAAACACAGTGGAGCACTTTTGTATGCCATGACATCACAAGGTGGAACTTTGGAGTGTTTTCTATATGAGAGAAGAACTCAGCCTAAATGTGCAGGTTTGTGTGTTAAACATGTGTGAATGAAACAAAACTCCAGGTCTGTTTGTGATGAGGAAATGACATTACAATACAGATCAGAAAATAGCTCAAAATAGGCCTCTTAAACTATAACATATGTGGATCATTATTTTACAGGTTGTTCATTACAAAATTGCTCTAGAACAGCTAAGTAATAGAAATTAGACCATTGACTTCCTGTAAAATAATGTAGAAATGCTAACTAATATCCTTAACCCAGTTGTTTTACATCCAAAAATGTGCTTTAAATTAGTTTATGATGTTAATGAAACAGATTTTAAATAAAGGACTAGGAGTAAACAGAAGCGGCCACACTTTGTCGTTCTAATGCAGAAGTCAGTGGACTTATTTCTCTTAAATCGTTTTAGATTAATACTGTGATTTCAAATGTCCAAATTAGAACATAATGATCGACATGTGTCTTAGATTACAACTGTAGCGCACACTCAAGCACAAGATGCCTGCTTTAATGAGAGGATAAGGAGCCTGTGTGTGCACAGCGCCCCCTGTCTGTGAGTCTAATGGTGGCCTCCATTCACTACAGGACTCTGGTACTTCTGCAGCTGCTCCATGAAGCCAGGGTTGGGGGCGGAGTTAGGGCGAGCTTTTCGAACCAATGACAGCGCGTCTTCAAAGGACAGGCTGTCACATGACATCAGGTAACCAATGACGACCGCCGGAGCCCGGGACACGCCGGTGTTACAGTGGACCAGCACCACACCTTTCTGAAACACACAAGAGCTGGGTTTGGGTTGTCCAAAACTAAATCAGGAAATGTAATATAAACTATGAATCTAAAACAGCACTGGGATGATTCTGTTCAGTCTGGAGAGAGTCCTAGAAGAGAAAGTCTGGAGGTATATTTACCTCACACATGTTCAGTGTGTTTGAACATAAAACATAAGGATGCTAGCTGCTAACATTCTGTTCCTATCAAGGGTTTTATCACAGATTTCATCAGCTGCCAGCTACCCCCTCACCTGTCCACACCCCTCACCTGTCCACACCCCTCACCTGTCCACACCCCTCACCTGCCCATATCCCCTCATCTGTCCACAGGAGTTTGTGTGAGGGTGTGTGTGCATGACGATGTGTGGGTGTGAGGGTGTGTGCGTGAGGGTGTGTGTGTGTGAGGGTGTGTGTGTGTGAGGGTGTGTATGTGTGCGTGAGGGTGTGTGTGACAGTGTGTATGTGTGCGTGAGGGTGTGTGTGTGTGAGGGTGTGTATGTGTGCGTGAGGGTGTGTGTGTGTGAGGGTGTGTATGTGTGTGTGAGGGTGTGTGTGTGTGTGTGTGTGAGGGTGTGTGTGTGTGTGTGAGGGTGTGTATGTGTGTGTGAGGGTGTGTATGTGTGTGTGAGGGTGTGTGTGTGTGTGTGTGTGAGGGTGTGTGTGTGTGTGTGAGGGTGTGTATGTGTGTGTGAGGGTGTGTATGTGTGTGTGAGGGTGTGTGTGTGTGTGAGGGTGTGTATGTGTGTGTGAGGGTGTGTATGTGTGTGTGAGGGTGTGTATGTGTGTGTGAGGGTGTGTATGTGTGTGTGAGGGTGTGTGTGTGTGTGTGTGTGTGTGAGGGTGTGTGTGTGTGTGTGTGTGAGGGTGTGTATGTGTGTGTGAGGGTGTGTGTGTGTGTGTGAGGGTGTGTGTGTGTGTGTGTGTGTGTGTGTGTGTGTGTGTGTGTGTGTGTGTGTGTGTGTGTGTGTGTGTGTGTGTGTGTGTGTGTGTGTGTGTGAGGGTGTGTATGTGTGTGTGAGGGTGTGTATGTGTGTGTGAGGGTGTGTATGTGTGTGTGAGGGTGTGTGCGTGAGGGTGTGTGAGGATGTGTGTGCATGAGTGTGTGTGGGTGTGAGGGTGTGTGCGTGAGGGTGTGTGTGTGTGAGGGTGTGTGTGTGTGAGGGTGTGTATGTGTGCGTGAGGGTGTGTGTGACAGTGTGTATGTGTGCGTGAGGGTGTGTGTGTGTGAGGGTGTGTATGTGTGCGTGAGGGTGTGTGTGTGTGAGGGTGTGTATGTGTGTGTGAGGGTGTGTGTGTGTGTGTGTGTGTGTGAGGGTGTGTGTGTGTGTGTGTGAGGGTGTGTATGTGTGTGTGAGGGTGTGTATGTGTGTGTGAGGGTGTGTGTGTGTGTGTGAGGGTGTGTGTGTGTGTGTGAGGGTGTGTATGTGTGTGTGAGGGTGTGTATGTGTGTGTGAGGGTGTGTATGTGTGTGTGAGGGTGTGTGTGTGTGTGAGGGTGTGTATGTGTGTGTGAGGGTGTGTATGTGTGTGTGAGGGTGTGTATGTGTGTGTGAGGGTGTGTACGTGTGTGTGAGGGTGTGTGCGTGAGGGTGTGTGAGGATGTGTGTGCATGAGTGTGTGTGTGTGTGAGGATGTGTGTGCATGAGGGTGTGTGTGTGTGTGAGGGTGTGTGTGTGTGTGTGTATGTGTGTGTATGTGTGTGAGACAGAGATCTGAGTGTGATCTGAGAGCCTCTTGTATAAAACATGCTCAGCTCATGATTAATGCAGAGCCGTGTCCCATGTCCCTGCTGTGGCCCACATCTCACCCTCAGCCCTCTGCACCTGTCGGGTCTGAGCTCCCAAACCTTCTCTCCAGAACGTGCTCCTCCGGCTGCTCTTCTGGCGTCTCCAGTGAACAGCAGCGACTGAACACTGAACTCTCTATCATGTCTCCCTGTATTCCTGGAAACAGGAAACCAACTTCATAACCAAGGAAACCAACCTGGTAACCAAGGAAATTCAACTTGTAACCAAGGGCACCAAGCTTGTAACCAACATAACCAAGCTCGTAACAAAAGAGAAAACAATCCTCTATTGGTAGTTTTCCAGGAAATTGCCCGATCAAAAATGCAGGGAGATCAGCTGTGGCTTTGTCCACACATCCCCCTGTTCTGTCACACGGTCTGCAGGCTGCACGTGTGAATGGAGCTGACTGTTGCCAAAAACAATGTACATTTCAGATATAGCCTACAGTGGACTCTCTCCATGCAGGGTCCAGTGCTCTGACCTCAGTGTGGGCTTGTGTGATGAAGTCACAGCACTCCTGGATGTGACCGATCAGCTGTGTGTCAGGCTGGTCCAGAATGCTGACCGTTTTGTAGATGAAGAGTTCTGGGAAGACATTTTCCACTCCAAAGGCCACGTTCAGGATGTGAGACACCTGCAAGGACAAAAGTCCTTAGCTTCATCGTCCAGACTATAGACTGTATTAAGAAGTGAACTGGGAGTGTGACATCATTCATAGCATTCAGCTCTAGTCAAATGAAGCTTATCAAGGCCGCCAGATACTGTTGAGCCGCGTTCCATATTTAGAATTCTGACCATGAGTATTATAGCAACCAAAAAGCCCATCTGGAGTGAGGCTGTTGAAGGTAACGCCCCTTCCCACCTACACCACTGCTTTAAAAGGGAGCAGTCACTCAAACCTGCTGCTAAGCTACTGGGAGCGACCGTGGCAAATCAGGCATCTGATTTGTCTGTTATTAATGTTCATATCTTAAGTGGCTGACAAAATAGCAGAATAAAAACCCCAGGATCTTGTAGAGTGGTTTAATACAAACAATTTAAGACTAAAATGACGAGGCTCACTGCAGCAGTTAAGAGGGGACTCTAGAAGCCAGTCAATGGAGCCGGAAGCACACCCACTACAACACTACTCCCTCACACTGCACATCTAAGTGCAATACTGGTCCTACACATCTTATTCCCTCACACTACACATCTAAGTGCAATACTGGTCCTACACATCTTATTCCCTCACACTACACATCTAAGTGCAATACTGGTCCTACACATCTTATTCCCTCACACTACACGTCTAAGTGCAATACTGGTCCTACACATCTTATTCCCTCACACTACACATCTAAGTGCAATACTGGTCCTACACATCTTATTCCCTCACACTACACGTCTAAGTGCAATACTGGTCCTACACATCTTATTCCCTCACACTACACATCTAAGTGCAATACTGGTCCTACACATCTTATTCCCTCACACTACACATCTAAGTGCAATACTGGTCCTACACATCTTATTCCCTCACACTACACGTCTAAGTGCAATACTGGTCCTACACATCTTATTCCCTCACACTACACATCTAAGTGCAATACTGGTCCTACAGATCTCACTCCCTCACGCTACATGTCTTAAGGCCTCCACACACTACAGGATTTTTCATTGAAACAAGACAGAACAAAATGTTTGGTATGAGAGGATCTGGCAACTGAAGTTTGAGACATTTCTTGTCGTCATTCAGTCGCACTCACCTCCATACAGGTTATTAAGATATATCCCACTCACTAATTTTAATTTAGCATCATAACTGTGACAACATTGTTAACGATAGTTGCAACTTGATGTTAATCGCACAGACAGCGGTGCTTTCTGCACTCAGGCTGTGCTGATGAAGTGAAAGCTGTAGCTGTGGACTGAACAGAGCAACACTGGGGAAATGCTGCTCCCTACTGCTCATGTGAACCCTGGTTGGATACAGATTCAAAATTTGATATGAAGATGAAATCTAACACATAGTTTCATTTAGTGCTGCCGCGATTATTCGACGTTGTCGACGTAATCGAATGTGAAAATGAGTCGAATACAATTTTTTTGGTCGAATATTCGCCTTTATTTATTTTTGGTCTCAAACGGCTCGTCCAGAGACCTTTTGCTTGCCTGAGATCAGGTATTTCCCCTCCACACCACTAGTCGTACTACACTCGAGGCGGACACCGGCGCGGCTAACAGCGGCTACACCCGAGGCGCGGGAGCACGACCACGATGCATGAGGTATTGAGAATACCGTTGCAATATGCTGCTCGTGCATACTCGTTAAATTGTGTGTGCATATCGTTGTTCAACATTGTCGAATGAGCACACACAACAGACATAACAGCAATAACCTTTGCAACTCGCACACACAAGGTAACCTCCCGAGAAAATCTAACACACACACTTGTGTGTGTTAGAACCGCTTGTTTTTGTTTTTTTAATTAGTCGTTTAGATTAGTCGACTAATCGAAAAATTAGTCGAGAGATTAATCGTTAGAAAATTAGTCGTTAGTGGCAGCACTAGTTTCATTGTTAAAACTGATAAAATAATTGCTGTCTGTGGTTGTATATGGGCTTTGGCTTTTAATCCCTCGCAGCAACTTACTGAAGAAAATAGAAAAGAATGATGAACTAGTTGATTTTTGGAACTATGAACAAACTATTAACTATAAACAATTATGAAACTATGAACAAAATAGTTCATTTTGAAATTTGCGCACTGAACTTTGAACTAGTTCATGTGGAAAATGTCATTTCCCATCACAAGCAAAAACACAAGGAGAATCCTATGAGATTAGAAATGTCTGCTCACAAAGACGGTGGTGGTATATGGCTGCGGACCACAGGATAGGAAGTTGTGAGCGTGATTGCCTCAGCTGTTTTTTTGAACAGAAATGTAAAATTTTATATGCATGCAGTAAATGGCCAAAAGCTCAGAGCACTGCACTTCTAGTTTAGATGCAAATGTGTTATTACTATTATTGGTGAAATGTGGTGCAAATGTGGATAGAGGATTTTTCATGCACAGAGGGTTGGAGATTAAGTCCACAGGAAGTAGAGTCACTATCACGAATCTGCAGCTTCACTCCGATCCGGGTGCTGTGTGGATGGAAACGCTTCAAACTGGATTAATATCACTCTTTTATAAACTGGGGGTCATTATTTGCAGAGACGCTGCACTTTAAGTCTTCTCATTATTTTCACAGTTTTTCGCTAGTTTGTACGAGTTTTTTTACAGTAGCGTTGCTGATGTTTTGTGATTATGATATGACAGAGCAGCTCAGAGTCACACACACACATGAGGAGCACACACACACACATGAGGAACACACACACACACGAGGAGCACACACACACACATGAGGAGCACACACACACACGAGGAGCACACACACACACACACACGAGGAGCACACACACACATGAGGAGCACACACACACACACGAGGAGCACACACACACATGAGGAGCACACACACACATGAGGAGCACACACACACACACACATGAGGAGCACACACACACAGACGAGGACCACACACACACACATGAGGAGCACACACACACATGAGGAGGACACACACACACACACACACACATGAGGAGCACACACACACATGAGGAGCACACACACACACACACACATGAGGAGCACACACACACACGAGGAGCACACACACACACATGAGGAGCACACACACACACACACACACATGAGGAGCACACACACACATGAGGAGCACACACACACATGAGGAGCATACACACACACGAGGAGCACACACACACACATGAGGAGCACACACACACATGAGGAGCACACACACACATGAGGAGCACACACAGACATGAGGAGCACACACACACAGACATGAGGAGCACACACACATGAGGAGCACACACACACACATGACGAGCACACACACACACGAGGAGCACACACACACATGAGGAGCACACACACACGAGGAGCACACACACACACACATGAGGAGCACACACACACATGAGGAGCACACACACACATGAGGAGCACACACACACACACACACACGAGGAGCACACACACACACGAGGAGCACACACACACATGAGGAGCACACACACACACACACGAGGAGCACACACACACACGAGGAGCACACACACACACACACACGAGGAGCACACACACACACGAGGAGCACACACACACATGAGGAGCACACACACACACACGAGGAGCACACACACACATGAGGAGCACACACACACATGAGGAGCACACACACACACACGCGGGGAGCACACACACACACACACACACACGAGGAGCACACACACACACGAGGAGCACACACACACACACACACGAGGAGCACACACACACACGAGGAGCACACACACACACACACACGAGGAGCACACACACACACGAGGAGCACACACACACGAGGAGCACACACACGAGCACCACACACACACACACACACACACACACACACACGAGGACCACACACACACACACACACACACACACACACACACACGAGGAGCACACACACGAGGAGCACACACACACACACACACACACGAAGAACACACACACACACGAGGAGCACACACACACACACGAGGAGCGCACACACACACACACACACACACACACACACACACGAGGAGCACACACACACACACACACGACAACCACACACACGAGGACCACACACACACACACACACGAGGAGCACACACACACACACACACACACACACACGAGGAGCACACACAAACACACACACACACACGAGGACCACACACCCACACACACACACACGAGGACCACACACACACACACACACGAGGACCACACACACACACACGAGGACCACACACACACACACACACACACACGAGGACCACACACACACACACACACACAAGGACCACACACACACACACACGAGGACCACACACACACGAGGACCACACACACACACACACACACATGAGGAGCACACACACACATACACACACACACACACACACACACGAGGAGCACACACACACACACATACACACGAGGAGCACACACACACACACATACACACGAGGAGCACACACACACATACACACACACACACACGAGGACCACACACACACACACGGGGAGCACATGTGGTGACCTTAAAAGATTGTTTTTATTTTGCAATTTTGTCTGTAAATTAATTTCTATTCCTAATATGGAACTCGGCCCCAAATTCACCCCATACCAGCTAGCCTTGGTGAGCTTCATTTGAGTCGAGCTGAATGCACGCTCCCTTAGTCCACTTCCAAGTGCACTCTGGGTAATCCCATACCTGTTACAGAGCAACCAAACTGTTGGCCCGGTTCTTATGTCATTTATCAGTGAACAAAGCCTCCTCCTGTACAGCCTCTTTTGCTTAGCACAGTGTGTTCAAACTGAAGCAGAACAGTGCAAATGTAAATGTGCAGTTCCCACTCATTCAGTTGGCTACTGTGAATTTCACTGGATGCTGTGGCAGGATTTTGGCTTTGGATGATCACAGAAATTGGCTTGGTGGAGGGTTTGGATTGTGGGCTGGTATTGAACAGTAGAGAATAGACAGCACAATGCACAGTCCTGAGACGTACCTTGTGTTTTTGGAGAGTAGTGAAGTCGTGGGCGGCATCCTGAGAGCCTGAGACACAGAAGCAGACAATACACTTACATACTACTGAGAGTACACATATGATGATAAACTACGTGTTGAGTTCTAGTTTTGTTTATCATTTTTGTGATCTGCTTTGAATGTGGTCTTATTCACAGCACAAATGAAACAGAAATGTGGGTTAAATCTTCTTATAAAGGGCTCCAGGAGCAAGCTAGAGGTAAGGACTGACAGTGATGAACTGAAGAAGTTCGTGTCTTTTCTACAGTTAAAGAGCCATCACCAGGCAACTGTTGCTCAGAGTAACAGTGGTTATTCCTGTGGCCGATTAACTGGCACACTGAGCAGTTTTTAAACTTTTTATTTTGATTTTGAACAGACATTTAAAATTTTATATGCATGCGGTGCAGTTCCGTATAATTTGAAGGACTGAGAGGAGCTCAGACCCACGCGGTGCAGCCCGATGGTGCCGGCGGAGATGCTGCAGCGCTCCAGGTTCATTCAGTTACATTCTATTTTTTCCGGGCGCTGGGGCAACCGCAGCCTTTTCCCTTCATAAATGAATAGTTATCATATGAGCATGTGCTCTGTGCAGCCTTCAAATGCTCTGACCACAGCAGAGCTCTGGTGCTCATGTGAGTGTCACAACATGACCGGCTCCACAGGAGCTGCAGCTGGACCAGGGGCAGTCTGAGAGCTTTAGGAGAGGTTCCTGTTGTGTCTCTAGACTTCACCTGACTCCCCCTGGAGGCTGCTGTGATGCTGCAGGACACAGAGAAAGGACATTTTTGTCCTGAGGGCTGTTACTCACTTCAAACTGCCCTGACACTTCTTCACTGGATGACTTGACCTTTTGAGCTGCATTGAGACCTAAGTTTGAGTTTTCTATTATTATTGTATTTTACAACTCAGTGATCTTAAACTGCCCCTCAGGAACAAATAAAGTCATATTGATTGACTGAACTACCATCGCTCCACTTTTCTCTTGCATTTACTAACTTTAACATTACCACATTCTCTGCTATCCAAAAACTTGAATTTCTCTTTCTTTCTCTCTCTCTCTCACACACACACTTCTTCAGAGCTGTATCCAAGGTGTGACAGAGTTGTTACCCCCCCTCATCCTGATTTACAGTCTGGTGGGTGTGTTTCTGGATCTCAATGCCCTCCCAAATCCTGATGGTACTTGCTGCTCTTTGTGTCTATGACCATAGCGTTGTTCCAATCCATAAGATGTTTTTTCCTTTTGCATTGGTCTGATATTGTGTACTTGAGCTGTTCTTGGTGGGCTTGTCACTTAGTGGGGTCCTTAAAGTGAACAACCAAAACATGCACAAGCTGTTGAGAGGCCGTTGAGATCCAGAAACTCTCCCACCAGGCTGTAAATCAGGATGGGGGTGTACCATCTTACTCACACCTGGGATACAGTTCAGAGGAAGTGGAACTGCAGATGGCACAGTCTTCCTACTGCTCCAAATATAAAGAGAGAACCAAAATCTATTTAAATCAGCTGGGCAGACACGTGTCAAGGTCTGAAACAAACACCAGTCTGTACATGAGAATCAAAAGTCAAATCAATACAGAAGACCTAAAGAACCTCCTCGGACTTGTTTAGATTTGTTAAGCCAGTGCCTTTTATTATTGGAGCTATCACATGTCTCAACAGACTGACAGATGTCGTCTCGCTGCTCTGTTCTCAGGTGTCCATGACAACAGTGACCTGTTTCACCTGTGGACCACACGCAGTCTCAGCTCACGTCCTTCCCTATCCATGCTAAAGCTAACACTACATGTACCACTATCATAAGGTCCATGAGAATTCCACGTCTTCTGCCTATGGACGCTGTGAAAGTTCCACTCATGAAATAAGCCCCGTGACTGTCCTGTGGAAACAAGTGTCATCGGATATTTATTGAGTCATTACAGTCACTTCGCATGCTTAGTGTGCGCCTCTGAGCAAAGAGCTGGTGCTTTTCTAAAGGGTCATGTTACCTTGGGGAATCTAACACCGCTTCACCTGACACATCACTTTTACCCCAGCTAGTGGGTGTTGGAATGACCAGGGCCATTTGTGAAACAGACAAGTGCCAAAGTTGAGTTCAAGTTATAGAACTTCCATGAACCCAAAGCTAGCTATAGTGTTCTATAATGCATATGATCCCCTCATCATTAGCAGGACCTCACTGCATTCTGTGTACTGCTGGGAGGGGTCCACAGCCTATTCTGACATCCCTTCATTCTATTTAGACAAACTGGTATTACAACATGCCTCTATTTAGACATGCTGGTTTTCCAGCACTTTTTGGTATCGCAATCCGACACGTCATATTTGTTTTTTTGAGAATTGTGATAGTCTACCCAGGTGCATCTCTCACTGTACATGGTGCTGAATGCAGCAGATCGACTGATCGAAATCCGTCAGCACCACAGGCTATAAAGTCAAAGTATAAAGCTGTGAGCATGAGACATGGGAGGAAGCTGGAGTGGAAACTTCAGCAGAACAACATGCGGGAAGTGTGGAGCGGCATGAGGACCATCACGGGACACAAGCCGACCTGAGGGAAAAGCGTTGAGGAAGATGTGAACACAGCTAATGAGTTCAACATCTTCTTCAATAGCTTTGACACTGCAGGAACTGTCCACCTCCAGCCAGCAGCAGTCACCCCCCTACCCCTCCCTCCCCCGTCTCCTGTGGAAGACCCAGCTCACACCTCAGACAACACCACCCCTCCCCCTCCTGACACCTCCACACTGACTGTCACTGAGGAGCAGGTGAGGTGTCAACTGCAGAGACTGAAGGCCGGGAAAGCACCAGGACCTGATGGAGTGAGCCCCAGAGTCTTGAAGGGCTGTGCTCCCCAGCTCAGTGGTGTCCTGCACCAGATCTTCAGCCTGAGCCTGAGTCTTCAGAGAGTCCCCCTGCTGTGGAAGACATCGTGCCTCGTCCCTGTCCCGAAGACGCCGCGCCCCAGCGACCCTAAGGACTACAGGCCCGTGGCACTGACCTCCCACATCATGAAGACTCTGGAACGACTCGTCCTGCAGCAGCTGAGGCCTATGGTCCAACATCTGCAAGACCCTCTCCAGTTTGCCTACCAGCCCCACCTTGGAGTAGATGACGCCATCCTGACCCTACTCCACAGAGTCTACTCCCACCTGGACAGGCCGGCTGCCACTGTGAGGATCATGTTTTTTGACTTCTCCAGTGCGTTCGACACCATCAGGCCGGCTCTGCTGGCTGAGAAGCTGGCGGTGATGCAGGTGGATGCCTCCTTGGTGTCCTGGATTGTGGATTACCTCACTGAAGACCACAGTATGTGCGTTTGCAGAGCTGTGTGTTGGACAGAGTGGTCAGCAACACCGGGGCTCCACAGGGGACAGTCCTGTCTCCCTTCCTCTTCACCCTCTACACGACAGACTTCAACTACTGCAGCCAGTCTTGCCACCTTCAGAAGTTTTCTGACGACTCTGCAGTGGTGGGATGCATCAGCGGTGGTGACGAGGAGGAGTACAGGACTGTAGTGGACAACTTTGTCACTTGGAGTGAGGAGAACCACCTCCAGCTCAACGTGATGAAGACAAAGGAACTGGTGGTGGACCTTAGGAGGACCAAAGCTGCTGTGACCCCCATCTCCATCCAGGGGGTCAGTGTGGACATGGTGGAGGAGTACAAGTACCTGGGGGTGAACTTGGACAATAAACTGGACTGGAGCAGGAACGTGGACGCGGTTTACAAGAAGGGCCAGAGCCGCCTCTATTTCCTGAGGAGGCTGAGGTCCTTTGACATCTGCAGGACAATGCTCAGGATGTTCTACGAGTCTATGGTGGCCAGTGCCATCATGTGCTGTATCTGCTGGGGCAGCAGTCTGCGCGTGAGGGACACTAATAGACTCGAGAAGATCATTAGGAAGGCTGGACATGTTGTGGGGGAGGAGCTGGACTCTCTGGCGGTGATGTTGGACAGGAGAATGCTGGACAAAATCTGGACTATCCTGGACTCTCCCTCCCACCCCCTCCACAAGGTGCTGGCCAATCAGAGGAGCTCTTTCAGCCATAGACTGCGGCTGCCGCGCTGCTCCACTGAGAGACACAGGAAATCTGTCCTGCCTGTCGCCATCAAACTGTTGAACGCTGCACTTTAACTCACAAACTACTCAATCCTTTTCATCCTATTCCCTGCTCACACATGTATATAGTCATAAATAGATGTAAATAATTTCCCAGAGAGAGCTATTTTATCTTTTATCTTATTGTATTTATCTTATTTTTGTAACTTGTTCGATGTACATGCTCTTGGTCGGTTGCATCTGTAACAAAGAAAATTTCCCCTCGGGGATGAATAAAAGTAATTCTGATTCTGATTCTGATTCTGATGATTGCACCAGCTGTTTCCTGTCTACAGTAAAACCACTTGTTTAAGGGGAACTCCGGCACGTTTGAAGCTAGTCATTTACTAGAGGTGGTGGAATTCTGTCAGAAGCCAAAAAATGGCACAGATCAGTGTTTCCTCAGTGGAGATCTTGCTGTGGCAGTGAGTCTGTCAAGGCAACAAACTAGTGTAGTGATGGGGGTAAGTTCTTAACTTCACGTAAAACGTCAATTTGCTTCACACTGAAGAAGCTTAACACCACTTTAACCCATCTGACAACAGCCACGAGTCTAATAAACAAAACGCTCTGCCTGGTTCACTCATTAGTGTCTGGAAAGGTTAGAAAACTACTTAATAAACAGCCTTAGCTTTACCTCTGTTGATTTCCCACTGCGCATGCAAAAGCCCAAAATACTTGATTGCCGATATCGTTTCTAATCCCATTTATTTATGTATGCCTTATATTTTTTGAAAAACGCTTTTTAAAAATCCATTCATGAACCATTTTCTTTCAACAACTTTCAGTTTCTCTTCTTCTTCACTGTCAGTAGTCGATCCTCACTTGTTGCTTCTGGTGGTTCTAACCGTTCACTGCCACTGGAGTCGGCAGTCGAGTCTTTTGGGTTTTCGCAATGTGCAGTGGGAAATCAACAGAGGTACAGTATCTCACAAAAGTGACTACACCCCTCACACTTCTGCAAACATTTAATTATATCTTTTTATGGGACAACACTGAAGAAATGACACTTTTATACAATGTAAAGTAGTCTGTGTACAGCTTGTATAATGGTGTAAATTTACTGTCCCCTCAAAATAACTCGACACACAGCCATTAATGTCTAAACTGCTGGCAACAAAAGTGAGTTCACCCCTAAGTGAAAATGTCCAAATTGGGCCAATTTAGCCATTTTTCCTCCACAGTGTCATGTGACTTGTTAGTGTTACAAGGTCTCGTGTGTAAGTGGAGCAGGTTTGTTAAATTTGTTGTTTTCGTTCTCACATTCTCTCATACTGGGCACTGGAAGTTCAACATGGCACCTCATTACAAAGAACTCTCTGAGAATCTGGAAAAAAGAGTTGTTGCTCTACATAATGATGGCCTCGGCTATAAAAAGATCGCCAACACCCTAAAACTGAGCAGCAGCACCGAGGCCAAGACCATACAGTGACTTAACAGGACAGGTTCCACTCAGAACAGTTCTCCCCATGGTCGACCAAAGGAGTTGAGTGCTCGTGCTCAGCGTCATATCCACATGTTGTCTTTGGGAAATGGACGTATGAGCTGGAGCATTGCTGCAGAGGCTGAGGGGTAGAGGGTCAGTCTGTCAGTGCTCAGACCATACGCCGCACACTGCATCAAAATGGTCTACATGGCTGCTGTCCCAGAAGGAAGCTTCTTCTGAAGATGAAGCACAAGAAAGCCCACAAACAGTTTGGTAAAGACAAGCAGACTAAGGACATGGATTACTGGAAGCAGGTCCTGTGGTCTCATGAGACCAAGATAAACCTATTTGGTTCAGATGTGTCAAGCGTGTTTGGTGTCAACCAGGTGAGGAGTACAAAGACAGGTGTGTCTTGCCTACAGTCAAACATGTTGGTGGGAGTGTCATGGTCTGGGGCTGCATGATGCTGCCGGCACTGGAGAACTACAGATCACTGAGGGAACCATGAATGCCACATGTACTGTGACATACTGAAGCAGAGCATGATCCCCTGCCTTCAGAAACTGGGCCACAGGGCAGTACTCCAACATGATAACGACCCCAAACACACCTCCAAGGAGACCAGTGCCTTTCTAAAGAGGCTGATGGTGAAAAGGTGATGGAGTGGCCAAGCATGTCACCAGAACTAAACCCTATTGAGCTTCTGTAGGGCATCCTCTAATGGAAGGTAGAGAAGCGCATGGTCTCTAACATCAACCAGCTCTGTGATCATCATCATCATGGAGGAGTGGAAGAGGAGTCCAGTGGAACCCAGTGAGGCTCTGGTGAACTCCAGGCCCAAGAGGATTAAAGCAGTGCTGGAAAATAATGGTGGCCACACAAAATATTGACACTTTGGGCCCAGTTTGGACATTTTCACTTAGGGGTGTACTCACTTTTGTTGCCAGCAGTTTAGACATTAATGACTGTGCATCGAGTTATTTTGAGGGGACAGTAAATTCACACTGTTATACAAGCTGTACATGGACTACTTTACATTGTATAAAAGTGTCATTTCGTCAGTGTTGTCCCATGAAAAGATATCATTAAATGTTTGCAGAAGTCTGAGGGGTGTACTCACTTTTGTGAGATACTGTAAGTGTAAGGCTGCTTATAAAGAAAGTGGGTTTAGAAAGTGGTGTTAACCTTCTTCAGTGTGAAGCAAATTGGCATTTTACGTGGAAGTTCACTAGTACACTAGTTTGTTGCCTTGACAGACTCACTGCCACAGTGAGATCTCCGCTGAGGAAATTCCACCACCTCTAGCAACGGACTTTAGCTTCAAACAGGCCAGAGTTCCTCTTTAAGTGTTCAAAGTATCAGAGCTCTGCACTTCGAGATTAGATACAAGACAAAACTGTGTTATTATTATTTGTGGTGCAATACTTCAGAGACATGAAGAGATATGGTGTTCTCCGCAGATCTCCTACATGACCAAATGAATGAAGCACAAAGGGCCCATGTAGTGGGAGGCTTGAAAAATAATGTTTATGCCGCTACTCCGACAATTAGATGTCAATGTCTAAATAGGTTTAAGGTTTTGACCTCTTGTACTGCAGAAATCCAAGAGCCAGTACATTTATTTTACACTACATAAGAATAAAGGGCATCACCAGGAGAGTCTAAACTGAGAAAATCACATTTGTGACATTTGTGAACTTGGTTGTTCTGGCCAAAAACACAGTTTTAAGGTCACCACACACTACAGGAGGATTTGCCCAATTTTGGCTGCAATTTCTTGAGTTCGGGAAGGCATGACCCAACTTTGTGTGTTCATGTGCGATTTTGAAGAAGATTAACATTCTCCTCGTGTCTGTGGCATGCCCATTTTATTGCATGTTTAAAAATCGTTTAAGATTTAAAAAAAAAAAAAAAAAAATCCTGTAGTGTGTAGCAGCCTTTATGTTCCAGTGGTCAATCGAAAAAACTTGTAGAAAATACTGTACACATTTAAAAGTCAAATGTGAAAGATTTTGACAATATTTAATTTGTACATTTTAAATGATTAAGCACTGCCTGTATATGACCATGAACATAAGTTTGCAAATAGGCAAATATGATCCAAATCATAGTTCAGAAATCAATCATAAATAAAGATAATTGGATATTAATAATTAGTTTATCTTTGTTCATTTCTTTTTTGTTTTCTAGGCTCACTAGACTTGAAATAGTCTTCTTTAGTCGCTAATAGCTAATAGCATTATAATACAAAACTTATCAAAAGGTTTTTCTCCTAAAATCCTCATTACAACATTGTCCACTGCCTGGAGTTTCAAGGGCCCATATTAGGCTATTCTGATCTCTGTTATAATGTTTGGAAATGTTGTTTCCTCATTAAAAACATGTTTGGAGATGTGTTTTGTTTCATTCATGCGTTTAACACACAAACTTTGCATATTTAGGCTGAGTTCTTCTCTCAGACAGAAAACACTCTGTTTCACCTTGTGATGTCATGTTGTAATATAGGAAGTGCTCCACTGTGTTTTCAAACTTAACTTCACTTGAAGAATTTGGATCATTTCAGCCCTGGAATTTCCTATCTCTAGTGAAGGAGCTGTTAACATGAACTACCACCATATGACATCACAAGGTGGAACAGAGCATTTTGGGGGGGTGTAGACAGACTAATAATGAAGAATGTGTGTGACATGTGTGACAGGCACGAGTTTTGAACCATTTTATTCTTTGTATATATTGTATTGTTTCCACTGGTTTTATTCCACATGACTCATGGTCACATGACTCTCCCGTCCAATGCCGTGTGCCCAGCAATTAGCACACCTGAGTGTTAGCGCAAAAAGGTCCAAATTAAAGTGTCAACGGACATGGACGAACTGGAATGGCAGAGGCGGGGCCGACAATAGCTCAGTTGGTCGAGGGTTTGTCCACTAATCAGAAGGTTGGTGGTTCGAATCCCACTCGGGACATAAACATCACTGGTGAGGGGTCAGATCCACTGACCAGGTTGCTGGTGTGATTCCAGCTCCCACAGATGAATGTTGTTGTTGTGTCCTTGGGCAAGTCTCTTAACCCACCTCACCCCCAGTGTCTGCGTACACTGGTGTGTGAATGGGTGAGTGGTTCCTTGTTGTAAAACGTTTCAAGGGCCTTGAAGGTAGAAAAGCACTATGTAAAAATGTGACCATGCAGTGTGGCTGGAGAGGGCATCACTGATACTGAACACCAGAGGCTGGTGTGGAAGTACCCAGTACAGCAGTGATGAGAAGCTCTATGGCCCGGTGGCTTTGGGGACGTGCTGTGTTTGTGTGGTACGTGCTGGAGAATGAGGAGGTGATGGTCAGAGCTCAGAAGAGCCTCAGTGATACCATCTTGCTAGTCAAGCCCGATCACCCTGTACCACAGGAGCAAAGGACACTTGCACACTGACTGTCACATTTAGCTTTTTACCACTTTTATTCTTTTATAGATCTTTTTATTGAGCATCATGATGATGATTTGAATCTGATTGGCCTAAAGTGTAAAAGTGTCTAGTTGAGAGAAAAGCACCATCATCTTCCCTGTCCACAAATGCGAGTGTTTACCTGAAGTACGTACATCTGTCACTGTCACTATGTTAGTTGGGGTTTGTTTGGGCGCTTCACCTTTGGACTTGCACACAAACCTCAGTGCAGTGATGTGATTGGTCAATTAACTGTACAGCAGCGTACGCCAAGATGTGAGAGGAGCGTGGGAGGACTCACCGAGCAGCAGGTATGGTGCGACTTCTCCCACCTGCAGGTCCCAGGAGGTGTCGGGGACGTAGCCCAGAGTGGAGCCTGCCACAGCGGGCTCCTCCTCCACCGTGATGCTGCTGCCCTTCCACGTCTCGATGATCCTCCGCCCGCTCAGACACGTCACCCGGGTGCACTGTCTCTTCAGGCGGGCGCGCGAGAAGCTCTGGATCTCCTGCGCTAAAGACTGCATACCTGAAGGGGGCGCCAACACAACTGTAATTTGTGGTGTTTAACAAGTCCCTCTCAGATAACATTACTGTACAGTCACAAGCTGCTAGCAGTAGCCTACTACAGCAGGGGTCGCCAACCTGTAGCTCAGGAGCTACCGGTAGCTCTCCACTCCCTTCCAAGTAGCTCACCAAAGGACTTCTGAATTATATGTATTACGTTTATTAACTAAAATCTGATTAATTACCATTGTCCATGTATCATTTTGATGCCTAATTCTGTGCACTAATAAAAGCATAATGGTTTATGTTTAATGGGCATATAACTGTACCCCGGCTAAAACTTGCCATAGCTCTTCTACTTTCTCAATTTCTTGCAACAGCTAAAATGAGTAGCTCTCTGGTATTTCTGTTTCATAAAGGTAACTCACCAGAGGAAAAGGTTGGAGACCACTGGCCTACAGTTTTTCACTTAGTCACTCTCACCTTTTTTGTTGAAAATCAAACTCCTACAGAGAAGGCACTGCAAAGTATTAATTATGAACAAAAATGTTGGTTTAAACCTAAAATGCCTCCCTCTGATCTGAATGGGCACCTGCACCAGTCATGGATCAGTGCTACTGCAGCCTCTGCAGCTCAGTGATTAAATTCCAGCAGTTCTGTTTAGAATTCACTGCTATTTTCTGTATTTTACAACTTTTCAACTGTTCTCCATGAACTCCCACTGCACAGATGTAAAACTATGATAAAGACTTACCACAGGAGCTATTGCACCAAACCAAGTAAGAATGAGAAAAACACATGAGTGTGTCAGATGCCCGTTAGGCTCTGGCAGCACAGGCTCAGCTGTGGTTGCGCATGTGTTAAAGGTGTAAGAGCGCAGAGCTCATAGCGCTCCTTTAATATACCTGTGACAGGTGAGACCGCTCATTTCCCTAGAACACAGATTTAGAGGTTTGAGTTTT